>JARHVA010000374.1:4500000-5134064 GCA_037957365.1 Torreya grandis | reverse complement strand
ATCTTGGTGAGTCCCTGTTCCTATGTTTTCATAAGAACCTCCCTGCCATTTTCTTGCAGCTTGGTCTTTCTGCCAAGTCTGAGTGTATATATGTTGTTTTTATTTGATCCTGAGTGTGGATGTGGGAAGGTCAACTTATTTTGGTGCATCATCTCTTTAGAATAGTTTCTTTTCCTACAATCTCCTTTCCCTTTTCATCCCCCCTCCATTATATAGTTGTATATACCTATATTAGCACTTGCTAGAACAAACATTGATGCATCAAAGGAAGTTAGCCCTTATCTAGAGACTCTCCCCTCTAGCTTCACCAGTGCCATAGGTGAGAGGGGAGTTTCCATGTTGTGAGGAGAAGGTAAGAGTTTGACTTACTACCAAAGGGTGCAATTTTGTGCGTCAACAGTTATGGCACACCTAGTGGGACCCATAATTTGACAACTCAGTAAGGTTTTAGGATTGATGCTGGTCCTGTCACAGTAATTTTAAGTTTTCTAGCATCTGGCGACTCCATTGGTAAGAGCTTCAATTTTCAAATTAAGACCAATTTCTTAACTTTCTATGCCTAAAGTCACCACAAGGTCTGCTTCAAGAGGGGTTCCTTTCAATTTTATTGAGTTACCTTTGAACTCTGCTAAAAGACTATGATTTGAGAGGACCCATCATTATATAACAAACAACCCTCCTAGACCTATTGTAAGAGACACACACATAGCACAACTACAATTATAGCCCGTCCCAGCTATGGCATTGCCTTTTGTAGCTTTTCATGGTGAGAACCCCTTGAATCTCCCATGGTATGATCCAATTCTAGGAATAGCCTTAAAAAATGTGCCTTCTTTCAATGGAGAGGGGCCCATTACAGTCATTGAGCACATTAGGAATATTTCCAACCTCTGCAATATTCACAATGTAATAGAGGAAAATATCACCTTCAAATTGCTAGCATTGTCTCTCAAAGGCAAGGCTCTTGACTGGTATGGCACTCTATCTATAAATTCAATACATTCTTGGAATGAATTGGGCACTTAGTTGACAGACTGTTTTGGGGAAAAAAGTGATGGCCTCTCACTTATTGAGCAGCTGACAACCATAAAGAGAGCTCCACATGAGTATATGCAGGACTTTAACACACATTTTCAAAAGACTTGGGATAGAATTCCCATCCTGGTAAGACCGACTCCTAGCTATGCTTTCTTGTACTATTTAAAGGCATTAAATAGTGATATTGCTATGATGATCCAATCTATGGGAGGGCATATATTACCAGCTACTTATGACATAGCCATAGCAGCTAAAAATTACTTAGTCTAAGCTGGGAAAATTGCCCCTAGCCTCACATGCCACTTTCCCTAGAAATGTTGCCCCTAATTCAAACCATTGCTCCCATAATTGCCCCTGCCTACCATTGAAAAACCAGCTACTGTTCCATCCAATGAGCTTCATGAGGTTAAGAGTCTATTACAAAACATGTCAAACAAACTTGTAGCCCTTAAAAGGTAGCAAGCTCAAAGTAACAGACCAAATCAGGGATACCAGCATTATGGTCAAGCCCCTAGACCCCATTTTCAAGGCTATAATCAAGGACAGGGTTAGTTCACTCAAACCAGGATATTTAAAAATTACAACTCAAGCCCCCCTTCATCATCTAAAGTCATGGTGCTGACTCAAAAGAATCTAGTACAGGAGCAACCAACCTGTTTGACCATGGGATATGGTCAAAAATAGGCTATTTACACAAATGAGATGATGAATTATTTCTAGAATGTAGACAATCAGGTAGCTACTCATTCCCAAATTTTTGAGGCTCTAACTCAACCCAGCACAAGTAGTAATCAGGCCCAACCTGATTCTACCCTCATGAATCATCTAGAAAGGGAATTTTTTGCAATCAATTATGTGGGTGCTGCAGACCATCAAGTTGACTATGTGGCAGCCAACACAAGGTTTAAGAGAAGAGAAATGGGAGAATCCAAATATACCAACCAAGAAACAACAACACTTTCTCCATCACACTCAAATCAAAAGGCCCCAAATTTCAAACAACCATTTACACCTTCAGCCCCTCAGCCTGCAGCTCAGGTTGGAATCAGCCCCAATGAAAGCATGAAGGCAGGCATTCCTCAAGTCAATATAGTGGACTAGATGAAGAAGCTACATATGAACATCTCTTTATGGGATTCATTGTCTCTTCCAAGATAGAAGGATGTACTAAAGAAGGAATTTCATGAGCTAGATCGACAAGCTGTCCCAGCAAGCACTGATAATGTCTTGATGACAAATTGATAGCCTTCCACTTTAGGTTAGGTAAAGAAAGAAGAGAAAATTCCCCCTTTCTATGTATCCTTGGTCATAGGGGATTTCTTGGTACACAACTACATAATTGATAGTGGGGCCAGCACCTCAGTGATGCCCAAGTGCATAGCTGACAAGATGGGACTGAAATATGAAGAGATGAATAAAGGAGTCTTACAGCTAGATGGGACACCTACAAAAATAGTTGGGATTGTGAAGGGTTTAGGCTTGACATTACATGCTTGCCCAATCTTCTCAATTCCCCATGATATAGTGGTAGCGGATGTTCCTCCTTATTTCGTAATTTGCTTGTCCAAAGACTTCACATCAAAGATAGGTGGTTATCTAGCAGTGAATTGGTCATATCTAGTTTTTAGAACCAAGTATGGGACCAAGGTAAAAATCAAGTCTGAGCCACTCTACAAGGACCATCTAGATACATATTCACCTAAGGTAGCCAATGTCAGTTACACCATTATCAACCCAGAAGAATCTCAAACAGACCAGTTTTTGTCCTCTGCTCTTGAAGGAGTTGCAGACGTACTCTTGGATGAGTGGGGAAATTATAACTTCGAACATGATCCTTACAAGTTCATTGAGGAGGCAGACCTTGGAGTCTACTGCATGCATGAAGAGGGTGCCTTCATACCAAATATAATGAAGGCCAGCCAAGATGATCTTGGTCTATGGCAGCTGTATTTTGACGGTTCCAAAAGTAAGCTAGGAGTTGGTGGTGGGGTGATGCTGGTCTCCCCTTCAAAGGATAAGTAATTTTCAGCTTTCTATTTACAATTCTCTTACACAAGTAATGCTACAGAATATGAGTCCCTTATCCATGGGCTGGAATGGGTAAGAAAAAGAGGGATCAAGGAAGTGCAAGTTATGGGAGACAGCGAGCTGATTGTAAATTAAGTGAAAGGCCAAAATCTAACCAAGAATTCCTTGCTGAAGTCTTACAAGCATAGGGTCTGGGAATTGGTGGAATATTTTCTTGATTTCAACATTGTATCCATTCCTAGAGAGTAGAACAAACAAGTGGATAGGCTGGCAGCAATTGGTGCTCAGTTTGATGTTTCAAGGGAAATAAGCTGAGAGTGTGATTTGCGCCACTTGAAAGTGGTAGTTCAGCCCTTTGTCCCTAATAACATTGCAAATTGGAAAGTTTTTGAAAGTGACTAGAAAATATCTTTCTTCTTATAGGAAGAAGCTGAGTTCACAACATAGAATCAGGCAAAATTGCAGCAACAATATGGCAATCAGATTGTTCAGTTAAAGAACAATAAGCTCCCTAAAGGTCTGGTCACGCTTGAAAGCATCTTCAATGGAGATGAACAATTGAGAAATGACAAGACATGCATCACAACCAAAGAGGAGAATTATGAAAGGGTTGAGATCTTCAAGGACAAGCTGCTTGTGCTTGGAAAGGTCTGCATGATCCAAGAAAGGTGAGCTTTCATTTTGCTGTGTTAGGAATTTGTTGATGTTTTTGCATGGGATTATAGTGATTTAAAGGGCTTCAACCCAAGACTTGCCTAGTACACCATCAAATTAGAAGAAGGTGCCAAGCCAGTCACACAGAAGCAGAGGCCTATCAATCCAAAAATTGAGCCCCTCATGCAAAGGGAATTGGCCAAATTGATTGAGTCTATAATTATATTTCCAATCAAACATTCCTCATGGCTATCCAACCTTGTTCCTATTAGAAAGAAAAATGGGGAGATTAGGTTATGTGTCGACTTCAGAGACCTTAATAAAGTCTCTTTAAAAGATCATTATCCCCTCTCGAACATGGAGTGGATCCTTCAGAAGGTAACTAGTAGCGAGCATTTCTCCCTCCTGAATGGTTATTCAGGGTATAATCAGATTCTAGTGCAAGGCTGTGACCAACACAAAATGGCCTTCACCACCAAATGGGGAACATTTACCTACAAGAAGATGCCATTCAGGCTATCTAATGCTGGTGCTACCTTTTAGTGAGCCATGGACATGGATTTTGGAGGCTTGATAAATAACAATGTGCTAGTCTACCTTGATGATGTGATGGTATTCTCCAAGAAAGTGAGCCAACACATAGAACACCTCAGGCAGATTTTTGAAAGGTGTAGGGAATTCAACATCTCTCTTAATCTAAAGAAATGTGTGTTTTCTATTCATGAGGGGAAACTCCTTGGCCACATCGTATCCAAGGAAGGCTTGTCCATTGACCCCGAGAGAGTTCACTCCATCCTGGAGATGTCCCTACCAAAGCACAAGAAAGGCCTGCAAAGTTTCTTTGGCAGGATAAATTTCATTCAAAGATTCATTCCAAATTTTGCTGAGATAGTCAAACCCCTAACCTCTATGCTAAGGAAAGGTGAGGAGTTCAAGTGGACAAAACAAAGAAAATACAACTTTGAAGCCATCAAGTAGGCCATAACCCGGGCTCCTACTTTGATCAGCCCCAACTTCAACAAAGACTTCAACCTCTATACTTTCAGCAATGAAGAAGTGATCTCTACCATGCTTACCCAAGAAAATGGTGATGACCTCAAGAAGCCACTTGATTTTTTAGCCAAGGGTTAGAGGACTTTGAATTTAGATACACCTATGTAGAGAAGCAAGTCCTGGCAGTAGTGCAGAGCCTAAAGAAATTCAAGCATATGTTGTCTAACAGTAGGATTCACTTCATGGTCCCACATCTTGGCATCAAGGATTTCTTGACCAATCGAGACTTAAATGAGAAAAGAGTAGGGTGGATCACCAAGGTGATGGAGTATGACATAGACATCAAGATCACCAAGCTGGTGAGGGGAAGAGGCCTGTGTGAATAGCTAGCTACAGACTTCAAGCAAAAAAGGGAAGGTAGCTTGCTAATTCACGATGCAGCCATGGCAGAGGAACCAACTATCATAAAGGATTGGATGCTAGACATGAGGCATTTCCTTCTCATTGGTGAGTGTCCACAGGGTCTTGATAACACTAGAAGAAGGTACTTTAAGCTCCAATCCCTCACTTATGTCTTGGTTGATGAAGTATTGTTTAGGAAGAATCTCTCTAGGGTCCTTCTAAGATGCATTGACCCAAACTAGGATGATAAGGTATTGGCTGAGTTCCATGATGGGCCAGTAGGCGGTCATTTCGCTCCTAGAGCTATTGTAGCAAAGATAATGAGAGCTGGCTATTTTTGGCCTACTCTTTTCAAAGACACCCATGCTTGGGTAAGGAAGTGCCAGAAGTGTGCACTTTTTGATGGAAAGCAATGGTTGGATGCCATGCCTCTACAGCCCATTCAGGTGGAACAACCATTCATGCAGTGGGGCTTGGACTTCATAAGGATGATCAATCCTCCCTCCAGTGTTGGACACAAGTGGGTCTTGACTGCTATGGACTATTTCACAAGGTGGGTGGAGGCTATTTCTCTGAAAGAGGTAAATGAAAGCATAGTCTTGGAGTTTTATGAGGACCTGGTAACAAGATTTGGGGTCCCAACCACCATAATCTTGGATAACGCTTTGGCTTTTCTAGGGACCAAAACAAGTGAATGGGTGCTAAGGTATGGTATATACCTCAACACTTCATCTAATTATTACCCATAGGGGAATGGGCTAGCTGAGTCCACAGACAAAAATTTGATTAGAATCATAAAGAGGACCATGGAAGAAAATCAGAGGACTTGGCATGCCAAGCTAAAGACAACTCTAGCTGATCGAATCACTCTGAAGAGAGCAATCAAAAACTCTCCATATATGCTCGTATATGGAAGGGAAGCTAGGCTTCCCATCTCACTTGAATTGCCAGTATTGGACCTTACTCATCATCTACAATTAGAAGAAGGAAGTAGTATGGAGGTTAGGCTTTGTGAGCTAATGGAGCTCCAGGAAGGGATCGGGCTATGGTTTCTATGACCAGTCACCAATAGCAAGTAAAAAGACACTTTGACAAGAAATCTTCATCAAAATATTTCTCTGAAGGAGACATTGTCTTGAAGTGGGATGAATATTGAGCCAAGCCTAGAAAGCATGCAAAATTTGACGCCCTTTGGAGTGGTCCTTACATAATCACTCTGTGCAAGAAACATAATGCATTCCAACTCTCTAGGTTGGATGGTGAAGAATTGCATATCCCAGTTAATGGGATACATCTAAAGCATTGCCACTGAGTCTCCATTCAGATGTATATATTTTCCTTTATTTTCTTTCCTATTTTCCCTAAGTGCTATTACACAGGTTATAGTTTTCTTAGTCTTGTGTGTGTTTTCATTTCCTTGGAGGTAGATCTGTGTGACTAGTTCTAAGGATTATCAGAGCTATTACCAATTTTCAAGGTTACCATCTGACTCCATGCCCAATGGATTTTGCAAGGCAACTAGCTTCTAAGCATAATAGGCATGCTTCCCTTGGGAGTCACCAATTTGTTGACCAAATTTTGCCCACAGGCATATTTTTTTGGTCCCCTTCTTCCATTGCTATTCAATGCCAGTCATTTTCAAGTCACACAGGTTCATGTCATGGTTCTTTGGCATTTTGTTCATCCATCTTCAAGTCCATGAATTTGGTTCATGCCTTGGTTCAAGTGGTTCAGTGACCTTTGGTTCAAAGGTCCATCTTCAAGTTTAACATCTTGATTCACCAAGCATTGAACCATTGAACTGTTGAACCAAATTTTGGTTCTACAGACTTGGTTCAAAGCAAAGAGTTCATTGGCCTTGGTTCATTGGTCTATCAACATGCAATAGTTGAACCCTTAAACCGTTGAACCTTTTTGGTTCAATGGCTTGGTTCAAGGGTATGCCCTTAGCCGAAGGGGAAGTCTTCAAGGTCAAAATGCCCTAGTAGAGGGCAGGCACTTCAAAGAATGAAGATTAGGTAAGTTCAGTTTGGTTTAAAGTTCAATTTTGCTCAAAAAGACTAAGTCTCAAATTCCTTCAGACTTTTTCCCAAAGGAATTCCTTCGAACAAAAAGTTTGAAGGAATTCGGGCCGCATACACCAAAGCTTCAAGCAAAGGTAGGCATAATTTCTGTAGACTTTTTTTCTGTGGAAAAATGTTCATGGACAAAAGTCTATGAGAAATACACAAGGCAAAACAGACCCAGGGAAATTGACTTGGGGAAATTGTCTGTAGACAATTTGTCTGCAGGAGCCCGAGAGGCAGTCCAAGAAATAAAGGGACCCACTGAAGGACCCTAAAGGGCAGGTGCCCTTGCAGGGGAATTTTAGCCAAGTACAAGAGGAACACTTTCAAATGCTAAAGGGTCACCTTCCCTTCGGGAGGGTGATAGGATAAAGAGAAGTGCCTGAAGAGAAGCCACATGGACCTGATGATGTTTTGATGGGGACGGTGATGTCCCGGAGGACATCAAAATTAATAGAATAGTTTAGCCATTGGTTTTCAAAACATGATGGCCATATGAATATCAACTTTCATAAAGTGAAATGGATATTTGTTTGCAACTAAGAGAGAGAGCTAACCAAGAGGCCAGAATGCAGTGACCCACCAGGATGTTCACGCCTGAGGGCCGAAGGAGCTAGATAGAGACAAAATTGAGAAAAGACAAGGAGATAAGCATGAAATGAGCAAGCAGTTAGTCCAAGTGGTGCCAATTTGAGAAGTGACTCCAGTAAGTGAAACAGTTCCTATGAATTGATCATGAGAGGACACAAATAGCTAGTAAAGCAATCGGTTTCTCCATTTTACATTTAATGGGTGGACAAACCATGTATTGACCTTGAAAGGGTAGATTTCAAGTAGACAAAGCACATAGCTCATTAATGTTTTGAGTGACTTTTTCTTTCTAATGAAGGGACACGATTTCCACTTGTAAAGAGGGAGTGCCAAATGGGCTTCCTAGTTTCTCATATATATTGCAAACTTGTCATTTTGTAATGATCTTCCACATTTTACAAGGTGTAGCCCTGTTAAAATTTCCACCTAAATCAATAAATGCAGTTTTTTACCTCTTCTTGGATGGATATTTTGTGTATGTTCTAAGTGTTAATTTATGTTTAGTCATTGTCTTTTGATGCTCTCACAGGTTCAACACCAACACACCAGTTATCTACAAGGTGCCATTTTTTGCAGCTGACAGGAGAAGAGCTCTATTTGGAAGTATAGAATAGAGGAGGTCACTTACAATATGTATTTCACAGCATCTTGGTGAGTCCCTGTTCCTATGTTTTCATAAGAACCTTCCTACCATTTTCTTACAGCCTGGTCTTTCTGCCAAGTCTGAGTGTATGTATGTTGTTTTTGTCTGATCTTGAGTGTGGATGTGGGAAGGTCGACTTATTTTGGTGTGTCACCTCTTTAGAATAGTTTGTTTTCCTACAATCTCCTTTCCCTTTTCATCCCCCCTCCATTATATAGCTATATATACCCTTATTAACACTTTCTGGAATAAACATTGATGCATTAAAGGGAGCTAGCCCTTATCTAGAGACTCTCCCCTCTAGCTTCGCCAGTCCCACAGGCAAGAGGGGAGTTTCCATGTTGCGAGGAGAAGGCATGAGTTTGACTTCCTGCCAAAGGGTGCAATTTCCTACATCAAGAGTATGAAAAAGCCCTACTAGTTTGATATTATAATTTGTCTTTGAAATAATAGTTTTAATCTAGTTTTGAGTTCACAAACTATCTTGTCTTAGTGTGTGAAGTGGTGTATAGTGAAAGGTCAAGTGATTAGTATCTATCCTTGCTTTCTCTCAACTCTTCCATGTTTGATGTAAGAAGTTTCAAATATAATAGGTCACATGAAGTGTATTTAAGTGAATTTGTCTATATTTAAGTGTAAATAATAACCTTATGTCTACAATATGGCCTCTAGTTCACTCACCTTAAGTAGTTTAATGCATATCACCTTCATGTTTGAAATACTAATGTTAGAGCAATTCAGGATTTGAGACTAGAGTTGTGAGTCACGTCTCTTAGTACACTTGTATGTAAGTCTAATGGATATAATTATGGAGTATCACCTCATTATATTTGTTTAATTTCATGTCTCTTTATATCTCTTTCCACCCAAGAAATCAAGTAGTGTAGGTGATAAGAAAGTAAAGATCAATCTAGGGAGCTAGCCCTTAGACCTAGAGGTTTACCTCTGCTATAGGCAACCCACAGGCCTAGAGGTAATCCAATGTTTCTCAAACATTATATTAGGATTGAAAAACCATCTATAGGGTGTAATATTTGGCGATAATAGTTCTAGTATGCCCAATGGGGCCATTATCTCAAATATATCTTGTCAAGGTGAATGGTGGTCTTGACAACATCATAGATACATATGGTGTTATACTCAGCATTTGACAACTCAATTCAAGGTAATATCTGGTTTTAGACCATTGTTTTATTAACTCATATGTTTATATTTCATGTTCCTTACTAGGTCATCTACTAGTAGAGGTATCAATCCCATAAACCCACTCCTCCAACCCGAACTTCTTAAATTTCAACATCCTCAACCTATCTTGACCTTTGAACAACAAGAGGATTTTTCAAGCCAAGAAGATCAAGAGATTGAAGATAAATTTGAGGAAAACATGGCTAGGCAAGATTCCTTCCTAGACTTTAACACTAAAAATCCCATACACCTCAATGTATGATATACCCCCTAATGCTATCAAAAGTGTTCTCACTTTCAATGGTGAAGGTCATGTCACTCTTATTGAACATATTAGGGACATCTCAAAATTATGTATCTTTCATAGTGTTACTAAGGTCAACATTGACATTATAATCCTTACCATGTCCCTTAGAGGGAAATCACTTGAATGGTATAGGACATTGCTCGAAGGGTGTATCACAACTTGGTATGATTTTGGAAAGTTTCTAACCTTAAGGTTTGAAGACAAAAGTGATCACACATCACTCATTCATCAACTCAATGTGATTCAAATATCCCCCAAGGAGACTATGCACGATTTTAGTGAGAGATTCCAAAAAACATGGCATAGATTACCTCCTCCCATGAGGCCACTTGTAAGCTTTGTGTTTCCTACATATATAAGCGCTATTGGTACTGACATAGCCATCATGTTGTAGTCTATGGGTGGTTACACCTTACCTAAATCTTATGACCTTGCCATTAAATCTAAGAATGGCCTAATACAAGTTAGAAAGTTACCTCCAAAAGTCTCCATGCCTTTAGTGCCTAATATTTCAGCTACTACTCCAAGTTTTTCTCAAATACCAAATGTAAATGCCAAGCCTAGAACTTCCCCTAAGAAGGTAGAAGATACTATTGATTGGGAGACAAGGTCTAAGGATTTAGAGGCTCAAGTTAGGTAACTTAATCTAAAGTATGAAGTTAGTAAAAATCCCTACCCCTATCCTCAATAAGGAAATAGGTTACCACCTTATCAATATGGTCAAGGTAGAGGTCAAGGATAACCTAACTTCAATAGGCCATTTGATGCATATAATCCAACTTCTACCTCCAACACAAGAGCCATGGTTCTAGTGCATAGTAACTTGGTCCAAGGAGAGGAATGAAAAAAAAGACAGTTCATGGATGTAGATAAAGGTGGGGAATAGGAGGAGTTACTACTCAATTATCATTAGAAGATGATAATTAAATGCAAGTAAATAAAGGATGGTAATCTCAAAAGGTAAATCTTAAAAACTTTATAGTGGAAGACACCTTTGTTCTCAATCAAAAGTATTTAGTTTCTTCTAGTACTAGAGTAAAGATGATGGCCTTGGGAGATTTCCATGGTGTTGATATAAGTCCATGTAACCCTCCTACAAGGTAGCAAGGTGTGAGTCCAAGTGTGATAGTCCCTACAACTTCTACACCTATTTCAAATTAAAATGTTGGAAGGGATACTCAAGGTGTTCCAATGACTTATTCTCAAGGAACTTATTGCCTTTATGGAAACAAGAAAAGGTAAATTCTCATTATTTGAAAATTTTAAACTCTTTTAAGAATGTTAAAGCTAGTCTCTCTTTGGGAAATACTTCAATTGCATAGTAAAAAAGAGCTTCTTCAAGAACAATTCTCCCAAATCCACCTTAGTCCTAAACCATCAAGTCATATTAATGTTTCCCTCACTAATGCTAAAAATCACATTGTGGAAAACTATTCCAAATTTGAGAAGCCTTCACCCTTCTACCTCATTCTCACTATGGGAGACAAACTTGTTCATAACTGCATTATAGATAGTGGAGCTAGTACCTTATTGATGCCTAAGCTTGTAACTAATAAATTGTGTTTTAAATATGAACCATATAGTAAAGGGGTAATTAAACCTGATGCAACATCACTAAGTTAGTGGGTCTAAAAGTTTTCTTTCATGATTATCCAAGCTTTCCTATCCTTCAAGATATAGTAGCGGTTGACTTACTTGCTCACTTTATTATCTACCTCTTAAGGGATTTCACAACCAATATAGAAGGATACCTCTTAGATGATTGGTCATTCTTGGCCTTAAAGACAAGGTATGAAACAAAGGTAACCATTAGAACTGAACCATTGGCTAAGTTTCATATTGAGCCGTATGTGGAAGCAAGCTCTAACCTCAATTACACAATCAATGATCAAGAGGACTATGTTATGGATGATGGAGCATCCTCTAAGCTTGAAATCATATCTGATCTATTCCTAGATGATTATGGTTCAAACACCTATGGACATGATCCATGCACTTTATTTGAGCAGACTGATGTTGGAACATACATCATTCACAAGGTAGGTCAAGAGCAATATGAGGTAAGCACGGATAATTATTTTCTACAAGCTACTGAAGGTAATTACATTGTTCATATGCATGGTGATGGTAGTTTTCTAAGTTTGGTAGATCAAGTTGAAAAGGAAAACAATTCCATTTTACCTACATAAGATGAAGGAGTTCATGAATATAACAATCATGAAGAAGAAGATGATATGTGGAAAAGTTTTCATTCCATACGTTGGGAGTTTGAACCATTGAGTATGTCTACTTCTCCTCCTAAAAAATATAAATATGATAATATGTTTTTTGATGAACCTAACAATTAGGTTTTGACTGTCTTATCAAGCATGGATGATAATGTCTTGTTAAGCATGAGAGAATATGCCAATCTACTATTAAAGAGGTTTCAATCATGGAGGAATGAAATGAGACCAAGGCATAAATATTGGTGTTTAAAGAGAAGTAAACACCTTAACTTAAGGTTAAACGATCTTCAAATGTGTTAGAGTAGAAAGATAAAAAAATTGATGGTCTTATACATCAAGCACATCATGTCCTAAAAGAAAGTGAAGTTAAGATAAATTTGATGATTCCTAAGTTACATTTTGAGGAGTGTCAATTGGATATGATATAGGTCAAGCTGAATACAAACTCAAACAAGTCTCTTAGAGGGAAGTATGGAGCATCCTTGAAAGCTCCAAGTAGAACACTTTTAGATAGAAGAAGACCTAAGGATGGTAAATCTTTTGACCATCCACTTAAACAAGTATTTATTGATAATCATGCTTCAAATGATGAATTGATTATTTGAATTATTAATGATGCAATAGGTACTATATTTGATCCTGGTTATAACATGGTGAATTCTCCTTCACCTCATGTGTTTGAGGTCTTGTATATACTAGGATAGGTGTGCATTTCTTATATTGTGTGTGTTTTCCCTAAGTGCTCTTGAGAACACAAGTGTGTTTGCTTTGATGTGTTGTTTATTATGGTTTGGTGTTATTTTATAAGCAATTTAGTGTCCATACAATGTATAGGTGACTCCATAGCCTAATGGATAGGAGTAGGCTACTGGTCTTTGGAATAACTAGATTTATACCCATAAGAAATTGCCAAAATATTGATTAATTTTACCATAATTAAAATTAAGTCAATCCATATGTAGTTTAAACTTGTCATAGGGTCCCCTAGGGTGTATAGTGTGCCCCATTGTCTTAAAAAGGGTCATATAATGTGATTTAGCTTTATCATAGTTGTTTAGTTTGTCCTATGTCATCTTAAGATCACTTTTGCATCATTTATTGGACATGTAAAAGTTTCCATTAGAGGATATATGTTCCAAAAGTATATATAACATCCTACATGTTAGATTCATGTCAGAGATGGTAGTCTTGGACTGAAAACTATAGGTGCAACATTGAAAGCAATAAAATCAAGTAGTTTAGGCATTTTTTAGTTGTTGTGTGGCCCATATAATAATTTATGAATATGGGAGGAATTAAATAGTTACTATTCAGATCCTTTAAGTCCATTTTCATGCTTGGTAAGCTTTGATAGACTTTAAAGTGAGGAAAACCATCCTATTTCTCCTATCACTCTCCTTTTCAAGTAAAAATGGTCAACCAGTTTCAATCTGGTATGGATAATAGGAGGTGAGTTGGAAAAAGTGATTTTTAAGGATAATATTACTCTTTGTGTACTTAAAGTTCATGTTAAGAGTTATAGGTTTGGTTTTTTGTGCTTCATGAACCATGGTTAAGAAGGTTTGTGACTCTTTTCTACCTGTCCCCAACACTTTAGGGATTTTTATTTGTTTGCATTATTTTGTGTAATTCAAGTTGTGTATGTGATCTTAAGAAACATGACCATACTTATTAAGAGGTTTCTAGTCTTGATTTCATGTATGAGGGTGAACTGATGAGCAATGCTATCTTAGTTTGCTAGTTGAGGACACCATTGAAGTTGTAGACCAATGATTCACCTATTACAAAAGTTTATCTCTCCTATAATGATCTAAAATAAAAGGATACATGTTTTTTACACTCTCACATTGTATAGTGATCAGTTGTCCTTGAAGGTTTGGTATCAATATTGTTCTATATGGAGTGAAGAGGCCAATACATAAACATAGGTAGTTTTCTTTATGACTGTCACCTACAGGTAGTTGAAAAGGAGTTTTGAATAGTCATGGTGATGGGATAAGAAGAATTAAAAGTGTTGATGACACTCTCAAAGTGTGAATAATAATTTTGAACTATTTAAATTGGTTTAAGATTGGTTTTATAACCAATTCACCACACACTATCTTATACCTTGCAGTAGCACCTACAGGGAACTCCATCAATGGTTTGAGTGCAATCAATAGAGGACATGGGAATGTTGAAATACAAGTGTTTGAGATCATATGAGACATCATTGAGTTTTAAAAGCATATAAAACATCAAAGTGATAATGGTGAGACTATCATATGCATACATACCTAGAACCATATTCATAGGTTGAAAAAGTTACTTTTGAGATACTTTATCTTAACTTATCTGAATCACATTTTACTCATATATTTAGTCCTTCCATGTTAGAATTTCTTGAGACTTAGATAGGTTTGGTAGTTTTAATATTTTAACCCAAGCCTAAGGGAAATGTATTTACATAGAAAAGTGGTTTCTTGATCAAGAGGGAATGGTTTTGAGTGATTTCTAACTCAAGTAGGCCTTGGCTTGAAATATTCAATAAACACTATATGAAAATGACTGTAAGCAACCTAAATTGTAGTCATGAGTGAAAATATGGAATTTAAACATGAGAATGAGTTAAATTTGGTTTAAAATTATCATAATAATATTAGGAGCATATGAATGAGTTGAGATACCATGTTTTGATGCAGGTCATCACCTACAGAAACCCCATGGTTTCCTAAATTGACATCTACAGTTTGACTATAGACCCACAAAACATTGATGTGAGAGGATGAAAGAATGGTATACATGGTATATATGTTAAATAAATTTGGATATGACCCAAGGAATCTTAGGATGAAACCAAAGGAGAGAGAGATGATAACTAGGCCTTGAGGAACACTTATAGGGGTCTTATTTGTCTAAAGAGTGCCACCTATAATCTGCTACAGTAGATAGACTAGGCCTAGCCAAATGGAGAGTACATGATGAGAAGGTTAACATGAGTTTATGATGTTGAACATGTTTAAAAATAACTTCAAAATTTTTCCATAAACTTAATAAGGTCCGTATACCAAAGAAATAGAGAAAAGTCAAGTTTCCAATCTATCACTCAACCTAAGTTTTTAGACCTTGCAGACAATCAAGTCATATTATCTTTTCTTAAAGAGTTTTAGAGTATTGAGAGATATGAATGGGTGATATGAATATTAAAATTTTAAAATATGGTATTTATGACCTATTTTAGCCTCTCATAGTCTTATTTTAACTAAGGAAATAATGGAGATTCCCTCTATTTTATCTCAGGTAGAGGGCACTCCCAATCAAGACATGATTGTACACATGGTGAGTAGATGGTATGAGGATAAAATAAGGAGTATTAGATGATTTAAAATGGTGTGTAATGTTTTTTTGAATAATTAAAATGTGGAGAAGACCTCAAAATCATTGGAAACTACATAGTGTGCCCATGAGCAACTATAACATAGTTATGCCTATTAGGCCTAGAACTAGACATAAGCTCTACAAGGGTAAAACTTCCATTTATATGAAAAAAAGACCATTATAAACATGTGAAAAACTTAAGGGGAGAGCATAAGACAATTTATAGCCATCATTTTGTAGGAAACTACTCAAATGGGTCACTTTTGGCCTAAAACCATGATAGGGGTGTCTAGAATGCACTCAAGAGCTTAATAGGCCAACTTCAAACACTCACACTATATGGATACATTGCATGGTACCACAAAGAGATATGGGTAGTTTATTAGGGTCATAAAATTTCTTTTTGATAAATTTATTTAGGGTTTAGATGTCTAGTTTTTATGAACCATCCCTAAGAAGCAAAACCCTCTAAAACCCTCCTAAAACCCTAGTTTTGACCTGATGGAGAAAATATGTAAGGAGATGAACTCATAAGATTTAGTTTAGCATATAAAGTGTTTTTAAATTATATAAGACTCTCTCAAGATATTATACATATAATTGGTATCTACTCTACTTGTATGGACAAGTTAAGAATAGGGTTTCTTGTAGGTTTTTGTGTGTTTTGTAGGTGTAAAAGAGAACTACAGAATGAGAATCATTTGGGGAGGTCAATGTTGAAAAAAAAACTCCCCATATTTTTTTTGTAAATGGGACCAATGTGTTTTTTTGTCAAGATTATATATCCTAGAATAAGTGTGAAAGATTGTTTGATCATGGTTTGATGTTATTAAAAAATCATCTTGAAGGTTATTAATTGTAGGTTCCATGAAAGAAGGCAGGGCTCCCAAACAATAAACCCTAGTGATTTGAATTTAAATGTTCATGAGAAAGTATAACAATAAATTTTATGCATAATAAAGTTTTAGCTTAAAGTTCATATGCTTTTGTAGATATAATGCTTTGCACTTATTCACTAGATTTGATCTAACAGTGCATCAAGCTCAAAGTCTTTTAGAAAGGCATACAATTAATGATTCAGACCTCAGTGAAGATCCAACAACGATCACTTGATTAGAGCTTTTAAATATAATGGTGTGAAATATTAGTTTCATTGTTTTAAAATTGATAGGTTTTCCCCCATCATTTGATTTCTTTGAGGATGTATTTGATAGGACTGAACCCATCAAATTTAAATTGAAATAGATAGATTTCATTATATTAAATTTGATAGGTTCACCCACGTCATTTGACATATATGAGGACATATTTGACAAGACCTAACCCATCAAGTTTAACCTAGATAATCCCTAAAGCTTTAGGATTTCTTGATTGTTTTACAAATGGAATTAAATTATTAGATCAATAAGTTTCATTGTTTTAAAATTGACAGGTTTGCCCCCGTCATTTAACATATACAAGGACTTATTTAATGGGACCAAACCCATCAAATTTAAATTGAAATAGAAAGATTTTATTGTCTTAAAATTGATAGGTTCTCCCCCATCATTTTACAACTACAAGGACATATTTGACAAGACTGAACTGATCAACTTTAACCTAGATAATTCTTGAAGCTTTGAGATCTCTCAATGGTTTTACATGTGGCACTTAGTTATTAGATCAATAAGTTTCATTATTTTAAAATTGATAGGTTCACCTCCATCATTTGACATCTATGAGGATGTATTTAATGGGATCGAACCCATCAAATTTAAATTGAAATAGAAAGATTTTATTGTCATAAATTGATAGGATTACCCCCATCATTTGACGCCTATGAGGACATATTTAATAGGATCGAACCTATAAAATTTAACCTAGATAACTTTTTAAGCCTAATCAAAGGGGGTATTTCTAAAGCCTTTTTAAGAGATTCTTGGTTTTATTATGAAGACAAGATTGAGACATAAAATCTTGGTCTAAGTCTTTTTACTGATTAAAAGGGGTAAGCTTCTTACAAGATCTAATGGTGATCGCTTGCTCATTAGATTTGATCCAGTAGTGCACATCATCATGAAAGCCTCAAGATCTCTTAAAGGATCTGATGGTGGTCACTTGCTCACTTGATTTGATCCAATAGTGTGAGCCAATTGAAGACTTTTCAAAGGACTCTAAATCTTGACAGATGGCATAATAAGCTCAAAGATCAAGAACCAATGAAATACAAAGAACAAGATTTGGATTTTTGAAGCAAAATAAAATGGAATTTTTGAAAACCAATGGTCACTCTTCAAATGGAATTTATGAAAATTACTAAAAAAGGCATTTAACCATGCCACATAAGCTCCATGTAGGTGTGGAGGATATAAATAAAAGATATTTCATGATTGAAAAACATAGGAGTGATGATAAGCAATGTTCCATCATATCTAAGGCACATATGAGTTCAAATTGGATGTTTTGGTCATTAAAGAAGAAAAAGCCTAAATCCTACATAAATAAGGATAGAATCCATTCAAATTGACTAGGTGACACTTGAGATAATTATGAATTAAATTCAGAGTAGGTGCCTTAGTGAGAACTTTGATAGCTTTGCAATTACAATACATTGTTGTCAATGGTAGTAGGTAGGAAATATATGAAGATTGAAGCAGAGATTTATCTAACTTCAGATGGTGAAAGAAGGGTCTTTAGAGACATAGAGTTAGATTCAATAGCATTGAATATACAAGGAATAAGGAATTTGTCTGAATTATTCTTCTTTGTCAAAGAGTTGAAACTAATTTCTCAAGAAGAAAAGAGGAACACTTCAATGCACCAAAGATACAAGGATTTAGTATCAATTAAAATGATAAGCCTTCATCACGTAGTTGCTAAACCAAAGGTAATGCATTGCATCGACCTTCTTTTTCCTATATTTTTTGACTACAGAGTAGATGGAGAATAGATTATTCATGAAGGAAATGTCAGTAAAGTTGCATGCATAACTCCCATGGCCTTTAAGACATATTATAAGCTCCCTTTACCTCATGTTGATATTCCTTCCTTAAGAGAATGGATAAATTCCCAAAACTTGGATTTAGTTCTTTCACCTTGGTTAATCCAAGGTTTCCATGTTTTCAAGACCCCTAATGGTGAGATTCCTATTACCCAATTTAGGGAAGGTGTTAGGGTAGCTATGACCTTATTGAATAGGGCCTTTGGTGCCTATTTTACAACTTATGTGAGTAAGGTCTAGATGTCTTATGTCCATTGCATGTTGGAGTGGAACCTAACCCCTCTTATTGGAGACTTGATAAGTTTATTCTTGGCCAAATAATTTACATCCATCAAGAGAAAGACCTCTAAACATTTCTTTATGATGTCTTACTTATTATATTCAATCCTTGCCTATATTAATTTCCTTGGCATCTAAAATTGGTACCCTGATGGTAGGATTACCATTTCCCATCATTACTCCAAACTACATATTTTCAAATATAGGAATCATATACAATTTATATGTGATGGTGTATTCCCAGTCACTTTTGAGATAATCATTGGTATTCCTATGCCTAGACTTCATCCTCTAATAAAAAAAACAAGTGGAGACCATGGGGGATTTGTGGTTCTATCTAGATTGTACTATAATAAGGATAGAAGGAATCATTGTCTAGCCATACAAACTACCCATATATGTTCCCAGTAAACATGCAGAGCAAGAAATTGCTTATCAAATCATCTAGGGCATAGATTAGCATTGTAAGAAGAATAAAAAGGCTCAGGTTCATCCCTTCCCATTGGACATTGGTATAATTATAATCAAAGATTAGAAGTAGTTAGAGATCATGGTGGTGCATAGTAACTCTTTTGATTTCCAATTACATGATCTTAAGATGTGGGACCCAAATAATAGGGTGGCTAACCATATTAAGGATAGGAAGGTCCCAAAGACTTAGTACAAGCATCAACTGTAATGAACCACTACATCAAAACCTCGAGGCGTTAATGAAGTCTACCCACCAAGACCATAACATCCCACCATGCTTCTGAAGCCCAGACTCTAGGCTAGATTTGTGCCTGTACCACTAGGATTCCCTATGTGTATGAGCCCTAGATGAACACTACCATGCCGGTGTAGCCACTCGCTCTATGACTTAAACCTAGGTGGAGGGTCTGATACCACATGTAACGAACCACTACACCAAAACCTTGAGGAGTTAGTGAAGTCCACCACCAGGACCATAACATCAACCAAGTGTGAGGGATGGTATTTACACAAGGACAAATAACTTTGAATAAGTCTTATCTAGGGTTAAAAACTACAATATAACCTTAGAATGTAGGCTAGTTAGGGATAATAAGCCTTCAAGAGAAATATGGTAGTTACATCCTTTACAATATCACTTGTTGCAAGGGCCATCTGGGACTACACATCAAGAACCACCTATTGAGTGATAATGTTCTGAGCCTCAATAGGGAGAATTGACAAAGTCACCTCAGATTGAGAAAATTGAGGATGCAAAAGGAAAAGGTAAATCTAAAAATGAGGAGTCCAAGATTTAGCAAAGACTTGTTGAAAGCCTCCAAATTTAGGTATCCCCACCAAGGCCTTCTTCCCAATAGAAATTATTTGCTTAATTGCTTTGGAAATTAGATAAACCATGGAGAGTACCCTTGTTAACATCATGACTACTTATGGTTCAGATAAGGAAGAAGACCCATCTAAGGAAGTAGGCAAAGAGTTGGTTCTATTGAGTAGTGGAAAGAGATAGGAAAAATTAGTCTTAATTCCTCTATCTCCAAGAAAGAGGCCTAGGTTAAATTTCACTCACCCCACTAGTGAAATAAAAATCTTTATTGATGAGAATCCTATTGATGGACTAACCATTCCTTATTGATTTATTTATGGGAAGTTTTAGAAAATCCCATCTCTTTCTCCTTCATTGGCTCTGACTTGAGTGGACATAAGTGTTCAGGATAATGTCAAACCATGGATTCATGATATGTTGAACAAACAAGTAGAGAGAAGCATCTAGATTATTCATAACAAGGAAAGCCAATGGGTTGGTACCCAAAGAGCCTTTGGAAGTTCAAATATAGAGATTCTTAAACAACCATAGGTGAAAGAACTTGATCTTCAAGTCTGATTTAATCTAGAGACATAAACTCTTGAAAGAGTAGTGACTAAGAAAGTCACTATTGGTACTAAGGATTTCACCTTGTAGAAGGTGGAGCCATTTATAGGCTTAACTCCTATTCCAAGACAAGCAGTAGGGGAACATCCTATTTTCAAAGATGATGTAGTTAGTGTGGTACTGGCTCAATCAACAATGGCCTTGGCTAGATTTCAAAGATTGAAACAGAGGATACTCAACTTGGAAAAAGAAAAACAAGATTTGGAAGCTTAGGTCTTCTTGAAAATTCCTAAAAATATATTGCAAATGCTAAATAAATCCTTGATGGATGCATTTGAGAATTTGAAATGCATTAAGTCTAGGTTGATTACTTTAGACCATCAAGTTGAGATGGCACAAACCTTAATCATCAAGTGGCAGAATTCTCAAGCTCAGATAGAGGAGCTCATCAAGGTGCATAAGACAAAGCAAGCCTTGAACTTCAAGATTATCAAACTTAGACATCTAGACATCCTCATGGTAGTTTTGATAGATAAATGATAAGATTTAATAACCTAGAGTGGTGATGTTAAGGACTTCAATAAGAGAGACACAAATTTGGTAAACTAAATTGAGAAACTTCTAGGGAATCTATTAATAACCATTTTTAAAACACTACTTTTGGCTTGATTGATGATGAAGAATTCAAGTAGAGGGTTGATACCCACATCTAGGGCATCATAAATAGCCAAGGTCATTTAGCTAAAGACAAACACAAAACCCTTAATACCATTACTTTTGTAGGGAAGCAAATTGCAGAAGTACAACATGTCAAGGAACTTGTATCTTGGGTAGATAGTGAATTTGAAAAGTTAGTGGATAAAGAAGGGGATTGTATAATGAAGCTTGTAATGGACTTTGAGATAACCAAGGAGAAATACACCAAGGTGAAGGACTTTTTTAGACAGAGTTAATTGGAAGGACCCACTAATGGAATTCCTAAAGGAATATTCTTGTTGTAAAATATATGCTAGTCTGTTAGCATATACTCTTTCTTATCAAGTTGGCATGTTTTTTTTCGCATTATGGTTTTATATCAAGGACATATGTCCTTATCCACATATAGATATTTTTAAAAGTTAACTGGTTAATCACCTATGTTTCTTATAAATAGGCAAATGGTCACCATTTGTAAAAGAGATTTTTTGAGCAATTGATACCAGGAGCATTTAATACAACTAAGGAATTATAAAAAGATTGTCTAATCATTTTTGTTAAATGTCTATGCTATTTCTTAATTATAGGGAGTTATCTTGAATTTTAATGATTCTTATTGTTTGAGTTACATTCTTTGTCACAAGGTTGTTAATTTGTGCTAAATGCTAAATTGATTGTAATGATCTCAAATATACTTCATTTTGTTTGCTCTGTATTTGGATGTACTTATGTTATCCAGATCATAACAACAAACCTTTAAAGTAAATTTGGTTCTTACTTTTGATTCATATTTTCCTTTGAATTTTGCTTGATTTGTGATATAATTTGAGCTTATGATATTTTTTTAAAATAAATTTGTTCAAATGTTCTCAAAGTAATTGGAATTTTGTCATAATATTTGAGATGAAAACCTGCAATCATGTTTCCTTTTTCTTTACCCTTCCTTTTTTCTTATTTTTATCAAGATTCACTCTAGCTTAAAGATCATTGTTAATAATCATTTAGTTTGACTACCAAATCCTTAGAATTATTAAATATTCAAATAGTATAGACCCTGGTGGATCCCAACCACTAAATCAAATAAATATTGTGGATAGTTTTCATACTTTGCTTCTATTCCACCATAGACAATCACTGAATAGTAATGAATTGAAACTCATGCCATGGATTCTCAAAATCCCAAAATGAGAAGTGTTCTTCAACACTAAGAGCACCTATGGTAAAATTAGAAGAATCAATAGGAGAAGCTCCATTGGTGCTAGAAGGAGGGCCTCTTTAAATATGCTTAATATGTTTAGGAGTATATTTGGTCAGAATTATCTACATTTTACATAATTATGTTTCTTTTAACATAAATTGTCTAAAGATTGGTAACCTTTACAGAAATATGACTTTTGTTGTTAAAAATTTATTAGTATTTGGAGTTAGGATGGCTTATTTTGCTCAAAATTTACAATTTTTTGACAATAAGAAGTTTATTTGAGTCATAAGTTGTAAAGATTGGTTATCTTTTCATAATTCAGTACATCTTTGAACTTATTTAGTTAAAGATTGATGTCCTTTGTCATCTTATTAACAAATTTATTAAAAATTAAGCTTAGTGTGCATATTATTTGTCATTATTTAGAAATTAATGTGTTACACCATGTTTTAAAATAGGATCCTTAGTCTTCAAGCTAGAATTACCAAGTATTAGGACTAGATCACATTTAGAGACTAAAAAACCCTTGCTCAAACTAGAAACTCATAGAAGGACTAGGAAAGACAGAGGTAAGCATAGGTATTCTAAATCTCTACCATCACCACCTTTTCAAGGGATTATTATGATTAATCTTCATCTAAACATGGCATGGCTTAGATGTTCCTATATCAGTATACAAGGTGCAGTTCATGATTTACCACATAATCTAGAAAATATTTGCCAATATTTAGTCTAACCGGTATTACGATTGCTGAAGATCATGTTAAATATTTCAAAGCTACATTAAGATTGTTGAATGTTATTCATGAAGATGTAGCATATAGGTTGTTCCCATTTACATTTAAAGATGTTTCATATGAGTGGTTCCTTAATTTACTTGACAATTGTATTGTTTCATGGAATAATTTTGACACTATTTTCAATGATCAATTTGGAAAGATCATAAGTCCTTGTGTCATTTATCATCAATTCACAACTATTAAGAGATATACTAGTGAACCTATTGGGTCATTCAATGCTAGGTTCCAAAAGATGTTTAGTTAGACCATGGATCTATATAAACCTAATGAAGCTTTAGCTTTAGAGGTTTATAAAAATGTTGTTGACCCCATGACTTATATATTTTTAAAGAGATATATTCTACTTATCATCACATTGGCTCAAGCCTATTCTAAAGTAGTGGTTATTAGTGACCAAATGCAACCCCAAGGATATATGGCTTATTCTATCCCAAATGTTAATCCTCAAATACCTACATTAAACCATTTCCCAAGTAATAACCAAAATACTCCAGCATTAAACCATTTTTCTACTTTAAATGTATTACCTACTAGTCATGCTACTCCTAATCAAAATGTAGGCTTCTTGATCGATCAAATTACCAATGGATTTCATGACAATGATCAAAAGGCTTTAGTGCCTATCAATGGAATTAACAGTAACCAAAGTCAAAGTGATGAGGTTCGAAAAAATGAGAATGAATCTATATTGAAAATGGTGAGAAGCTTAGCACTGATTTTATACAATTTCAAAAACAAGTTGGTAATGCTAATGATAATTTTGGAAGGAACTTCACTTTCTAAAAATTCAATAGACCCAGGAATAGGCTTCAAAATTATAGTTTCTAGAATAATAAAGCTAATTAGTCTTTCCCTAGAAAAAAGAATATGGATATAAACCTCATTGATATTGCCTTACCAAATTATTGTAGGGTACATGCTAATTCCAAACATGGTGAGATTGATTTTATTGAGTTTTGTAAAGCTTTTGAAGCTTTTCAAGAAGAACATGACATGTTTGAAGTGGTTTTAAACAAAGAGGTTGCTGAAAATTCTTTTGAATATAAACCATCTAACCAAGTACATATGGTAGAAACATTTAATTTCCCTTTTCAAAAAGATAATGAGCCTGAGAATATTCTTGAGGAAATTCAAACATTCCAACAATTTTTGAAGACATATCCTCTGAGAAATAGGGAACAAAAGTAATCATTGACTACCTCTACCCCTCCTAACAATTACGAGACCCCTCCAGACATTATATCAAAGAATAATCTTGAACCTCATAGATAAATTTCTTCTAAGTTAATGTTAACTATTGATCCTCCAAGAAAAGCTGGATACAACATTGTGGAAGATATGAAAAAGATTAAAGCTAATATCACTCTGCACAAGCTAACTCAAATCATAGAACAAAGAGAATTACTCTTAGAATATTTATCAAAGAAAAGTGGGAAACCCCCTAAGAATGATAGTGAAAATATAATTACACAAATGATCAAAGCAGAGTCCCCACATTTTTTACTTATAGTTAGGATATTTATAAAAAATGTTCATAATTGTCTGTTAGATTTAGGAGCTTCAACCAACATTATGCCTATTGGGATATGTGAACAACTCAGGTTAATTCTAATCAAATCTAATAGGGTAGTCACTCAATTGGATAAATCTAGAGTTAAGGTTATATGAGAATTATTAAATGTGCATAAATAGCTAGCTATTGAACCAAGGGTTCAACAATTCATTGATATCCAAGTGGTAGAAATGCCTAGTGCTTATGGATTACTTTTAAATAGAGAATGGATTAAAACTTTTAATGGCTATATGTATATTTATTATTCACACTTATGGCTTCCTTAGAAAGGTGTGCCAAATAAAATAAGAGTAGAAAGGGAACCTCAAATAAAACACATGATAACATAATATAATGCTATTAATGAAAGGGTAAATTTCTTGGATTTGATTTGGGAGTTTTCACTTTGGAAATTACAAAAGAACTAGTTTTTGAGAGTCCTTCTCAGATGTGTGGTTTGTGGAAGTTATACATTGATGGTGCTAAGTGCAAATCAGGATCAGGAGCTAGTATTGTATTGATGAATCCTTTAGAAAAGCAAAACCATGTAACTTATAAGTTATGATTTCCTTACACCAATAATTTGGCTGAGTATGAGGCTCTCATACTTGGATTGTAATTTTCCATTAAACACAAAGTTAAATAAATCCTTGTCTATGGAGTCTCTAAACTTGTGGTTAACCAAGTGAAAAGTAAGTACCAGTGCAAATTGTCTTACTTAAAGAGATATAAGTTTAGGGTGTGGGATTTGATCGAATCTTTCAATGCTTTCAACATTTTATCTATTCGAAGGGAAGAAAACAAAACTACTGATGATCTTGCCTCTGATACAACAAACCTCATGCCTAATCATGATTCTAAAATCATCAATATTGAGCTAATACTTTATATTTTAGTTCCTGACAATATAAATCATTTCCAATTTTCAATGATGATCAACAAATCATAGATTTCTTAATTAATTCTAAGGATTTTGAAGCTCAAATTATTGATGAGATTGATGACACTTCTCATGAGGAGGAACTTAATGGTAAAATCATCTAATTAAGTGATAATAAAATACCTAAAGGGATGATTTCATTGGAAAGACTATTTTATTTTGACAAAATTTTTGAAGCACCTAAGCAACCCAAGGTAAATGGTAAGGATTATCATGCAATGAATCTTGGCTCACATGATCAGACCCAAATGGTAAATATAGGGAAGGCTTGCACTTAAATGGAAAATAGGAAATCTAGAGAGTTGATTAAAAAATACAAGGATTTAATTGCTTGGTCTTACGAATATTTGAAAATATTTGACCCGAGTATCATTACTCATACCATACCTCTTCAAGAAGGTTGTAAACCTTTTAGACAAAAGCAAAGGCCAGTCAACCCTATTTTAGAACCCATGGTTTTTAAATAAGTCAATAAGCTATTAGATGCAAGGACAATGTTTTATATTAGACATTCCACTTGGGTGGCAAACCTAGTCCCAATCATAAAAAATAATGGAGAAATAAGATTGTGCATAGATTTTAGAAATATGAATAAAACATCTAAAAAGGATAATTATCCTTTACCTTCTTTGGACCAAGTTATCCAAATAATTTTAGGATCTTCCATGATGTCCTTTTTGGATGGATTTTCTAGGTATAACTAGGTGCTTGTTGCTCTAGAGGATAGGATGAAACTAACTTTTACTACTAAATGGGGAACATACGCTTACAAGAGAATGCCTTTTGGATTAATTAATGCTGGGGAAACTTTTCAAAGGGCCATGGATCACGCTTTCCAAGGATTAGTGGGAAAGTGTATCATCATAAATATGGATGATCTTAAAATATTTTCTAAAAATAGAGAAGATTACTTCATATATTTGAGACAAGTATTTGATAGATGCAGGAGGTATGGTGTATCTCTTAACCCTAAGAAAAGCATATTCTGTGTCACTAAGGGAAATTTTTTGGGACATGTCATTACCA
Organism: Torreya grandis; assembly: GCA_037957365.1. Lineage (NCBI taxonomy): Eukaryota > Viridiplantae > Streptophyta > Pinopsida > Cupressales > Taxaceae > Torreya > Torreya grandis. Next base: position 5,107,258 of record JARHVA010000374.1, on the reverse strand, counting down.
AAGACAAAATATCTATGGATCCTTATAAAATAGAGGCCATTTATAAAATTGGGTTGTCCAACAACCAAAAATAACTTAAGTCATTCTTTGGCAAGATTAGTTTTGTGAGGAAGTTTATTTCAAGCTTCCTTGAGATTGTTAAACCTTTGAATGACATGCTTAAGAAAGATGCTATAATTTATTGGAAACAAGAATAAAATAAGGCCTTCACTGACATTAAGAAGGCAACTACTAAAGATCTAATCCTCATAAATCCTAATTTTTCAAAGGATTTTAATCTATACTCATTTGCTTCTGAGCATACTATGGCTACAATGTTAACTCAAAAGGTTGATGGGAATGATCATCCTATAGATTTCATGAGCACAAAATTTGAAATGTAGAAGTGAATTTTTCTATAATTTATAATCAAGCTTATGAATTAGTAAAATCAATAAAAAATTTTAGACATTACCTCCTTAGAAATAAGGTACATGCTATATTACCTGATCCAGCTACAAAACTTATGCTGAGTTAGAATGAGCTTGGAGAAAGAAGAGGCAAATGGATGGAAATTCTATAAGAATGTGATATAGAGATGAAAATTTCCAAATTAGTGAAATTCTAGGGTTTATTTTAGATAATCACTAATATTGACCAAAAAGTTCATATCATGCAAGTAGATCAACAAAATTTTCAACCTAATGAGTGGTATGACTCTATTATGCATTTACTTGTCAATGGTGTTTGTCCCCCAAGATTTATAAGAGAAAAAAAATTCCTTAAGGCTCAGATAAGCTCATTACCTCATCAATAATGGATTCTTGTATAGGAGGAACTTTGAGGGAATATATTTGAGGTGTGTGTCTAAGGGAGAAGAAGCTTGGATTATGACTACCTTTCATGAAAAATTAGGAAGTGGACACCCTTTAGGAAGCACCAAAACTCATAATATTCTTAGGGATGGGTATTATTGGCCCACACTCTTTAAAGATAATTATAAGAATGTGAGGGAGTGTCATTCATGCCAAATCTTTAGCACAAAGGAACCAAAGGCAGCTATGCCTTTACAACCTATGATGGTAGAAAAACCTCTTACATAATGGAGATTAGACTTTGTTGGAGTAATAAACCCCAATTATTCTAAAGGTCATAAGTTTGTGCTGACTACTACAGATTATTATACTAGGTGGACTGAGGTAGTAGCCACTAAGTAATGCAAAGTAGAGGAAGTGATCAATTTCCTAGAAGAAAATATTTGTACTAGATTTGGAAACCTAGTTTCTTTGGTGTGTGACAATGGATTTGCATTCATTTCTATTGAAGTGACAGAATGGGATTATGACCAAGGAATTACACTCAAGTTTTATTATAATCAATATCCTCAAAGAAATGGTATTTCTAAATACACAAAAAAAAATATGATGAAGGCTATCAAGAAATCTACTAAAGATAAACCTAGAACATGGAATAAACTTCTTAAGTTTGCATTATGGATAGATAAAATTAGGATCAAACAAGCTCTAAAAGCTTCACCATTTTTTTTGGCATATGTTTAGGATCCCATCTTTCCCATCATTTTGAAGTTGCCTATGTTCACATTCATGCAAGAATACATGGAAGATAGTCAGGAACTTGCTAATTCTTGATTGTTAGACATTATTCAAATGGAAGATGCCAGAGAAAAAGCATTTATAGACTTCAATAGACACCAATCAACTATGATAATATGGTTTGATAAGAGATCCAAAGTGAAGGTATTTAGATAGGGAGATTTGGTCCTTCTTTAGGACAAGGCATCAGAACCCAAAGTTAAACATGGTAAATTCAATCCTTTATGGATTGGTCCTTACCAAATTACCAAAATCTTGGGAAAAAATACTTTCAAGTTGAAATATATCCAAGGAGAAGAGTTCACATTACCTATTAATGGACAATATCTCAAACATTAATTTGCTGCTGCCCCACCAGAGGTCTTCATGGAATAAATGTGTAAGATTGCTAAAATTAGAATAGGTAGGCTAGTTAGTTCTCTTTCTTGTTTTTTTTCTTGATGAGTTTGTGTATATTTGTTTTGTTTACATTTTTTTTTCTCTTCTTCTTTCTTGGTGGTGTTCCTTGGTTGTGGTAAAGTATCATGTTATTATTTTTTGGTTTAAGAATTGCTCAAGAATGTGGGTATAAATCTTACAAAGGAGACCATGGCTGGAAATGAAGTAGTATGAAGCAATCAAACATATTGGTATAATAATTTATTGTCCTAAAAATATTTAAACCCTATTCTGTATCAAAACTTGGTTTTAACAAGAATCATATGTATATAATGTGAATTCAATTTATTAACTCATATTCATGCTTACACTTAAAACACATCCTTGTCATGGACTAAAGTTTCAATTTAAGGGGAGAGTATCCTAATGCCAAAAAATTTAACCAAATCCTTAAAACCAAGCTGTATTGGTTTCCAACCTTTGAAAAAGGACTTATAAAATGTAAAAAAAAGAAAAAAAAGAGAGCTCATTACAAAATCTATGGAAATAAAAGTAAAGGTGATTAAGGGAATCTCCACTGAGGCTATGGATGCCTGGTTAGCAGTGGAGCAAGACCTTGAGTGGAACCAAAGGTATCTCTATGTAGCCTATAGATGCTTGGATAGTGGTAGAGAAATTCCCAAGCCTCCCATAAATTAAGAGTTATTATGCTTAAAGAATATCTAAAAGTGCACAAAATTAAGTATAATGGACCAAAAGGATATGAACCTAGACATTTTTTATTGAAATTCATGACAAATAGTAAGTGAATCAAAGCACACATTGCATGTTTATGTTTTAATATTTAAGTTTAAATTTTATACATAAGGAACTTATTTCAAATCGAAGGTTGATTCAAAAGAGAATATATGTCGAAAAAGGGATATAAAATTCATGTACAAGTTTAACCCAAAGCTTTGTGTTCCAACATATTTCTATGTTTACCCCGTGAGTCACCATTTGTTGAGACTAACACTCCCATCTTTTTTTTTTGGAAAGGGGATCCATGTGTTTGTTTCTCTAGCTTCTATATCTTGGAATAAGTGTGAAAGATTTTTTGATCATGTTTTGATGTTGTTAAAAAATCATCTTGAAGGTTATTAATTGTAGGTTCCATGAAAGAAGATAGGGTTCCCAAATAATAAACCCTAGAAATTTGAATTTAAACATTCATGGGAAAGTCTAGCAAGAAATTTTATGTATAATCAGGTTTTAGCTTAAAGTTTATTCACTTTTGTAGATCTAACACTTTGTGCTTGTTTTTTGGATTTGATCCAATAGTGTGTCAAGATTGAAGTCTTTTAGAAAGGCATAAAGTTAATGATTCAGGCCTCAGTGAATATCCAATGGTGATCACTTGATCAGAGGTTTTAAATCTAATGGTATGAAAGATTAGTTTCATTGTTTTAAAATTGACAGGTTCACCCTCATCATTTGATGTCTATGAGGACATATTTGATTCGACCAAACCCATCAAATTTAAATTAAAATAGAAATAATTCATTATCTTAAATTTAACAGGTTCACCCCCATCAATTGATGTCTTTGAGGACATATTTGATAGGACCAAACCCATCAAATTTAACTTAGACAATCCCTGAAGATTTGAAATTTCCTAATGGTTTTACACGTGGCATTTAGTTATTAAATCAATAAGTTTCATTGTTTTAAAATTGATAGGTTCACCCCTATCATTTGAAATTTGTGAGGATGTATTTTATGGGACCAAACCCATCAAATTTAAATTGAAATAGAAAGATTTTATTGTCTTAAAATTGATGGGTTCACCCCTATCATTTGACATCTACGAGGATGTATTTGATAGGACTGAACCTATCAAATTTAACCTAGATAATTCCCAAATATTTGAGATCTCCTGATGGTTTTACATGTGGCATTCAGTTATTAGATAAATAAGTTTCATTATTTTAAAATTGATAGGTTCACCCCCATCATTTGACATTTGTGAGGATGTGTTTGATGGGAATGAACCCATCAAATTTAAATTTAAATAGAAAGATTTTATTATCTTAAAATTGATAGGTTTTCCCCCATCATTTAATGTCTATGAGGACATATTTGATAGGACTGAACCAATTAAATTTAACCTAGATAATTTTTTAAGCCTAATCAAAGGGGGTATTTCTAAAGACTTTTTAATAAATTCTTGGTTTTCTTACAAAGACAAGATTGAGACATAAAATCTTGGCCTAAGTCTTTTTATTGATTAAAAGGGGTAAGCTTCTTGTAGGATTCAATGGTGATCACTTGCTCACTGGATTTGATCCAATAGTGCACATCATCATGAAAGCCTCAAGATCTCTCAAAGGATCTGATGGCGGTCACTTTCTCACTTGATTTGATCCAATGGTGCAAGCCAATTAAAGACTTTTCAAAGGCCTCTAAAGCTTGACAGATGACATAATAAGCTCAAAGATCAAGAACCAATGAAATGCAAGGACTGAGATTTGGATTTTCAAAGCAAAATAAAAGGGACTTTTTGAAAACCAATGATCACTCTTCAAGTGACATTTATGAAAATTTCCATAAAAGGCATTGAACCCTACCACATAAGCTCCATGTAGGTGTGGAGGATCCAAATGAAAGATATTTCATGATTGTAAAACACAAGAGAGATGATAATAAAGGTTCCATCATATCTAAGTCATTTATGAGATAAAAGTTGGATGTTTTGGTCATTAAAGTAGAAAAATCCTAAACCCTCCATAAAGAAGGTTAGAATCAGTTCAAATTGATTAGGTGACATTTTAAATAATTTAAAACTAAATTTAGAGCAAGTTCCTTAGTGAGAAATTTGATAGCTTTTCAATTATAATACACTATTATCAATGGCAATGGGTAGGCAATATATGAAGATTGGAGTAGAGCTTTATCTAACTTCAGATGGTGAAGGAAGGGTCTTTAGAGACACAGAGTTAGATTTAACAACATTAAATGTACAAGGAATAAAGAATTGGTTTTAATTATTCTTATTTATCAAAGAGTTGAAACCAATTTCTCAAGAAGAAAAGAGGAATGCTTTAGTGAACCAAAGATACAAGGATTTAGTATCAATTGAAATGGCAGGCCTTCATCACGTAGTTGCTAAACTAGAGGTAATGCAATGCATCAACCTTCTTATTCCTATTTTTATTGATTGTATAGTAGATGGAGAATGGATTATTCATGAAGAAAATGTTATTAAAGTTGCATGCATATGTCCCATGTCCTTTGAGACTTATTATAAGCTCCCTTTACCTCATGTTGATCTTCCTTCCTTAAGAGAATGGATAAATTCCCAAAACCTAGATTTAGTTCTTTCACCCTGGTTAATCCAAGGTTCCCATGTTTTTAGGACCCCTAATGATGATATTAATATTAACCAATTTAGGAAAGGTGTTAGGGTAGTTATGACCTTATTGAATAGGGCTTTTGGTGCCTCCTCTACAACTTATTTGAGAAAGGTCTGGGTGTCTTATGTCTATTGCATGTTGGAGTGGAACCTAACTCCTCCCATTGGAGACTTGATAAGTTTATTCTTGGCCAAATAGTTTACAACCATCAAGAGAAAGGCCTCTAGATATTTATTTATGATGTCTTATCTCTTAGATTTACTCCTTGTCTCTATTAATTTCCCTGGCATCTGAAATTGGTCCCTTGATGGTATGACTACCATTTCCCATCATTACTCCAAACTGCATATTTTCAAATATAGGAATCATATGCAATTCATATGTGATGGTGTCTTCCCAATCATTTTTGAGACAATAACTAGTATTCCTATACCTAGACTTCATCCTCTAATCAAAAAACAAGTGGAGACCATGGGGGATGTGTGGTTCTATCCAGGTTACACTATAATAAGGATAAAAGGAATCATGGTCTAGCCATATAGACTACCCATATATGTTCCTAGTAAAATTTTAGAGCAAGAAATTGCTTATCAAATCATCCAGGGCATAGATTGGCATTGCAAGAAGAATAAAAAGGCTCAGGTTCATCCCTTCCCAATGGACATTGATAGAATTATAATAAAATATTGGAAGTAGTTTGAGATCATGGTGGTACATAAGAACTCTTTTGATTGTAATTAGATGATCTTAAGATGTGGGACCCCAATAATAGGTTGGCTAACCATATTTGGGATAGGAAGGTCCTAAAGACTAAGTACATGGATCAACCAAGTGTGGGGGATGGTATTTACACAAGGACAAATAAATTTTAAGAAGTATTATCTAGGGTTAAAAACTAAAACATAACCTTAGAACATAATCTAGTCTAGGATAATAATCCTTTAAGAGAAATATGGTAGTTACATCCTTTACAATATCACTTGTTGCTAGGGCCATCTGGGACTACACATCAAGAACCACCTATTGAGGGACAATCTTCTAAGCCTCAGTAGGGAGAATTGATAAAGTCACCTCAAATTGAGCAACTTGAGGATGCAAAAATAAAAGGTAAAGCTAAAAGTGAAGAGTCTAAGATTGAGCAAAGACCTATTGAAAGCCTCCAAATATAGGCATCCCCACCAAGGCCTTCTTCCCCAATAGAATTTATCAGCTTAATTGATTTGGAAACTAGAGAAATAATAGAGAGTGACTTTGTTAACATCACAAATACTTATGGTTTGGATAAGGAAGAAGACCCATCTGAGGAAGTAGACAAAGAGTTGGTTCTATTGAGCAGTGGAAAGAGATAGGCAAAATTAGTCTTAGTTCCCCTAGCTCCAAGAAAGATGCTTAGGTTAAATTTCACTCACCCTATTAGTGAAATAAACTTCTTTATTGATGAGAATAATATTCATGGACCAACCATTCCTGATTGGTTTGTGTATGGGAAGTTGAAAAAAATCCCATCTCTTTCTCCTTCACTAAATCTGACTCAAGTGGACATAGGTGTGCAAGATAATGTCAAACCATGGATTCAGGATATGTTGAACAAACAAATAGAGAAAAGCATCCAAATTCTTCATAATAAGAAAAGCCAATGGGTTGGTACCCAAAGATCCTCTAAAATTTCAAATGTAGAGATTCTTGAACAACCACAAGTGAAAGAACTTGATCCTCAAGTCCAATTTAATCTAGAGGCATCAACTCTTGAAAGAGCAGTGACCAAGAAAGTCACTATTGGTACTTAGGAGTTTACCTTGTAGAAGGTGGAGCCATTTATAGGCTTAAATCCTATTTTAGGACAAGCAAGAGGGGAGTATCCTATTTTTCAAGAGGATGTAGATAGTGTGGCTCAATCAACAATGGACTTGGCTAGAGTTCAAGGATTGATATAGAGGATCCTCAACTTGATAAAATAAAAGCAAGTTTTGGAAGCTCAGGTTTTCTTGACAATTCTTGAAAATATATTACAAATGCTGAATAAATCCTTGATAGATGCATTAGATAATTTGAAAAGAATTAAGTCTAGATTGAGTCCTTTGGACCATCAAGTTGAGATGACATAAACCTTAATCATCCAGTGGCAGAATTATCAAGGTTAGATGGAGGAGCTCATCAAGGTGCATAAGACAAAGCATGCCTTGAACTTCAAGATTATCAAACTTAGACATTTAGACATCCTCATGGTAGTTTTGATAGATAAATAAGAAGATTTGATCACTTAGAGTAGTGATTTTAAGGACTTTAGCAAGAAAAACATAGATTTGGTAAATTGGATTGAGAAACTTCTAGAGAATCTGTTAAATAACCCTTCTCAAACCACTACTTTAGGCTTGATTGATGATGAAGAATTCAAGTAGAGGGTTGATACCCACATCTAGGGCATCATAGATAGCCAAGGTAATTTAGCTAAGGATAACTAGAAAACCCTTAATATCATTACTTTTATAGGGAAGCAAATTGTAGAAGTATAATGTGTCAAGGAACTTGTATCTTGGGTAGATAGTGAATTTGAAAAGTTAGTGGATAAAGGGGATTGTCTAATGAAGCCTATAGTGGATTTTGAGCTGATCAAAGAGAAATACACAAAGGTGAAGGAATTTTTTAGATAGGATTAATTGGAAGGACCCACCAATGGAATTCTTAAAGGAATATTCTTATTGTAAAATATATGCTTGTCTGTTAGCATATACTTTTTCTTGTCAAGTTGGCATGTTTTTTGTCGCATTGTGGCTTTATATCAAGGATAGATGTCCTTATCCACATCTGGATATTTTTGAAAGTTAACTGATTAAGTACCTATGTTTCCTATGAATAGGTAGATGGTTACCATTTGTAAAGAGAGTTTTTGAGCAATTGATACCAAGAGCATTTAATACAACTAAGGAATTCTAAAAAGATTGTTTAATCATTTTTTTAAAAATGTCTATGCTATCTCTCAATTATAGGGAGTTATCTTGAATTTGAATGATTCTTATTGTTTGAGTTACATTCTTTATCATAGGGTTGTTAATTTATGCTAACTGCTAAATTAACTATAAATATCTCAAATATACTTTATTTTATTTACTCTATATTTAGATGTACTTATGTTATCCAGATCACAAAAACAAACCTTTAAATTAAATTTGGTTCTTAGTTATGATTCATCTTTTTCATTTGAATTTTTCTTGATTTGTAATATAATTTGAGCTTATGCTATTTTATAACATAAATTGGTTCAAATGTGCTCAGAGTAATTGGAATTTTGTCATAATATTTGAGATGGAAACCTAGAATCACATTTACTTTTTATTTACCCTTGTATTTTCTTATTTTTATCAAGATTCACTCTAGCTGAAAGATAATTGTTAATAATGATTTAGTTTGACTACCGAATCCTCAGAACTATTAAGTATTCAAATAGTATACACCCTGGTGGCTCCCAACTACTAAATCAAATAAATATTGTGGATAGTTTTTATACTTTACTTCTATTCTACCACATACAATCATTGAATAGTCATAAATTGCAACTCATGCCATGGATTCTCAAAATCTTAAAATGAGAAGTGTTCTTCAACACTAAGAGCACCTATTTTACAATTAGAAGAATCAACAGTCAAGTTGGATTTTTTATGACTCCATATGTCCATTTATCACAAAATATAGGCATATAAACACCTCTGCTAGATCATTCATCATATGCATTCTTAAACAAACAATAATAAGATAAAGTGACTACCAAGTGAGAAGATGAGAAGTCTAATTTTAGATATTTTTAAAGTTTAAATAATGGATTAGAAAGAAAATAGAATAGATAAAATTTCCATAATACCTATTACATATATTTGGTTGAGAAAATGAAGGCTACTTGGATGAAAAATTTAAATAATGAGGCCTAGAAGACCAATGAATGACTGCAAATGGTGAGTACAAGTGTCCACCATCATATCATGTTTATAACCTCCCTAAGATAGTTAATATGTGTCATCTCTCCCTAATCCAATTTTAATTGCTCAAGAGATGCTTCATGATGAAGGTAATTTCAAGAAGGAAATTAAAGGTCTCTATGCTAGTTTTGGAAAGTTTGTCATAGTTCATATGGACACTTATCTAAGAATACCTTCATGGTCTATTTTACACTCCATTATACTAAAATGTAATTGGTCCTCATCACTCGACACTTTTTATTATGAATTTTGAGCTCCACTTCTTCTCTCTCTTCTCACATGTTCTATAAATGTAAGCCATTTTGGATTTTGAAAGGATTCCACACTTGGTATGGCAAAACTTGCTGGTTTGATATTGTAATTTACCTTTTAAATATGATTTTCAATCTACTTTTGAGTTCACAAGATATTTTTTCTTATTGTGTGAAGTGGTGTATAGTGAAAGGTCAAGTGATTAGTATTATCCTTGCTTTCTCTCAACTCTTCCATGTTTAATGCAAGTAGTCTCCACTCTAACAGGTCACATGAAGTGTAGTTAAATGAATTTACATATATTTAAGTGTAAGGATTAGACATAATGTCTTAAATATGACTTATGGTACACTCACCTTGATTAGTTCAATTAATATCACCTTCATGTTTGAAATACTAATGTTAGAGCAATTCAGGATTTTGTGACTAGTGTTGTGGGTCATGTCTCTTAGTACACTTATATGGTAGTCTAGTGGAGATAATTTTGGTGTATCACCTCATTATATTAGTTTAATTTCAAGTCTATTTTTATTTCTTAACACCAAGCAACCCATAGGCCTAGAGGTAATCTAATATTTTTGAAATCTTAGAGTAGGCTTGAAAAACCATCTCGAAGGTGAAAGTTTTAGTGACAATAGTTATGGAACACCCAGTGGGACCATTGTCTCAAATACATCTTATCAAGGTGAATAATAGTGTTAGAAACAACATAGATGCATATAGTTTTATAATTATCATTTGGTGACTCCATTTAGGTAATATCTAGTTTTAAACCATTGTTTTATTAGTTCTTATGATCATAATTCATGGTCCTTACTAGGTCATCTACTATTACAGGTATAAATGACATGAACCCACTCCTCCAACCTAAAATTCATCTTTAAGTTCAACATCCTAAACCTATCTTGACTTTTGAAGAACAACAAGGCTTTTCAAACCAAGAAGATCAAGAGAGTGAAGAGGAAATTGAGGAAAGAATGGCTAGGCAACATGCCTTCCCAACCTTTAACACTAAATTTACCATACACCTCAATGCATATGATGATATACCCCTTAAAGCTACCAAAAGTGTTCCCACTTTAAATGGTGAAGGTCATGTCACTCTTAGTGATCATATTAGGGATATCTCAAACTGTTGTAGCTTTTGTAATGTTATTAAGGTCATCATTACCATTAGACTCCTTGCCATATCCCTTAGAGGGAAAGTAATTTACTAGTATAGGAAATTTCCTAGAGGATGTATCACAACTTGGGATGATTTTTGAGTGTTTCTAACCTCAAGGTTTAAGGACAAAAGTGATCACACACCACTCATTCATCAACTCAATGTGATTTAAATATCCACCAAGGAGACATTGCATGATTTTAGTGAGAGATTATAAAGAACTTGGCATAGGATGCCTCCTCTCATGAGATACCCTAAAATATTTATGTTTATTATATATCTAAGGGATATTTTTATTGACATAGACATCATGTTATAGTCTATGGGTGGTTACACCTTACTTGAAGCTTATAACCTTGCCATTAGAGATGAGAATGGTCTAATACAAGCTAGAAAGTTACCTCTAAAAGTCTCCATAAATTTAATACCTAATATGTCTACTAATATTATAAGTGTTGATCAAATCCCAAATTCAAATTCCAAGCCTAGAACTGCCCCTAAAAAAGTACGATATACTATTGATTGAGAGGCAAGGTTTAAGGAAAAGAGGCTCAAGTTAGGTAACTCAATATATAGTATGGAGTTAATCAAAACCCCTAAACTTATCCTCAAAAAGTAAATAGGTTACCACCTTATAAATATGGTCAAAGTAGAGGTCAAGGATATCCTAAATTCAATAGGCCAACCAATGCATATAATCCAACTTCCACCTCCAACACAAAAGCCATGGTCCTTGTATATAGTAACTTGGTCCAAGGAGAGGAATGATAATAAGGATAGTGTTGTCACTTGAATTTTTACCCTTTGAGGAAATGTCTTATCCCTCCTCATCCAAGTGGAATAATGGAAACACCTCTAGGCTATGGGTAGCCTAAGGATGAGATGAATCTCTACATAGTCTAGCTCCCTTGATGTACCACTTGTAGATCACTACTACACCTATGCTTGTGAGGGAAAAAGGAGAGAAAAATGAAAGTAAAATATCTTAAAGGAGGTGATACACCAAATTTATTGATGAATTCCCAGAAATTTCATGTCACACATGAGACCAAGAGACTAATTAAACATACACTTCTCTAATTTGAATCTTCTCACATCAGTATTTCATTATGAGGTTGTGATGAATGTTTAGGCTAGGAGGACTAGAAATGAGGAATATGATGACACTATTTGAATATAATAACTCAATAAACCTTGAAACATCAATATAAAACTTCACTTGACCTACAAGAAGAAGCTTTCCAACTACAAATAGGTGAGAGAATGAAATAATAATGCTAAGGAAACAACAAGTCATCATTAAGCAAAATCAATAATCCAAGTGAAAACACTATGAAGAGTCATATAAGAGGTAAAAATTAGTTGTCTTTATTGATCCATGGTATGAAAATGAGCAAGGATTCACCATATTCAGGTGGAGCATTATTTACAAAGGCTAAAATGGCTAGTTCTTATAAAACTTGAGAGAGAGAGGAGAAGAAAGAAGTTCAAAGGTCACAAGGACACTTGTCAAGCTAATAAAATGAATTAAATGTGTATGTAAAAGGAATTTTAAATTTATTATGCAAGGTTAGAAAATGCAAGTGGCATCCAAAGTCATGAAACTCTTGAAATGTGGTGTAGGAGTTCTCATTTTGCACAAGGAAAATGACATCATCATTTACCCCTATTTGAACATCCAAAAAATATATAAGGATAGGTTTAATGATTGGAATAAGAGGGAAGGATTTTATACATGATCATACATGAATTTTTTTCATTCCTATTCATTTGAAAACTTCCAAAAGTGAGCCATCACTATTTGCAGTCAAATAAAACTCCTATTTCACACACCTTGCACACTTGGATTCCAAAAAGGAATCAATTTTCCATGAAAATTCATAAAATGGAGTGGATAAAACTTTTAAATATCCTTAATGGACTTATATACATTATTCACACCTTAAAAGCAACTTACTTGAAGTTTTGCACCCTTTTCACTATCATGTTCACTATGCCAATTTTGACTAGCTAAGATGAGAGCTTTTGTTGAGGTAATTAAGATTTTTTTTGTGGAATTTAATTTACATGGGGAGTTTTATTACTATTAATCTTCCCTTCCATGTGATTGGAATCTCTTGAAAGTCTTTACAACCTGCATAATGCATAAAACAATAAAAAACACCCTATTTTAAACTCCATCCATGTAATTTATTACAACTAATCCTGATGGTATGGAGTTTAACTAAGTATTATACAACCTAAAATAACATTCATGGTCTAAATAGACAATTATGGTAGCTTTCCATCTCCATTTACTTCATCAGGTCCTTCCAAGGGTTTAATAAGGGTTTAGGCCTATTTTACCCTCTTAGCCATTATTCATAGATATTTCAAATTCAAATTCCAATTAAATGGCACAAAAAGGTTATTTAGGATGATATATAACACCTAAAAATGTCTTGGATCTCCATGTAAGTTTTCAAGGTAGATACAAGCTTCTAAATTTGTCCACTCAAACTCTCTTCTCCATTTCCTGCAGGCCTGAGTTGCTTTAGAGCCCAAAAATGGATTCATGCTGAATTTTATATAAGATGGAAGTTTTTAAACATCTATAATGACTCAATACACATGTAAAAATTATTTATAAATCATACCTAAGGCTGGAAGTAATATCGACCTCACATTTGGTCTTTAGTCCTAAACATGCTTAATAGGCTTAACTGTAACTTTTGTGGTCCAAGACACCCCATTGAGGTTATCCATTATAGGAAAGGTTTTACATGATATAATAGGTTTTATCAAACCTATCACACCTTATAAAAAGGTTCCCTTATCTCGTGATGCATACTCTATCTCCCTTTTTCACAAACTGAAGGATTTATGCACAAAAGAAATACCCTCTATTTGAGATAAAAGATAGGGAACTTCCATTATTTTTATAGACAAAATGATTAATATACGATATTATCTAAGTTTTTAGGATGTATTAAATTTTTTATCCCTTTTTTATATGATTATACCCTTCAAAATCATTAAAAACTAAAACAAATTGTGAGGAAAGAGACTATGTGTAGGCTTCTATTATGTGAATTGTATGATGCATCATTAGAACCTTATACCTAATATATATACACTATGAGGGTGTTATGAGGATAAGATGATTATTATTAATGTGTTTTAACTCCACATACTTCTCACTCTAACTTCCTCCATACTCCTCATATTCTCTTCTTAGTCAAGACCAAGTGCAATTTTTTGACTGTGTTTTGCTCCAATGTACTACACCTATATGTTGCTTTGCATGATTTGAATTGAGAACAGTGTATAAGATATTCCCTATAGTCCCTTAATATAATTTTATACTTTTTTCATTCATTTTTCTCATATTTTAGATGTATACATATTGAAAACACTACTTTCCCATTTACTGCCTGTAACGGTCAATAGTAGTTGACTTTTTGAGGTTACAGGACTTATAGATTGACATTATCTTTTGAAATTTATGCCACATGTTCCTTAGAATTATTTTGAGATCTTTATTAATAAATTTCATCAGCCACACGTTGTACCTCCATGTTCAAACTCCTCATTATGAATGATGTGGAGGATGGCTTCTGGCTATAGGTGAACAATTTTGGGATTATGCACACCTGTAGGTGCATATGAGCCTAAACACAGTGCATCATCCTACTTAAGTGACATTTCAAATAATAAATGATATCTTAATCCATATAAAACTATTCAATCATGAAACATGGTTTTATACTACCAACTTGGATGAAGAGGTCTACTATAGCTCATACATGTAGATAATACTGAGTTTAGTGTATAAAAACACAACTTTAGGCGTCCCAAAAACTAATTTCAAGTAATCACCTACCTTCCAAAATTTGTATTAGTCTTCTCCTATGTATGTTATATAAGGAAATTTCATTTGGATGCATCGAAAACTCTTGTAACCATGTAATATGATATTCACAAAATGGTAAAATTATCTATTTTCACCTTTTAGGGAAAATGGTCTCTGAACAAGTCTTTTCACCTTTGGAGATAAATTTGCATCTTTTATATCCACTTAGAATTACAAACATGTGTTTCATGGTATATTTAAAACCCTATGACTCTAATAAAAGTTCCAATTTTTCAAAAATCCTCCATTAAGTACCTTCAGTTCTCTGTTAACACCACCTATAGGTGAACATTGTCATGTACATGTAGTAGATATGAGTTTAGTCAATAGATAGGATATAAATGTTTGTGATCAGTTTTAAGCCTTATAATTCACTCTATGACTCCAAAATATTTGGATCAACTATCAAATCTCCCCTTTCCATCATGACATCATCAAAGAGAGACCCCTGTAGGTGCCTGAGTTGCATACAAATAGTGAGGAACCTTCAGGTAGTATGCATGATTTATGAGTTTAAATGGTATTTTTAAAATTTCCAAAGGTTTCAAATAGACTCCTCCTACCATAAAAACATTTATTATCTCAAACACTCCCTTTCAACATGAGATTCTCTATGAGGGCACCTATAGGTGCATTTTAATGGTAGGAGACTATGTGCATAGGTAGTGGATAGTGATATAGGCAGTGTACAAGAGATATATGCTTGGGATTCACTATATACCTTCACCAAGTGAAAAAATACACTCTTCCCACTATAAAATATTAGAAACACCTCTCAGAGCTCCCATTCCATCATGAAATCATTCTGAGATACTTGTATATTCAAAGAGCTACCTGTATATGCATAATGTATTGAATGCACCCATGGAACATTGATTAGATAATGATATTGAAAGGTTAAGGGGGAAAGATATCATTTTAAACATGAGGATTAACCTATCAAAACTTAGTGAAGTCACCATCAAAGCATGGAGATTCTAAAAATGATGGAAAACTACCTGCAACACATAAATATGTCTTCTCTTTAAAATTTGAGGTACTTGGATCATCCAAACGCATTTAAATGTGAAAAAATAATGAATATAATTTTATAAGATATCCAACATCATTTGGAGTCAACATCATCAACTAGATTTTATGGACTTGTCCAAATTGGAAATAAACATATAGGGTACAAGAAATAGTGAGCAGAAAAACATAGTCAACTTGTTAGAGATGGTTCATAAAGAATGGTTGACTAATACTTGAAATATTATTATTTAAATTAATCTCTCTGAGTTTACTACCACTTCCCAAAGGAGTTTGACTTGGAACCTCTCCAACTATTTGTATTAAGCACAAACCCACTAACCACTTCTATGTGTCTAGAAAGGCAAAGAAGGAGAAGAATGGGTTTAGATTGAATTTGGCACTTAAAAAAAATTAAAACATGTAATTTAGTCTAGGTAAGATTAATAGACATTACATGACCTTCTCCCATGTGCCAAACTCTCTCATGGGCCATACAATTATGAAGCTCCACTTTTTTAGTTGATTTCTTGATCTTCAGTTAGATAACTATAAGTTTTAGATGGGACTAACATTATTGATAGGGAATATTAATTATTGGAAATTTTAGATGAAAATAAGACACTTTGACACCTTGAAAACCATATGACTTGCATTTATGATCCTTAAAAGCCTTCTAAATGACTCAAAGTAACATATTGATTAAAATGACTAAGACCAAGGATAATATAACATTAAATGACATACAAATATATATAACATACCCCATGAAAAAATATTAGACCTATACAAACACCTAAAACTCAAGTTTTTACCTATGGGGGTCCTAATTTGATCTGTAAGGTCAAATTTGGTCAACAGATAGTTCATGGATGAAAATGAAGGGGAGGAATAGGTTTTGGTATCCCAAGGAGGACTTAATCCTTAGTTATCAATAAAATATGATAATTACATGTAATAAAATGAATGATGACAACCCCAAAAGGCAAATATTGGAAACTTTCTAGTGGAAGACACCTTTGGTCTCAATCGTAATTCTTCAATTGCAACTAATACTAGAGCAAAGAGGAAGGCCTTGTGAGATGTCCAAGGTGTTGACACAAGTCCAAGTAACCCTGTTATTAGAGGTAAAATAATTGAGAGGGGGGTAAATCAATGATCCCAAAAAATCCAACTTTAATTCTAATCTTTACACATAATCAACCACCACAAGCATTCATGAAGCATAAAAAACATTCATAACAATGAGCAAGAGAGACAATGCAAGATCAATCACATAACACAAGACATATATGGGAAACCCTCTTAGGGAATAAAAATCACTAGAACCTACAATTGGACTATTGTCTTATATAACAAGATCTAATTTAGACCAGCTAAAACTAATCAAAGAACTATAATTCTTGTTTAGTGAGACACCAATCCCATAAGGTACACCAACACCTATCTAGCTAAGCTGCAATAACAAGTAGACTTTTTAGCAAGTTTTACCTTACAAGGAGGCTATAAACACCTTAGATGATGAGCTTTAACAACACCTTATAAACACTTCCACCTCTAAACTGATGTTAACAACACTTGATGATGGACCTCAACTTATCACACTTTACCTTCGCTCACACTCAAACATCAAGCACACAATTATCCCAATAAAATTATGATCAACAAGTCATACCAATTATCCTCAAATTGGTATGCTCCTTAGCTCATCCTTAGGGAAATCTACCCTTCCTTCAATCTCTAACACACATATAAGTCTCTCTTAATTTTCTCCTTAGTCTCTCACTTACTAATCTAGAACCCAACAACTTTAGTTCTAATATTTATAGAGCAATCTTGATAAACACTACCTTGGTTAGTGATTAGGCATGTATTAACCCTTAATACATATATCTTACAAAGATAAGTCTAAATACAATTTACATAGGTCACCCAAATCATCTATGGGTCACCCTTAAGAAACTACACCTTTTAAACAAGGCACTTGTAGCTCTTATAGGTCTCATAGAGACCTATTCACCCATATAGCTCACCTTCAAGCAAAACATGAACATATGACCACTTATAATTACATAAGTCAACTCCTTATGTCACCTAGGACATCTTCAAATGATCATAATCAACTTTTCTTGCCTCTATATTTTCTCAAACAACTCAAACACAAACCTTATGCACATAGTCATCATGGATGAACACATAGCCAACTTATTAAGCATTGTTCATACTTAGGACAAATTGATCACAACTCCAAAATATAAATAGATCATATTCATAGAGTCTATAACATGCTCTAATAGATAAAACATTGTGAGACATTTAAACAAGATCAATATAAGCTTGAATATCCTTCTTGGGTCGCTTGTAGAACACAAATGAATATGTAGTCAACTTCTAATCTCAATATCTTTGTCTACACACACTTCTAGATCTTAAAATTAGGTTCAATGGATGTATCTTGGAGTCCTCTACCACTTTGACTTTTACTACATGAGAAAATTCATCTTCTATTGAAATTTATGGTATGAAAACTATAAACTAGTCATTTCCTTTGCAAATTAAAATATTCAAAAGCAAATAATCATAGTTAACCTTTGAGCATAATGATTGAATCTTGTGGAATCTTAGCTTAGGATTAATCTCATACCATTAATATTATTTGAGATTTAAGGCATATATAGCCAAAGCCAAATTTTTAAAAAATATCACATTAAACTCATCTCATGTCATCTTAAAATGTTCACTTAATATGCTCTGTCAATCTCTGTGGATCAATAAGGTCTTTATCGATCAATGTTCATCATTGATCAAACTGTATGATCATCCACTAGCCATTGGGTCAAGATCCTGTACCTTTGATCAGACATTAAACATCATGTACCTATCCTCATATTTTTACCTCCTAACTCCTTGGAGCACTCACACATCATTGATCTTGCTAAAACTTCAACATCTTAAAAAATGACTATGGGGACCCTATCAATATGCATGAGTAGCCATTTTTTATCCTCAATAACTTCTATGCTTACCCATAGGATATCAAATTTAGACCAGATGATCTCCTTACTTAGGAGAATCTAAACATATGAATTAATACTCCTATACCTCTCATATATGTGAGATATAACACCATTGAAGTGTCTTCTCATCAACTTTTGTCATAGAGCCAACCATGTCCAAATATGCCTAAGAGGCCAACTTTGATCAACCATAACTTTTGTTGTGCTTCAACACATGATATCAAATTTAGTGAAAATTATCTCTAATTAAAACTAAACAAACCCATATGATTATATTTTATTGACACCTTCACACGTAAAATATATAATACCTTAAAAAAAGATTACTTGTCTCTTTTTACCACATTGCAAAATTGGCTATGGGAAAATACAATCAATTTTTTTGGGAGCCTACGTTTGCATATGCATAAATTTTGATGCACTATATTGCATGATCTAAAAATTAGAAAAGATAATCTACGTTTAAGAATTAATAAACCCATATGATCAACTTCTCTTTAAACATTCATACGTGTGAGCTCTGACTTCATCAACATGCTAACTCAATTCTTTATGACCAATCTATAAATTTGGATAAGTATGAGAAAAGAATGAAATCTATTTTAGAAGCCAACTTTGCACCCTCATAACTTTAACCATGATTCGATACATGAGTTGAGATATGACACATATCAATTAGGGACTATAGTGATCATAACCATATGACCATCTCCCCTTATCTCCTTCCCACGTGGTAATGTTGATGTCATCAAACTACCTACTCATCTTTTCTACCACTGGACCCAAAGTGTCTAGATGAAAACTATAGACTATCAGATGAGTTATAATTATGCGCATAAGCTCGATAAGAATATATAACATCTTATAAGACCCCTTTCACATGCTCAATCCTCCATACTCATCCCTGATCCTCTCAAGCTATGTCAATTCTAAATATTAACCAAGCATACAAGAATAAATACATTGCACACTTTGTCATATAAGAACAAACACATTGTACACTTTGTCATTTTCATATAGACTATCAAGGCACTTCATCTACTCACCAAGATACCTCCATGAAACCACCATGACATAATTATGATAAATCTCCAATAATCTTCCCCTTTGTCATTGATGTCAACACTCATCAATATAGCAATAGATGGCTTACCTTATCTCTCTTCAAAACACTCCTATAATAGGAACCTTCTCCCCAACAATAAATTTTTCCCCCCTTGACACAATGACAAAGTGAGCACCCACTAATCTTGAGGACTTGAAAATACTCTCAAAATAGAAAAGGACCATCTTGGAAAGATGATACAAACTCCCCCTTACCTTGAGCCTATTTCTTATCTTAACAACCTCCTCTTGCTCCATGCCAACACTCTCTTCAATCAAGCTCTGAAACCAATGAAGAAAGAACACATAGATGAACTTAAATATGATTTAACTCACTAGAAAAAAAATGAGAGGGAATCCCCCTAATAACTCTGATAAATTTCACCTTATGAGCATCTACATATCTCCACACACCATGATAAACCACCATGCAGGCTTACCAACGTTCTTTTTCAAGATAATTCCATGACTACAAACTCTGCATCTACACTATAAAAAATAGGAAACTTGCACTAAACCAACTAGAGAATAATCCTTATAAAAAACACATACCTTACTCTTTTGGAGAAATTGAGCAAAAAACACTCTTCTTCAAACTAGGCTTGTTTAGCCTCCTTGTATCTCTACCTAAAACTTGTAGAGCCCACACTTTTTATTAGACACATATTCATGACCTAAAAATTCATATCTTGAGCACTCTCAGATGCCCCCTTAAGCACACTAATTTACATCACTAGGCTCATTCTCTATAACACACTTCCTTCATAAACTTACTAGCCAATTAACCCTTCATATTAACAAAAAATGGATAACTAGAGAACCACAAACCTTCAAAACTCTTTGAAGGTTTATTTGAGCACCTATTTGGCCCATTCAACAAATTAATAAGCCTTATACCTCAATTTAAAAGGCAGACCTCTTTTATAGCATAACCCAAAACCTTAAAATCTCAAAAACAACCAGGGTCAACAAACCCCCTTCTCGCCAACACACACCTATAAAACTTATTAAACACCTAGAGACACCCATCACATATTATTGGATGAATATTTGAGCTTCCAAACCATTGGGAACCTTGAATTTCTAAACTCAGTTTAGGACCTACAAGCTCTTAAGCTAGAAACTAAGAAAACTAAGAGCACTAAAAAAAAATCTTAAATTGGTACATACATACCTTCAAACCTAAAAAACACCTAGAGACCACCACCAATAAATGAACATACCTTTCTAAGCACCAAACACTTCTTTATAATGCATCAAACTCATTAAGCCACCTTGAACTACCCAAACTAACTCTATACTACAGCTACTTCACACAAACCTCTGAAATAGGCTCATGAACTTATTGTTCCCCCTTGGCAAAAGACATTATTATGATTGGCATAATCATCTTGAGAACCTTTAATTTAACTTTTCATAGTATTTCAACTTAAAAAACATACTACAACACTTGCTTCTCCACTCGAAAGGAGTCTCTTAAGAAGCATAGATAGAGACACCTTCAACACCTTAATGCTCTAAAATAAAAATAGAGCCTCATCATATTCCATCTCTTCCTTTCTCATCTGATATTTTTAGTTATTATTATTTTTATTATTTGGATTAGGATCAACAACTTCCTCATCTACTACAACATTCTCCTTTTCTTCTATGATTGAATTTACAATATATGGAAACAATACAGATTCATTACATACTTTTTCATTTGAATAATATTCCTTACAACTTGGAACCTTATCATTAGAAATAAAAAACTAATGTTATTTTCATGAAATATTCTCAAAAAAATCAATATGTTAACTTGGATCCATACATACCTCAGGACTGGCCTCAAACAACACCTTGGTCTTTTCCTTGAGCTTTATTTCTTCATTCTCAACATGAGCAGACAATGAGACCTCTTGGTACTCTTCAAATTCTAAGTCATTATACACCATAAAGAATGAATTAATTGAACCTAAAGTCTCATCAAGACTCACATATTTCACCTTTGGCTTCCATGTGTTATTTTGCCTTCTTTCTTAAACTCTAGGAGCCTGATTAAATCTACTTTATCTTGTAGGCCTTTGCTTGCAAAACCTATCAATGTGACCTCTCTGTTCAAAATTGTAACACACCATATATTTTAAAATATATGTATCTTGAATTACCTTTTTTGGACAAGAATCTGTAGTGTGTCATATGTCATGACAAATAAAATAACCTCCCCTTTTTGAAGAGGACTCACCTTGTCTAATCTTATGTGGATAATGGTTTGGAAAGTGTCCACATCAAGAATATTAAAACACTTGATTCTATTCACATCTTTTGATTAATGACCCCTATCATAGTCCCATGAAAATTAATTTCCAATAGGTCTCTTGCACTCTCTATCCCTATGACCAAATTGATCACATGTATAATAGTAACCATTGAAACTTGCATACCTCATGATATTTCACTGTCTGATATGATTTTTATTTACTCTACCAACACCTTTATTCATTATCTAATGATTTGTCTTAAAAGTATGATTTTCCTAGTTCACATTAGTCTTCACCTTATCTTGAGTTATAGTCTTTTATTCTTCTTCATATCCAAGACTAGTTCTATCACTAGCATGTTTTTGACTACTCAAAATATTATCTAGATCACATGTGATCTTTTCAAATCTCAAAAATGTCTTCACTTTACTAGATATTTTTTATAGCTTATATTTCAAATATTCATTTTCAAAAACATACTTTTAACATTCATCTTCTTTAGTTTTAGGCTTGTAGATAGAATTTATAATTGACAACTAAGATGATTGATCATATCTTCATGCTCCTTGGCATCTTCATTCAATCTTGCCTCAAACACATTGAATTTCTCCTCATAGTCCTTGAGCTTAGATTCATCTTCTTATTGATCTTATTCTTAATCTTCAATTATTCATAAGTATTAGTCAATGCATTCTCAAATTCACTTCATCTTCATCATCATCTAAATCACTCCAAGTAGACCCCTTTTCTTGTGAGAAAATTCATTTCTCAACCATGAACAAAGCTTCATCTTTAGTAGAATTATTAACTTCATGATCATATTTTGAGTCATTGTATTCACTCTAATCTGATGAGATGCAATCTTCTTTGGTGTAAAGACTCTTCTTATTTTTGAAGGACATCTTATTATTATGATTTCTAAACCCTTTCTTCTTTTATGTCTTTTTATCTTCATCTTGTCCTTCATCATGCTCATCATCATCTTTCTTCTCATGCTTATGAGAAATATTTTGAGTACAATGTCCTATCTCTCCATAGTTTAAACATTTTAAGGGTAGTTTACCCTTATACTTCCTAAGCCAATGTTAACTTTCTTAGTAATTAAATCAATTAGTTCATCATCATCAATGTCAGATATGTCATCCTATTTGGATTTATTACCTTGGAACTTATTCTTAGGATTCATATCTATCTTGAATGCAACTTCCTTCTTTGGTGGTATGTCATCATTCTTCCTCAACTCATAGGTAGTAAGGGTGCCATGAAATTAATTCATTTTCAACTGAGTAAGGTCATGACTCTCTTTTATAGAAGATACTTTTAGATCAAACTTTGGGGATAAAGACCTTAATACCTTTTGGATAATAATATTCTCTTCAATATTCTCTCCAAGACCTTTGATGATGTTTAAAATCTCATCAACTCTCTGCATAAAGGATGCCACATAAATTTTTTCATTCATCTTGAGACTTTAAAATTGCCTTCTGTGAGTCTATAACTTAGCAAGCTTAACCTTTGAATCTCCTTCAAAAATAGTCTTCAATTTGTACCATATTTCCTTGGTAGATGTGAAATGAATTACTTTGGTAAAATTATTTTTTGTAATACCATAAGTGATGGCATTCATTTCCTTAGAGTTGTTTTCAAATAGCTTCTTGTATACAACACTATATGGAGGAATAATATGAGCAGTATAACCATCCAAAATAGATTTCAATACATCAAACCCTAGGAACATAATGTAGGTCTTCATCTTATCACTCTAAAATGCATAATTGGATCCATTCAAAATTGGTGCTCACTTAGTAGAGAAACCACCTTACACATTCTAACTGGATATTTTACCTTGGATCACATTCAAGTTGCTAAGACTCTACCAAAGGACCTTGCTCTAATACTAATTGTTAGAGGTGCAATCACTGAGAGGGGGGGTGAATTAGTGAGACCAAAAAATTTAACTTCAGTTTTGATCTTTACAAATACTTAATCAACCACGACAAAAATTCATGAAGCATAACTAACATTCATAGAAATGAGCAAGAGATATAATGCAAGATCAATCACATAACACAAGACATACATTGGAAACTTTCTTGGGGAATAAAAACCATTAGAACCTACAATTAGACTACTATCCTATATAAAAATATCTAATTTTGACTATTTAAAATTGATCAAGGAAGTACAATCCCTATTTAGTGAGACACCAATCCCATAAGGTGTATCCATACCTGTCTAGCTGAGCTACAACAACAACTAGAAATTTTAGAAAGTTTTACCTCTCAAGGAGGCTATAACCACCTTAGATGTCAATCTTCAATAATAAAACCTTATAAACACTTCCATTTCTGAACTGATTTCAACAACACCTGATGATGGACCTTAGTTTATCACACATCACCTTCATTCACACTCAAATAACAAACACATAATTATCCCAATAGAATTATGACCAATAAGTCATACCAATAATCCTCAAACTAATCTACTCCTTATCTCATCCTTAGGGAAATATACCCTTGTTTCTCTCCCCAACACACATAAAATTCTCTCTTAATTCACTCCTTAGTCTCTCACTTACTAGTCTAAAACCTAACAACTTTGGTTTTACTATTTATAGAGCAATCTTGATAAACACTACCTTAGTCAGCCATTAAGCATGTATTAACCTTTAAGACATCTATCTCATGAAGATAAGGCTCAATACAATCTACATAGATTGGCCAAAGAATCGATGGGTCATGCTTAAGTAGTTACACCTTTTAAACAAGGTAATTATAGCTCTTATAGGTCTCATAGATACATATTCACCCATATAGCTCACCTTTAAGCAAAACATGAACATAGGACCACTTATAATTACATAAGTCCACTCCTTATGTCCCATAGGACATATTAAAATGATCACAATCAACTTAAACAACTCAGTCATAGACCTTATACACACAGTCATCATGGACAAACACAAAGTCAACTTCTTAAGTATTTTTCATACTCAAGATAGATTGATCACACCTAAAAAATATACATAGATAATCCTCATAGATTCTACAACATGTTCCAATAGATAAAAATAATGAGACATTGAAACAAGATCAATATAAGATTGAATATCCTTATTTAGTCACTTTCAGGACACACATGAATACATAGTCAACTTATAGGCTTAATATATATGTCTAAACACACTTTTAGATATTAAAATTAGGTTCAATGGATGAACCTTGGAGTCTTCTACCACTTTTATTTTTACTATATGAGAAAATTCATCTTTTGTTGAAAGTTATGGTCTAAAAACTTGACACTGGTCATTTCTTTTACAAATTTAAATATTCAAATTCAAATGGTCATAATTAACCTTCAAGCACAATGCTTGAATCTCATGGACTCTCAACTTAGGATCAATATCACACCATCAATATTGTTTAAGATTTAATGCATATACTACCAAAGCCAAACATTAAACAACAATCATATTGACCTCATCTCATGCCATCTCAAAATGTTGAATTAATATGCTCCATCGATCTCTATGTATTAACAAGGTCTTTATCAATCAACTCTCACCATTGATCAAACTATATGATCATCCACTATTTATTAGATCAAGATCACATACCTTTGCTTAGATTTTAAACATCATGCACCTATCCTCATCTTGATTTCTACTAACTCCTTGTAGCACTCATGCACCATCGATCTTTCTCAAGCTTTAATATCTTCAAAAATGACTATGGGGATGCTGTTAATATGCATGAGTAACCATTTTTGATCCTCAATAACTTCTTCTATCTTTACCTATAAGATCTCAAATTTAGCCTAGATGATCTCTTTACTTAGGATAATCCAACCATATGACTTACTACTCCTGAGAATCTCACATATGTGAGATAAAACACCATTAAAGTGCCTTCTCATCAAATTATATCATAGAGCCAACCATGTATAAATATGCATGAGAGGATAACTTTAATCAACAATAACTTTTACCACACTTTAATGCATGATATCAAATTTAGTGAAAATGATATTTGCTAAAAATTGAATAAACCCATATGATTAGATTTTATTGACACCTTCACATGTACAATTTATAACACCTTAAAAAGCTTACTTGACTCTTTTTTCCACACTACAAAATTGGCTATGGGAAAATATAGTCAATCTACCTAGGAGCCTAACTTTTCATATGCATAACTTTTGATGAACTATATCATATGATATAGAAATTAGCAAAGATAAAACCAGTCCAAGAATGAACAAACCCATATGACCACCTTATCCTAAAACATCCACATGTGTGAGATATGACCTCATCAACATGCTTACTTAACTCTTTCTATCCAATCTACAAATTTGGCTAAGTATGGGAAAATAATGAAATCTATCTCAGAAGCCAACTTTTCACCCTCATAACTTTGACTGTGCTTAAATGTATGCCTTGAGATTTGGTGCATATCAACTAGGGACTACAATGATCAAAAAAATATTTCCAACTCCCCTTATCTCCTTCTCATGTGGTGATGGTGATGTCATCAAATTGCCTACTCATTTTTTTTACCACTAGACCCAAAGTGTCTAGATGAAAAATATGGACTATCAAATGAGTTCTACTTATGCACACAAGCTATCCAAGCATATATAACATCTTATAGGACCCCTTGTACATTCTCAATCCTCCATAATCATCCTTGATCCTCTCAAGCTATGTTCATACTGAAGATTTACCAAGCATACAAGAACAAATACTTTACACACTTTTTCATATAAGAATAAGTGCATTGCACACTTCGTCATTATCATATAAAATATCAAGGAACTTCATATAATCAATAGGACACCTCCATGACACCACCATGACATCATCATGATAATTCTCCAACACCTCTTACAAGGCAACAAGGTGTGAGTCCAAGTGTGACAATCCCTGCAACTCCTACACCTACTTCAAATAAGAATCTTGAAAGGGATACTCAAAGTTTACCAATGCCTCAATAGAAAGGCACTTCATTTCCTTCAATGACACAAGAAAAGGTAAAATCTCCTTCTTTTAACATGGTTGAATCTTTGAATAATTCTAAAGTTAGTCTCTCTCTTTGGGAAATGCTTCACTTACCTGGTCAAAAAGAGATTCTATAAGAACAACTCTCCCAAATCCACCTTAGTCCTCAACCATAAATCCATATTAATTTTTCCCTCACCAATGCTCACTCTCACATTATGGAACACTCTTCCAAATCTAAAAATCCTACAACTTTATACCTCACTCTCATTGTGGGAGACAAACCTATTCATAATTTCATTGTAGATAGTGGAGCTGGTACCTCAGTGATGCCCAAGCTTGTATCTAATAAATTGGGTTTGAAATATGAACCATATATTAAAGGGGTGATTTAACTTGATGGGATACCAACTAAGTCAGTAGGACTTGTCAATTTTTTGAAAGTTTTCCTTCATGATTCTCCAAGCTTCCTTATCCTTAAAGATATAGTAGTGGTTGACTTGCCTGCTCACTTTGCTATCTACCTCTCAAGGGATTTCATAACCAAGATAAGAGGCTACTGTTATGAATATAGAACATAGAGAAATATAAACAAAATAAAAATAGAATTAAAATGTAAAAAACATAATACAATATAGACATAGATTTAACATGGTTCACTTAATATGGATTATATCCACATAGAAATAACCAATTATTCTCTTTATTCAGTCCAAAAAAATGAAGGGATAAACTCTTTAATACATCCAAAACAATCTCCTCTTCACTCACATACAATGTACCACCATAATTGCAATGCCGTCATATCAAAAGGAGGGTTACATATAGGGAAAAAATACATAAACATAATTTATACCATTAGATCTAGACCCCCATGGTGACCATAGTAGGGGGGTATTTCCCCCATAAACCCATCCTATCAAGAACTAAAAACTTTAATAATATCAGGCTCCACCATCTAATAACTACCTCTTAGCTAATTGGTCCTTCTTGGCCTTCAAGACAAGGTATGGAACAAAGGTAACCATTAGAACTTAACCATTGGCTAAGTTTCATATTGAGACCTATGTGGAATAAATATCTAACCTCAATTGAAAAATCAATGATCAAGAAGACTATTTTATGAATTATGGAGAATCCTTTAAGCTCAAGGGCATATATGATACATCATAAAAACATGAACAAGTTTTCAACTATGCACAACTAGGAAAAATTAAAGGTATTATTGTATTTAGAATGGAGTAAGATTTATGGTAAATCAAATGGTTTGAAAAATTGACACTAGGATAAAAATTTATCATCAAAAAACCAAAAAATACCCCAAAACTAGTCTAGTAGACCTAATTGGGCTTTTGGGGCATCTAGTCATGTTTTAAAAAGTTGTTTTTCAAAAATTATATCTCCTAGTTCTAATCAAGATTTAAAAGCCTAAATATAACTATGAAGAATTTTATTTGTTTCAATACCTAATTAGAGGATTATTTATATAATATAAATAAGATTTTTTTTTTGAATTTTGGAAGGCCAAGACCTAATCAGGATTTACAACCTCAAATTGGTCTATTGGTACTTGACAAGAACAATTACCATTATAATCAAAGATTTGGCTCCACTTAACACTTAGAATGTAATTGGGATGGCCAAAATACCTAATTATGGTATTAAAACTAAATAAAAAATGGTGGAATGAGGAGGGATGGCCTTTAACCTAATCAATATTTCCATCCTCAGTTACAATTATAGGATTATGAGCAAAGGTACCATGACTTGGTCAAGGTTCAAAACCCTGAATAAAATAATGATTAAAAACCTATCAAATCCTAAGACATAATCCAAGATTCAATATTTAATTAAAATAATTTTAATTAACACCCCACTCACCTAATCAAATAATTTATCCTAACTACCAAAGAAAACATCCCTGCTGACAACATACTAACTTAATCGAGCTTTCAAAGCTCAACTACAACTACTAGGCACTTAAATGAAAACCTAAAACCTAATCAATTTTTTCTCTCTAATTAGTAAATAAAATACAAAAAAATATACCCTTTACCTAATCTCACTCTAAACTCTGATTAGTAAAGGTCTAAACAAATGACTCTCCCCAAGACCTATTCATGTTTTAGAAGCTTGATTAGGTCTAGGGACCAAATAAGCTTAAAACTTAGACCAAAAATGCATGGAAAACTCTAATTAGAATTAGAGATGGATAAAGAAGACCCATAAGACATAATCAAAAGATAAAATACCAATTAGGTATAATGACTTAGATAAATTATGATGATGTTCAGCTAGGGCTAATTGATAGAAATGTCAAGTTTTGATTAGAGACTAACAAAATTTTATAAGTGGGACAAGAGGGTCCAAAATTCATCAAATGACCAAGTGCCAAATATGAAAATGAATAACACAAGGTTAGAAAATAGGAAATGATGATTATCAAAGTTTTAGAGGGAATAAAAATAAAAGTGACCCCACAAAGCAACTGTAGAGAGTTGAGAGACCTAGAGAGTGGGATTATCAAATGAGTATAAGTACAATAAGAATCCACTTTGGGGCCAAGTGTTATATATGAAACTTTATTATTCAAACATGGTTGTCATAATGGGACACATTTTAAGAGATATAATGGAATGAAAATTGATATGATCCCATAGAGTAGGCTAAGAGAGATATGTAAGTCATGCTTTAAATGCTAAATAGGAGGTTAAGACTCCAATTTCATGCTAAGTGCCTTACATCACGTTTTATCACATAGATGTGGTATTTACAAAGGTGATAGTATTAGGTCCTAGTTTATCACACAAATTAATATAAACCATCAAGGAAAATTGAAAGTGATGAGTCCAATGAACCATGCCTACAAGTAAGAGTGACTACAAAAAATAAAAAGAGGTTCCTTGATTCTTGGAAGAATTAGGGCATATTTAACAAGCAAAAAAAATGGAAAATATATTAGGAAATACTCTTGAGTATTTTTGAATGACATAAACATGTCTATTAACCCAAAATCTCTGGTTAAGACTATTCATGAAATGTGAATAGAATTGAGAGAGGAAAATACATGAGTGGCTAAAAGACCAAATCAAACATTCTCATTGAACCGATATGTGTAAATGAGTTAATTATCACTTATTAGAGCCTAAGAGGACTAGGCACTAAAAATACAATCATCAAGGTAGTGAGTCATACCTTGAGAATACTTTCTTGGACATTGTTCTAGTACCAAATAGGTGTTCATAACCTTGATGGAGTTATCTTTACTTAAGGCCTTGATGTACTACTGATTGGTCATCTATAGCCCTGATAGAGGATGACCAAATCACCCAAGATTGAGTTTTTTATAATTTGTTTTTATTTTTTATTTTATCTTTTCTATTTATTTTCTTATGGCATTACCTAGAAACCATTTAGATGTGATTTTTATGTTTGATTTTGAGAGAATGTCTTCATTTACCAAATATTTTTACCTAAACATAACCCAACTCAAATAAATTTAGAACACACACAATAACTCAAGCTTTTAAAACTAACTCAGTAATAGAATTTAGCACTACAAACTACTCATAGTATTTATGCACATAAATGTTATGTGAATCACTTACCTACAAGCCTTTTGTTCTTCATTATTTTGACCAACAAGGGAATATATAGGGTAAAAAAAATGAGATAAGATAAAAAGAGAAAAATAATGAGGCTATATTGAGAACTAAAAAATGGGAAAATCAAGAAAATCAAATATAAAACAAAAGTAAGAAGGGAAAGAGAAGGTATTTATACAAAATTGCCAAATAAATGTATGCCTAGAATAAATAATTTTGAGAATCGCCCATAAATAAGCCAAAGTAAGTCCTCACTAGTTAGACACCTAATACAAAATGCATTCATGTTCAAGATTTTGAGAAGATTGGTAGAGATCTTAGCAAGTGGAAGCATGTATTTATGCCTATGTTGACCTCTACGCTCATGAACGTTACCCCATAGATTTTTAATACATTATTTCCATGTAACTTATGAAAATTTACTCTTTAAAATTTAGTAATGTTATTACATTTAATTTTAAAAAAATATGTGGAATAGGTCCAGAGAGATACCTCTATCCATATGTTAAATTATGGTGAGGGGTAGGGGTGGGTATAAACACATACTAAATAGCCTTGCCTACCCAAATTAGTAGATATATATTAATTGTGGTATCCCAATGATTAATCCATTCTTGGATTCTCATTGAATGATATGGATTATTTAGTAGCATCCTCTTTGTTATCTTCATCATCTAGAAGGAGTAAGATTGGTTCATTCGACATTAGCATTCTTCTGGATTTGTCATCTATGGTAAAAGTATGTAGAGAGCTAAATTGGATCAAGATAATTTTAGATCCAACTTCCACCAATATAATCTCTTAATTTCTTAGGAATAATGTTTATAATCATGCATATCTATCTTGCCTGCTCATACTGTTATGAGGAGTACATGACTATTACAATCATCTTCCTCAAGATATTCTAAAGGATTTAGACATTCAAATGTAAGGATGATAACCTAATTTTATTATTCATTCTAGCTAATATAAAAAACATATAGGTTTTTCTCTTTATTGGTAAGGACTCTCATGACTTCACCATTCAAGTTCAAGCCAATTGGATCAAAGGTAAGGCTATTCAGAGGTGAGATATCTACCATTTTGAATTCATTCAACTTGCCTTCTTGATGTGTACAACCAATTTCATCATTATTTTCTTAAAATTATTTAATATACAATGACAATATGGGTGTCACACTGCTACCAATTTTAGACACTTAAAACTAGCCACCAATGGCCTCCAACCAAGATTTTTGACCAATTTATACCAAAATACACAATTTGGCCTAAAAATACTAAAACACATTAAATGAGTTAAAATTGTTATATTCAAGTGCTGATTTTGGATAGAGTATAATTAAATGGGGAAATGTAATTTATGAATTATCTAACTTTGATTAGATTATTTCAAGTTAAAATGACATTTTTTGCACTTAGGTGCTTTGGATTGCTCTTTTCTATCAAATTTCTTGCACAAAACACGTGCCTTTGTTATTTTGTGTTGACAACATCCTAAATGGGATAATGGATCCAACACATATAAAATCACCTTCCAATTCTAATCCAATCAAATTTTGAGCCAATAATAAGACATTTTGATCAATTTGATTAATTTGTGCACTAAGGGCCAAAATTTACACCAAAGTGAATAATCATGTTTAAAAGCTAATTAATATAAATCATGAGCCTAATTGATAATTACAGAGAGATTTTTGAATATGTATTTTTGGAAATTAATATTGAATATCTGAATCATCAAATAACATCATTTTAATGGGGTGGCATCCACAAGCCATAAATGCATAAAATATCAGGATTAAGTCACTACATTACTCATTAAGACCCTCCGTGCCTCTTAAATACCCCTCTATCCCAAATATTTATGTGGGATATTTATAAATTTAATTACATAATTGGATTTATTCATGGCCACACATATCAACATTGATATGGATGGTCATGGTTGATCTTTAACCATTTTGAAAATCTATAAATAGAAAAGCTATGAACATGAATTTAAAGCTTGGATAATGCAAAGTTATAACACATAAATAATTCAAAAGGTAATTGCAATTAGTGTTATAATTCCAAATTATTAATCCAAGCCAAAGATAAATCCATAATAAAGGTTCTAAGGAGAAGAGGAGATATCCAAGTCTCCTTTGATGAAGACTAATTGAGTACAAGCCGAGCAAGCCACATTAATAAGCTATTTAGAGCATCCAAGGGAGGTGAAGGATTTCTTTGTCTTTGAATTCTATTTGTGTTTCTCATTTGGTTTTGTTAATATGATCCCCCATTGAGATAATCTTAGAGTGTTATCTTAGTGTTTTATTTTTTTAGATTTGATTTCGTTCACTAGCACCATACTAATCTCCTCGCATTACAATATTATGTTCACAAATGGCACGTTTGATGGGACATAATTGTACATCCCACATTTTTGAACAAAAATGGTTGTTAAAATATATATTATTTTCAATCAATTGATTATTTTTTTCTGAAATATATATATATATATATAAGTTTCATATATATATATAAAGGTTTCATATTAATTATCTCAAAATTTCATTAAAATCTGATATGTAGATTAGAAGTTATGACTCTTTTAGTGACTGTCATTTTCTATTTTTTATTTTCTAGTAAAAAATGGCTAGTACAGAGATAATAATTTTTTTATTCACTTTTTTGACCTAATTTTTTTTATATAGGTTAACCTTGGAGTTCTTAAAAATCTCTAAAATTTTTGTGGCAAACTGATCTATATTTTAAAAGTTATGTTAAAAATATTGACTACAGGTTTTTATGTTTTATGTTTTATTTTTAGCCTTCTAATTTGTTGTTTGTAGGTTTTCATATGTTTAATATTATTATTTTTATTGTGTTTTATTTATATAATAATTGCCTTGTGAGTTTTTATTGAGATTTTTACTAACCATGTCTAATCTAACACGTTTGCTTTCTTGAGGTTTTGCCTTC
Source organism: Torreya grandis (assembly GCA_037957365.1). Lineage (NCBI taxonomy): Eukaryota > Viridiplantae > Streptophyta > Pinopsida > Cupressales > Taxaceae > Torreya > Torreya grandis. The sequence continues at coordinate 5,073,673 of JARHVA010000374.1, read as the reverse complement.
AGGTCGATAGATTTCCAAGTTGCTTGTTTCGTTCATAATGAAGCTTCAAAATTAAACAAAGTTATGAAATTTTATTTACAGGACCTATTTGAAGAAAAAAATTTCAAATTAAATTATATCTTTTTAACTATCTTTTAGATGTTTAAAAAGAATCAAAATCTTTTATTTGGTGCTTAACAAAAATTTTAGGGTGTTTTACTGAAAAGTTTTGTGATTGACTTTCTAGATTTTATAATTTAAGGCCAAGGGGGCAAAAGAACATCACCAAAATTTTAAACTTAAGTTCTTTAAAATTGAACACATTTTCAAATTTTGTATCTAATATATCTTTGATTAATTAGTTTTGTTTGGCAAAAAGAAAGATCATGTGTGTATGCTCTTCCATTTGTCCCCTTTAAGGAACTTTTCGGATCAAAAGTGCCATCTTTATTACAAAGTACCTTAGTAAAAAGCATGAAAGAGATGTTGTGAAGGATCTCCTCAAGGACCCTCATGGATTGAGTGACCTAGTAACAACCTTTAAATCTCTTTCCCTTGTCATTTATTTTCATTGCATCTTGGTTTGTGAGGGGGAATTCATTACCTACCATGATTTATTTAGGGAAGCTTTGAATTGGGGTTTCATATCCCAACATCATCTTAAAATCCTCTCCATGGGAGGGTATATAAATTGAGATCCCCTAATTGGAATGATGGTTTGAGTAGTTAAACCATATATGTTAGTAGAGGATAATCCCAAGATGTTTGAGCATGTTAGACATCACACTACACCAAGAAAGCTACGAATGTAATGGTTTTAAAAAATACAAGAACTTTTTACAACAATCCATATGACACAGACCCAAATGATGTGCATTTATTTTTTATGCTAACGTGAAAGTTGTATGCATTTGATCCATATATAATGTTAACAAAATAATTAGTTTAGTTAACCCCACTTTGCCATACCTTATCAGTTTAGGATTTAAGATGATTAATTAGTTGGTTTGTCTTTATCTTAGATTACTTGGTATTGCTTGAAAGTCAAAACTTGGTGTTAACAAAACAACATAACTAGACACATTATCCTCAAAATTTTTTTAACAAAGGAGGAGTTATGTTGTCTAAGTAAAACATCTTTTTCCTTGTTTAAAATCATCATCATACACTTTGTGTCATATCTTCCTATTTAGTGTAGTTATGCTACCCATTTGAGTCTAGACCTTTTTCCATATTTTTTTAAGTCCCTCATTGACAATTTAAATTAGAAATTGGACTCTTATAAGTTTTAAAGGTTGATGTGTTAAATTGGGTTCACCACTTTGCACTTGACTTGTTTTAACTTGAGTTCAATTTCCAATTTGAATTGAGGGCCATTTTTGGACTCAACATCATTATCATCATTTATTAAGGACTCAAGTAATCTTTCATGTTTACTAATGCTTTGAGTCCTAGAATTTGACTACCCATCTTATTTTTCCATTTGTCTATTTGATAGCACACTCATGCCTTAGAGAAATTTGTCTAACTTTGTGTGTGAGTATCATTTGAGTTAAGGAGGGTAGTGTTATGTTACCAAAATTGTGTTGGAACCATTTTGCCTTAGAGTTTTTGAAACAATAATTTTCCACATATTTTGAGTAGTTTAGCATTGTTATGCTGCTTAAATTATTTTGAGGCATGTTTCATAGACCTCTTTGCATAGAGTTCAAGTATTTTCAAATTATAGCTAATCTGAGTGTCCTTTATAAATATTTATCTAGCACAGTTATGCTATTCACCTTTATATAGCTTATTCATCAAAAGAACCTAGCTTTGTGCCATTATTTGGGAGAAAATAAATTATCTCTAAGTATCTTTTATTTCATACCTCATACTTATCGATCTAGTTTTATGACCAAGAGTCAGATGCCTAATTTTTGTTAGAAGTGTTTCAAATATGTTAAATTAAATATCTCATCTTTTAAAAAGTCTATCTTTTGACATCATTTGGACAAAAGTCCTAGCACATGCACTTTGTTTGAGCCTATATTTTGATGTCATGTTTTGTCAAAAGACCTGGTAACTTTTTTTTCCCTAGAGTTGACTGATTTGAAACACTTTGACCTAGAATTTGTCATTTCAATTTACAATCCTATTACTTGACCTTTTTTGTGTGAGATGTGCAATGTTAGATACTTGATGTTAGCTTGTTTTGTCATAAGTCATTGCATCAGCCTTTTTAGATATACATATCCATTCTTTTGACTGAGTTAGACCAAGTTTGAACATCTTTATAGACATTACCTTTTTAGAGTTTTTATAACCCTATTTTTCTTTTATTGTGAAACATTTACTATGGATCCCAACATGTCTTACTACACTCGTAGTGGCCTCATGTACAATATAAGATTTAGTAATGTGGTTGCACAAGATAAATGATTTAAGACCCTTATGTAGATAATGTTTCTTATGAGATGAATGTCTATCCATCTTATAAATCTCAAATAGGGGCATAGACCCAAGACCCATTAGCCTATTACTTGGTAAACACAACTCTTTACTCAAAGCAGGATCAAACACAAATAGAGCAATGCCTAGCTATGATACCTACTACTGAAGAATATTTTCCTCAACAACCATACTATGTTACTACACCATCCACATATGATCCTTATCTCTTTGAGCATCATTTATTAGAGAACAAAGACAAGATTTTGGTTAGAGCCATAGAAATAGGGGCCAAGTTTCCAGTAAAATTCCCCCATGAGAATTTACCAAGTCTAATGAGAATGCCTTATAACATACTAAATAATTAATAGGATTCTTTTAGAAATCCTTTAGCTGTAGTCCAAACAATGTATTAGAACCCTAGTATGCTTGTCAAAGGCAAGGGCCCCATAGAAGATCACTTTATATAGATGCAAACAACATACCAAACCTACTTGAACCTAGCACAATTTTAATCAGATGAACATGTCAAATAAGCCTCTCATAAATTTAGTTCCCTCAATTGGAGTGTTAATAGAATTGACTAGTCAGGATAATCAAGGTGTAGACCCATTCACATAGAACACTTCAGTTGACAAATTATTTCATACCCCAACCATTAAAGAAATGTCTTCTACTTTTATATAGAATAGTGGCCAAAACATAGTGGATAATGTGAAAGCAACATCAAATCCAAAATAAAGTGGTGTAAGCACGCAGATAATTAGTCCATAAACAAGTGTAACTTTAGTCAACACTATGAGAAGTTATCCAACTTAGGGATTATGAGTTTATACATCCTAAATTAAACCAATTACTATCACTAACATTTTAACTAGTTGCTTCTTCAAGTGATCAACCAATAGGATTAGGTAACCAACCATCAACCAACATCATGCCTCAACAACAAAATATGATGAATTTTACTCCTCCCCAATAGATCATGAGTAGTATTCTAAAAAAATAGGCACAATAAAACATACCAATGTAACAAATGTTGAATATGTTGCCACCTCAATAGGGGTAACCAATGTTCCATCTCACGAAGTAGTAGGGAACATACCTCTTTCCTTGTAGACTAATGTGCCACTTCAAATACAAATAATGTATAGTAAAAAACATATGAATATTGGTTAGAAAATGTTGAATCTCCAACATGGTTCCACTTCCTAACTAGGATTCATGCCACAAAGAGGTCCTAATGTTCCTCAAGTACCAATCAAACAACCTTTACCTTTTTTTGTAGAACATGCCACTAGATCAAAGATAGGGTCTTGGTTCATAAGTATCCCATCAAAAACAAGGTTTGATTAGTTAACAACATGTCCCTCTTAAACCTCAATAGGCATAATATAGTTACATCCCTCCATCCTAACTTCAAAATCCCCAAAACCAAGCCTATATATCCAACCCTAACCAAAATAATGCACAACAACAAATGTAATTCCAATAATTGATCCCTAATCCATGCATGCATATTCTTAGTCCATTTCCCAACCAAACCAACATAACCTTATAAATACCTCCATCATACCCTAGTTAAAGTGTTCCACTTGCAACCACTCAACCATCTACCCAGGCCAATATTCCCTCTAGTTTCCCATCCCAAAAATTGTAATAGATGAAGGATGTGAATACTGCCATCTAAGATCAGAAATATATTAAATTTTTTAAGTTATATGAAGTGTGTTATTATCCATTCAACATGTATTACTTACAGATACCATTTCCTCTAGGATATGAACCACTAAAATTTGACAAATATAAAGGGAAAGGTGACCCCAAAGCCCATTTGACAAAGTTATTTATTGCATGCCAACTAGTGGTATATAGTGACATATACATTTTATTATTATTTTTGAGGATTCTAGTAAGATAATCCTTGGAGTGGTTTTTTAATTTTCCCAAGAATTTTGTATCCAATTTTGATGATCTATCAAACAAGTTTGTGTAGCACTTTTCATACTATCTCAAGCATGAGATTTCTTTGGTCAACTTAATACAAGCCAAATAGAAGGACGGTGAGAGATTTTCAAGTTATCTATAATGATAGAGAGCCCTTGTAAGCTAATTCACCCATAGTTTACTAGATAAATAATTATTTACTATATTCACCAAAAAATTTCACAATGAGATATCCTATCATTTAGAACTACAATGTGCACATACCTTTAAGGAGATCATTGATAAATGTTTATTGATTGAGTGAGCCCTTATTAATAAGTAAATCATTAAGATTGATTCAAATAATCATAATAAAGGTAAAAATTAGATAAATGGTCAAAACCAACATCCAATCCAAGCATAAACATCACAACTAACATAGGCCACTAACCAAGATAAACCAAAGTAATTCAACTACAATAATAATGTTATGGGAAATGGAGTAACTGAGTCACTCATGTCCAGATGGTGTAAACACCATATTTTCAACTAAAACTACATTTTCATATCATTCCTACCACACAATCTCTTCAAAGAAACAACATGCACCAAAAATGCAACAACCTAGGCCCCCAAAATAGACACAACCGCCTTTACCATTACAAATCCCTCCTCCAAGGAGAATAGTGCCTACTTGTCATGTTTTTAGTGACCTTGGAGAGCCTATTGAATCTATGTTTTACAAAGTCACCACTACTAATCTAATTATTTGGCCTATACTAAACATTATCCTCAAGGTATTTCTTATCCTAATTGGTACCATGAAAATGAATTCTATGAATTTCATTAGGTCAATGGGCACAATTTATGAAGATAAGTACAAATCAATAATTTGATTCAAAATATGTTAGAAAATGGGGAGATCACATTAGATAGTGGTGCTTCCACTTCCAATCAGACCCTTGTAATCTATCAAAACCCCTTTCCCCAACATAACAACCAATAATAGAAACAACAATAGCAATAATAACACCAGCCAGTGAAACAACAAAATCAACAGTATCAAAATCAAAGGCTAAACTGATAAAATTGGTAGAACCAACAATAGTAGAATAATGGATAGAACCAAGGTCATAATGATAACAACCAATAAACCTACCATGTAATTACACATAACTACAATAGAGTTGTAGGCCATATTATAAGAGGCAACATTAATACCATCTCCATTAATCCTAAACCAAATTCTAATCAGATGAGACTATTGCAACCATACCAAACCAATCCAATCACTTTAACAATCCTTCCTTGACCTTGGATTGCACACAAGTGAACCAACAAATAAGGATTCCTATTTTTGGACCTTATACCGATAACTCATCCTTGCCTTGTGACCATGCACAAGTGAATTGGTAACTGAGACTTATCCTCTTTGGTCCCACACCATCACCATCATTTTCTAGCAATCATGGTCTTGTATTTAATCTTGGTTGTGCAATCACAACTCAAAGGTTAAAGATTACCATCTTAGGCCCGCAGCCATATACCACTTCCCCCACTATCCAACTAGCCATTCAACCTTAAAGTAAGCCATTTAACACTAACCAAAAGAAGAAATTTGACATTATGGAATAATTTCAAAAGATTCCCACACAAATATCCATTTTAGATTTTTTGTGTTTGTTTACAATCCATAAAGATATTTTAAATGAGTTCCTTAGCCAATCCACTATTTCTAGCAACATATCCCTTGACAAATTCTAAGCTTTGGTTGGACACCTATCTCTAGCCCAATAAGTCACTTTCAGCCAAAGTGATATGTTATCCTTTGGCCCAATGTATAATAACCCTTTATACATTGACTTTTTCATAAATCAGCATAAAGTGAAACGTGTCCTTATAGACAATGGATCAGGTCTAAACATAGTGTCTCTTAAGCTCATCAAGATTCTTAGGTACATAATGGTATATCTTCAAGTAGAGACAATAACCATCAAAGCCTATGAAAATGAGGAATGAGAATCATAAGGCACTATTTATTTACTAGTTATCCTTGGGCCCTTGACCCATGATACACTTTTTCATGTGCTTGATCTTGATTTGTCATAAAATATGATTTTATAATGACCTTGGTTACATGAAATTCATGTAGTCCCATCAACATTGCACCAATGTATCAAGTTCTCCCATTTAGGGATGGAAGTTTTTATACTAGGAGATTTACATCCATACGAGCACTATAAGTAGCTAGAAGTTGAGTTCAAGAGTTATAACTATCATTTTGGCATGAATTCAATGGCCAAGAAAGATAAGGGAAAAACAATACTCCTTGATCCATTAGAGGACAAATACATTGATCTTAATACCCTTGATTCCCTTACCCATATATCACCTCCTAAAATATCTAATCATTTTACTATCTTGCCTAATAGACTAGGAGAGTATGTGACCCATGATACATTTCATATTGTGAACCTTCCATAGAATCCAAAGTCCTTTGGAAAACCTAAAGCTAAGCCACTTCATCCAAAATGGAAACAAAAGAGCAAAGGTAAAGGACTTATCATGTTTGTACCATCATCTAGCCTAGAACACGACCCTCTTGAGGGAGATGAATCATGGTTATACAATGACAACCAAGCTAATTATTATGAGAAGGAAAAATATCTTATTCCCAATAGGATCATGAAGAATCAAGATTATGAAGGAAGAGGCCTCAGACCTAATCAATAGGGAAAACTTGAGCCAATTTTCATGACCAAATACAAAAGACCCTATGGAATTGGATTTCAACCACCTAGGGGTGACTCTATATACCATACTCATGTTTCATCACCATTAACTAGTGATGAAGATGTTAGCAATGAAGCAGAGTCTGATCATAGCCTTTTTGATGAACTAGTTGAGACCCATTTTTTTTACACCCATTCCATTTGTACCCTTAGCCTAGTCATTTTTAATAACCCACTACCATTGTATTATCCCAAAATAATAGACTTAAACCAACAAGAGTCCAACATGTTTATTGATGCATTTCAAAATGATGAGGCTTTCTATGATTTTCTCAAACTTATAGACAATATTCCATTAGAGGACCATAAATTAGGGTTCTCAATCAAGTTGGATCTCATAGCATATTTTGGAGTACAGGTGAACACCCTTAGCCAAAATCAAATAATTAAAACATTAAGGTCCCAACGTGAAAACCTCTTTGAGGCACTTTTTGACTAGGGTAAAAGTAAAGAAAAAGGGTAGTCTAGTGGTGAAAACCTATTTTAGGCACCATTAGATGGGGGTGTTCAACCTTCTTCAACCATAGCTCAAGAAACCACCAATGATGAACTTGTCTATGAGTCTAATTTCAATTTTGAAGAAAAAAATATTTTGATCAAATCATTTAGGAGTTTTTAATGGTTTTTGTTACATGGCCAAACCTTCCATTGGGGGACTGTGATTCATCATGCCTAGGGGAACTTAAAGAGCTAGACTTAGTAGAGGACTCTAATGTTTCCAACCACTTTAAATATTTACCCACTATCCTTAAAGATGATTCAACCTTTCTAGTGGAAGATACAATAGAGGTTAACATCAGGTCCCTAGATGACCCAAAGTGGATCAAGCTTATCACTTCCCTTACTGAGAAAGAGCGTGAAGTCCTTATAGCCATTTTGAGGGAATTTTTAGATATATTTTCATGTGCATATTTTTACATGATAATTTTGGACCCCACCTTAGTTTTACACCACCTTGAGGTCAATCCTAATGCCAAATCAGTAAAGTAAAAGTTTCATAAGATCCATCCTTGCATTGCTATATTGGTAAAGAAAAAGTCAGAAAAACTTTTAGAAGTAGGATGTATTCAATATATCAACTACTCAAAGTGGATATACAATGTTGTACTAGGTATACAAAATCTAAATGGAATTAAAATCTATATTGATTTTCATGATATAAACAAAGCTTGCCCTAAGGATGAATTTTCATTACCAAACATTGGCATGATTATCAAATTTATAGTAGGTTATGAATGCTTTCATTAATGGATGGATTTTTGAGATGCAATCAAATCAAAATAACACTAGAAGACCAACATAAAACAACATTCACCACTCCATAGGGAACATTCTATTATCAAGTTATGCCATTTGGTCTTAAGAATGTAGGGGCCACCTAACAAAGAGCCATGGCCATAATATTTCATGATATGATGTATGATATTGTTGAAGACTATGTCGATGACATTATTGGTAAATCAAAGAACATGGTTGATCACCCAATAGTGTTATGTAGAATATTTGAAAGATTATGTCAATAAAAAGTTAGACTTAATCCTAATAAGTGTGTCTTTGGAGTCACATCAGGTAAATTGATAGGCTTCATTATGTCTCATCAAGGCATTAAAGTTGATCTAGCCAAATTCCAAGTTATAACAAAGATGAAACCACTGACTACTTTGAAGTAACTCCATAGTTTGTAGGGCAAGATCTAGTCTATATGATGCTTCATATCTAAAATAGCCAATAAACGCCATCCTTTTATTCATCTTCTGAAGAAAGGAGTTACATTTCACTAGGATGATCACTACCAATTTTTTTTTCAATATCTAAAAGACTATCTAGTAAATCCACCTATTTTGTTGCCACCTATATCGAGAAAGCCATTCTTATTGTATCTATCAGCTATTGACAATGCCCTGGGGGCACTTTTGGCTGAGCATGATGATAATGGAAAAGAGCATGCCATGTAATATTTAAGTCATATATTATTCACGTATGAACATAATTATATGCCCATAGAAAAAGCCTATTTATCTATGGTCTTCATAGATAAGAAACTATACCATTACATGTTAAACAATAAGACCAAGGTTATTTCAAAAGTAGATCCCCTCAAGTATCTACTATCTAAAACAACTTTATAAGGTTGCATGGCCAAATGGATCATGCTTCTAAGTGAGTTTGACATCAAATACGTCAATCAAAAATCCATTAAGGGGTAAGTTCTTGTAGATCAACTTGTTGAAGCACCCATTGTTGATACAAATCCACTCACATTAAAATTTCTTGATGAATCCATAATGATGATCATTGACACACCTCTTAAGGAGCAACACTGGAAGTTGTATTTTGAAGGATCATTTAAATCACATGGATTAGGGGTAGGCCTTTTATTTATTACATCATAGGGGGATCTAATCCCTAAATCATTTAGGATTAATATTCCTTGTACCAATAACATGGCTGAATATGAAGCACTTATTATAGGGCTTTTCCAAGTGGTATAATGGAATTCATATCATCTTAAGGTTTATGGTGATTCTCAGTTAATCATTAATCAGGTTACAGACCATTTTTAGACCAAAGATGACAAGCTAGTTCCATATAAGCCCATGGTTGGCACTCTCAAATGATAGATTACTAACATTTAGTTTGAGTATATACCAAGGGAAATTAACATTACTGTAGATGCCATGACCGCTATTGGATATTTGATTTGACAAATAGACATAGCTAAAGAATATCAATTCCTTGTCGAGAACTTGCTAGCACTAGATCATGAACCTTCAACCATCATGATGATTTGTGATATTATTGGTCCTAGTTCTATGTGGTACTCAGACCTTTATAATTACTTCCATAACTAAGTTTTACCACATGACCTAACCTAAACATAATCCAAAGCCTTCATCTACCAAACCACTCATTATACCTTACTTGGATCAACCTTTTACCACCATAATTTTGATGGAACTCTACTTTTTTGTTTAACTTTAGTAGAATCTACACTAGAATTACAAGAAATTCATGAAGGTGTATGTGGAGCCCATACTAGTAGGGTTGTCCTATCTAAAAATATCTTACATAGTAGTTATTATTGGCCTATGATAGACATAGATGTAGTTGCATATGTAAAGAAGTATGACAAGTGTCAATGGCATGCCAGTTTGATTCACGCCCCAACCAAAACTCTAAAACTAATGTTGACACCATGGCCATTTGCTACATGGGGCCTTGACCTCATTGGAAAGATCAATCCCACCTCATTTGATAGCCATAAACATATCCTTACCACCACTAAATATTTCACTAAGTGGGTTGAAGCTATACCCCTCACTTACATGAATGGAAAACAAATTTCTAAGTTCATCTTCAACCATCTCATTTGCCACTATAGTATCCCCTTTGACATTATATCTGATAATGGAAGATCATTAAGAACAAGGATGTTGACAAGCTATGTGCTGAATACAACATCACACAACACTTTTCTATGACATATTACCCTCAAGGTAATGGCTAGGATAAAGTATCAAACAAAACCATTATCAACATTCTCAAAAATCTTGTCAATGATGATGGTCATGATTGGCACCTTCAAATATTTTGTGCCCTTTGGGCATACCATACCAATCACTATACACCCACAAGATCCATTCCATATTCACTTATTTATGGTATAGAGTCCATCCTTCCCATTGAGGTTGAGTTTCCATCTCTTTAAAGCATGTCCTATATGAAAATGACTATCGAGTAGCTCACCTATAATAATTAGAGTTACTTGATGAGAAATGCATGGATGTAATGAACAATCTCCAAGCCTATCAAAATTGACTTTGAGGCCACTACAATTGGTGTGTGAAATATAGAGAATTTGAACTTGGTGATCTTGTCCTTAAAGAGAACTAAAAGAATACCATGGCTAAAAAGAAGCATAAAGGTAAGTTCAAACCCAACTAGGTTGGTCATTTAATCATTACAATAAACTTTAGAATAAGAGCATATAGGATTGCCACACCAGATGGACACAAACTTGATGAATCAATGAGCATTATCTACCTCAAGTGCTATTATTCTTGAGTGACTTTGTGTATTATCTATAATTACCATTGTAAGTTATATCATTTTTTAAATCTTCTTTGTACTATACCATTTTATCATCCTATCATCATACCACCCTATCAATTTTCCTATCACATGTCTATTTTACCTTACTTTCCCCATCAACTGATTTCATCTCTCCCTCCCAACCTGGCCCTATGACCTTGGTTCCATTCCATTTGGTTCCATCACTAATTTCAACAAGAGGATTCATATTTAGTTTCAGTAGTTATTTCACACATTCTAGATAGAGGTACTATTTTGGAGTAGTAAGATAGATGTTTGGTATTTATATCCTTTAGTTCTTATTTTATTCTCTCTCATTGTCTTGATCCTAATTATAACCACCTATGGGTAAAGTAGTCTTAGTGACCTATGCTGTTGTATCCTAATTATAACCACCTATGGGTAAAATGGGGGCAATACTTGTTTATTGTGCCTTGACCATAAAAACTATCCATTCTCTATGCCATACTTTGCCATCATACCAACTATTCCTATTTTATTTGAATTGGCTACTACACTAGTCAGATTTCTTCACTGTAAGGTGAAACTACAATGACTTGAGGTCTTACTTTGGGACTATGTAGGTAGCACTTGATACTTGTTGAGGTTAACTCAATCACCCTAAGCTGTACTCTCACCATTTTGTGAGCACCCTAAGCCACACTCTCACCATTTATGAGTAACCTAAGCCATGATCTCACTATTTTACAAGCATCTTATGTAACACTCACCATTTTAATAGCTTGAACCATTTAGTGTCTCATCATTCTCAATCTAGTTGAGATACTCCAAAAATTCCAAAAACATTTATAAAATAGTTAGAAAAACCAAAAATATTGACCACTTTTTTTCCTTAAGGATTCTAGGAACCCTTACTAAGTTACAAGCAAATCACTTGTCACTTAGTTTCCCCATACTTTTTAGCCCTTTTTCCCATGCACTTGCCATTTTTCAAGACCATTCCAATTATTATATCACATCCATCATGTTTGTTTTCATTAGTTATCATTTTCTTCCCATTCCTTGGGAGAACTACATTCAACTTGAAGTTTTTGTTAGATATTACATCCATGGAACTATTTAGGCAACATCTAATTTCTTAGTGCATATGGAGATAGATCGACCACCCCTTCCTTTTCTTCTATTCCCCTCATCATGTTTGTTTGATAAGTTGTTGCCTATTTTATATGAGCAATGTTTGTCATGTTGTTTATACTAACATTATGACTAACTGTTATTTATTTCTTTGCTTCTTTATTTGTTTTTTATCTGCCTATTATTTGCTTTTAGCATTGTTGCCTTGATTTGGTCTGTGTGTTAATTGTGTGATTCCTTGTATATTTGTACCTGAATCCATCCACATTCATATGTTTACATTTTCATCATAGTTTTTATCATTGATGCATTATTTTATATTGAGTACTAGATCTTAGGAGTTAGTCCCTATGCATATTTTGGCCTAGTCCTCATGGTGTTCTATCATGATGCTTACCATCAAAGTGATATAACAAAAATTAGATTTATAAAGTCTACTTAGCAAGGGTGGTATCAATATCTCCTTGGAACTAGTATCCCAATCATATCCTAAATAGAGTAATTAACCACAAAATAATTTTCAACCTTTGTTAGTTCAGATGAGCATCTCCCTACTAGTAGGTTGTTCCAATTCATCATTAAATTTTATGTTAATTTACCATCATCATTAGCCAATCAATCATGGTTTCCATAATCAAGGTCCAATGATTATATCTACCTATCGGTAAATCATTATACACCATCCGACCTACATTTCTCAATGATTATAACTACCTTTGGGTAAATCGTTGTGTTCTCACCAAATTTACTTTCTTTTGCCCAAATACGGGCATGTTTTTATCTTGTTTATCTATCCTAATTGGGACAACTCCATCTTTTCAATGATTATAATCTCCTTTGGGAAAATTATTGTGTTATCATACCATGTTGCCACTATTAGGATATAATGCTTATAACTGCCTTTGGGTAAACTATTATACACCATATCACTTGTATTCTCAATGATTTTGATTACTTTTTAAAACTCATTGTGTTTTCAACCCATTAATTTCCTTTCTTTGGTCCCCTCTTTTGCTTCTTTCTTTTTGCGAGACTGTTTGTCAACCTACTTGTGCCAACCGTTCCCTCGAGGGGGCATCATATAGTTCATCAATTACCATTGAAGTTGTAAAACTATAGGACTTTTTCATTATTTGAGAAGATGTTACTATGCTTATAGATTTTAGTGCCTTCCCAAATAGGGGCAAATTGTAGACACCTAAAATTGGCCACCAATGACCTCAAACCAAGTTTTTTGACCAATTTATACCAAAATGTACAATTTGGCCTAAAAACACTAAAATACATTAAATGTGTTAAATTTTTTATATTTAAGTGCTGAATTTAGCTAGAGTATCATTAAATAGGGTAATGCAATTTATGAAGTAGCTAACTTTGATTAGAACATTTTGAGTCAAAATGACATTTTTGTACTTGGGTGATATGGATTACTCTTTTCTTTTAAATTTATTACACATGACACATGCCTTTTCTATTTTGTGTTGACAACATCCTAAATGGGATAATTGATCCAACACATTTAACATCACCTTTGAATTCTAATTCAATCAAATTTCAATCCAATAATTAGACATTTTGACTGATTTGATTAATTTGTGCACCAAGGGCTAAAATTTACACCAAAGTGAATAATCATGTTTAAAAGATAATTAATTAAAATCATGATCCTAATTGAGAATTCCAAGGATATTTTTGAATATTTCTTTCTGGAAATGAATATTAAATATCTGTATTATCAAATGACATCATTTCTATGGGGTGGCATCCATAAGCCATAAATACATAAAATATTAGGAATAAGCCACCCCATGCCTCATAAAAACCCTCCATTCCTCCTAAATTACTATTTATCCCAAATATTTATGGGTGATATTTATAAATTTAATTACATAATTAGATATATTCATGGACACACATCTCAATCTTGAGATGGATGATCATGGTTGATCCACCATTTTAAAAATCTATAAATAAAATAGCTATGAACATAAATTTAAAGATTAGATAATGAAAAGTTATAATGCACAAATAATTTTGAAGGCAATTTCAATTATTTTTATAATTCCAAATTATTTATTCAAGATAAATCTAAAGCCATCATAAAAGTGCCAAGGAGAAGATGAGATAGCTAAGCCTCCTTTGATGAAGACTTATTGAGTATAAGCTGAGCAAGCAACTTCAATAAGCTATTTGGAGCATCCAAGGAAGGTGAAGGATTTCTTTATCTTTTCATTCTAGTTGTGTTTCTCATTTGGTTTTGTTAATATGATCCCCCCTTGAGATAGGCTTAGGATGTTAGCTTAGTGTGTTATTTGTTTGGATTTGATTTCATTCAATAACACCATACTAATCTCCCCCTATTGCAATCCTATGTTCACACCAATGAGTTGTTGATCATGTCAGGTTAAATTTCCAAGTGTAGGGATAATAGTATATGAAAATAATGTCTTAGATACATAACATGCATATTTTTCATCCAAATATTCCAATTCATCTATTTATTCTTTTGGCTGATTGTAGAAGGTTTTTGATTCTTCTTCTTATGTGGGTAGCTCACTAAAATTTTGATTTTTAGTTAATAAGTTAGCTAAAATAACTATTTCTACTTCATCATTAGACTCATCTACATCACTACTCTCTTGGACTAGTTTGTGCTTATAGAGTGGTACATTGTTGGTCAATAGGACCATTTTAACACTTGTCTTATTTCCATATCTATAAATACCCAATTATGAACTTTGAAATGCAGTCTCATAAGGTGATTCATGCATTACTTATTGAGAATCTCTTGAAATAAATTACATTAGATTAACAAAAGCATTGAAACATTATTGATCACTAAAGCAAAGAAAAATAACCTGTTATCCACATGATGAATTATCATAAATGCATGTATTAAAAGAAACAACATGGTTTTAATTTGTCATGGGGAGGATTGATTGGTTATAATATTGAGGTAATGATTTATTATAATGTGTATATTATCTAATGGGCTAACTTATATGCAAGTACTTTAAAGGATTTTTGTGTGTTAACAACTAGATGTTCAAGAAAATAAAATGGGTTTGCATAACAACCATGTGGCATTGATTGGTATTCAATTATGAAAGTTGGTAAGTCAATGAAAAGGATGTGAGAGTGTATGGAGTAATCCAAATTAACATATCATTTAGGGGATCCAATATTTTTATATAAACTTCAATAACCCATACTTTCATTTGTAGGAATGGGTCTTTCAACCTCCTGTATACACCCATTTGACAAGCTAAGGCACTAGCTATATGCTTCCCTATCGAGAAAAAAAAGAAAAAATGACATGAAATGTCTACATGTTCGATTTGAGTCTTGATTATGGTATCTTTGAAATCCTAAATGTGTTATTCTACCATATAAATCATGTCATGTGTGTATTTTCAACATAATTCATTAGGATCTTTGGGAATGTCATGAGGGGCCCATGGAATGTTCATATGGTAGCTACCTCCACCTAACCAAGCAAAATACATAGTCAAGTTCTATAATTTTAGATTTCAAGTTTTAGATCCTAGAAAATTACTATAGGCAAAGGCTCCAAAGTGTTCAAGTAAATTTTTTTTGTAAAAATTTTAGTTTTATGTTTGTTGGTGGCCCTCCTTATAGTTCTAATAATGTTGACGTGTATTTAAAACATGCAACAAGGTAGGGAAAGTGTAAAGGAGGGGTGGCACGTTTAAAATATATAATAAGTCTAAAATACTCTAAATGTGCCCTCCTTATAGTGCCAATTATGTTTATGTGTGTTTTGGATTGTGATAACATTCAGGTACATCTTTCAACTATCTCTCTTGAAAGGAAATTTGTGAGATCTCCCCAAGGTTTCTTACTACCTAGTCTAGGCACACTGATCTTCACTCAATGTCTTGTTATGACCATTCAATTTTGAGGGGCCTATTGATGTGAAATTCAAACTTAGTGTTAATGAGTTTAAGTTCTTAAATAGTTAGATGGGTAATGTTTATTTATTATTTCATTTAGATGGTTTGCATTCATGATTTGAAAGTAGATAAATAAACATTCATTTAGATATTTCCTAAGAGGTTAAATCAAAATTTAGGTTTTTATTTAAATGCAAGTTTACAAATTATTTTAAAGTTGATTCCATTGAGATTTAATGTTCAACAATCTGATAATATTCAATAGATACAATATAAAAATCAAGATAAGTAGTCAAATAGATTGATTTCATACAAACCCTAATCTAACAACTTGATAAAAATGATAAAAGATGAGGGAGAGTAAAGAAAATAAAAGCTTGTAATAATTATGGAAAGTTTAATATCATGATCACAATAACTCCAAAAATTAGCCTCTGATTCAACCATGTACATAATTAAATGTAGAACCAATGCAAGCTTCTAGGGAGAGTAGATAAGGAGAGGGAGTAGTCACAACCACTATATACATACACAAATTATGAGAGAAAAAACTTCCAATATTATATTAATAAAAATTAATCATTTTTATAATCAATTTAAAGTATATTATAATCATTCCCTTAAGATTTTTCTAGCATAATGGTAGGGGAGGAGTTAAGGGAGAGAAAATAAAAGCAAAATGTAGAAATATAAAATGGTTGGCTCCAAATATCTTGTGGGGAGAAGAAATGCCAACCCATTGGACAACAAATTCATCTATTATATAATAATGTGGTCTTTCAAGGGGAGGATTTCCCCCCTAAACTGATTAGCTACCATCATTAATATGGTTAGCTACCGCCTTTCCTTAATTCTCCCTCCAAACTCACCACTTTCACTATTCATTTCCTAAAAATAGACCAAAAGATAAGTCAAAAATGATTTTAAAAGAATGAATAGTAAAATTCATCATGAAAACATAAATAAGTGTTTGGCTAGGCACAACCACATTGCATCCAAAGTGGAGGTTGATTTATGGTAAATAAAATAGTTTTAGAAACTAACACTGGGATTGAAAGTTATTATAAAAAATAAAAAACTACCCCAAAACCATCCTAATAGACATAATCAAGTGTTTGGGGCATCTGTTCATGTTTTAAATAGGTGGTTTTTAAAAATTATATCTCCCAGTTCTAATTGGGCTTTGAAATCCCAAATAAAATTAAAGAGATTATGCATTTCAAGACCCAATTAGAGGCTTGTTTCTTAAATAGAATTAAGCATTATGTTTTTTTAAATTTTGGAAGGCCAATACCTAGTCAGGGTTTAAAACCTCAAATAAGTCTATCGACACTTGGTGGGAATAACTACTATTCTAATAAGAGATTTGGATCCACTTAACACTAGACACATAATGGAGAGGGACTATAGAAATAATTAAGGTCTATGTACCAAATAAAAATGGGTAGAATGAGGGGGGATGGACCTTGACCTAATTGAGGTTTCCATCCTCAATTACAATTATGACACACTATGCAGAGGCATCATAACCTAGTCATGTTTCAAAACCCCAAATATAACTATGATTTAAAACTTACCAAAGCTTAAAATTTAATTGAGGATTTAATCATAGATTAAAAATAATCAAATTGACACCCTAATCATTAACCTAAGTAGATAATTTAACCTTCATACCAAAGAAAACATGCCTATTGATGATGCACAAACCTAGTTGGGATTTCAAGGCCAAACTATAACTACTAGGAACTTTAAGTAAAACCTAAGACCTAATAAAAAATATTCTCCATTTAACAAATAAAATATAAATAAATACCCATATACCTAATCTCACTCCAAAATATGATTATTAGAGGTCTGCACAAATGATGCTCCCCAATACCTATTCAAGTTTTATAAGCTTGATTAGGTCTGGGGACAAACAAGCTTAAAACTTAGACAAAAAAAAACATGGAAAAATCTAAAAATAGAGATGGATAAATAAGACCCTTGAGACCTAATCAAGAGTTGAAATATCAAATATTTCTAAGGATTTAGACAAATTATGATGATGTTCAACTAGATTTAACCAGAAGAAATGATGAGTTTTGACTAGAGACTAATAATATTTTTAAAGTGGGATAAGAGGGTCTAAAAGTCATCAAATGACCAAGTTAAAAATATGAAAATGACTCATATGAAATTGGTAAATAATATGGGATGATTATAAGAGGTTGATAATGCATGGAAATCAAAGTGGTCCCCCAAAGTGGCTACATAGAGCTGAGAGACCCAAAGAACGAGATTTCTAAGTGAGTATAAATGTAATAAGAATCCACTTTGGGGCCAAGTGTTATATATGAAACTTTACCATTTAAACTTTGTTGTCATGATGGAATAGGTTTTGGGAGATATAATGGAATTAAAACTAATATTAACCTATATAATAGACTAAGAGAGATATGCAAGCTAGGCTTTATATGCTAAATGAGAGGTGAAAACTTTGCTTTCACACTAAGTACCTTACACAAAGTTTTATCACATAAACATGGTATTTATAAAGGTGATAGTTTTGGGACTCTAATTGGTGTGTAAAATGAGATAGATCATCAATTTGACTTGAAATTTATAATACTAATGAATCATGAGTGAAAGCGAGAGTGGCTTAAAAAAGCAAAAAAGAGGTTCCCCAATTTTTGGAAAAATGAGGGAGTATTGAGCAAGAAACAACAATATTGTTTTAATTACACCTCAAGGTAAACCAATGTCATTTGTATATTATTTATGATTTTCTTACACAAATAATATAGTAGAGTGTGAAGCATTAATATTGGGTGTATACATGTAACCCACATAATATAGATAAAATCCCTAAGGGTATATGGATATTCTCAATTAGTGATAAATCAAGTATCAGACATATACCAAACAAAGGAGAAACTCTAATCTCATATAAATAATTGGTATAATGATTAATGGCAGATTTTGAATATTTTTCTCATAAAAAACATCCTTCAAAAAGATAATCGACATGTAGATGTGATGGTTTGTGTTGTTCATTAATTTATATTGATGTCAATGATGATCATGATATATTTACTTTATAATAGTTACAATAGTCATTGATATCTACAACACAAGTAAAATATCTAGAACTACTACTAGTTATTCATAACATAATTAATTTAAAATGGTATAACGATACACACACACACACACACACACACACACACACACAAACAATATATATATATATATATATATATATATATATATATATATATATATATATATATATATATATATATATATATATATATGTAATAAAAAATAAAAATAAAATAAAAATAAAAATACCAATGAATGGTAAATGAAATTAAAAATGAAAATAATAATGTGAGGCTACCAATTATGTTATTATTTGAGGGTATTTAATCAAAATATCACTTGATGGCCAAATTAATTCAATTCTTAAATCATGATGAAGCTAAATTAGCAATACTTAGAGTACATGAAAATACATGTGGTAATCATTTTAGTGGAAAATTTATGTCCCATAAATTATTATGACATGTTTACTATTGGACTAATATGGAATAGGAATTTAATGAATATACAAAACTTTTTACATGATATCAAAATCATGGAAACCTCAATCATGATCCATCATATGAATTAAAATCCACTATTTCACCTTGGTCATTTTCTCTCTAGGGTTTTGATTTAATCAAAAAAAAAATCTAGAATCATGAGATGGTCATAAATTCATCCTTACTACTAAAAAATACCTTAGAAAATGGGTTGAGGCCATATCTTTAAAGTCCACTATATGTGAAAATATGCATCGAAATGGCACACATTATTTCAAATTTTGGACTTCCATCAAATATTATTAAAGATAATGTATAATCTTAAAAAAATAAGATAGTTAAACAATTTTGTACAAAATATAAATTTCATTACACATTTTCTACACCATATTATCCACTAAGAAATGGTCAACAAAAGCTATAAATAAAACTTTGATAACATTTAAGTAATAATAGTTAAAAAACATGGAATATATTGGCCTAATAAAATTATTTATGCACTTTGAGCATATCATACAAGTATGCATACACTGATAAAGGCTACACCATATCCTTTTATTTATGGTACAAAATCAATATTACCACTTGAACTAGAAATTCCTTCCTTGAGGGTCTCCCTTAAATACATAATCAAGAAAAATATTACAATAGTCATTGATATCTACAACACAAGTAAAATCTCTAGAACTACTACTAGTTATTCATAACATAATTAATTTAAAATGGTATAACGATACACACACACACACACACACACACAAAAAAAAAAAAAAAAAAAAAAAAACAAACAAACAATACCAATGAATGGTAAATGAAATTAAAAATGAAAATAATAATGTGAGGCTACCAATTATGTTATTATTTGAGGGTATTTAATCAAAATATCACTTGATGGCCAAATTAATTCAATTCTTAAATCATGATGAAGCTAAATTAGCAATACTTAGAGTACATGAAAATACATGTGGTAATCATTTTAGTGGACAATTTATGTCCCATAAATTATTATGACATGTTTACTATTGGCCTAATATGGAATAGGAATTTAATGAATATACAAAACTTTTTACATGCTATCAAAATCATGGAAACCTCAATCATGATCCATCATATGAATTCAAATCCACTATTTCACCTTGGTCATTTTCTCTCTAGGGTTTTGATTTAATCAAAAAAAAAATCTAGAATCATGAGATGGTCATAAATTCATCCTTACTACTAAAAAATACCTTAGAAAATGGGTTGAGGCCATATCTTTAAAGTCCACTATATGTGAAAATATGCATCGAAATGGCACACATTATTTCAAATTTTGGACTTCCATCAAATATTATTAAAGATAATGTATAATATTAAAAAAATAAAATGGTTAAACAATTTTGTACAAAATATAAATTTCATTACACATTTTCTACACCATATTATCCACTAAGAAATGGTCAACAAAAGCTACAAATAAAACTTTGATAACATTTAAGTAAAATAGTTAAAAAACATGGAATATATTGGCATAATAAAATTATTTATGCACTTTGAGCATATCATACAAGTATGCATACACTGATAAAGGCTACACCATATCCTTTTATTTATGGTACAAAATCAATATTACCACTTGAACTAGAAATTCCTTCCTTGAGGGTCTCCCTTAAATACATAATCAAGAAAAATATTACAATAGTCATTGATATCTACAACACAAGTAAAATCTCTATAACTACTACTAGTTATTCATAACATAATTAATTTAAAATGGTATAACGATACACACGCACACACACAAAAAAAAAAAAAAAAAAAAAAAAAAAAAAAAAAAAAAAACAATACCAATGAATGGTAAATGAAATTAAAAATGAAAATAATAATGTGAGGCTACCAATTATGTTATTATTTGAGGGTATTTAATCAAAATATCACTTGATGGCCAAATTAATTCAATTCTTAAATCATGATGAAGCTAAATTAGCAATACTTAGAGTACATGAAAATACATGTGGTAATCATTTTAGTGGAAAATTTATGTCCCATAAATTATTATGACATGTTTACTATTGGCCTAATATGGAATAGGAATTTAGTGAATATACAAAACTTTTTCCATGCTATCAAAATCATGGAAACCTCAATCATGATCCATCATATGAATTCAAATCCACTATTTCACCTTGGTCATTTTCTCTCTAGGGTTTTGATTTAATCAAAAATAAAAAATAGAATCATTAGATGGTCATAAATTCATCCTTACTACTAAAAAATACCTTAGAAAATGGGTTGAGGCCATATCTTTAAAGTCCACTATATGTGAAAATATGCATCGAAATGGCACACATTATTTCAAATTTTGGACTTCCATCAAATATTATTAAAGATAATGTATAATCTTAAAAAAATAAAATAGTAAAACAATTTTGTGCAAAATATAAATTTCATTACACATTTTCTACACCATATTATCCACTAAGAAATGGTCAACAAAAGCTACAAGTAAAACTTTGCTAACATTTAAGTAAAATAGTTAAAAAACATGGAATATATTGGCATAATAAAATTATTTATGCACTTTGAGCATATCATACAAGTATTCATACATTGATAAAGGCTACACCATATCCTTTTATTTATGGTACAAAATCAATATTACCACTTGAACTAGAAATTCCTTCCTTGAGGGTCTCCCTTAAATACATAATCAAGAAAAATATTACACTAGTCATTGATATCTACAACACAAGTAAAATCTCTAGAACTACTACTAGTTATTCATAACATAATTAATTTAAAATGGTATAAAGATACCAAAAAAAAAAAAAAAACCAATGAATGGTAAATGAAAATAATAATGTGAGGCTACCAATTATGTTATTATTTGAGGGTATTTAATCAAAATATCACTTGATGGCCAAATTAATTCAATTCTTAAATCATGATGAAGCTAAATTAGCAATACTTAGAGTACATGAAAATACATGTGGTAATCATTTTAGTGGAAAATTTATGTCCCTTAAATTATTATGACATGTTTACTATTGGCCTAATATGGAATAGGAATTTAATGAATATAAAAAACTTTTTCCATACTATCAAAATCATGGAAACCTCAATCATGATCCATCATATGAATTAAAATCCACTATTTCACCTTGGTCATTTTCTCTTTAGGGTTTTGATTTAATCAAAAAAAAAATCTAGAATCATTAGATGGTCATAAATTCATCCTTACTACTAAAAAATACCTTAGAAAATGGGTTGAGGCCATATCTTTAAAGTACACTATATGTGAAAATATGCATCGAAATGGCACACATTATTTCAAATTTTGGACTTCCATCAAATATTATTAAAGATAATGTATAATCTTATAAAAATAAAATAGTTAAACAATTTTTTGCAAAATATAAATTTCATTAGACATTTTCTACACCATATTATCCACTAAGAAATGGTCAACAAAAGCTACAAATAAAACTTTGCTAACATTCAAGTAAAATAGTTAAAAAACATGGAATATATTGGCATAGTAAAATTATTCTCTAGAACTACTACTAGTTATTCATAACATAATTAATTTAAAATGGTATAACGATACACACACACACAAAAAAAAAAAAAACAATACCAATGAATGGTAAATGAAATTAAAAATGAAAATAATAATGTGAGGCTACCAATTATGTTATTATTTGAGGGTATTTAATCAAAATATCACTTGATGGCCAAATTAATTCAATTTTAAAATCATGATGAAGTTAAATTAGCAATACTTAGAGTACATGAAAATACATGTGGTAATCATTTTAGTGGAAAATTTATGTCCCATAAATTATTATGACATGTTTACTATTGGCCTAATATGGAATAGGAATTTAATGAATATACAAAACTTTTTACATACTATCAAAATCATGGAAACCTCAATCATGATCCATCATATGAATTAAAATCCACTATTTCACCTTGGTCATTTTCTCTCTAGGGTTTTGATTTAATCAAAAAAAAAATCTAGAATCATTAGATGGTCATAAATTCATCCTTACTACTAAAAAATACCTTAGAAAATGGGTTGAGGCCATATCTTTAAAGTCCACTATATGTGAAAATATGCATCGAAATGGCACACATTATTTCAAGTTTTGGACTTCCATCAAATATTATTAAAGATAATGTATAATCTTAAAAAAATAAAATAGTTAAACAATTTTGTGCAAAATATAAATTTCATTACACATTTTCTACACCATATTATCCACTAAGAAATGGTCAACAAAAGCTACCAATAAAACTTTGCTAACATTTAAGTAAAATAGTTAAAAAACATGGAATATATTGGCGTAATAAAATTATTTATGCACTTTGAGCATATCATACAAGTATGCATACACTGATAAAGGCTACACCATATCCTTTTATTTATGGTACAAAATCAATATTACCACTTGAACTAGAAATTCCTTCCTTGAGGGTCTCCCTTAAATACATAATCAAGAAAAATATTTTCATGAATTATAAATGTTTGAATTTAAGTGTATTCAAACTATTAAACATCTCAAAGTATATTAAGACAACATTAAGTGTGAATATGGAAAAAATGTTTACAACTAAAAATATTTAGTGGGGGGTCTAGTGTTAAAATAAAATCTAAAGAATACAATTGTAGATAAAGAAATTAAAGGAAAATTCAACTAAATTGGTTGGGTCCCTTTATGATTACAAAAAAATGGGTATAGGGGCCTATCAATTAGCTACAAAATAAGGAAAAATGGTGAAAAACACTATGAACATCATGGACTTACACAAATACAATACTTAATATAATTGACCAATCATAAAATTAATTGTACATAGATTTTTGATTCATTTCATGATTTTATTATTGTCACTTGGATTTTAACCCTTTGAGGAGATGAAAAAGTTCTCCTCATCCAAGTGGCACAATGGAAATACCTCTAGGATTGTGGGTAGCCTAAGGATGAGGTGAATCTCTAGATAAGGTTAGCTCCCTTGATGTACCACTTTGGATTGTAACTACACCTAACTTTGGGGGGTGAAAAGGGAGAGAGATAAATGAAATAAAAATAACCTAAGGGAGCTGATATGCCAAAATAGATGATGACTTCCAACTAGTATCATGTTACACATGAAATCAAGGGATAAATTGAATATACACTCCTTCAATCTTCATCTTCTCACATCAATGTTACATTATGAGGTTATGGATGAATGTGAAAAGTTAGGAATACTAGACAAGAGGATTTGAATGACACTAATGAATAAACTAACTCACTCAATCCTTGAAATTTCCTAGAAAACTTCATATGCCTTGTAAGAAGAAGATTTCCAACTGAAAATATGGTGAAAGAATGAGACAACATGCTAATGAATCCATAGTCTTCACTAAGAAAGATCAAACATTCAAGTAAAACACACTAAGAATAGTCATGAAGAGGTAAAAATTAGTAGTCTTATTGATAAAATGGTATGAAAATGAGTAGGGATTCACCATACTCAGGTGGAGCATAAAGTATAATGGCCAAAATGGCTAGTTCTTATAAAACTTGAGAGAGAGAGAGGAGAAGAGAGAAGTTCAAGGGTCACAAGGGCACTTTTAAATATGAGAGAATAAATTAATTATGCATAATAAGAGGATATGAGATGAAACATGAAATTTTAAGAAGTCCAAGTGTCCATCAAAGTCATCAAACTTGTGTAAAGTGGCATAAAACTCCTCATTCTGGCTCAAAAAATTGCCTTCATGATTTGGACCTATTTGAACATCCCAAAAGTTATTATAGATAGGTATGATGATTTGGATGAAGGGTAAGGATTTAAAATATGACTCTACATGCATTGTTTTTAGTCTTGGTCCTTTGGAATCATCCTAAAATGAGATATCATCATCTATTGTCTAGAAAACTCTTCCTTCATGCACCCTACACACTTGGCCTCAAAATTGGCATATTTGCCTCATGAAAATACATGGGAAGGAGTGGATGAAACCTATAAATACCATAAATAAAATTATATGCATCAGGTATACTTTAAAATCACTTCACTTGGAGTTTTCCATCCTTCTCACTAGCTTGTCCATTATGCCAATTTTGACTAGCTGAGATGAAGCACCTAGTTTGGACACTTAGGAATTTTTTATTAGAATTAAATGACTATATGGAGTTATAAAACTATAAATATTCTCTCCAAAATTTATTTCATATCTATAATCCTCTGTATCCTACACAAAGCACAAAATTATCAAGAAGAGCCTATTTTTCACCCTATCTATACAAGTCTGTATAACCAAAAAGAATTGGGGGTAGTGTGAGTGATTTATCTAAAAATTAAAATAGGTTTAATGGTCAAAATATTACATTATATAATCTATCCAACTCCATTTATCCAAAATAGTCCTTACAAGGGTTTAACAAGGGTTTTAGGCTTATTTCCACTCTTAAGGTCCATTCATTAAAACCTAAAATTTGAAGTTGCCAAAAAATTCCAAAAATTCATATTTCAAGACCTTCACCAACATCCGTAAACTCCTCTATCCTCCATGAAAACCCTCCAAAAATATGTGAGCATTTGAACTTGACCTATTGAGCTCCTTCCTCTATTCCAACAAGCTTGAGTTGGTTCTTGAATCAAAAAGGCCTTCCTTATGTTTTGTATACATTAAAATAGATTTAACATCTCTGTTCCACCCTAATTTTTTTTTTAAATCCATGGGGATGCTCATATCATGCTAAAATTGTGAATGACCCTCCATTTGGCCTTGGCCTACACCTTGTTCAATAGGCCTGCTTGCAACTTTTATGATCTAGGTCATTAAATTTAAATTTTTTGTATTACCTAAGATTTAAAATATATATAATTATCATAAAAACATGATACAATAAATTATAAATCTCACATAGATCCAATAGTGGAAGTGACTCTTGTTTGGATTCTAGGCCAAAAACCTACCCTTAGTCCTGATTACAACTCTTGGTGGTTTGGTCCTCTATTTTTAGATTTATTCCTTTGTTATTGGTATATAATTATTTAATATATGAATTAAAACTTCAAACAAATATCTTAAATGTCCAAATAACCCCTGGTTCATTCTTCATCCCCTTTTCCCTAAAACTTGCTAGTTTTATTCTCAAGGGAGTGTCCTCTATCTTAGACAAAACAAAGGGAAATCCCCTACTTCCTGAGAAAAATATGAATTTTGGATGGAATTATAAAAGTTTATAATATCCCCTAAATAAAAAATCATCCTCTATTCTATCTAATTTATCCCTCAAAACTTGCAAAAATAAAACAAGTTCCTATGAAAAAGACTGTATGCAGGGTGTTTGAAAGTAGACTGTGTATGCATTATGGGATCATAACTCTACCTATTCTAAAAATTATGAGTATTATATGATAATTATAGGAAAATTGTAGATATGTTCCAATATAATTTATCTCATATAATTGGAATTCCAAACTCAAAATCAACAACCCTTTGAACATTGTTTGCTCATTATGTTTTGACTGTGTTTCTACCACTTTTAACCTTGTCTGTAGGTTAAAATTCATGATTAAATCTTGAGAAAATGTTCAAATACCCATTAAAAGTTAATTGGAGTCACTTGGTACATTTTTTAATTATTTTTTTCACTTTTCTTAGTCTAAACTATCACCTAGAAACTTTGTCTCAGTATCATGTTTACCTACAGTCACCTATAACTGACTATTTAGGGTCATTATAGGTGTTTAAAAGTTTGGGAGATAATCATTATTGATTAATAAAAAACTTGAAACATTTTAGGAGGATTTAAATTATTTTAAAGACATCAACCATACCCTTAACACTCATATATGCAAAAAGAAAACCTTGGTTGTATATGAATATGTTCAGGTTATCTGTATGGACTGTAGGTGCGTCTTGAGGACAAAACTCTAAATATCCATTTTTTGGGTAGAATTATATTAATTTTAAACCTCTCAACATCTACTAACACTAAAATTCATCCTAAAATTTTCTATTATCATGAAAGCTATTCCAAATCACTTTTTCCACTTCCCTGCTACTGTAGGTGAATATTTTGGATTAGACACACCTGTAGGTGTGTCTATGGTCTAAAATGATATATATTATCCCCTCAAATGATAATTATATAATAATTATTCTTCTCCACCATATATAAATTTATAACCATGGGGTCAAGGTTTAAAACTACCATTTTGGGTGAAGAGTCCCTTTAGAGTTTCTAAACCTATAAACCTCACTGTCAAAATTTAGTGATGAGAAGTACATGTTAAATCTTCTTCATCAAGAGAAAAAAAGGAATAAACCATCCTATCCTTTTTAAAATTTTATTCCATATGTGAGAGATACAATATTAATTCACTAGAAGTGATCAAAGGTCAATGTGACATTGTTATAAAATCACTCCAAAATATCTAGGAGCTCTATTTTGGCAATTTAGGTTAAAAAGGTCCCTAAGTTTACAGTCATCCCCATTTGAAGGTTAAATACACCTCAATATATTAAATCATCCCTTAAAATTTTTTTATCATGATTTCCCCAAAACATCAAGACCTCAAGGAGGATTTTCATCTTATGATCTAACTCTTTAAAAGGCTCAAAAAATCTTTGTTGAGACCACCTGTAGGCGGGCAATCCGATGCATAGGCAATGAGGTATCTTTAAATAAAAAACATAATATTGAGTGTCTTAATGGTGTGTGGAAATTTTAAAAGAGTTTAAAATGGGACCTTCTCATTTTCAAAACCTCTCTGAGCTCAAAAACTCCTTTTCAAAATAATTTTTTCCAAGAAGGTACATGTAGGTGAGTTTCTTCATGGCAGATTGTCCTAAAATGTTCTATATGATTATTACATCCTTATCTTACAATTTTAATGATTAAATAATTAATTCATGTTGATAAAAATCACAGTCATATTTTAAATCTTTTTCAAACCTATATAAACATTCCATATAGGTTATATACACTTGGTTTACCATGACTGACTATGTATGATAGTCATAAGGCTAATTGGATGCATGATATTTGTGACTGCATTTTAATGGATTATGATTTATAAGATTATATTTTAATTTGAAATTGAATCATTATAGAATTTTAAAAATGAACAAGGACCTATCACAACCCTGTAAAACCATGAACAAGCATGAAGTTCCTAGAAATGGTGAAAAGCTGCCTACAACATAGAATGATGCTTCTCTTACAACCTTGATGTAATTGACCCATAAAAACATAATTAAACCTTAAAATAAGAATTTTAATAATATAATAATATATATCACATCCCATGGAGTCAACATCACTAATTAGTTCATATGAAATTGCCAAAAATGGAGCAAAACCTATAGGGTGCATGAAACAGTAGGCAAAAAAGTACAATCAACTTCATGAGGATGGATCATGAATAAAATGATGCCATTATTAAAAATATTTATATGAAAATTAGGGTCTCTAAGTTTAATTTAACTTCCCTTAATATTTTGATCTGAAACCTCTTCTGTTGGTCGTACCAAGTACCTAAAGACTGCTTTTGCTTGCCAAAAAGGGTGAAAAGGGAGTAGAATGGTTTTGCACCAAAAATTGAAATTTGAGAGTGTGTCAAGAATTTATATATATAATTAATATAAATAGTCATATTAAAACCTTATCCCATGTGGCATACTTCCCAATGAGCCATACAAATACCAAACTCTCCTTTTTTCTCAAGAAAACTACCTTTTCTTCTAGAGAACCTACCATATTTCAGTTATATTAGTTTATTAAGACCTATTGGGACACATGGGACATAAAAATTTATTTTTAAACCTTCACACTTTCCAATAAATCTATAAAACTCATTAAATGCCCCTTTTTTGACCTTTAAATGACCCAAAATGACTAAAAGGATTAAAATGACTAAGGAACAAGGCTAGTTTAACATAAAATGACACTAATTAACATATAAAAAAACCTTTTTAAATATGTATTATACCCCTAAAACACCTAAAATTCAAGTTTTTACCTAGGGGTGCCCCAATTTGACTTAAAGTCAAATTTGGTCAATAGTTATTATTTTACTTCTTTCACATATAATTGATTCGATCAGAGTATTCTAGCCTTTGGATCCTTATGACTTATTTTTGGCCTCTTTGCTCTTATTTTTCACTTTTATATTTGAACAATCTAATACGATGATCTATGTTTATGTCATTTTCCACCCCCTTATTATTTTCATAATATGAACTTAGCAAATTTCATTTTATTACAAGTACAATATTGACCAATAAGGGACAAAAATGACTGGCATTGTTATCCTAAGTTGGTTGATCCTATCCTATATTTTTTCACAATTAAATAAAAAATTGAGAACACATAACCTTAATAAATCTATTTTATAAATATTTCACTCAATTCTATTTGAAAAAATAGTACTTATTCATGCAAATTTTTTTCCCTATGTTATATTGCTCATACATGGCCATGCCATCATTTTAAATGAATACTTTACCTAAACACATGTTGCACATTGTTCAGATCCCTTTCCTTTCTTATAATTTTAAACCTGTAGTTTTTACTAGTTTCTTTGATTATAATTTCAAAATGCAAAAAGTACCAAAAAATCAAATATTAAAAAAATTAAAAACATTCAAAATATTCAAAAAAATCCAAGATCATGACTTGAGTATGACTATATATCTAGTTTGCATCATTATCATATGTCATTTATCTCATGATTGGTAGATAGTATAATATTTTTCTATCACACATGCATTTCACTAGTATTTATGAGTGTTATGTAGGACATAAAGATTTTACATGCATAAAGATGTTGGACTTGCCCCTACTCAGTATCCATGATAAACTAGGGGCATCTTATCCATCGATTATAATATTTATAAGTGTCACCATTCTATAACACCTATATTTGTGAGCTATATACTCTTTAAATTGTCTTAATAACATATATATATTACATTGTGTATATGAATATGCTATTTTTAGGTTATGATCACATTACATATACATGTTGTAGTCTATATTTATATTTATTTAATTTATTGATGCTATTAATTCTACATACTAGACTATATTTTGCTTTTCTATTATGTATGGCCCATGGCCATTGTGTGAAAAACTACTTGAAGATCTATATGAGATATTTGTTTAGTATGTGTGACATTCAAACAAGTCTTGCTTGCAACCCTTATCCCTTTATTTTGTGTGGCATTTGAACATGTTTATTTTGGTGACATTATTCATGTTCTTTATGTGTGGTTCTTGGCCTTATGTGTGAAATATTTATTTATGTGATGTTTGAACATGTCCCTTGTATGCAACTATTGGCCTTATCATATGACATTGTAATTTTTATGTGTGTGCACTTTTTAAGATTATGAAGTTTGATGAGTGACATAATCCATATCATGCACCACTAATTATGTATTTATATATTACAATTTACTATTATGGGATTTAATTAAACATTTATATATGCCTTACCTCATATGTTACACCCATGACTCTAATGGTACATATCTTACTATGTTGAGTATACCTTTCACATATGCTATATTATTCAATTATTACATCTTACTAGGCATGATATAGTTAACTTTTATTTTGAGATGAGTGAATTTTAGGATAAATTAATTCCCTCATTTCAAAATAGGGACATTTTAGTGGGAATTTTATACATGAGATAATCATTCACAAGAAAAAATTGACATTTTTGTATAAAATATAGTTTTAGAGGTTTTAAAAAGGTTAAAAATCCAATCATTGGTATAACATGCATGCACTCACATTACACGAACAAAGTATAGATTCATACAATTTTGGGTACATGATACAAATTCATGCACAAGTTTCAAACAAAATTTACAAATTTTCATCTACATTTAATTATATATCTTACAATTATCACAATGGGGGCATGATACAAATTCATGCATACTATTTTTCAAATTCAAGGGGCATGCTATAGATTCATGTTATACTTTCAATACTACTTGCTATCTATGGACATGGTAGGATCATGGATGTTCTCCATTATATTTTGATCATGTATTCAAGAACTAAGGAACACAAATTGAATATACAAGAAATCTAAAATAGTTGATTCAATTAAAGTGCATAATGCATAATTTAGAAGCTCGGTGCTATCTAACATTATTGTTTGTGAATCCATTGTGGATTCCAACCTATTTCATGTCTTGATGTTATAAATACCAAAAAAAATTGATTTTTTTATGTCCCTTAATGGGTTTTATTTTTTTATTTAAGTTTAATTCAAATTAAGTTTGATCACCCTCAATTCACCATTGGTTAAACTAAAGAACCAACCTCTCCAAGTGTTTCATGGGAAGCACCAATTCTTTGATGCTTCAAGGAAGCATCTTATCCAAGAAAAGTTATAAGATCAACATTAGCCTCACACATAAATGTGTACTACCTTTTTATTTTAAATTTTAAATTCAAGTTAAATTTCAATTTTTACTTTCACATATGCACATTAACTACTTTTATATCATTGCAATATTTTCAATGAAACACCTTGCATGATTGGAGATTTATTCCAAAATCAAAGTGTGTTGTATACATTCATTTATTTTTTTATTTTTACTCTATTAATTTCATTTATAGACTAAAAGGGGGAAAATGTAGTCATTCAAATTGGGTCATAAATACTTGATAATGTCAGTTTTGGCCCACTTTCATTTTAATTGACTTAAGCACTTAGTCTAGACCTATTTCACCACCTCAATCTACCTAAATAACTATAAAGATATATTTTTATCTCAAACCTAAATAAATGTTATAAATTGTTAAAAACCCATCTAAGCTTTTGTATGAACATCCCAAATCCCAAAATTCACATGTTTCCATTTAGGATAAGATTGACTAGTAGGGGAGAATAGTGGTAGTTAGATTCATCCCCTATGAGTTTATCCTATCCTTCACCCTACTAAAATTCAATTTTAAAATGTAAACCTTTTATTATAGGTTGTTCTAAATTTTTATTATATGTAGCAAGAAGTTTCCCCCTTTTGGATTGATATAAAGGCACATCTAAGTAACCTATTCTATCACTGGGCAATTTAAATTGAGGTACACTTACTCTATTACAAACTGAGTAAAGTTTACTTATTCTTCCCAAATCTAATTATAATTATTTGAACTATTCCTTATCCAAGTCAAGAGCTTATTTTATCCAAGCCAAAACAAAGTATTATCAAGTATTCAAGTCATCTCTAAATGCATACATGTAGTTAAAGGAACATAATTACACAAAGCACTCTCACATTTAAAGATTATACATTCCTTGCATTGAATATATATATATATATATATAAAGTACTATTACATTTTCATTTTTGTACCAAGGGTAAGCTAGGGGAAAAATAATCTAGATTTTCATTCACCATTTCAATCACACACATAGGTGGGAGAACTACATGTGAGTTTAAACCCTCTTCGAAGAATTTAAAATGTATTGAATCGCTTATTATTTCACTTGGTATTGACCAAGGTCAATCCAAATCAATACATTTCAAATGATCCCCCCTATTTTATATCTTAAGTGTTTGTGTAGGAGTCTAAGGTTTGATATTTTAGGTATATGTGTACGCATTAAAAAGGCTAAGAAGGATGAAAAGGACATTATTGAAATAGGAAAATATCTAAAAAATTGTCAGAATCTAAACTATCACATATACAAGATCAACCCATATGGATCAAGATCGACTACTGGTATTGTCCCTCTTTTGTTGAACTTATCCCAAGCTATAAATAATAATCACTTTATAAGAAGTTATCTGCATAGGGTTAATATCAACCATAGGGGTTAAACTAACTATTAGTATTATCATCTTCATGCTAGTTCTATCCTTGAAGATAACAAAAACAAAAACATTCTTATTCTTACTGGTATTATCCCATTTTTATTGGAATTGTTCCCTTTTAGATGATATTATCCCATAATAAAAACACTCATCAGATCTAAAAATGAATATACTACAATCATTCGACATAACTTTAGGTTAGAAAATTAGTCTTGACAAATCAAGAGGTGTGACAAATAAGATAAGTATATCTTTACTCTTTTGCCTTTGTTTATTGAATTTGTCAAACTTGTATGTTAAATCATTCTTGTTGAGTTATGGTTATTTTGATTAATCTATCTGCTCATAGTCAAATTATATTTTATTAGTTGTTATCTAATTAAAGGATTTTTATTTAATTAATCCAAATTTAGATAAAAAATCAATTGATTATTAGAAGAAAATAAGAGGTAGAGGCAATAGTAATAATAAGAAGGAAAGGGATGATCCCTACTGACCTAAAAATTCCCTTATAATTATTTTTGCTTTGGGGAATGTGGTCTTAAAATATAATGTGTTCTAATCATGGAGAAATTTGTGTATAATTTTGGGATGGGACATAAGAGTTAAAGGGAGTGGCCTCAAGAAAAAAACAAAAGAAAACCAAAGAAATGGAAAGGATATAAGAATGAAGCATATGTACATTAATAAATAACAACAAGTAAATAAATAGGAATGAGGAAACTCAAAACACATAAGCCATTAGAGGATTTAAAAAATGAAGCCAAAAATAAAGGATAAACACTATATAAAATGGAAAAAAGGAAGAAGGTAACTTCAATTTTCAAACAAGATCAAGAGAAAAACATAGGAAATATAGAATAACTTGAAAAAAAATAAAGGACCCAAGTGGTTAAATAAATAGGAGGAGGTTAAAAAATAAAAAATGTTTCTAAAAAAAACATGCAAATCAAAGATGGAAAAACAATGCAAGTGAGAAAATAAAATGCAAGTGATGTACAACAAAAAAATAGATCACTCAAGTGTAAACATATGAGGTTAGAAAATAAAGATAACCAATTATATTAAGTGAATCATCATTTATATATATATATATATATATATATATATATATATATATATATATATATATATATAATTAGAAGCAGTGATATCATCAAGAGTAAGATAAAGATAACACACTATCATCATCGTGGTTATCATGATCATTATAACTCCTATCAAAGTATTCATCATCATTATAATCATCATCATTTGAAACATCTATGTTATACTTTGTACCTCCTTGTAAAGTAGAACACTCTTTTACTTTCATGTTAGCTTGAAAAATTATATCCTTTTTAGGTGTTTTATCTTGTATGGGTGCAAGTGGTATGATAAGTTTACCTTGGTAAGTGTAATATTAGATGCTTAAACTTTAGGCTCACTATTTTGAAGTCTTATGATTAACTCTTTCTTTGGTAATTCCTTAGGTAAAAAATAATGTTTAACTTGTACTAGATGATCATAAGTAGCTCCTTAAATAATAATAACTTGATATGAATAAATTTTAACTTATGGTCTTCCAAACAAAACATCATATGCCCCATTATTTAGTAGTACAAGAAACCAAACTAAGATTATCTTAGACACATAGTGATATAAAATATAATTCCTATAAGTGTCTTAAAAGTGATATCATAATATATTTTAATAATCATGGAAGTACTAATTAAATATTTTTTATAATATCTAAGAATAATGACACCTTTTTACGTGCACACATTTATACTCGAACTATTACTAATTACAATTCCATTTATTGCCCTTGAATTTTTATAATGAAAGTTTAAATAAATAATGGTCCATTATTAAATTAATCCTTTGAAATTTCATGATCTTATAGTATAATTGGAGGAGGCTCTTTATGTGTTGGCCACATTGTTGATGCTCAACTACCTCATATTCCTAGAATGGGGACCCTCCTATCTTAATTATCCAAAAATGCCTAAGATGACAAGATTTATAAAACATTTGACTACATATAAAATTGATTTAATACTAATTAACAATTTTTGGTTAACCATTCATCTTGTAATATAGATTAGTATTTATAAATATTTGAATTATTGCAAGTTTTCTTCAAGTTTTCATTCAATAATGAATTATTAACCACAAATTGATTTGAAATGTGCAGGAAAGCCTTCACCTAGGGGGCTCTACTTAGTTCTCTAATTGGAATAAACACGATAATCTTCCCATAATATCATTATACCAACCTTATACTTTATTTGAAGCATTTAATTTCAAAGTTTACTTTAAACTTATTTTTAATTTGCTTGTGACAGGCATCTAACATCTTCATAAGTGTAACTTAACTTCTTGATTGACCCCATAAGATGTCAAATTAAAAAAAGTGGCATGTAACACCTCATAAGATGTCAAATTAAATATTACAACCTCAAGAGGACATGTTTCCACCTCACCAGCCTTCGTAATGCCTTAAAGATTCATTGTAACCTATCCAAGACACTTGGAGAAAATTTATGAAGATTGTGAACCATGTAGCATCATATCGAGAGCTCATGAGGGAGTTAGCCATTAAAATTAAAATACATAGGCTATGTGTCAAGATCATGGTTACCACAAGAAAGCCCGTTAAATATACACTACCACACATCCCACTATAATCTAGAATCCCACAAGATGCATCCACATATCTCAAGTGCAACCATCTAAATTTGAGTACCCTTCTTAAGTGACACGTGTCACAAGAGGGTCCATTTGAGATCAACACATGTCCACACTACATTAAATCCATCAAATATTGAAAGAACCCTTAAGAAATACATCTGACAACACTTGAGCCATCCGATTAAGGTTCTATGGTGTACAACTATCCAAAGTTCCCTCTAAGAAAAACAAGTGGAAGAAGAATGAAGATAATCTTGAGAAAGAAATATGTGTCCCATTTTGGAATCATGTAATGATGACACATGTCATACCTATGCTATTTATATTTTAAGATCCACTAGAACACCTCTGAAGGCATACCAAAGTAACACATGTCCCCACTAGACCTACGAGATGATGCCATGTGTCATTCTTATGGAGTTGCATTCTTAAATCTATAAGATCACCTCTAAGAGTGATGTATGGAAGCATCTGAGCCACATGATTAACATAAAGTTGTTGATATCTATCTAAAATCCTTCAAAAGGAAACATTTGGTAAAAGAAAGCTCCAATAACCCTTTGAGAGAGCCACTTATCAAGGTAAAGCTATGATTACCTTTGAGAGAGCCACTTGACAAAGAAGAAATTCCTATTGCTTGCCAAAGTGACACTTTTCACTCCCATAACCAACAAAAAATAGAGGGCCCCTCTCAAGAGCTCACCATGAAGTATAATATTCCACATGGTATAGTACAAATAAATCATCACACTAGGATGCTTATTAAGATCATAAGATTAATTAGAAGGTGACATGTGTCCAGATTTGAGTTAAATAAGTAGCTTAGTCACATTTAGGCCCTGTAAGCACCCAGATGGATTCAAGGTGGCATGCCATATGTCAAAAGGTGGTAAAATTTAGATTTAAATCTAAAAATAATGATAGATCAAAGTTGAATTGATTCTAAATTTGAATTCTAAGGCAATTGAATGCCAAAAACATTAGCTTGAAGATATGCAAAGTTGATGAGCTCACCATTAATATAGCGCAAACCATAATCACCATCAAACCTTACATTAATCAAATCAATCTTCAAAAGGCTACCTAACTCAACTATTAATACCTATATTTGCATTTAAATCCCTAAGTGTTTACTCTCTACTATCTACATTCTCAATTCAACCAAGCTTGAGCTAGTTCACAAGTTGTACCTAGGCCACCATTGTTGAATCTTGGAAGTTTTATAAGGATATAGAAGGATGTCAGTTGCTACCCAAAAAAATTATAAAAATGGCACAAATAGGATCCTCCACTCTAGGTAAGAGTATTACATTTTGGAATGATGATTTTCTATTTTAGTATGATAATTCAGTTGTGTTTAAAGACACAGAGTTCATCCTTGAAGCCATAAAATTAGGGGACATACATTATAACAGTGTCTATTACAATGTTGAAGGAGCTAGAGATCTTGATGAGTTAGAAACCATGCCCCATATTATTCAAATCACTTTAGACATCCTAATAATCCAAGCTTCTAGCCTCCACAAAGCCATAACAAAACTAGAGGTCATGTCATTCATAAACGTAGTATATGACATCTTCAAGATGTCGAAATGTGAGGATGGATTGATCAAATCCATAAACTAGGGGCTCCTAATTTATTTCATCATTGGGCTCAGTTTCAAAAAATATTATGACCTACCTTTACTATAGGTAGAATACAATAAGAACACCATTGAAAATTGGTACAAGGTGCACTCTATAGATAAAGTCCTGACATCATGGGTAAATGACCCAAATAGAGTTATCTTCATGAATGACATAGGGGAAATACTTATCCAACAATTTAGGAAAGGAGTAAGGATTGGCTTGGCCTTATTGAATAGAGTGTTTGGCAATGCACATATTGGTTATGTAGACATAAGGACTATTCCATTGTTGCAGGTAATCCTAGAGGATCAACAGATTCCCCTACTTGAGGATATTATTAGTAACAATTTAGTCACTTTTATGAATGACACATGCAATAATAGAGCCCTATTATTTATTATGAAATATCTACTAGATGCAATCTATGCATCTACATAATCAGGTCAAAATACATGGTCCCTTGAGTAGTAGGTAGTTATGCCCTAGTAATTCTCTATAATGCACATTCACCACTTTAGGACAACATCAAAATAATTGAAAAACACTTTTACCCTCTATCTACAAATCCATCACCGAATGTGAAATGCAAAGAAATCCTCCATAAGTTAGACAAACATTGAAAGAGATGGGTAGTTTTTATCTCTACCCTAATTATATGATCATCAAAGTGGAAAGGGTGATGGTATCTCCCCTTAGGCTACCTAGATATGTGCTAATGAATTTGGTATAGGAGGAGATGGCCTATCAAATAATCCATGGAGTTGATGGCATTTTCAAGAGAAAAAAGAAGATAGTCCCCCATAAGAATTTTTACAAGTTGGGGAAGACCAAGATAATGAAATGACAACACATTATAGTAGTTTCAAAGTATAGGGACTCATACCTATTTCCTAAGGATTTTTTTAGGGAATGGGACCTAAAAAATGTCATTTTCAAACATCTACTCAAGTTATAAAAGGATGTGGCCTTGGATTACAAGCATGAGGAAGAGGTCCATAAGTGGATGTACCTGAATGTAATGAATGATGAAGTATTCCTTAAGAATGTTGTGAGGAAAAATATAGAGCTAGAAATGAGGCTTGATAATGAGAAGAGGAAGGAAGACATCGTAAGTCCTCAACCACCACCAACCCATGAAAACATGTTTGATGCATACTATGAGACTAGGCAAGAGGAAGAGTAAGATGATAGTGTTACTCTCATCAAGAACAGGCCCTATAAACCTGCACTATAAGCCACTCTAAGTGAATAGGACATGACTCTGAGCTCTAAGTAAGGAGAAGCTAGAAACCATCTTGGCCCCTCTCAAGGTCTTACACTTATCCCTATATCTATTGAGGAAGCTACAACAAAAAACATAAGCTAACCTAAAATTTATGCCCTTAAACTTAAAGGATCCCCACAAGGCATGGATTTTTCCATGGAGGAATTATATGCCCTAGATATAAAAAACATTAGAAAAGTTTACAAGAGAAATAAGTCTCCTAGGACTATCATGAGAAGAGCTATACCTCTTTTATCAACTCCCCAAACTCCCAATATAAGTACTGTACCATTGCCTTCCTTCTCAGTTGTTAATACTATTATAGAATCAATTTGTACTCTTAGAGAAGGTTCTTTAGGCTCTTTCCAATTGAGCCACAATATGGGAACAACCCTAGGTTGTGGGTCACTTATGGTGGAGTTAAACCTCTAGAGAAGGCCAACTTCTTCTTGATGGGTTACCTATACTAATGTTTACACTAGGAAAAGGGTTAGAAAGGGGGAAAAGACTCTTAATAAATATAATAAAGTGACACACCAAATTAAATGAGAACTCACACATGCATGAAATATACACTGAAGAAGCATAAGTTAGTACTAGATCACACAATTTCAAATTTTAGCTAATTACATAAGTATTTCATACACTAGGTTCTGGAAGCAATGAATGAAGCTAAGAGGAATTATAAGACTCACACCAAGCTTACATTAATTGAAGAAAGAACATAAATGTATACTTAAAATCAACTAGAAAACACCCTAAAATAGTCAAGGAAGAAGGACAATTGGCATATAAGTTTCTCTTTTATAATGCCATCATGCACAAGATTACTAAACATAATTCAAAAACAAGAGATAGGTAAAGAAAATATTTATTAGCTTCAAGAGGTCTTTCATACAAGTTTTGATAGGGTCTAGCCTTATCAAATGAGAGTCTATGCTCTTTTAGAATTGAGAGAGAGTTTCTATCAAAAGTTAAAGAGATATTTTCTTCTAAAAACTGAGAGAAAGCTTACAAAATGGAAAGAATGGGTAATGTATGAGAAAGGGAGAGAGAGGGAACATGAGTACGTAAATTATTAATTAAGCTACCACATTTTTATAAAATTAGCACTAGTTATTTATTGACAAGTTAACTTTTTATTTATCCCAATAGCCCCCAAATCTTCTCATTGGCTGAGAAAAATGTGCTAGAAGACAATAGTTGTCAAAGGTGGTGAGTCATGATCCTGATTATGAAGGAAAACCCTTAGGCACCCTAAAAATCTATTAAATTCTATAGATGATTTATCTAACCACCAGATCTCCATCTTGGGACTCTACACCATATCCACTTACTTCATTATGAGTTTAAGGTCCTTATATCTATAGACTTGATAGAGCCATGCTTAAGTATGCTTTTAGCAATGTTAAGTACCTACTTTGTTAAGGATATAGCCATGTTGACAGATGAGACACTTATCCATGATTACACATCTTCCCCTACTCTAACCTAAGTATAGACGTTTACTATAGATTTGAAAACTAATCCAAATTATTGGTTTTCATATAGTCAATATATTGACAATATCTATAGATGTTTTATATTGCTTCAACAACTACTAGTCCATATTTGATCTCTATATTAGGCCCTAAAAGACCTATTCTACCTCTATTGAGCTTTAATGGTGACGCTTGATCTTTAAAAATCTACTTTGGTTCAATTTGGATCATGTTTTAACCTTAATGTTATGTCTCATAACTTTAACCTTTGATATTAATTGTCAATCTCAATTTGGCTTTGAAATTATGACACCTTCAACCTTCATTATTAGCCATCGATCTTGATTTGGGATTCTTAGATTATGCCAATTATCAGCTCTATATTTGTTCCATAGGATCCTACTGTCAGCCTTTTGAATTCTTGACTTCATGCACAACATCAATCTCTCTCTATATGAATGAAATTAAGCCATATATCTTTTACCAGTTTAACATGGTTGAGACACTTGACAACTTCTCATTTGTCTTTAAGATTCCCTAACTTGTTGACCCATTACTCACCAATGATCTACTTTATATGATTGCACATGCATCATCAATTTACTTGGGCCCACTAACCTTGTCAATCAACATACACTATTAGATCTCTATTCAGGTACCCAAGATATTGACACTTGTCATCAATGCATTTATGCTGACTTTTTAACTTGATTCTCACTATTTATCTTTAATGCATGATCAAACACATGCCATTAGATCTTTGAGACCCACTGAAATATATCAAATCACCACTCAATATTAGATTTGATCTTAGATCTTGAGTTTTGGACATTTCTCAACTCCATGTTTAACCTTAGAATATTTGAATTTAAATGGATATTTGTTGTAGCTTTAACTTGATGTTCCCATGCATGTTTCACTCTACAAGTCTAACTTTAAAGCTTTATATCTTGAGGTAGAAAACTCATCAAGACATGAAATTTATAGAGGATGATATTAGAATGAAAAAAACCATGTCCATGTGGTCTTTTGGCCTGATAGGCTTTTTCAAGTGCATTTATTAAATACATAATCAAGTTGATCTGTTCATTTCTACATAATGTGGTTGTGATGATCTGGTTCTTGTGGACTTGTGAAAGAAACTATTATCTCTTTATAAGGCTCCAGTAAACTTTTAATATTTTGTGTAATCTATTTCATGCACCTAAATTCTTGAAGAACCATGAGAACCTATTGGTCTTTTTCACCTTGTAACCTTAGACCTATTTCAAGACTTGCTTCTCAAAGATCAATAAAAACACTTTAAGCTTTCTTAAAGTGTTTCAAAATCTTTGTAAGTGATATTCGATATTATTCTTCATTATTTGGTCACCCCCTCAATTAGGAACTCTATTCATCTTGATCACTCTATACCAAGACCTCTTGAAATTGATTCATCTAGGCATCCATATGTGGTCCAAAATTGACCAATATTTTTGGTGACATCCTAGGGTTACATACATGTTATGCAAAGACTTAGTATCCTTAAACTAATATATTGGGTGTAGGAGTCATAATATTTCCTCTTAATTTATGTGAGATTGACTCAAGGTTGACCCTTTCTAAAACTTCCTTTTGAAGTAAAAGGTAACAAAAGAGAAAAACAAACAATTGTGCCCAAGGCACTTAAACGCATAACTAAAATAAATGTGCTCAAAGCACTTAGAGAAAAACATAGAAAACTAATCTAATATATTACAATATTATACAATAGATACAATTTTTTTAATAACAAGGTTTTAAATGAATTCCATTTATTGAGATGGGTAATACCTCTCCATCCAATTGGGCAAGCTAAACATCATTATGTTATTTGCATCCATGGATCAAATATGGACCACTCCACAAGCTATCAAACTTAGTGTGGTTTTCTAGATTGGATTTATTTGAGTCTTATTTAAGGATTAGGTCCCATTCCTTGAAGTCCTTTACCATGGCTCTCTTTTCAAAGGCTTTCTTGACTTGTTGATGGGATAATTCCAATATAGGAAGTTCAAGGGAAATGGCAAATTTGGCTTCCCTTCCATATATAAGGACATATGTAGAATTACCAATGGTAGCTTTAAGAGTCACTTTGTTAGCCCATAAAGTTATCCTTAGATTTGTATGCCACACTCTTTGAATTTCTTCCATGGTCCTCTTGATAATCCTTAGCAAGTTCTTGTTTATAGAATCTACTAGTCAATTACCTTGGGGGTAGTAATTAGAGGATGTGTTGAGGTGGATGCCCAACTTGAATGCCCATTCACTTGTCTTCATACCAATAAATGCTAATGAATTATCTAAAATTATAGTAGCTAGGACACCAAACTTAGTTATTATGCTATCATAGAAGTCTAATAATATTATTTCATTAGATTCTTTCAAGGTAATTACTTCCATGCACTTGGTGAAGTAGTTATTTTCAGTGAGCACCAATTTATGTCTTGGACTAGAAGGTGGATTGATCATCTTTATGAAGTCCAGCCTCTATTGCATGAAGGGTTTCTTCACCTAAATTAGGTTAAGAGGGAAGGCTGCTAATCTCTGCTTTCCTAAAAATAGAGCATACTTTTGGCCTTTTTTGACCCACGTATAGGCATTATTGAAAAGGCTAGGCCAATAATATCTAGCTTTCATTACCTTTGATGCTGTTGTTCTTAGAGCAAAATGACCCCTTACAGGTCCATCATGGAATTGTTCAAAGATATTTGTCACTTGATTATCATCAATGCACCTAAGAAGTACCCCATTGAGGTCATTTCTAAAAATAATACCGTCAACTAATGCAAAGATATGGACTAGAGTCTAAAATACCTTCTTTTTGATCTGTTCAAACCTTGGGGACACTCTCCTATCATCAAGAAATGTGTCATATCTTGGAGCTAGCTATCGTGAAGTGGAGGTGTAGCTATTTATGAGTTATCTTGTGTCACCAAAATAACTTCTTTGTCTTCTTGAAAATCATCTACTATATGCTCACACAAGCCTTTTCCTCTTATCAACTTGGTGAATTTGATCTCCACATCATATTCCATGACCTTGGTAATCTAGGATGCTCTTTTCTCATTCAAATCCTTGTTAAGGAGGAAATCCCTAACTCTAGGATGAGGCACCATAAGATGAATCCTATTATTGGAAAGTATTAGCCTAAACTTTTTGAGGCTTCTGAAAGCTGCAAGAACCTACTTTTTTATAAGAGTGTACTTTACCTCATATCATTCCAACCCTTGACTAAAAAACGTAATTAGCTTCTCAAGTCCTTCACCATTATTCTACATCAGCATAGATGATATGTTGTCAATGTTGGAAAAGGTGTATAATATGAAATACTTTGAGAAATTAGGATTCATGAGTGAGGGTGCTTGGGCAATGGCTTCTTTGATGGCTTTAAAAGTTTCTTTACCTTCATTTGACCAAAAAAACACTTAGATTTTCATTAGTATGGTAGTGATGGGTTTGACTAGGTTTACAAAACTAGGTATAAACCTTCTCACAAAGTTTATTTCTTAAGGAAGCTATGAATTCCTTTCTTGTAATCAGGTAAAGATAGTGATAAGATAACACTTAATCTATCAAAATTAATGGATAGTCATCCTTTGAAATAATGTGGCCCAAAATTTTTCCTTCATGAATAGAAAACACACATTTATTTGGATTTAAAGAGATCCCATACTCTCTACATCTTTGGAAGATCAATCTTAGATGGTCCATGTCCTCACTAGCCTTCTTGGATAAAACTATGATGTCATCCAAGTAAACTAGTACCATCTGATT
Organism: Torreya grandis; assembly: GCA_037957365.1. Lineage (NCBI taxonomy): Eukaryota > Viridiplantae > Streptophyta > Pinopsida > Cupressales > Taxaceae > Torreya > Torreya grandis. Next base: position 5,029,212 of record JARHVA010000374.1, on the reverse strand, counting down.
TAACAACCCTTGGAAATCCATATCCATAGCTCTTTGGAAAGTATCTCCTAATTTTATAATCTAAAAGGCATCTTGTGGTAAGCATATGTGCCCCACTTTGTGGTGAAGGTAGTCTTATATTGATATTCTTCTCTCACTAGCACCTAGTTGTATCTTGGATACCCATCCAAAAGGGAAAAGGATTATGAACCAACAACTATCTAAAGGTGTTGCTTAATGGATGGTAAGGGGTAGTGATCTTTTAAAGAGACCCTATTTAGATCCCTGAAGTCAACATACAATCTGATATCCCTGATCTTCTTCCTCATAGGTACCAAATTGGCTACCCATGAGGAGTACTTAATGGGAAAGATGATCTTGGATTAAATTAACTTGGTTAATTATTTCCTCATAAGCTCTTTAAATTTGGGGTTTATAGACCTCTTCTTCTCCCTAACAAGCCTAACATTAACCTCTAGTTCTATAGTGTGTTGGGCCATCTTGGGATCAAAGCCTGTTAGGTTAATATATTCCTAAGAAAATATGTATACATATTATTTACAAAGTTATATTTAATCATGCCTTTTATATTTAGTTCTTACCTTACCAAGCTTGAGGAGCTTATCCTTGAAGATAAGGACTCTTTCATAGTTCTCTTCATTGGTTGACATCACTACCTTGTCTTTTCTCATATGATCTCCCTCATGGAAAAGACATTCAAGGGTGATAAGTCCTCTAATATGCTTGTTATATCTCAATTGAATAATTTTCTCCTCATACTGATGTTAAAACTTTTCCTAGTTTATAGAGGAAAACTCTACTTCCTACTGTAAGAAATAGGCAATTTTCTTATCATTCTCAAAGACCTACCAATGAGCTTTATTATCTGGCATTGATGGTCTTACTAACACTTTGACATGTGGTTGCATTTTGGTACTTTTTAAATCTTTTGGGATATCAAATTGAGCTCTTATAGCTACCAATATATCATCATGCTGATTCTAGTCTCTGGGTATTACTTGGATGTTAAAGGCCTCAAAATCCTCAATTAGGTCCCACACTCTATGTTTTTAAGACTTCATCAAGGGATTCTTGGTGATATTCTATCCTCTAACCTTGTGTACTATGATCTCATTATCCCCATAAAATTGTAATTGTTTTATTCCTCTCATATTATCCTATTTAAGGCCATGAATAAGACCCTCATATTCTATTGCATTATAAGAGAAACTGAATTGAACCCTGTAAGAAGAGAAATACTTGCAATTTGAGGGGGATAATAACATTTCACCTTTACCCACTCCATGTTTTCTCCTTAAACTATCGAAGAAAAATTTCCATAAGCCACTAGGATCTCCATGAGGTAAAATGAGGGATGACATGGACTAATTTTCTTCATGTAAGTAGTAGAAACCCAAGTATTTTCTCTTCAACACCTTGTAATGGGTCAATTGACTGATGTTTATTCCACATCTCATCCAAGAACATATCTAGTATCTCCTCAGGATGAGTGTTTAATTCTTGACCAAATATGAATTCATCCTCATCAAGGATGGTGTAATTAAGTTTTATGCTATTTGGCCCATAAGGCTCTATGTGGAATTATGCAATGGGCTCAGTGTTGATAGATACCTTAGTTCCATATCTTATTTTGAATTCCATGTTTGACCAATCTATTTCAATATAACCTCCAATATTTGTAGTGAATTCTATGGATATGCATAGGGGGAAATGAGGAGGTACATCTAGGATCAACACATCTTGAAATATTGAGGCATTAGGACAAACATGCAAGGTCAAGATGAGATCTTTGATTATGCTAGATGGCTTGGAATAAGATCCATCTAGTTACAACACTCCTTTAGATTGGGTCTCATACTTTAGACCAAGTCGATCAACTATGAACTTTGGAATTATTGAGGTGATATCCCCACTATCTACCAAGGGATTATGCACTAAAGAGTTACCAATGATTATTGAAATGTATAAGGGAGGAGGTTTGACCATTTTACCTAGTTTCCATTCACTAGGTCCTTTAGCTGCATTGGTAGAACCACATTCTCATTGATTGGTGGTTTCTTAGAAACATTGATTCTTGACAAACCTTATTGGAGGATGTCTACCTAACTAGGCACGAAGAGCATATCCCACAATGGCTCACTCACATTAGACCTTTTAATTTGTTTCACAATGTTGATGGGTAAACCACAAACCTTTGGTTGTCTTTGGGAGCCACAACTGTACTCTAAATTTATGAGTTTTGGGGAACAAAGGCATTCCCATAATTTTGATTCCTTGAAGATATTGGAACCTTTGGAGTAATATCAAGTTTATGTGGCTTTGATATTGAAGTATTAATGGTGGAAATATCTTTGACTACTTCTTGATTACCATCTATGTTCCTTCTTTTAAGCCTTGTATTTGTTGCCACTAGAATGTATACCTAGCTAGAACTAGCCTACTGATTGAGTACATAACACTATTATTGATCATAATTCACATTTGTATCACCCAAATAGCTTGGTCCTTGATCAGGGTTTTGAATTTATTGAGGCTCTTCTAGTTTTATCATCATGGGTACCTCTATGTTCTGAGCCATATGAGCTTGATTGTACCCATAATTAGTAGCTTACTACCATTGATCATTGAATTCTTAGTTGAAGTCAATTTTTGGGATAATGGATTACCCAAAAGATTAATTCCAAGGCATGGTACCTTTAACTTCTTGGGAAACATTATTTTGAATGTGGACCAAAGTGTTGGGTGTTCTTGCAATATTTGGATTATAGTTGTTTTGCCTAACATAGTTAGGCTGCCCTTGTCTTTGGTTTTGAATTTGGCCTTGGAATTGGAAGTTTTCTTTGTAGGGTGGCCTATTTAATTTATAAACATGCTATTAAGGTTGATATGAGGCTTGGTAAGGCCTAATGAGAGCTTGCTTCCTCTTAACATTCACCAGTTCATTTCCCAAAGATTGGAACATGCTCTTAAGCTCTTGAAAATTCTTTTATTCTTGGGAATCACCACATCCACTAGTGGAATTGTTTTATTTATTAGGTGAGGATATATCAATAATTTTAGGCATATGAGTAATTACATTAAGGGGAGGAATAGAAATAGGGGGTGGTATGATCTTAGGGAATAAAGGCATTGGTGGTCTAGGTGTAAACTTGCTATCCTGCACTAGATAATTTTATACTCTAATTTCCACCTCATATGAATTTAGAAATGTGTTTCCTCCCATGGACTAGATCATTACTATAATAGTAAATAAAGGAAAAAATAGGGGTAGGCCTAATAGAGACTGGGATTTTGTCACATGTTTTTCGAAACCTTGTATTGAAGTCTTGCATGACTTCATGAGGGGATCTTTTTATTATGGTTAACTACTCTACAAGTGACAAATGGTCACTTTCATCCTTAAATCATTTACAAAATTCATCCCCTAATTGATCTCATGATGTAATAGAGTTAGCAGTAAGGATTCTATACCAATGTAAGGCGTTAACTTTGAAAGATATGGCTAATAACCTAATAGCCACATTTTCCTCATTGATATCATGAATTTTACAGAAGTTAGCTATATCCATGAAGTGCTCAGAAGGGGTTATAGTTTGATCTTTAGTAAAATAAGGGAAAATTTTGAGAGCTATTATGGGAATAGGATCATACTAAGGGAGGTCTAGAGGAATTTGGCCATTAAAATCCATAAAGGGAAAAAATCTAGGGGCTATCATGGCAATAAAAGTGTTTAACAAAGATATTCTTGTATGGGTAGGCCTTGAAAGTGACTTAGGGACAAATTTGCCTTTATATGGGTGTGTGCTAGTAAATATTAACCTTTTTACTGAGTTTAAAGGCAATTCAATAAATTTAAAGGGAATACCTCTAGAGACTGATCTTATAGGCACCTTTGGCATGAGATGTAGTCATTGCTCTACTACCATAATATTGAATCTTCTTTTGGTGTCACTAAATGTTGTTGCTTGGAAGTTGTAACTGCTACAAATTGATCAAACTAACATAAAAAATTGACCAATATAATTGAATTATATCCCATCGAGCATGCCAAAAAATATTGTGCCATAAATTTTCACCCTTAGAAAGGGTTCTTCAGGTTCTTTCCAATTGAGACATAATATGGGAATAACCCCAAGATGTGGGTCACCTATGGTGGGGTTTGACCTCCAGAGAAGGCTAACTTCCTCTTGATGGATCACCTATAATGATTTTTTCACTTAATAAAAGGGTTGGAAAGGGGGAAAGGGCTCCTAAAAAATCTAACAAGGTGATGCAACAAATTTAATGAGAACTCACACAAGCATGAAATATACACTGAAGAAGCATTAGATAGTACTATCTCACACAATCTCAAAATCTAGATAATTACATAAGTATTTCATACACTAGGTGAAATAAGCAATGAATGAAGCTAAGAGGAATTATAAGACTCACACCAAGCTTACATTAATGCTAGATTGAACACAAATGTAGACCTACAATCAACTAGAAAACACCCTAAAATAATCAAGTAAGAAGGACAATGGGCATGGAAGATTCTCCTTCATAATGCCATCATGCAAAAGCTTACTAAACACAGTTCAAAAGTAAGAGATAAGTAAATAAAATATTTTTTAACTTCATTAGGTCTTTCATACAAGTTTTAAAAAGGTTTAGCCTTATCAAATTAGAGTCTTTACTCTTCTAGGATTGAGAGAGAGTTTCTATCAAAAGTCAGAGAGATATTTTGTTCTAAAAACTAAGAGAGAGCTTACAAAATGGAAAGAATGGGTAATATATGAGAAAGGGAGAGAGAAGATGAATCATGAGTACAAAAATCATTAATTGAGTTGCCACTTTTTTTATCAAATCAGGACTAGTTCTTTATTGACATGTTAACTTTTTATTTGTCCCAATAACCCCTAAATATTCTCATTAGCTAAGAAAAATGCACTAGAAGACAATAGTTACCAAAGGTGGTGAGTCATGATCCTACTTATGAAGGAAAAACCTTAGGCACCTTAAAAATCTATTAAATGTTATAGTTTATTTCTCTGACCACTAGATATACACCTTGGGACTCTACACCATCTCCATTTGCTTCATTATGAATGCAAGGTCCTTATATCTATGGACTTGATAGAGCCATGCCTAAGTCTACTTTAGGCAGTAATAAGTACCTAATTTGTCAAGGATATATCCATGTTGATAGATGAGACACTTCTCAATGATTACACATCTACCCTTAATCTAACTTGAATATAGATATTTACTATAGATTTGAAACCAATCCAAATTATTGGTTTTCATATAGTCAATATAATGGTGAGATACACAGATGTTTAGTTTTGCTTCAACAACTACTAGTCCATATTTGATATCTATATTAGGGCCTAAAAAACCTATTCTTCCTCTACTAATATTTAATAGCAATGTCCAATCCTAAAAAATCTACTCTGGTTTAGCTTGGATCATGTTTCAACCTCCATTAAAAGTTTCATAACTTTGATCTTTGATATCAATCATCGATCTTGACCTAGTATTTGAAATTATGACACTTTTGACCTTCATTATATACCATCAATATTGATCTAGGCTTCTCATATTGTGCTAATTTTTAGATTTATATTTGTTCTATAGGATCTCACTATCAGCCTTTTGACTTATTGACTTAATGCACATCATCAATCTCTCTCTGTATGAATAAATGTGAGCGATAGATCTTTTGCTAGTTTAACATGGTTGAGAAACTTGGGTAACTTCTCATTTGTCTTCAAGATTTGATGACTTATTAACCCAATTCTCATCATTGATCTACTTTGTATGATTGTACATGCATCATCGATCTACTTGGATCTAATAACTTTGTTAGTTGATACATACCATTAGATATATATCTAGGCACCTGAGATCTTGACACTTGTCATCAACATGTTTATGATGACTTTTTGACTTGATGCTCACCTTTGATCTTTGATATATGATCAAACACACATTGTTAGATCTTTACGACCCAGTGATATTTCTTAGATCATTGATCACTATTAGATTTGATCTTAGCTCCTAATATTTGGACACTTTTTTATCTCCACATTTAACTTAGGAACATTTGAATTTAAATGACTATTTGTCATAGCTTTAACTGATGTTCTTGTGTACATTTCACTCTGTAAATCTAACTTTGAAGATTTATATCTTGAGATAAACAACTCATCAAGACATAAAATTTGTAGAGGATGATATTGGCATAAAAAACACCATGTGCATGTGGTCTTTTGGCTTGATAGGATTTCCTAAGTGTATTTATTAAATTCACAATCAAGTTGATCTATTTATTTTTGCATGATGCGCTTGTAACAGTCTAGTTCTTGTGGACTTATGAAAGAAATTATTGTCTCTTTATAAGGATCCAAAGAACTTCTAATAGTTTTTGAAATCTATTTCATGCCCATGAATGCTTGAAACACCATGAGACCTTGCTGGTATTTTTCACCTTGCAACTTTAGACCTATTTCAAGACTTGCTTCTCAAAGATTAATAAAACACACTTTAAGCTTGCTTAAAGTGTTTCAAAATATTTATAAGTGATATTTTATCTTCTTCTTCATTATTTGGTCACCTAATCAATCAAGAACTCTATCCATCTTGATCACTCTATAACAAGACCTCTAGAAACTAATCCATCTATGTAAATTTCCATATATGGGTCAAAATTAGTCAATAAGTACATTTACAACTGATCCTACTTATATTGTTGTTTCCAATTCCATGTTTTTAGCCCCTACCACTACTTCCTTTGGATCATCATTACCCACTTCACCTCCCATGCCACTACCAACATTCCACCTCCATCAAGCTCTCAAAGAACTAGTGTTAGTTAGGTTATGGGTTCTACTCCTTCTTAGGTAGCCACTACTAGTGGATCACTCACCCATGGCTCCCCTACATCTAATAATCCACTGAGACCCATTCTGAATCCATTCACCTAGCAAAGGCCACTTAATCTCACCAAAAATCCTAAGGTGAGTATGTCATCAAATCTACCTTCATTTATTATTAATATGGGCCCTGTAAATTCCTTATTTGATACACTCATTCGGTTAGACCCAACCAATTTGTTCATCCTTGCCATAGCCTTGGATTCTTCATACTCTACCCAAACACTCCCATTATATCCACCTCCTACACATACACCATCTACAACTACCCCAAATTGGGTGAGATAAATTAATTAGAGAATAAGATAGGAGAAACCTTAGATGGTCTTCTTATCACCTTAAATTAGGATGAGTTTTGACCCCACCATTGAAACTATAAAGAGGGTGGTTCAAATATAAGTGGAGAATCCATAGTCAGGATCAATTATAGTCTATGAGAGTGAAGAGTCCCTCTTCACTCTGACTATAAAGAGGAAAGCTAGACCCAAAGAGGTGTAAGAGCACGTAGAGAGCCTAATATCTATAGTTTAGGCACATGTAAATTCTATAATTACCTTGATTAAGGGGATGCACCAAGAATTGAAGAGGTTAAAGGAACAAGCATTGCCCATAGTACCAGAGGGCACTATTATTTAAATAATAAATGATGTGATCAATGTCTTCAACTTGTATAAGGTAATGAAGAAGAGGTAGGAATATGGACTCAAGTATTATAAGGTGGTCATGAAGCTTGACCATGAAAGATCCCTAATGGATCCCTTCAGCTGATCTGCTGTAATTTTGTTATTTTTAAATTAGGTTTTCTTGTGTATGAATGTTTTCTTTCTGAAATAGACAGAAGCTACAGAAGGGTTTGATTGTTTTGTGTTTTGATGATTTTGTAGAAAGAAAATAGTGAAGTACAAGAACATGAATAAATTCTAAAATTAAATATCAAATACAGCCAAAACAAATTTGCTTATAGGTAGAATTCTAGATATTAAATCAAATAGGGAACCAAATACAGATTTTCAATAGTTCAGGGAGATTACAATCACAAATAGACCCAACTTGAAAAGCTGAAGGGGAATTATACACTAGAAGAAAGCCATGGCAAGATTCCAGCCCTTAATGTGCTATCGTGGAAAGGAAGTTGGCTACCAGGTACAATCGTATAGCTGTAAGGGTTGCCAGGTATAGTCGCACTACTACAAAATCCTCTCAATCTGAAATAAACCCTCAAATGCCTACTGAACCCTATCATAATCCCTATGCGTACTAGAAGGAATACTGAGCAATCTCTATATGCTACTAAACAATCAATAACCATTGAATTGGGGGCTAGGTCCCAAACAGGGAAGCACTGGGGTTTGGCATCCCAAATGCTAGAAGCTCTTCTAGAGCCAAAGCGCAAATCCCAAGATAAAATTGTTAAGAATGAATCATAATTTTTTTAACCTCCTTATAACCCCTTCACAATTAGCTCAAACCCTAAAATCAAACCCATGTGGCGTTAAGTTATAACATGTTATATTTCCCCTTTTAAGTGGTCAAGTACATAGAAATTGACCCTTTTTTCAAATAAAGAGAGATCCATCCACCGAAAGGATTTGAGTCAAGAGAGAAATATTTAGAAAAGTACAATACCTTTCCAATGAGCTATTACATCATGGGATACACATCCAGATGAGGCCAAAAACCCCTTATTACTCCAAAATGGCTATAAGCTTAGCCTTATTTAATTAAAATATAGAAATTTAGGAAATATTAAAAATATAACCCAAATAGTGACAAAATGTACTAATGACACCAAAAACCAAAAAGTCACCCTACCACCTATCTGTGACTGAAGTCATAAATCAAGGATCCACTAGTAGTCTCATCCCTAAAATCTAGGGATGCTCCTAAAAACTAGGAAACAAACCCTAAACCTCTGAAACTAAACTCAAGGAATAATCTCATAAAGACCCACCCCTAGGTATGATCATATCTTCCTAAAAAGTAGGGGTAACACCCATAAATTTAGGAACTACCTCCTAAAAAATAGGAACATCTACAAACTAATCAACGATGGCCAAAACACCAAGTTCCCAACACTATATAGCCATAATAGGTCTCTATCCAACAATGTCAACCTACAAGACCCCATAATAAGCTGACTCACATGTCTCTACTAGATCGAGCTAAAGAGGGGACATGACAGTCCTCCCCTCTCAGAGATGCTTGCCCACAAGCAATTGTAAAGCTAGATGTTGTAAAATGCTCTCACCCTCCCAAGTGGCATCCTCTATGGGAAGATCTCTCCAACATACCAAATACTCTTGAAACACCCTTCTTCTCAACTGTCATTCCCTTACCTCAAGAATCTCATCAGGAACCAAAATCAATGTACCTTCCTCATCCATGGTAGGCAACTCAGGTGAAACTGTAATATGCTATTTAAGGGCATTTTTTAGGCAAGATACATGGAATACATTATGTATTTTACTACCAAGTGGGAACTCAACCTCATAAGCAACCTCTCCCACTCGCCTGAGTATCCTGTATGGACCATAAAAATGTGGTTTGAGCTTCTCAGCTCCCCATTTTAAGGGTGCTCTACCGATATGGTTGTAATCACAAAAATACCATATCATCCACCTCAAATGCTCTCTCAATCCTATGCTGGTTAGCATATACCTTTCACTGATTCTAAGCCTGCTATAAATTCTCCCTGAGAGATCTCATGACATCCTGGTTCTCCTGTAACCAATCCTATGCCAAGGGGACTCTACTGTCACTAAGTGCCAAATAAATGAAAGATAATGCCTCATATCTATAAAGATCTCTAAAAGGCATCATGCCAATGGACATATGATGCATGGTATTATAACAATACTTGCTCAAATACAACTAGCGGACCCAAGTTTTTTGCTGCCCTGACACATAGTTACGCAAATATCCCTCAACCCACTTGTTGACTATCTTGGTCTGCCCATCAATTTAGGGTGGTAACTCATACTTGATTTCAATATAGTACCTGTTAGCCTAAAAATCTCCTTCCAAAGAGAACTCATGAATCGGCTGTCCTTGTCACTCACTATGGTCTTGGAAAGACCATGGAGTCTAAACACCTCTCTAAAAAATAACTCAGCCACCTAAGATGCTATAAAATCTACTACAATGGGAAAGAAGTGGGCATATTTTATTAGCCTATCCACCACCACATAAATACAATTCTTCCCTTGCACCCATGGAAGACCTGTAATGAAATCCATAGAAATTCTAGACCACTTCTATTTTGGTATTAGCAAGGACTATAACAATCCAGCAGGGTAAGTGTGCTCTAACTTGTTTTGCTAACAAGTCATACACTCATGAACATGCCATAAAACATCATCTTTGAGACCCTTCCATGAGAATCTCTCTCGAACTACCCTGTAAGTCTTAACATACCCTAGATGTCTTGTCATAAGAGTATCATGGGACACATGCAAAATTTGTTCCTTTAATCATGAACCTAGAATAAGATAAATCTTGTTCTTGTAGTAGATAATATCATCTACTATGCTATATCTATCATCCACTATCACACCCTCCATGATCTCACAAACATGCTAATTTTTGGAGTACTCAACTAAAATTTGAGCTTTCCAATCTGCTAAAATCTCACTCAATGAACATAGGGCAACCAATGAGGGTTTCCTAGAAAGTGCATCAACCACAATGTTATTCTTCCCCTTTATGAATTAGATATCAAAATCATAAGCCTAAATTTTGTTCACCCATATTTTTTGTTGATCATTGAGCTCTATTTGATCTAGGAAATATTTCAAACTGTTGTGGTCAGTCCTTACCACAAATTTGCTGCCAACAAGATACTGTCTGAACTTGGCTAGAGCATGCATAATAGCCAACATCTCTTTATCGTAAGTAGAGTACAACCTTTCATTATCTTGTAACTTCCTGATCTCATAGGTAATGGGGTGTCTATTTTGCATCAACATGGCTCCTATACCCAAACCTGAAGCATCACACTCTAAGATAAATGGTTGTGAGAAATCTGGTAATGCCAAAACTGGACAAGTGCTCATAACCTCCTTGAGTCTATTAAAGACTCCCTGTGCTTGATCTATCCATCTGAATGCCCCTTGCTTGGTGAGATCTATCAAAGGTGTGGCCAATTGAGAGAAAACTTTCACAAATATTCTATAATAAGCACACAAACCAAAGAACCCATGCAGCTTAGTAATGTTTTGAGGACTGGGCCAATTTTGAATTACCTGAATCTTCTCCTCATGCACCTTCACCCCATCAGCACTGATCACATGGCCCAAATATAAAACCTTTCTAAGTCCAAAATCACATTTGGATAGCTTAGCAAATAGAGACTGACTCTTTATTATGCTAAGTACCTCCTCTACATGTCTGAGATGGTCCTCCCAAGTATGGCTGTAAATCAATATGTCGTTAAAGAACACTAGAACTGAATTCCTCAACTGATTTTTGAAGATATGGTTCATACAGAACTGGAAACTAGTTGGTGCATTGGTAAGGCCAAAGGGCATTACCAGAAACTCATAGTGCCCATAGTGACAATGAAAGGCAGTCTTGTGTACATCTTCTGCTCAGAGATGTATCTGATGGTAACCTGAACAGAGATCAATCTTTGAGAAGTAGATAGCTCCATGAAGCTCATCCAACAACTCATTAATGCATGGAATAGGATATCTATTCTTGATTGTCTTCTTGTTCAATGCTCTATAATCTATACACATCCATAGAGTTCCATCCTTCTTAACAAGTACTATAGAAGAAGCAAATGGGCTAGAACTAGACTGAATGAAACCCATATCCAACAACTCATGAATAGTCTTCTCAATTTAATCCTTATAGGCCCTAGGATGATGATATGGGGTAGTAACTACTAGCTATGTTCCATCCTCCAACTTTATGCCATGCTCAAAACCTCTATCGGGAGGTACTCCTGAAGGTATGTCACCAAAGATTTTCCCATGATGGTCCATCACTGACTGAATATCAACATGAAATACCTAGTTATCTTGAGGTGTGGGTGTTTTGGACTTAACCAAACAATGTGTAGCCCAAATCACATCATTATGTCTAATAATAGTCTCTATCCTGTAAGACGACACCTCCTTAGGTCCACCATCTGATGCTACCCTCAAGATAGTGTTCTTTCCCCCAGAAAGGAACTCTAACTACATATGGTGGTGATCAATAATGTAATGATAAATACCCTTCAACTACTGCATGCCCAATACCACATCATAATACTCTAAGGGAAGCACATAAAAATCATCGATCAGAGTATAATCCCCCATCTAAATACTAAGCTATGAAATCTATTTGGTACACCCTAAAATTGTACCATCTGCCACCTTTACTCCAAAAGCACCAAACTCCTCATACTATAATCCATGCCTCTCCACTAACTTCTAGTTAATAAAGTTATGCATAGCACCTATGTCCACCAAGCTCATGACCCGCTTACCCTTAAGTGTACCTTTCAACTGAAAGGCATGAAATTTTTGATAACTAGAGAGGGTAGCCATAGTTACTTTGGCTAATGCCATGGACTCAGGGGTATCTAACTCCAACTATGTTTGTACCTGCTCAACGTCCTCCATGCTATCTTTAATATCAGTGTTGGGTACCTCCTCATCCCCTAACTCAGATGTCACCTCAATCAAATGAACCTTCCCTTTACCCATACAATGATGTTCGGGTTCCCATGGTTCTTTGCAAGAAAAGCATAAATTTTTCCTTCTCAATTCATTCCTCATCTCTTGATTCATCCAAGGGGTTCTAGAAGATGACCCTCCTTTATTCTGTGGTGTGTTGGCCTTTTGTGCAGGTTGAGAGTCCTTGAATGGTTTCTTATCTGCTTGATAAGAAATGGGAACAATATCTAGTCTCAAAGTCACATCAATGACCTCCTTAAGAGTGGCTAGTTGGAAAGCATGAACCAAACCCTTAAGTCTATCTTGTAATCCCTCAATGAATAACATCACACTCCATCTCTAGGGCATATCAAGTACCATAACTGCAATACGCTAAAACTCATTAATATAAGCTTTGGTGTGACCAGTCTGTCTAAGATGGGCCAACTCTCTATAGTAGAGCTCTATGTCCTTATGATCAAATCATGTAATGAGTCACTCAGTGAACTCAGCATAGGAACGTACCAAGGCATGATCCTAGGTGACCAATCCATGATGCCACCAATCATAAGAAATTCCCTCTAAATGCAACATAGCAAACTGAATAGCCTCACGCTCAGGTGTGGGCCGCAAGGATAGATATATGTCCAGCTTGTGCACCCAAGCTCATGCACTCATATCACCTAAACCATCATATGTAGCCAATGTGATCTTCCCAATAGCTCTATTGAGGTCAAAGTTATACTGCTAGGGTGGTCTATGACCATGATCTCCCTTGAATCTAGTTGTATCTCTATGCTGCACATAGTACTAGGGAAGAGGGAAAACATCCCTAACCTCTGGGGGTAAAGCTCTCCACTCTGCTATGGCTACCAAAACAGACTCTTGGAACCCAATCTATGGTGGCTCCACCTGCACTGGCTATTCACTTGGTACAAATAGAGGAAGTAATGGTCTATTTAGAGTAGGTGTACGATGGAAATTCTACCTAGAGGAATGAAGGGAGCTCCTAACTAAAGAATGGGATTGATGGCTATGCTGACTGCCTGCTACTAAACCTGATCTACTCTGCCTGACTTTGTGTCTATCCATCTCCAACCACTCCAAGGTATCCTATAATTGGTCTAAATCCTAAAAAATCCTAGGCTGAGTAGTGATGAGAGTCCTCACCATCTCTCTCTCTTCCTCATCCTAATTTCTCTGAGCATCCACCTATTCTTCTACCATAGTAGGTTCTTATTCTGTTCCAAACTCATGCTTGTACTAAACTCTTTTGCATGTATAATATCTATTTATATCAACTCTTCCCAGATGCATAGAAAACAATTATCTAAACCCCACAGGTTGGTAGGTCAAGAGCTCTGATACCACTGAAAGATCTCTGATGGATCCCTTCGGCTGATCTACTGTAATTTTGTTATTTTTAAATTGGGTTTTCCTGTGTATGAATGTTTTCTTTTTGAAATAGATGGAAGTTGTAGAAGGGTTTGATTGTTTTTGTGTTTTGATTATTTTGTATCAAGTAAATAGTGAAGTACAAGAACATGAATAACTTCTAAAATTAAATATCAAATACAGCCAAAACAAATTTACTTATAGGTAGAATTTTGGATATTAAATCAAATAGGGAATCAAATACAAATTTTCAATAGTTCAAGGAGATTACAATCACAAATAGACCCAACCTAAAAAGCTGAAGGGGAATTATACACCAGAAGAAAGTTGTGGCAAGATTCCAACCCTTAATGCACTATCGTGGAAAGGAAGCTGGCTGCCAGGTATAGCCGTATAGTTGTAAGGGCTGCCAAGTATAACCATACTACTACAAAATCCTCTCAATCTAAAATAAACCCTCGAATGCCTGCTGAACCCTATCATAATCCCTATGCCTACCAGAAGGAATACTGAGTAATTTCTAGATGTTACTCAATAACCACTGAATTGGGGGCTACATCCCAAATAGGCAAGCACTGGTGTTTGGTGTCCCAAATGCTGGAAGCTCTTCTAGAGCCAAAGCGCAAATCCCAAGATAAAAATTGTTAATAATGAATCATAATTTTGTTTTAACCTCCTTATAACCCCTTCACAATTAGCTCGAACCCTAAAAGTAAACCCATGTGGTGTTAAGTTATAACATGTTATATTTCCCCTTTTAAGTGGTCAAGTACATAGAAATTGACCCTTTTTTCAAATAAAGAGAGATTTTTCCACCAAAAGGATCTGAGTCAAGAGAGAAATATTTAGAAAAGTCCAAGACCTTTCCAACGAGCTATTACACCATGGGATACACATCCAGATGAGGCCAAAAACCCCTTATTACTCCACAATGGCTATAAACTTAGCCTTATTTAATTAAAAGATGGAAACTTAAGAAATATTAAAAATATAACCCAAATAGAGACAAAATGTACCAATGACACTAGAAACTAGAAAGTCACCCTACCACCTATCTGTGACTGAAGTCAAAAATCAAGGATCCACTAGTAGTCTCATCCCTAAAATCTAGGGATGCTCCTAAAAACTAGGAAACAAACCCTAAACCTCTAAAACTAAACTCAAGGAATAATCTCATAGAGGCCCACCCTTGGGTATGATCATATCCTCCTAAAAATTAGGGGTAACCCCCATAAATTTAGGAACTACCTCCTAAAAAATAGGAATGTCTCCAAACTGATCAATGACGGCTAGAAGACCAAGTTTCCAACACTGTATAGCCATATTGGGTCTCTATCCAACAATGTCAACCTACAAGACCCCATAATAAGCTGACTCACATGTCTCTACTAGACTGAGCTAAAGAGGGGACATGATAGACCAAAAGCTTATACTCTGAAACCAAGTTGGTAAAATTGGCTAGAGTTGCAAGAAGCAATAAATTCCCTAACCTCAAGGTTTATCCACTTGAAGACATTATTCCTACACATACCATCCTCATGAATAGGAGGATTTTGAAAGGATGGCTTGATCAGCTCAAGGATGAAAATACATCCTTTGAGAAAATTAAATTCAAGATTTCCTTGTTACTTAAGGATGCCATGATCATTAGAGTGATCAGGACTGATGGCTCCTTCATGGATGATCAATAATTTAGAGCACAACTGAATGTTTTTATTACTCAATTCTAGGGAGATGTAGCTAGTGAAAATACTACTATAGAGGTAATAAATATTATGGTATTTTCCAATCAAAGATTAGAGAAGGTAGAGGCAATTGAAGAGGCACTAAGACCAATACTCGTAGAGCATGACAAGATCATCTAGGAGATACCTAATTTTTTTAGACCCATGATCCTATACTTTGCTCAGATCAACCAAGACTACTAGGAATGTGCTAAAGTATGGACCAAGGAGGAAGATGAGAAGAAGCAGAGACAATAAAAATAATAACAAGCCAACCAACAACCACCTCCATGGCCCTAGAGAATATTTGGTTTAATTTTGTAAATTAAAGTGTAGAATATTCCTCTATATGTAAAATTTTAATAAACTTGGATATATATGGGAACTTGAACTTGTCTTAGGCATTTTGAAGCTTATAAATAGGGGTCTTCCCCTTATTTGTAATAAAAAAATAGTTGTTACCAAAATTAATGCAAAGAGCTAAATAATTTGAGAGTTTGTCTATAGTGTTCTTTTACGTGTGTTTTATGATTTATAAATTCTCATGATTTTAAATGTTTGATAGTTTCATTTATATAATCTAATTTGGTAATTACATTTCATATATGTATCTATTAGTTTGAGTTTGACACTAGGCTGACAAATGTGATAGTATACTTGCTTTGTTTTCTTCTCATTTATAACTAAATGTGCTATGAAATTTACTATGAGTGAGCAATATTTATGCAAAGTATGCTATTAGACATATGAATTTTCCTTCCTTTAAAGATTTAGATACATTTATTTAAATTTGAGAATTATGCTAAGGTTGTTGGATGTTAGTTTCATGTGTTTTTTCCTTATAATTTAACAAGATTATTATCTTTGGTCATCTTGGGCACGATCTCTTTTCTACCTTACCCTACTCACACTTGAATCCACCCATGAATCACATTATCTTAGATCATGCTATAAATATCCATTGTTTATTTTTATTTTGGGTAATGATTTAAAAATATTAAGAAAATTCACAAAGATTAGTCAGAAACTATGTCACTACATAAACATCTGCTATCCCTACAATAGGGTTTGCTTGCAAAATTTCAAAGTGGTGACCATATATCTTCTATTTATGCTATTCCTAGCAATATTTGTATAAAAAAATCAAGACCCAAGTATTTTATAACTTAAATTTAGGTTTCTTACTTTCCCTTTATTCCAAAGTGACATAGGGAGCATAATAAGTGCATCAATAGGAAGGGAAATTTTTGGTGCTAGGAGGGCCTCGATGCAACTATTTTCATGCATCTTTGTAGAATTTTAATGTAATTCATTATATGCATGATTTATTATTTCAAATTATGCATATATTATTAAATAACACTAAGGATCTACATTATTTACATGAATATTTGCATTCTATGTAGGGATCTTTACATTCTTTGAAGGATTTCATCAAAATTTGTGTTCATTTGTGCAAAATTGGTAAAATAATCTAGATATTCAATTAAATTCATGGAAAGATAGGTGAAATACCCTATCCTTTACACATATTAAAGGTTATTTTGATCATATTTGCAAAAATTTTCATAAATTTTTAAAATAATTTGGATATTTTTGGGTATTTATGTAAGGATCATTCTCTAAGATGTTGCTAGTACTGAATCTAGGTGTTTAAGATCT
This sequence comes from Torreya grandis, assembly GCA_037957365.1. Taxonomy (NCBI): domain Eukaryota; kingdom Viridiplantae; phylum Streptophyta; class Pinopsida; order Cupressales; family Taxaceae; genus Torreya; species Torreya grandis. Next base: position 5,011,872 of record JARHVA010000374.1, on the reverse strand, counting down.
TAATTACTCTATTTGGTTTGGATTTAAGTAAACCTTTGCATAGATTTATCATAAAAAATTATAACTCTCTTAAATTGTTAAATAAGACATGGAAGTGATTTGAAACATTAGTTTGACACTAATATTTACATGATTTCATGCAAGACTAACAATATTTGTGTAGGTTTTAAGAAATTTTAGGTTTCTAGGCTTAGATCTTCAAATATCAAGGTAAATATACTTGATATAAATATTTTTTATAAGTTTTGATCAATATTTATGATATTTGGCACTTGTGAAAGCTATATTTAAAGATCCTTTTCTCTTAAAACCCAAACTGCATCCTAGATTTGCCTAAGATCAGAACCAGATCCTGATCTAAACCCAGGACCCCTTTAGCATTGTTAGGTTGTGGAGCTAAAAGCTTCACTGATGCAGACATGGAGGAGGTTGCAGGAGAGTTACAGTGTGTCACAGAGACTGGCGTTTGGTCTGGCCAACTGACGTCGGCAGGATAAGACAGGAATGCAACCGACGTCGGTCATGGACCGGCCGGCGTTGGTGACCCCCAGGCGGATAGGGACTGACATCGGTCACCTGTGTGGTTTGACTGCAAGCTTATTATGGGCAGTTAGCTAATGAACCAAGTGTTTGCATGATTAGATCTATTTTTAGACTGAGAGCTGCAGATATAATTATTGTAATTAGATGTCTAATCACTATTTGGATGAGATCTATATAATAGACTCATGGTTGTATTGGAAAAGCATTCTAGTTTGAGTTGAGCAAAGTTTGCTCCTTCTGTGTGTGAGGTGAGCAAGGGTGTTCCTCCTAGTTCCACAACAGTACCAAGGTGGGTGCTAGTCTTGGAGAGTCAGCAGGATTCTTCAGGTGTGTAGGATCTTGGTCACAGGTGCATGGCCTATATAGGAGATCTACATGGTAAGTAAGATCATTGATTTGCAGGTGTATGTGTGTGCAAGGTCAAGGTTCATAGGTGTGCAGAACCAGGTTGATTTGCAGGTGTGCAAGATCAGATACGACATCAACACAATAGGGAGCAGTATCAGGCAGGATCTACTTGGAATATAGGTGTGTACTCGGATAGAACAAAGAGGAAGGCAAGGGAGTTCCTTCCATAAGTATGGTCTGTTGAAGTGCAGGTTGTTGCAAGTTTATGGGAGATCTACTTGAAGTACCTTGAGTACTTATGGAGTGCGTGGAGCACTTGTGGTGTGCGTGGAGCACGGGAGGTGAACACTAACTCTGTATTTGAGTTGGGTGTTTGGACCTAAGAGAGAGAGCTTTGGGGAGAAGATTTATTGTTCACTTGAGGTGTGGGAAACCTCTGTAAGGTGGTGGAGAAGAAGTGGGATCTTCTTTATTGTATTATTTTCTGTAAAGTGTTAATACAAGTTGTGTATTGTCTCTCATATCATGTGTTATTCTGAATTCTAGTTAATTGTGATTCTGGTTAATTTCCACATATTAAGTTGCTTGGTTTGGTAATCAATTGTGTGCTTCTGGTTTATTCCCAACACGTGGTATCAGAGCTAAGGTTGCAGGAAGAAGGTTTTGTGTTTGGTTACAGGTCACTCTCAGGGGTTTCTGATCGAGTGGGAGTAGAGCAATGGTAGATGAAAATAAGCTAAGAATGGAGGAGTTGAAAAGCACAGATGGTCACTCACGGTCCTATGGAAAGAAAGAGTAGGTAAAAGATTATTGTTGGTTGGTAGCAGATCAGCATGAAGGAACTAAAGAAGCAGATGTTGCAGGTTATATGGCACAGGATGCTCTGGGAGGTTTCTTGGATAAATTTGAATCTTGGACAAAAGATTCGGTTGCCTCTTTCCATGCAGCCCCAGGTAGAGGAGCTGGTGAGCCTTGCCAAAGAATTGGCAAAGGGGAAGTGAAGCTAAAATTGCAGGGGGCCAACACACAGTTGTTGATGAAGGTCATGCAGGTCCCAGGTTTGGAGATATGGCTAATTTCTTCAAAAATATTGGGTGATGAGAGATGCACAAGAACTCTCATAGCGGATGCACTTGAATTAGCTGGTGGTAAGAAAATAGGTACCCTTTATCTACTTGTTTATATTACTGATTATTCTTCTGTTGTAGAGACGTGGCTTCGTAGGCTTGGTCACATGAGCAGGAAGGAGATGCATGTTCTTAAGCGGAAGATAGATATATTTGACAGGCTTAAGAACTGGAAAGCCTTGGTGTACTTAGAGGAGATGGTGGATAGAAACTAGTGGATGGTGCTAGATACTTCTGAGCAGGGCAGTTTGGACATGGGTATTGATTCAAAGAAGCTCATAGGTAAAAATTCATCACTCACAAGCGAACACAGGTACCGACATCGGTCAGGAGGAACTGGCATCAAACAGACAGGTGTCAATGTCGGTCATGTGCAAACCGAAGCTGGTGATGTCAGGCAGGGTAAGACCAACGTCGGTCAAGAGGACCGACGTCGACAGTAGGTAAGACCGATGTCGGTCAGGAGGACCGACATTAGCAGCAGGGACACCGATATCTGTAGGGTCAGTAGTCAGGGACAGACACATGGAACTGACGTCGGTCGGATCCAGAATGTGGAGTGACCGAGGTCGGTCACTGTAACAGATTTTGGGTGGATAGCATGTTTTCAAGGAGTCTTAAACACCCATATGGAGGACTAAAGACGTAATTAGGCCCTCAATTTTGTTGTTCCTCTCCTTTATACATGTTGCTGATTGTAGAGCAGGAAGGATCCAGGAAACAAGTGTGAGCTTGGCATGGATGAGGATGTGATTCCTTGGAGGAGAACCAAACAGGTGTTTTTGGTAGGGTTGCTAGCGGAAGAAAGCACAGAGACGAATGGATACCTTAGTTGAAGAATAGAGTGAATGGATACGTGAGACGGAAGACTGGGTATATGGTCTTGAGGAGCTACAAGACAGTGGTACAGGTTTTGACAGGTGGAGGATGAAGCATGGCTTCAGTCAATGTCAGGGTAACTACTGTGGTTTGTCTTACCAGGTGGATGATGAGTCATGACATCATTCTGTTGCTGTATGTGGATGGTATGTTTTGCTAGCAGGGTTTGTACATACAGGGTTTTGCTGAGCTAAGGGTAAGATTAGTTTAGTGGCATGTCAGGAAGAATTTGGAGAAGCGAAATTCTTTGACATGGGAGACATGGAGATCACAGGTTGATTTTGTCTCGAGTGGGAGCTGATGTGAATCAGGTGTTGGCAAGGTTTAGGATGCAGAGCTGGAGCACACTAAGGGCTGGACAGGTACAGTGTCCAAAATCACATGAGGTCTGGTATAGACCTGAGTATTCCCATGTAGTGGGAGCTGTCAGAGAGTTAGGAGCCAATTCGGGGAAGTGGGTTCTCAGGTATTTGAGAGGGACCGACAGCAGGGATTCATGTTATGCAGGGTCAGGACTTCACTACATGTGTTTGTAGGTTCGGATGTGGTAGGTACTCGGATGATAGGTGGTACAACATGGGATGTGTGGTGGGTTGTCTTCAGGATTGATCTTGAAGAGGGATACAAACCAGGAAATAGATTAGATAGAGTACAGGTATAGGTATAGTGCAACTGTTTATCTCCAAGTGGGAGATTTTTAGGTTGTGGAGCTAAAAGCTTCACTGATGCAGACATGGAGGAGGTTGTAGGAGAGTTGCAGTGTGTCACAAAGACTGGCGTTTAGTTTGGCCAACCGATGTCGGTAGGATAAGACAAGAATTCAACCGATGTCGGTCATGGATCGCTCAGTGTCAGTGACCCCCAGGCGGACAGGGACCGACGTCGGTCGCCTGTGTGGTTCGACTGCGAGCTTATTACGGGTAGTTAGCTAATGAACCAAGTGTTTGCATGATTAGATCTATTTTTAGACTAAGAGCTGTGGATCTAATTATTGTAATTATATGTCTAATCACTGTTTGGATGAGATCTATATAATAGACTCATGGTTGTATTTGAAAAGTGTTCTAGTTTGAGTTGAGCAAAGTTTGCTCCTTCTGTGTGTGAGGTGAGCAAGGGTGTTCCTCTTAGTTCCACAGCAGTACCAAGGTGGGTGTTGGTCTTGTAGAGTCAGCAGGATTCTTCAGGTGTGTAAGATCTTGGTCATAGGTACATGGCCTATATAGGAGATCTACATGGTAAGTAAGATCGTTGATCTGCAGGTGTATGTGTGTGTAAGGTCAAGGTTCAAAGGTGTGCAGAACCAGGTTGATTTGCAGGTGTGCAAGATCAAATAGGATAGCAACACAACAGGGAGCAGTATCAGGCAGGATCTACTTGGAGTACAGGTGTGTACTCGGATAGAGCAAAGAGGAAGGCAAGGGAGTTCCTTCCATAAGTATGGTTTGTTGAAGTGCAGGTTGTTGCAAGTTCATGGGAGATCTACTTGAAGTACCTTGAGTACTTGTGGAGTGCGTGGAGCACTTGTGGTGTGCATGGAGCACGGGAGGTGAACACCAACTCTGTATTTGAGTTGGGTGTTGGGACCTAAGAGAGAGAGCTTTGGGGAGAAGATTTACTATTCACTTGAGGTGTGGGAAACCTTTGTAAGGTGGTGGAGAAGAAGTGGGATATTCTTTATTGTATTCTTTTCTGTAAAGTGTTAATACAAGTTGTGTATTGTCTCTCATATCATGTGTTATTCTGAATTCTAGTTACTTGTGATTCTGGTTAATTTCCACATATTAAGTTGCTTGGTTTGGTAATCAATTGTGTGCTTCCAGTTTATTCCCAACAAGCATCTCTAGAGACCCATAAGAAAGCTAGATTAGACAAAAGTAGATGTAAAAAGTCTAGTACCCAACTAAATTCTCCATCTAATCAAAATTTGTAACCCCTTGTGCCTGTCATGGCATGGTTAGTTGGTTCATCCATCAATGTCCTCAAACCTATGCATGATTTGCCAAGAAATTCAAAGAAGTACTTGTATCTCTTTACCCCCATTGATAAATTGACTATTGAAGATCATATCAAGTCCTTTAAGGCATATTTGAGGCTCCTTAATGTGATCCATGAGGATGTGGCATTCCATCCTTTTACTTTCATATTTTGAGATCTCACTTATGATTGGTTCTTTAACTTACCCAAAGATTCCATCACCAAGTGGAATCAGTTAAATGACACCTTTATTACCTAATTTGGTAGGGTAGTTAACTTGAGAGTTGTGCACCAATAGTTTACCACCCTCAAGAGGGACATAAAATAACTAATTAGAACATTCAATAATAGGTTTAAAAAGATATATACAAATGAGTTAGCTTTAAAAATATATAAAAATGACTTGGATCCAATGACAACTTTCTTCTTGAGAAGAGCTTTGAACATCAACACATTGCCTTTAATGTATGTTGAGGTTATTAATATTAATGATCAAATGCACCCATAGGGGAATCCTACCTTTTATATTCCCAACATTGATCTAAATATACATGGTCTGAATGTCATACCCAATATGAATCATAATCACCCTACATTAAACCAATTGATAGTGATCAACTAGTTGGCTTTGAACCATGATGCACCCAACCAATAGCTAGGTTTATTTAGCTAAGAAAATTCTATGGATCATCCCTATAATAATAAAATAATGGTGCCTATGAACAACACCAATATCCAATCCATAACTCAGAACAAGAACCTAGAACCTCCAAAGGGAGAGTTAAATTCAATTCAAAGAACTATCCAAAATATCACTAATGATTTCTTGGATCTCAATAAATATATGGGTTACAATGGTGAGATTTCCAATATAAATTATAATTTCCAAAGATATAATAGACCTTTAAATAGGTATAAAAATAATAGTGAGCTCCCTTTGAGCAAATTTCTTGAGATAAACATCTATGAGATGGCCTTGCTTAATTGGTTTTGAGTGCACAACATTGATAGACATAGAGAACTAGACTATGCTAAGTTTTGCCATGCATTTGAATCTATTTAGATCTAAATAGAGGGATTCAACAAGAATTCCACTGATCAAAACAATGATAATATCTCTTGTAATTCTAATGACACTTTTATAGCACCTAAATTGGTCCTCATGGTTGAGACTTATGACTTTCCTAATCAAGATGAGAATGAACCTGAAGATAATGTTGAGGAGGTACATGCTTTCCAATAGTACCAAAGGAGCAATTACACCTTGAGAAGAAAAGGTCAAAATCCACCTTTGACAACCTCCACCCCCCATAACAAAGTAGATACACCTCCTGATGGTAGGACAAACAATAACCCTCCACACCCCAAAGGTAATGAGAGTCAACAAACAATATAAGCTCCCTACACAACACTAAAATGTGGATACAACATAGTGGAAGACATGAAGAAGTTAAAGGTAAACATAACATTGCATGTGATCACATAATCACTAAACAACATGATTTGTTGTTGAAATCCTTAACTAAAAATCTCAACTCCAACAAAGGTAAACATGCTCATGCAAATATGGTGATGTATAAGATCAAGCATGAAGTTCCACCATTCTTATTAACTGTAAGAATATTTGATAAGAACCTTCATAATTATTTGCTTAATTTTGGTGCTTCATCCAACATTATGACTCTAAGATATGTAAAAAACTAGGGTTAAACCCAATTAAATATTAGAAGGTAGTGGTGGATTTGGAAAAGTCAAGATTGAAGGTAATAAATGAATTATTAAACATCCATATGTAGTTAGTTCATGAGCCTTGAATCCAATAGTTCATTGACATTCAAGTTATTGACATACCTAAGGCATATGGATTATTATTAAGTCATGACTAGACCAATTCCTTAAATGGATACATGTCCACTGATTGCTCTCACATGTGGCTACCTTGGCATGGCATCCCCAATCATATCAAGATTTATGGGGAACCCAAGATGAAATACATGATTACTGAATGCAATGCCAATAATGAAAAGGTAAAATACCAATCCTATAATTTAGGTGTCTATAATTTAGAGACCATTGATATTGTTTTAGGTGACAATATGGAAGAATAAAAAAGAAAAGGCCCTTAGACATTGTACTTTGATGGTGCATGAGCTAAACAAGGCTCAGACATTGTAATTATCCTAATAAATCCTAATAGAAAATAGTATCTAGCCTTGTATATATTAAAGTTATATTATATTAATAACTTAGTAGAATATGAAGCCCTTATTTTAGGACTTCAATTTGTAATTAAACATAATGTTAAAGAACTGTTAGTCAATGGTGATTCTGAACTAGTTGTTAACCAAGTTGAGAGTAGATATCAATGTAAGATTTCTTGTTTAAGAAATTATAAATTTAGAGATTGGGATCTAATTGATTACTTTGAATCATTAAATATTATTTCCTTTCCTAGCTATCAAAACCATTTAGTGGATGTTCTAGCCTCAGTGACAATGAACTTGGTGCCTATAGAAGCTTTGAACCTGCAAGAATTCACCATGGAAATAATTTCATGCCCTTATGTGCTAGATAGCATCAATCACTTCCAAGTTTTTTATGATGAACAATAGATAATTAAATTTTTGTGTAATGTTGGTTTATTCAAATGTCACATCATTGATGAATAGGATGAAAGTGCTAAACCAAGTTTAAAAGACAAGGAAGATGGAGTGATTCAGCTCAAAGAAAACTAGATACCCAAAGGCATGATCTCATTAGAAAGGATGTTTGATCTAGAAAAACAAGGAAATAAAGCCAAAAAACCCAAATTAAGTGGGAAAAACTACAATAAATTCAACTTGGGAAATCCCAATAATGATAAAAATGTTAACATTGGTGTAGTTTGCACTAATAAAGAGTTGAAGAAAGTTGTTTCCCTACTAACTAGATTCAAGGATGTTATTTCATGGTCATATGATGACCTAAAGATATTTTATACTAGTGTGATTACCCATATTATCCCATTAAATGTGTTGAGGTGTTGTCAATGATTTATCAAAGGTGGCCAAGAGTGACCATGATTTAAGATGCATGCATGGTTCTCAATGATAAAGTGTGCCTTAGTGATCATACATGGACCTTGATGTGTTTACTTGGTTAGGAAAGATAATGGATGTTGGTGATGTGTTAAACATGTTTGAGGGGTAATATAAGGGGTCAATATGTATTTGGGTACTTTTGGAAGTGAAATGAATTCATTGGATTAGTCTTGTGAAGGTCTAGATTATCCTAGTCATCTTGGAAGATCTTCCTAAATAAGCAGAATGATGACGTCAACATTATCTCATGTGAAGGTGTCAAAAGAAATTGGTCACATTGGTTTGTTTAGATTTGTGCCTAGATAATGTATTTAAAATTTTATGTCTTCAAATGATGTTTATAAAAAGTTATGATAGTGCAAGGTTAGTCTCCCAAGTATATTTCACTAGTTTCCATAGTCAAATTTGCATTAAAAAGTGACTGTTGAAACTCAAACATTTGAATTTACAAAGGAAAATCAAACCTCATTATTTTTCCTATAAATTTTGATTATGAATGAATTTTATTATGGTATAAAAATCAAAGTGGTATATAAATTCAAGGGTAATTCAAGAAAAATGATTTTGAGGTTTGATGGGTTGTACAACTGCATTTATTATGGACCAAAGTTGACTGAAGGATTGACTCTCTTCTACAAGGGACCCAAAAAGGATGTTTGAGTTTTTATTGATGGTTTTTTCATGTTTCAATGTGAATTATATATTATAGAGTGTTTTATACTCCCTGAGGATCATCTATATGGATTTTTGAGGTTTGATCAATCCATCTTTAGTATGAATAATTTCTTACAAGTTGAATTTTGGTTCATTCATGATGTTTTCTTGTACAAGGCAAATGTTTGATAGGTTTTGAATATACATAGGTGTGTATTGATTAATTTAATCAATTTATGATGTCTTAGGGGTCATATGGCATGGACCTATATGCTTTGAAGTGGTCTTGTATTCTTATTTTTGCTCGATGAAGTGTTAAAGGGGAGAATAGGTCTCCATGGACCTAAAAGGGCTTCTTAGGCCTAATTGAAAGGGGTTGATGATTAATGTTGTTATATCAAAGATATGGAATAAATATGTAGATTATGTTGATCATATTCTAAGTGTAATATAAGCCTTAATGGTTAAGGCATGTCTAATGTCCAACCAAGAAGGTGATGTTTATGAAGGATTTATAAAGAGAATAAACAAAGATGAAGGTTTCTAGAGTTGATAAGTGAAGAAAAGAGAAGAGTGATTGTGCTTAGTGTATGGATTTAAGAGTATAAAAGTGAGAGGAATATGTGTATGGTCTAGAGGTCATATTTATGATGTTATAATAGTTTTATTGCATGTTTGAAGATTAAGGATGAGCGAAGAGGTGTAGAGTGATCTAAAAGGTTGTTTTGGATGCATTACTTATGTGTGAAGGCTTGAGGAGGATTAAAGGGTTGAAGAGAATTTATATTAACTATTTATCCATTATATTGAAATTTAATTAGAGATTTGGAGGTGTTGATATTATAAGGTGTTGTGTGAGTGCTCAACATATAGGACAAGTGGGTGCTTGTTCATGCTTAGGAGTTGGTACTCCTTTTGAAGTGGATGATTCACTAAAGTCTCTTGTTTGTGATATATTATATGAATGTAGTCCATGTATTTGTAGGATTTAGAGTGGTGTTTATTCACCATGAGGGTTTCTCACATAATTCATGTGTTATGTGCCTTTATCTTGCATGGTTTCCTTTGTTCATTGTAATAACTAGTTTTTATGCTTCATGAGTGCATGTATTGATTGGTTAAGAGTTTAAAGTTTTGGAATTGGATTTGAATTTATTGAATCAATAATTCACCCCCCCTCTCAGTGATTTTACCTCTAATAATTGGTATCATATCCACACCTTATTTACAATTTTAACCACTTGAAGGTGATCAAAGGAACAATGATTAGTCATCAAATGAAAGGACATTTCTCTATTAAGCAAGAAACTCTATTAAATGGATCCAAATATGATTTTTGGAGTGCAAGGATGAATACCTACATCATATCTCTAGGTTTTGAAATTTTACAATCTATTATGGATGGGTATTTTACACCCCTACTCCTCTTACCAGTGAAACTAACATGAAGTTGAGTGAGAGCAATTCTAAAGCTATGAATGTTATCATTTATGGCATATCAGAGGATAAGTTCACCAAGGTAATCCATTGAAAGTCTACCAATGAAATCTATGACAAATTACATATAATCTATGAAGGGGATTCAAAGGTCAAGTTAGCTAAATTACAAACCTACAAAAGGCAATTTGAGGGTCTAAAAATTAAGGAAGAAGATACTGTGGCATCTTATCTTCTAAGGGTTGATAAGGTGGTGAACATGATTAGAGTTCTTGGAGAGGAGATTGAAGAAGCTACTATAGTACATAAGGTATTAAGGTCTCTCATTTTTAAGTTTAACTCAAAAATTTATACTATTAAAGAAAGTCATGATCTCACTATGATGAATATGGTTAAATTACATGGCATCCATACTACCTATGAGATGAGAGTCAATGAGGATAAACCACCAAAGAAGGAAGTATCCTTCAAAGTGATCAAAGAGATAAAAGGCAAGAAGAGTAAGTTAAGTATTGAAGATTTTGATCTTAGTGAAGATCAAATTGAAGCCATGATTACAAGAAAATTGAATGTAGGATCAGATAAATATGAAGGGAAGCTTCCTTTTAAATGTTTTTCATGTGGTAAAGTTGGTTATTTTGTACCTAAGTGCCCAAATAGAGGAAAATTTAAACACAAGGAATCTTGTAAAGAATCTCATGAGGATGAATACAAGAAATTTGGGGGTCCTAACAAGTACAAAAAGTTATTCAAAAAGATAAATGGAAAGGATTCATACAAAGGTATTAAGAGTCTTTACCATGAAGAAGACAATAACTCATCTATTAGAGAAGAAGGAAGCACATTTGATAGTGATGATTCATCTCATGATAATAATAATAATGAGACACTACTCATGGCTCTTTATGATGATGAAGATGAATGTTCTTTAAGCAGAGATCTCTTTGGTGGAGATAACTTTGAGGAAGAAGATGAGAAAGTCACTCTTGAAGATAAATATATGAATACCTTGGAAAAGATGAATCTAATACAAGGTAAGAACAAAAAAAAAGCATCCTTTATCAAGTCCTATGAGGATAAATAAGTTTCTTTGAGGAAAGGTTGAGAAATGAAGTCAAGGAGAATGATGATATCACTCAACATCTTGAAACTCAAGTTTTTACCCTTGTTAAAGAATTAAAGAGTGAGGATGAAGAATGTGTCAATTATAAATTAGAGATGGAGTCTTTGCAAGAGAAACTAAAACAAGTCATGATCAAGCTTGAAACATATAATTTTTTTGAAAAGAGTAAGATTGATATTAATGACCTATTGAGAAACTAAAAGGTCTCAAATGACAAGTCAGGCCTAGGATTCCATGAAGATGTTCAAAATGATAAGAAGATAGAGAAGATAGTGTTGAAAGATCAAAAGATTAATCATGTTAAGGAGAGTACTAATAAAGACAAAAAGAATGTTGATTTAAATAAAGATAAATTCAAGAGATACAAAAGTTTAAATCAAATCAAGCAATCTAATGCAATAAGGTAATGATAACTCCTTCAATGGCTACTATTACTCTTGTCATCAATTTGGTCATATGATCATTGATTTAAAAATAAAACCTCCTAGTAAGAGATTTACATGGAATTATGAACAAGACAATGACAAGCATAAAGAACATCATCACTCAAGATAGAAATTATGTCCACAAGGAAAGCATGACATCTTTTGTTATAGGTGTTAATGGATTGGTCATATTACAAGGATCTGTAATGCTTTCATCAGGAGGCCAAATGATCAAGTACATAAATGGGATAATAAAACTTCAAGGAGTCATCATGTAGCCCATACATATGGTATGTACAATTAGAGAAACTTCATTTGTTTCAAGTGCCAATAGAGAGGTCACATAGTAAGGTTATATAGGAATGGTCAGAATTCTACTTTAAATAATGACCATCATGACATGAAGAAAAGGAGCCATAATGAATGGAGACCCAAGGAGGTGAATGAAAAATAATTTAAAAATGGACTATTTATCATGATAGAATAAGGTATAATCTCAAGTGTTAAATATCAAGCCTTATCTTCCCAAGGGGACAAGAAGATCAAGCAGGAATTTGATTCAAAAGGAAAGAATGAAGTTAAAAACCTAGTCAAAGTCAATTTGATGATGAGGTAGGACTGAAGCTAACCAAGGGTAGAGGCCAGTTAGATTTGATGTTTCCATTTGAAAAATGATTTTAGGATATGTCATAAGGCTTACTTGATCATTCTAAGATGTTTTGGCATAGTGACTACTATGTACACAGGGTCTGTATGCATAATTTGACTGATTCTAGGTGTTAAATGAATATTGGTGAGTGTTAAAGGTGACTTTGTGGCATATAAAGGTGTGTTTACCTCATTTAGGTATGATATAAGTGGTTTTAGGGTTAGAATATCTTTTTAAGGCAATTTGAATATTTTTGAAGGCTCTCAAGTATGACAATTCTTGCTTAAGGGATAGAAGGTTAAAAACCGTTTCATGTTTCTATGTGTTCACAAAGGATTAAAACCTCAAAAATTAGTCTAGAAGTGTGTATTTTTGACCTCTAGGTGTGAGATAAGTTTCAAGAGCTAGCATTAATTAGAAGGTGGTAAGTTGACTTTATTTATTTTTGATGCCCTAGTTTTTGCACCATATGGGTTAGTGACCTTCAAAAATAAGTTGAGGTATGAGGATAATTAATCTATTGAAATGGATTAAATTGTGCTCAAAAAGTGTTTTTTAGTCATTTAGAAGTGTATAGTTTGACCTATGGTCGAGCTTTTGTGCAAATGGAAGACTAATTGATAAGTTAGTTTGTGAAGGAGCTATGGTGAAAAGGAAGAGTTGGATGATTATTATTGTAATGAATGAGGGGGAATATTATTTTACATTAAATATTAAATTTAAAGTCATGAGGGTGCATACATAGAAATTTATGGGCTCTGCAAGGTTCAGGTAGGGTTACTAGGCCTCTAGGCAAGGCTAATGTAAATAAGAGTGATTTTTGGTCACTTTATTAAAAATAAAAAGGTATGGTTTTAACCTAATATGTTTATTAGTTGGATTTATGCATCATATATGTTTTATAAATATCTTGAATGACCACTCTTCATTCTATGTGGCCTTGTGAGAGAAAATTTGAAGACAACTATGTAATTTATTCATGGTTGGAGAAGGTTTGAAGGTGATCAAAGGGTCAAAAAGTTTAGGTGAATTATGGGGAGTACCTCTTAGTGTTTTCATGGTGTTATTTCTCTTATTTTATTCATATTGTTCATTTCATGTTCATATAACAGTGCATGGCCAAAGAAGAGTGTTACCTATGAGCATGCTTGAGATAGTCATGGTAAAAATTGGTATGTACAATGATAGGGGGAGTTTATATCATATATCATAGGATATACCTTCATAATTTTGGATTTTAAAACATTTATAGGTCCTCAAGATCAACATTTATGCCCACTTTATCATTGTGTCAAAGGGGGAGAAAGTGTTTGTAAAGGGAGAAAGAGTATATGCATTATTTTACTATTGGATTTAAAATTTTTTACAAGTTTTGACATAAATGATAAAGGGGGATATTGTTTAGGTGTTTTCAATTATGTCCCAAAGGTGGCCAAGAGTGCCAATGAGTTAAGATGTATACATAGTTCTCAATGACCCTGTTGTGTTTTCTTGGTTAGGCAAGATAATGGATGTTGGTGAATTGTTGACCATGATGGAGGGGTAATATAAGAGGTTAAGAATATTGGGGTACTTTTGAGAGTGAAATTAATTCATTGGATTATTCTTGTGAAGGTCTAGGTTATCTTAGTCATCTTGGTAGATCTTCTTGAGTAAGCATATTGATGACATCATAATTTGCACATGTAAAGGTGTCAAAAGAAAGTGGTAGCATGGGTTTGTTCATATTTATTCCTAAATCATGTGTTTCAAATTTACGGTCTTGAAATGATGTCTATAAAAATGTATAATAGTTCTAATTTGGTCTCCTAGATAGATTTCACTAGTTTCCATAGTCAAATTTGCATTAAAATGTGACTGTTGGAATTCAAATATTTGAATTTACAAAGGAAAACCAATCCTCATTGTTTTACCTATAACTATTGATTATGATTGAATTTTATGGTGGTATAAAAATAAAAGTGTTAAATAAATTCATGGGAAATCCATGAAAAATTATTTGGAGGTTTGAATGGTTGTATAGCTACATTTATTATGGACCAAAGTTGACTAGGGGTTTGAACTTCTTCTGCAAGTGACCCAAAAAGGATGTTTGAGATTTTATTGATGGTTTTTGGATGTTTCAAGGTGAATTATCTATTTTATAGTGTTTTATAATCCTTGAGGATAGATTTTATGTATTTTTTAGGTTTGACCAATCCATATTCAATATTAGCAATTGGTTACAAGCTGACTTTTGGTTTGTTCATGGTGTTTTCATATACAAGGCAAATATTTAATAGGTTTTGCATATACATAGGTGTGTAGTGATGAATATAATAACTTGAGGATGTCTTAAGGGTCATGTGTCATGGATCTATATTATTTGAAATGGTCTTGTGTTCCTAGTTTTACTCAGTGAAGTGTTAAATGGGAGAGTAGGTCTCCATGGACCTAAAAGGGATTCTTAGGCCTAATTGAAAGGTGTTGATGCTTAAGGGTGTTATATAAAATATATGGATGACATATATGGATGATTTTTATCCTATTATAAGTGTAATAGAATCATTAAGGGTTAATTCATGTCTAATGGCTGACCAAGAAGGTGATATTCATGAAGGCTCTATAAAGAGCATACATAAAGATGAAGGTTTCTAGAGTTGATAAGCAAAGAAAAGAGAAGAGTGAGTGTGATTAGTGGATGGATTGATGAGAAAAATAATGAGAGGAATATGTGTATGATCTAAAGGTTATTTTTATGATTTTATAATAGTGTTCTTATAGGGTTGAAGATTTAGGATGAACAAATAGGTGTAGAGTGATCCAAAAGGTTGTTTTGGATGCATTGCTTGTGTGTGAAGGCTCGAAGAGGATTAAAACATTGAAGAGAGTTTATATTCACTATTTTTAAATCATATTTAAATGCAATCGGATATCTAGAGGTTTTGATATTAGAAGGTGTTATTTAGGTGCTCAACAGCTAGGACAAGTGGGTGCTTTCTCATGCTTAAGGTTTAGTGCTTCTTGTGAAGTAGATGCTTCACTAAAGTATCTTGTTTGTGATATATTATAAGACTATAGTCCATCTATTTTTAGGATTGAGAGTGGGTTTTATTCCCCATGAGGTTTTCCCACATAATTCATGTGTTATGTGCCTTGATCTTGCATGGTTTCCTTTGTTCATTATAATAACTAGTTTATATGATTCATGAGTGCTTGTATTGATTGGTTAAGAGTTTGAAGTTTTGGAATTAGAATTAAATTGATTGCATCACTGATTCACCCCCCCCATCTTAGTGATTTTACTTTAAACAAAAATAAGATTGTAAAATTTTTAGGTAGAGACAAAGATTAGTAAACCCAGTGAAAAAACTAATAATTCACAAAGAAGTGAAGAAATTGCTTGATGTAAGGATAATATTACCTATACAACACTCGACATGGGTCGTTAACCTTGTGCCAGTCTAGAAGAAGAATGGAGAAATAAAAATTTACATTGATTTTAAAAATTTAAATAGATCTTCAGAGAAGTATAATTATCCCTTGCCATCTTTGGATGAAGTCATACAGTTGGTAAGTGTCTCTAAAATACTATCATTCTTGGATGGATTTTCAAGCTACAACCAAGTCCTAGTGAACAAGAGTGATATAGTGAAGACTGCCTTTACCACTAAATGGGGAACATTTTCCTAAAAATGAATGTCATTCAGACAAATCAATGTAGGAATAATTTTCCAAAAAGCAATGCACCATGCATTCCATGGATTAATAGGTAAATGCATTAACATTTACATGGGTTATCTAAAAATTTTCTCTAAAAACAAGGGAGATCACATGATACATTTGGAACAAGTGCTAGAAAAGTGTAGGAGGTATGGAATTTCCTTAAACCATAATAATTATGTGACTAAAAGTAAACTCTTAGGACATATAATAAATCAAGAAGGTATGACTATTGACCCTAATAGGATCAATGAAAATTTAAAGGTATAAGTTCTTAATAGCAAAAAGGAGTTAAAATCTTTCTTTAGAAAATTTAATTTTGTAAGAAATTTTATCTCTAGTTTTGTAGAGATTGTGAGACCACTTAATGCCATGCTAAAGAAAGATGCAAAGATAGAATGAATAGGTGAATCAAATAAGGCCTTTCAAGAAATCAAGGATGTTATTATTCAAGCTCTTGTCTTGATAACTCCTAATTTTAATAAATATTTCTATCTATACAAATTTTTTTATATCATACTATTGCTACTATTTTAACATAGAAATAAGATGACAAATAACACCCCATAGTCTTTATGAGTACCAACTTGAAGAATATGGAGATAAAATATCTTATTCTAGACAAAAAAGCTTATGCCCTAGCTAAGGCTATAAATAAATTCAAACACTACATCCTAAGGAACAATACATATGTCATAGTGTTTGATCCTACTGTCAAATTGATGCTAGGATAAAATGAGCTTGAGGAAAGAAGAGGGAAGTGGATGACCAAAATTCAAGAATATGACTTAGAAATAATATACACTAAGTTAGTTAGAGGTCAAGGTCTAATCCAACTCATTGAAAATATTGATCCTCACATTGATGTTTTATAGGTTGAAGCAAATCAAGTACTTGGAGGAGAATGGTACAAGGACATCATTCATTATTTGATGCAAAGAATGTGTCCCCCATACCTTAAGAAAGAGTAGAAAAGGGCCCTCAGGTTGAGATCATCCCATTTTATGATCAAAAGAGGAGTCCTCTATAGAAAAAACTAATAAGGAATCTATCTGAGGTGTGTTTCCAAAGCTGAAGCCATAGAAATCATGGACAACTTATATAACAAATTGGGAAGTAGTCACCCTTCAGGGAATACCATAACACATAAGATATTACAAGCTAGATATTATTATCCAACTATATTCAAGGTCATACATGCCCATGTGAAAACATGCCACTAATGTCAAGAGTTTAACTGAAGAGAAGTAAAGGTAGCCATGCCTTTACAACCAGTAATCGAGGAAAATCCATTTTCATAATAGGGCCTCAATTTTGTAGGAGTAATTAATCAAAACTTTCACTAGAACATAAATTTTTACTTACTACCCCATACTGTTACATAAGGTAGACTGAAGTACTGGCCACTAAGAACAAAAAAATAATCAATGTCATCAAGTTTTTAGAAGAAAACATTATCACTCAATTTAGGACACCCCTATCTCTGATATATGATAATGGGCCAAACTTTACGTTATCAAAATTCATTAAATGGTCACATGATAATCATATAATCATCAAGTCTACTTCAAATTATTACCCTCAGGGTAATGGATTTATAGAATCCACTAACAAAAACTTGATGAATGCCATTAAGAAGTCTGTAGAAAAGAAACTAAGAGAATGGCAGTCCCTACTAAAATTTTCTCTATGGATAGATAGAACTAGATACAAGTAGGTACTCAAAGCATCTCTGTTCTTACTATTTTATGGGTAACAACCTATATTTCCCATCAATCTAAAGCTACCCACCTATGAGTTCATGGATGAGTACATGGAAGATGATAAAATAGTGCAATCTTGGATACTAAACATCATCCAAATGGAAGATGCTAGAGATGAAGCATTAAATTTTTTTAACAATAATTAGGATGTTATGAAAAGACGGTTCAACAAGTGAGCCAAAGTTAAAGCATTATTAATATCAAACTTAGTACTACTATGGGATAAGGCCCATGATAAAAAAGGACAACAAGGTAAGTTCACTCCTCTTTATATTGGACCCTATTAAGTAGTAGAGATATTGGGTGAAAACATGTTCAGACTCAAGGACCTACAAAGGAATGATTTAGCCTTACTAATCAATGGGAAATACATGGAACATTACTTCTCTACTACTTTTTCTCAAATTATTGAAGGATAGTAAGCTTGTTTGGAATTAGAGTAGTTTGCTTTTCTATTTTATCCTTTCTTTTTTTCTACTTTACTTTCCTACTTTGATTTTCCATTGTTTCCTTTCTTGCTTTGCTTTCCTGTTGTGTGTTTATTTTCTATTGTGCGTTGTAGCTTAGTAATAAGTCCTCTAGATAAGAATTATTTGGATCATAGTTGTGATAAGATGGTCCTAAAATGGGAAGAAGGGATTGTTGATCTCAAAAATTTGTATTCCAAAGTTTGGAGTCCTCTAGCATTGTTCTAATCTACAAAAAGTTGGGTGGGGTTAATTAGAAATTAGTTTTTTTCATGGAAATCCTCAATTATCTTGGGGATATAATATATTTCAGATAATTAAACATTTTCTTGAACAAGAGTTTGAATCTATGTGGACCATCATACTATCACTCAAACTCACTAAATGAATTTCCTAGGTAGAACTTGTTATCTAAGAGTGAATGGCATTTTGACTATGTCTTGACACAATCCTTACACATGGCTAATTTTGGTTCCCAACCATTCTAGTTTTTGAATGTAGATATAAGAAAAAAATGAAAAATATGATACACCAATGAAGTGAAATCATAAACTAATTCATATGTCAGGAATGGTGATTTAGGTAATCTCTACCAGGGTTATGTATGCCTGGCTAGTAGTAGAGCAAGGCCTAGAGTGTAGCTAAAGGTATCTCTATTAGGGTTATGGATACCTGGCTGGTAACAAAGTAATGCCCAAGCCATCCCTAAATAAGTAAAGCATTACTATATAAAATATAAAAAATGCTTAAGTAATTTCATGTCTAAATATCTTAAATCTTGAAAGGTATCATTTCTAAACCCAATGACAATGGTTAATGAAATTTAAAGCACACACATAGTATGATTACCTACAAGATTTAAACTCTATTTATATCTTGTGAGATTTCATTGGTTCTAAAAAGTAGTTTTGATATTGATGAAAGAATCATAGTGAGATAGCTAATTTTTGATTCATATTTGAATAGAAGATCAGGATTCTAACATTTTACAATGTTTCCCTATAGAGATTACCATTTGTTGATGCTCAACTACCCTTATTCCCAGAATAGGGACCCTCCTATCTCAATATGACAAAAATGCCTAAGATGCCAAGATTTATAAAGCACTTGACTACATATAAAATTTATTTAATACTTTATATAAATTTTTGGTTAACCATTCATCTTATAATATAGATTAGTATTTAGAAATATTTGAATTAATGCAAGTTTTCTTTAATTTTTCATTCAATAATGAATTATTAACCATGAATTTATTTGAAATGTGAAAATAGGACATTTCTTGGGAGGATTTACTTGGAATAAACATAATAATCTTCAATTTATCTCATTAGACAAACCTTATACTTTGTTTGAAGTATTTACTTGAAAATTTTGCTTTAAACTTGTTTTAATTCACTTATGATGGACATCTGACATCTTTTAAAATCTATCTTAACTTATAACTTGACCCTACAGGATGTAAAAGTTAAATAAGTGGTTTATGATGCCTTATAGGATGTTAAATCAAAGACTTCAACCTAAAAAGGATAGGTTTCCACCTCATTAGACTTCATAATGCCTTAACGATTCATCATGCCCCATTTAGGATACTTGGAGAAAATTTTTGAAGCTCACAAACCACGTATCATTATCTTGAGAGCTCACAAAAGAGTTGTCCATTATAATTCAAATCCATAGGTTACATGTCAAGATATTTTTTCTTGTAAGTAAGCCCATTCAATTTGAGCCACCACATGTCCCACTATAATCTAGAAGCTCATGAGATGCAGCCATGTGTCCCAAACATGACCATCCAAATTTGAGCATCCTTTTGGAGTGATGCATGTCACTCAAGGGTCCATATAATATCAACATGTATCCACACCATGTTGCATCCATATAAAGTTTGAAGTAACACTCAATAAAGATATCTGGAAGCACCTAATCCATTCAATCAAGGCTCGATGGCATATAAATATTCAAAGTTCCCTATGAGAATGATAAATGGAAAAAGAACAAAGAGAAGCTCATGAAAGTGATGTGTATCTCATTTTGGACCCACATGATGATGACACATTTCATGCCAACATTGCTTCTATTTAAAAATCCACTAGAATACCTCTGAAGGATTGCCAAAGTGACACATGTCCCAATTGTACCTATGAGATGATGTCACATGCCATTCTTATGGAGTTACATTTCAAGATATAAAAGATCACCTTTGAGAGTGATTCATGGAATCATATGAGCCATATGATTAACATAAAGTTGTTGACAAATATCCAAAATCCTTTAGAAGTGATACCTAGAAAAAAAGCTCCAAGAACCCTCTGAGAGATCCACCTATCAAGGCAAAGTGATGATTGCCTTCAAGAGAGCCACCTGGAAAAGAATAAAATCTGATTTCCTATAAAAGTGATAATTTACACTCCTAAACCAACCAAAATTAGAGTGTCCTATCTAAGATCTCACCACAAACAAGTCATCACACTAGGATGCATCTTGAGAATTTGAGATCAATCAAAAGGTGCCATGTGTCTAAATTTGAGTTGACCAAGTAGCTTAGTCACATTTAGGCTCCAAAAGTGCCCAAATGGATCCAAAGTGGCATGTCATGTGTCAAAAGGTGGAAAAATCTATATTTAAAGCTAAAATTAATGGTAGATCAAAGGTGAATCAATACTAAATTTAAATTCTAAGGAAATTGAATGAAAAAAACAATAGCTTGAATATATGCAACTTGATGAGCTCATCATTAATGTATCATGAACCATAATCACCATAAAACCTTACATTAATCATAAAAATCTTCAAAAGGCTACCCAAATCAACTATTGATACTCACATTTGCATCCAAAGCCCTAATCATTTGCTCTCTCTTCTATCTATGTTCTCAATTCAATAAATATTGAGTTAGTTCACAAGTTACACCCAAGCCACCATTATCAAAGCTTATAAATTGTATAAGTATATAAAAAGACGTTAGTTTATACCCTAAAACATTATAAAAATGGCACAAGCAGGACCCTTCACTCTAGGTAAGATCACTACATTTGGGAATGATGATTTTCTATTTTAGTGCAACAATTCAACTGTGTTCAAAGATAAAAAGTTTATCCCTAAATCCATAAAATTAGGGGACATACATTATAATAGTTTCTATTACAATGTTGAAGGAGCTAGGGATCTTGATGAGTCTAAAAACATGCCCCGTATTATTCAAGTCATTTTAGACATTATATCAATCAAATCTATTGGTCTCTATAAAGTCATAACAAAACCAAAGGTCATGCCATGTGTGGACTTAGTATACGACATCTTTGGGATGGAAAAATGTGAGGATGGATTTCTCAAATCCATAAATGAGGGGCTCCCAATTACTTTCATCACCAAGCCTATTTTCAAAAGATATTATGACCTACCTTTGCCATAGGTAAAATATAATCAGAGCACCATTGACAACTGGTATGAGGTGTACTCTCTATATAAAGTCTTAACATCATGTGTAACTAACCCAAATGGATTTGTCTTCATGAATGACACAAGGGATTTACCTATCCAAAAATTCAAGAAAGGAGTAAGGAATGGCCTAGCCTTACTAAATAGAGTGTTTGATAATACACATATTGTTATGCAGACATAAGGACTATTCTACTACTGTAGGTAATCCTAGAGGATCAATAGATTAGCCCACTTGGGGATATTATTAATAAAAATTTAGTCATTTTTATGAATGACACATGGAATAATGGATTCTCATTTTTCATGATAAGCTATCTACTGAATGAAATATACGTAACTACATAATTAGGTTAAAATACATGATCTTTTGAGTGATAGGAAGTTGTGACCTAGTCATTTTTCATAATTCAAATTCACCACTTCATGTAGGATCATCTAGAAGATACCTGACTTGTTTAGGTCCATGATCCTAGACTTTTCTTAGATCAACCATGAATAATAGGCATGCATTGAAGTATGGACCAAGGAGGGAGATGATAATAAGCATAGACAAAAACAAAAACAACAAGCCAACCAATAACCACCTCTAGGGCCCTAAAGAATATTTAGTTTAATTTTGCAAATTCAAATGTAGAATATTCCTCTATATGAAACATGTTAAGTCACTTAGCTATATATGAGCACCTTTTATGGTCCACTTGAACTTGTCTTAGGCATTTTGAAGCTTATAAATAGGGGTCTTCCCCTCATTTGCAATATGAAAACAATTGTTACTAGAATTAATGCAAAGAACTAAAGAATTTAAGAGTTTGTCTGTAGTGTTATTTTGTGTGTGTTCTATGATTTCTAAATTCTCACACTTCTAATGTTTGATAGTTTCATTTATATAAGATAATTTGTTAATTATATTTCATAAATGTATCTAGTAGTTTGAGTTTGACACTAGGTTGACAAATTTGATAGTATACTTACTTTGTTTTCTTTTCATTTACAATTAAATGTGCTATGTAATTTAATGTGAGTGAGTAATCCTTATGCAAAGTATTTTATTATACATATGAGTTTTCCTTCATTTGAATCTTTCACTACATTTATTTAACTTTAAGCATTACGTTAGGGTTGGTAGATGCTAGTTTTATGTGTTTTTTCCTTATAAGTTAATAGGATTGGTGTCTTTGATCATCTTGGGCACAATCTATTTTCTACCTTACCCTACTCACTCTTGAATCCAACCATGAATCACCTTATCTTATATCATGCTATAAATATCCATTATTTGTTTTCTTTTTGGGTAATGATTTATAAATATTAAGACAATTCACAAAGATTAGCTAAAAATTATGTCACTGCATAAACATTTATTGTCCCTACAACAAGGTCTATTTGCAAACTTTTAAAGTGGTGACCATATCTCTACTATTTGTGTTATTCCCAAAAATAGTTGTATAAAAAAATCAAGACCCAAGTCTTCCTAAACTTAAAATTGAGTTTCTTACTTTCCCCTTGTTCCCTAGTGATACAGGGAGTGTAATAAGCACATCAACACACACCTACAAATCCATCAAGAGGATGAGATTTATAAATTTATGATGATTATTTTATTTGATCTATCTTATGAACATTGAATTTATATTTATATTGAGTGGCATGATTTAGAAGAGGATTTGTGAAAATTTTCAAATGTTGATTTGGTTGATCCAATAATTCACTCAAATTACCATTGATACCCTCTACCCAAATTTGATTACTTTTGAATATTCTTCATAATTCCTCCTAAGAAGACATTATGATAAAATGAAACCATCAAAAAAAATATTAATAAATTAAATATAATTAGTTCTTCTTGGGATATTCTACCAAAGGGTTGGTATAAGTTGAATTTTATGGAACTTTTAAATCAAAACTAGGAGAATTGAAAGTAGGAATAATCATAAGAAATGATAAAGGGGAAGTAGAGGATTTCAATAGTCTTTACATGATTATCAACACTAATAATATAGCATAGGGTAAAGGGCTAATTTTAGGAATAAAAATGGCTATCAAAAATAATATTAATAATCTAATTATTAAGGGAGAGTCCCTTATCTTGATAAGAGTGATTCAAGAGAAGAAAAAATAGAATATATAGATTCATACTCTCATTCGAGAAGGTAAGAACCTCTTAAACTAGTTGAAATAAACAAGAATTAAGAATGCATATAAATAAGGTAATATGGATACAAATTGGGTGGAATTTTTTTGTGTGAACTCAAATTCAAGAGACATGACCAAAAGAATGGAAAATATCATGAAAGACCTGAGTTTTTTTAGGTATAATAGGATATGACACTAAGATTTGCCTCATCCACTCTGTAATAAATTCAAACACACTTGATTATATTATTTCACACCATAATAATATTTTGATTCATATTAAAAGCATATGGGTCATTACAATTATATATGAAAACTATTTCCTATAATTAGGGAGATATAATCTCTGTAAATCTCTCATTCGACTCCCTATTATAACTCACAAACCTATAAGCATAATATTTTTGTAACAATATTACAAATATAAAATATATTCTACCTAGATATAACTAACTCACACAAAATACTATTTACCTCTCAGTAAATATCAAATTTTAAATACTCATGTAAAAGCTAATCCCTAACATTCCCAACCTTAGTTTTTACATGTGCAAAAACATTCACACTCTTATCTTCAGTATGCTCACCCCTTGTAGCATGACCTATTTGGATCATAAAATTGATACAAATAAAGGTTAACTCCTCCCATTATTTTATAGGTTTACCACAAACCTTGACATGAACAAGACTCATCAACTGTTCACCTCCTGTGGTTTTTTGGATCTACCACAAACCTTTTCAAGAATCATGAACTGAATTACATTGGTGATTTTTGTCCTTTCACAATGTTTTCACATTACAAAATTATGTTTGGAATTTTCACATAAATTACATTAAATGAACATGCATTTTATCTATTCTTATTTTTCAAACACACAGTGGAAATGAAAAACACATCACACAAAATGTCAACAAAACATCTTGGGCCTTATCATTGGTGACTGATGAGAGGCTCTAGAAACCTCCTTCCTCTGTGCCTCCAACCTTTATTAGGTTATTTATTACTTAGCTGATGAAGAGTCATTGAAGCTTAGGTGCATGATTTTGAAGGGAATAGTGTTCCCCCCACAATATTTGACCCAGGACATTAGGGTTGCTTGAAAATGCATCCATAAGATAAATTATTTTTATTTTTACATTTTTTTTATTTTTTGAAACTTTTTAACACTAATGACTCACTAAAAAGACATAAAATACTTTACAAATGATGATATAATTTAAAACTAACTTAATGATTACTTTGATATAAAAATGAATTTTTGACACATTTTGATTTTAAATTATGACACAAAACTAGTCTTAATAACAATACTTAAAAATAACATAAGGATAAGATTAAAAATTTGACCTATGGTGACACAACTCAATTTTAATTGAGTTTTGACTTAACCTAATAAAAAGCTTTGACAATCTCGATACATAATTATTTTTAATTTATAGACATAACTTGACTCTTATTAAAAAACTACTAATTAAAAAATAAATTTGATTTAACAAAAATATTATAAATAAAAAATATTGACCAAGCCTAAAAATATAAATAAAATTGACATTAATTATATACCAAATTAAAATAATTAAACCAACAAAAATAAACTATCAAATACAAACTGATTATAGTATCCATATGCTTAACATTAAACAAATCTCACTCTTGAAAAACAAATAGACTTACTTTGGGCATCCCCTAAGTTGCATGGAAAGAGCTATTGCATGCATAGATTTGGAAGGTTCTTCATAGATGAATTTGTAAAGAACATAATAAATCTATAATATGCTACACCATCCATCTTTAACATGTTGCCTATCACCTTTGTGATGCATGGACAATGTGTATGAATTGATAGTAAAGTTTATTTAGAAAATGTTAACTCAAAGACAATGAGCCTTCTGCATGTTCACCAATCTATTTAGCTGCACCCATGAAATATGCATGAAGATAGACATAACAAATCTAAGAATAAAATGGATTGTGCTTAGACTCAATGCAGATGCTGAATAGAAATATAAACATGGGTAGGAAGCTCAATGGTACATGCTAATTAAGGGATTATAATCTAGAAGAGAATCCAATTAAATCCTTGAACAAATAGAGTACTAAATCTGTCAACATAAGCTTCTCAAGTGATGAAAATGCAAATCATAATACAAATGCAAGGTTCACTGTCAAGCTTGAGATTTTCAGTGAGACCAAAATTAATTTAAAAACAAGGTGAATAAAAATTATTTATCCACTTGTCTCATCTAATATAATCATATAAATATTTATGTGCATAAAATAATATTACGCACACAATATCTAAAACAATGTGCCAATGTATTGAAAAAAGGAAGGTTGAATACATATATTGGTCTTAAGATATTTATGCATATAAAATCATCTTAGAAACTAAATTTTATTATCTCACAAAAAAACTATTATTCACGAGGCAAAATGCAGTGCAACTGCCCCTCAAAAATCAATATGCTTTAATACCAGTCAAGATCATAAGTTGATTTGATACCACTATTAGGTATAACAGGAGATGACACCAAGATTTACCTCATGCACTTTTTAATAAAGATGAACACACTTGATTATATTATTTCACACCATAATAATATTTTGATTCATATTAAAACCATATAGGTGATTACAATTATATAGGAAAACTATTTCCTATAATTAGGGAGATATAATCTCCATAAATCTCTCACCTAATTCCCTATTATAACTCACAAAACTATAAGGATAATATTGTTGTAACAATATTATAACTATGAAATATATTATATTAGATATAACTAACCCACATGAAATACTATTTACATCTCAATAAATATCAAAATGTAAATACTCATGTAAAAGCTAATCCCTAACATTGTTAAAGAGTGCGAGAATATATAATCATTTTACCAAGTGTTTTAATTGGCAAGAAGACTTAGTATTTTTATAAACTATTATCACTTAGCAATTTTATGCAATTTCATTTTATAAATCATGTTTAGTAGGTAAACTTACATGAAAATTCCATGAACATGCTAAAATAACACATGCTATTTTTAGAGAGAATGCATAGGTTAGTTTTTCAAGGTGTGAGATTATAAATTTAGCTTATTTTAAAAGTTATCTTCTTGGTGTATTTGTAAGTTGTTATTTTGGTAATTATTGATATCAATAAAAAAATTTAAACTATTTAAAAAAAATGATTAATTTTAATGAGGTATTGGATTTTATGTTTCAAATTTATGCATCTATTTAATTCTTTTCCAAAGACTATGATAATCATAGTATGCACTAGTGTCACAGTTAGATAAAGGTCTTGATGGATACATATCTATAATAGGAGGTAAAGTAATCATATTGGAATAAGGTAATAATTTAAGCACATTTTATGGAATTTGACTCAATCTTGTAAATTGTCTTCATTCTTCTTTGTTTTGATAATACTTTTTAGTATGGAAAATCCTTCTTATCATATGATCCTAGTGAAAAATAGCACTATTTCATTGTGTGGAAATGACATAGAAATTGTCTTGGATATACATTGATAATATATATTTTTTAAACTAAATTTGCTGCAAACGTGGTTCAATAACGATGTTGTATCTTTGTGCAAATACAACACTATTTGTGTTGAAGTGGCATTACCAAATTATTTAGATGAGACCTGAGGCAAGTTGTTTTTCAATTTATACTTTATATAACTCCTAATTTTCACTATTTTAACTTAATTCCTAAAGGAGGAAAACAAAAAGAAGTGAGAGAGAAGGGAAAAGGAGTGACATGTCATTCTCAATGTAGAAGCAGGCAAGTTTATATGTTTTTTTAGTTATTAAATATTTTTAAAGTGTAAGTAAATTGTCAATGTTATTTTTTTAATTTTTAATTTAATTTTATTATTTATGTTTACAATATGTTTTAATATTCATTAATAATAATAATAGTTTAATATTTATATCTAACACATATAAATAGAGAAGGAAACCAACTCACTGATTGGTTTGCCAATCTAGGAGTGGTCTCTAATAGCTTTAATAAGTGGCTTTCCAAAGAGGAGTCTTTGAATGAAATTAATTAAAGAATCAACTAAGAATATTCTATCTCCCTATCTAAGGAATAAAATTGTTAGACGTTGGGTTTTTAAAGGCTCTATTCTTCTTTATATTTGCTACATAAATTTGATTTTGATTATTTTCTAGACTTGCTTGAGAACCTTGGAGGGATTTCAAGAGGAATGTATTATGCTTCTAATAGAAGAGACATCAAGGGGAGGATCTTATTTATAAAGGTCTTAATAGGTTGTATTATATACTATATTCACTGACCTAATTTTACAGGGAATATTATTAGTAGTCATTGTAATGATTATGTATATATTTATAGTGATGCTTATGTGAAGTGGATCTTTGTTGATTCAACCATTATTAACCATCCTAGGTGGCATATAATTCATTAATTTTTACATAGGAACTTCATTATTAGTTTTTATAATACCTCAAGCTTATATTATTCCACTTTATATTTGTAATTATAATTTTGAGAGAATTTAGTTGTCACTAAAATGGGAGGAGACCTATGCCATACCAAATCATCTTCTTTTGATGTTTTGGCTAAGGATTCAGAGCTTTGGGTGATACTCCAAGTTAGGGTATTCAATATTTTCATTAAAAATTTGATGGATATGATCCTCATATATCCAAGAAATTTGTTGAAGTCTAGAAAGACATAGTAGTTTCATTCCAAAGGGTTGAGTTCAATATAACTAAGGAGCTCATTGCTCAAGTTATAGGCATGATTTGTCCAATTATCATGGCCTCGTATAGATATAAAATTAATCCTTATTATTGACTCATAGCTATCCAATATAATCACGTAGTTAGATCTACATTCTCAATCTTTGTCTTGCAATGTTAGATTTCTAGCTAAGTAGTTTGTCCATGTTCTTTCCATTTTGAGAATATTTATATATTTATCAAGTTCCAATTCAAAATAATTTATTTATTTCATATCTTAATATTCTAATTTTAAAAATAGTTTTTTCATAATTAGGACTTAATCACTTTCTTTATTTCCCTATTTTTGATAAAACATATTGGTGAACCTGTCTATTTATTGACTATTCTAAAACTCTAGTTTCCCTTAGGGTTTCCTTCTATTTTGAGCAATTCCATTATGGTTTAAATTTTTTGATTTTATTATTTTCATACTCATCATGATCATAATGAATGAATCTATCTATTATTTATTTTTTAAAATATTTTTGGTGTTAGTTACAAGTTGTTTGCTTATACCATGCAAAATCTTTCACTTGTATGTTAAGTCCATAGATGCATAATTTAATAGAAAAAATAAAATATTGTATTATTCAAGAACTTAATAATGAACAAATCTATGTTACTTATTTTTGCATGGTTTAGTTTAAGTTTCCACCTATTAATACTAGACATTAGAGGGCTCAGATGGTTCCTTTCTTTCCTCCTACTCCTAGACCTCATAACTATCTTAGTTCATATCCCACCTCTAAATTTTTCCCTAGGCTTATAGTATCTAATATGGTTTGAGTCTTTATTACTAGATGAGGTTGGGTGTCTCGTTAGGAAATACAAAATAAATAAAATCAAATAATTCTTCCTTATCCCCATCCCAATCCAAAAATACCAATTAATTAGTTGAAGGGGTATCATATTATTGATCAGTTGAGGAATACACTAGATAGGATTTCTATGTTGGAATTAATTTAGAAAGCTACTATTTTCAAAGGTAGTTTATATCAAATATTGAATCAGACACCTATGCATCATGGCATAGATATTTCTTATTTTGCATTTGTTGTGAATACTTTGAAGGATAGTGAGGATGTCATATCTTTTAGAAATGAGGATTTGCCTACAAAATCTACTATTTATCAAAAAATTACTTTGTTATACAAGTTTAAATCAAAAGTACATCAATAAAAAGGGTTTTGAATAATAATTGTTTAAGTTTTAATATTTTTAATCTTACATTCTTATAGGTAATGAGAATTAATATGGCCTCGCTTCAAAAAATATATAAGAATATCAAAGGCTTTGATGATGTGCCTCACCAAGCTTTGGGTTATATAACTTTGGATATCAAGGTAGGGCCCAAAATATTATCCACATAATTTCAAGTAGTACCTAATCATTTTCACTATAATTTACTTTTAGGTAGGACATAAATACATGAAATATAATATGTACCCTCTACTTTACATCAATGTGTCAAATTTTAATATGATGGATACTAATACACATGTCCTATCGATAATCAACCATTCATATATTATAAGATAACAATTTTTACCAATGAGAGTCAATCATAGTCAAAGGCACCTCAATCTACCATAGTGACACCACCTTAAATCATACCTATCAAATACATATATAAATAAAAGGTTTCTAAATATAGTACAAATGATTAAAATATTCCATCTATATATGTTTCACAACATCAATTTTCACCTCAAAAGGTGGAACAAGACGAACATGTATAAGTTCTACCCTTATTCATCAATTTAGAATATCCAAATTTCATATCTATTAAATATACTAATGATGATTATGATTCTATTTATGATGATACTAATATAACATAAATTAACATTGATGATTATTTATGTGGTTTAAATTTTACAATAGTTTGCCTAAGTGAATACATATATGATTTTAAGGAAATAATTCAAGTTAATACAAATAAAAGAAAAACAATGTGTAATCACTTAAAAATGGTTATTGAGTGCTAAGAGTGCTACTTGAGACAACATATTCCTAGCTTAGCCCTAGACCTATCATAGAGCCTTTTATCACACTTTTCTAGCCTTTATATGGACCATAGGCATCCCTAGTTAGCTAAAACATAGTCTCAAACCTTCATTCCTAGATCTTGGCCCTTCATGCTTAACAACATACTAGTTATACATTAGCTCCACATTAAGAACACTAGAACCACATGGCACTTATGTCCCTAACATGGTGTTGATGTCCTTTACCCTAACTTTCTTTAATAGATATATTTTCAAAATTAAAACCCTCCTAAGGTTAGCGTAAGCATATTTTATTATCTGCATAAGCTATAAAACACTATAAATGCATGAATTTTAAACCTCTATCCACTAGATAGAAATTAGATAAAAAGTATCTATTCAAACAAAAAACAAGTTAAGCAAAATTAAGGTTATTAATCCTTATTTTGCTCTACTTCTACATACTACCATCTATAACTACCCCAAGACCATATTTTATAGATTTTTAATCTCAAGCACACTCAAGGCATTCAAGACCACTATAATTCTAGCATCACTTCCAATTACAACAACACTTAGGTGGGTATAACTACATTAGGTTTTATCTCTCCTTAGAGTATTAATATTTAGGCAACCCTCTTCACAATGGGGTGTAGAGGATGTCCAACCCATCTTACTAATGAAAACACATTTTTATCTCATGATTTACTTGCAAAGAGGATTAGGGTTTGCATCATAAATTAGTTGTTATAGGCATAATACAAAGATTTATACTTTATGTGCATAGGAACAAAACCCAAAAACATAGGTGCATGTGCACCCATAATTTAGGAAGAGTCCTACACAGAGGACACTAACACCATTTTTAGGACACTAGAGCCATATGGTTCTACTATCCAAGTGCAGTGCTACTATCCAAGTGTGGTTCTATAGGGATATAATTTATGACACTCAAACTTATTCGTATCTTAGTTTTCAACACTTAGACCTTTTGCATTAGGTTTTTTATAGATAAGTCTTTATTTTCACTATTTAATACTATTTTTAAAAAGTCAAAGCTAGTAAAAAATCTATAACAAATTTGTGGTTATTTTATGCATATTATTTCACTAATTTAGACTACTCAACCCTTTAATCAAACATAGGGTTTACATAGTTAAATCCTAAAAGGTAAAAATTTGGTGAACCCAACTTACTTTAAATATTACTTAAACCCCTAGTTTTACATAGGGTTTACCTTCTCCCAATTTTTGTGCACTAAATTAGGGTTAAAAACTTTAGTTTTTTCTAATTTTTGGAATAACCTAGATAATTTAATCAATCCAACATAGAGTTTCATTTATTTAATGTAATTTAATTTTTTCAAAGCCACCATAATTAAAAATCCTAACCCTAAATAACCCTAGGGTTTGCATTTCTAGATGGAATGGCATACTTCATGTGATTTTATATGCTTTATACACTTGACATCATATTCTAAGTTGTCACTAGTTTCATGCCTTACTCCATCTACAATGGTTGACCTTCTTGAGAGGCCCAGAGCTACCTAATGTACTTGAGTAGACATAAAGTTGACATACATAGTTAGATATACCCAATTACATATTTTCAACACTTTATGTAATTAAATTTTAGATGCATCTACTACACATAGGTGGGAAATGATGGAGTCATAACTTACTTGAGTTTTTGACCCACCCATATGAGAGGGTTGGATACACTTTTTGTCCAATCCAATTTATTCACAAGTCATAATATACCAAGTAGGGGTGGGTAATGATGGAGTCAAAATCGGATTGAGTTCTTGAGCTACCCACACATGAGGATTGAGCAAGTTATCAACTTAGTCTAGATATTCAATGTTTTAATCATTATATACATTCACATATATAGGTTTTCACTAGGTTCATGCATTGGCTCACATACCCAATGAGGTGTATTCATTCCTTTCTTCCTTCCCATCTCTTTACTTGGTTTTACATAGATACTTCTTTATTCAACATAGTCTTTTAATTTTGATATCTCTTAAGTAAGGATTGATTTATACACAATTCATTGAATATTATGATTTGGATCATAATTGACATACTTAGACTCAACTACATGGGTTTCAGTTCCTAGGTAAGTCCAAGTAGGCTTATTTTTCCTTTATACTAGTCATTTCACTTTGCTGCATTTCTAGCATAAAGGGGGAAAAATGTAATCACCTAAAAGTGGTATTTGAGCGATAAGAGTGATAATTGAGATAAAATATTCTTAAATTATCCCTAGACCTATATTAGAGCCTTTTATAACACTTTTATATTCTTTTTGTGGACCAAAGGCATCCCTAGTTAGCTAAAACACAGTCTTAGACCTTCATTCCTAGATCCTAGCCCTTCGTGCCTAGCAACCTAAAAACTAGACATTAATGCCACATTAAAGACACTATAGCCACATGGAGCTTGTATCAAAAACATGGTGCCAATGTTATTTACCCAAAATTTATTGAATGAATATATTTTCAAAAGTAAAACCCTCCTAATGTCAGCTTAAACATATTTTATTATTTTCGAAAACTACAAAACACTATAAATACATTACTTTTAGACCTCTATCCACTAGATGTAAATTATATGAAAAAGACATATTCAAAAGTGAAAAAAATTGAGAAAAATAAAGGTTATTAATCCCTATTCCTCCCTACTTATACATATTATCATCTATAGCTACCCAAAGCCTAGATTTTCTAGATTTCCAATCTCAAGTACACTTAAGAAATTAAAGACCACTATCATTATAGTATCACTTGAATTTGCACTAGAAATTAGGTGGGGAGAACTAAATTGAGCTTGATCCCTCCTTAAAGTATTAGTATGTAAGAAACTCTCTTCATAGGAGGGTGTTGAGGAGGTCCAACCTATCCTACTAATGAACACACATTTTTAGCTCATGCCTTACTTGCAGGTAGGATTAGGGTTTGCATTCTAAATAAAATTTCACAAGCACAATATAGTGTTTTATAATTCATGTGTGTAAGAATAGAATCCAAAAACACATGTGCAGGTGTACCCAAAATTTAGGAATAGTCTTGTACAGAGGATACTCATGCCATTTTTAGGACACTATAGCCAATGATGATACTATCCAAGTGTGTAACTAATGTCCAAGAGAGGATATAACACATGGATCTGATTTAATATACTCATACCTATTCATATCTTAGTTTTTAGCACTCAAATATTTTGCATTAGGTGTTTTCTAGATAAATCTTTATTTGCACTATTTATTACTATTTTTAGAAAGTCAAAGCTAGTAAAAAATATACAACAATTCATTGGTTATTTTATGCATATTATTTCTCTAATTTAGAATACTCATCCCTTTAATCAAACATAGGATTTACATAGTTAAACCCTAAAAGGTTAAAAAATAATGAATTTTAATTTTAATTAAAGAAATAATGTGTTGTAATATAACACTACACATTATATTATTTTATTAGTTGTATCATGGACTAACATTTTTGTCAAATCTATCATTTATAGAGATCAGGAGTATAATACATAGACCGATACATTACATTAATAAACAAGTCACCATTCATAGATTCAATAAATAATGTGGAACTCATGGATATAGATCTAGTTATTAGATTACAAGCTATTAGTACACAAGATAGACCACATTTGATATTACATATTTTACTTGTTAGGGAACTAATTTCCTTGCTCATAATAAGGCACATATCTACTAGAATATTATCAAATCAAGAGGGAAATCCATTTTATCATTTAAAAATAATAATAGGGAATGCTACTAATATTTGTTTAGCACTACAATAGAAAATTTAAAAATATAAGGATAAAAACACTATTTATATTATACAACCCATACCAAAACCTACCAACGTTCAAAATCAAAGTCAAATACACATAAATTAGAAGCATTCAAGGAGGAACACTTTTATTATTTAGGTTTTATTGAGCATGGATATAGACAACATTTAGAAATATATGAGGACACATATCCAAATGTATGTACACTTCACTTTAGCATATAGGTTATGATCAAGATAAATTGGAGAAAGCTATATATTGCTAATATCCAATATAACACATTACAATGACAATTGTATGTGGTCACAAAGTGGTGGACATAGTATTTTTTATGCAAATAGGAATAAAAATAAAGGCTATATTGGGTCAATAATGGTTGCACAAAATGGAATCTATAGTCGATAGGTCATAACAGTGTCTTACATTCATATTTAAAGATAGTATAATTTGTATTATTCATGATGGTAATGATGATGATCACATAATTAGATATTATAAACAATGATAAAATTATATTCATCCAAAACCAACCCATGATGATACTTACACAACAAAGAAACATGTTATACACATGCATACAATTCAAAATAATTAAAGAGATAAGGTTATAATTAAAAATCATGATCGGTATTGCAACCACAATGATGTTGATCTATGGTAACTTGATACTATTTAATATCAAAAGCTTGAGCACCTTTAAATGGATCTACCAATAGACTATATACATTCCTTAGATGTGTTATTTGGTACTTAGATTTAAATATTTTTCATATATTTAAAAAATAAAATAAAATTCAAAAATCATGACCTATGCATGATGTGTAGTTCATCTTCATCAATTTATTTTTCTTAGTATATAAAATATATTTTTGTATCTAGTTTATATAAAAAATTATTCACAAGTGTACATGAATGAGTTGTATAACATACAATTTGTTATCCATAGGTGTAGTTACAGAAGGTGATACTGTCTCAGACCAAAAAAATCAACAATTTTTTTTAATGATCTATCTCAGACAATCATCTACTACACTCTTGTTCGATTCCATTGGAATTTCCTAGTGAAAAAAAATCTCTCCTTTCTTAAATTCAAAATATTTAGAGCATCTTAGAGATGGTTCACATCTCAACAAGTTCACTGGGGGAATCCTTATATTCCAATTTTATCATTTTATAACTATCCTTATTATTTATACTCTAGTTTAATATATTGCATAAAATATATCATTTTTGAT
This sequence comes from Torreya grandis, assembly GCA_037957365.1. Classification (NCBI taxonomy): domain Eukaryota; kingdom Viridiplantae; phylum Streptophyta; class Pinopsida; order Cupressales; family Taxaceae; genus Torreya; species Torreya grandis. The sequence goes on along the minus strand of JARHVA010000374.1, from coordinate 4,976,325 downwards.
CACTTACATTCACATTTATATTTTAATATAAAATTGAGTTACTAAATATATTGATGTTACCGATTGCTTATGTTGATGAATTACATTTTCTCATGCATGCTTTACATATTTGATTTTATGCTTCATATCTTATGTGTATTCACTATTTCAGATTGTGGACATTTAAACATGTATTTGTTTGTTTCTATCATCCTTATTACATATCTTTTATGTGTGTGAGTGAAATTTGAATATGTCCCTTGTATGTGGCCCCTTGGCCTTCTTACTTGCTTGTGTGATTTTACATGTGATTTTTATGTATGCATCATGGCCATGACTATTATTTACTTGTTTACTTAATTTGTGATGCCATGAACAATATGATGCATATCCTAAATTTTTGATGACATGATGGATATAATGCATCTCTCCCTAATTTTTTCTATTTCGTTTAACTTACTCAATATATGTTTTTAGTTATTGCATTAATAATTGTTAACATCTATCTAGACTTGACACTATGTATGCTTGATTCTACATGCATCTTATGTTAATGTATTTATCAATTTATCTATGATGATGACATGATCTCAAATGTTATTATTAATACTTATATTTAAATCTTTTTCATAACCTCATTTCACATAACTTCTTATTTTGAGCTAAGTTTGCGTAGGCTTCACAAATCACCTCAAAAGAAGGGGCATACATATTGTCTTATCTCAGAGACTAAGATATAACAACATAGTACATAAACAAAAAATATATAATTTCCTTAGTTGATCACAATTCAATCCCATAATTTACTCATAAAATAGTTTCAGATAAAATTGTTCCATTTGGATAAGGGTGTAGGTCAGTTGCATCTATAACAATGCATTATCATCCTAGTAGGTAGTAAATAGTATTTCATAAAATTTATCAAAATCATAATTAGTTATAGGATGTTTTTAATAGGTATCAAGATTTTTTTTAGAATTATACTCAATTTTTTCACATATTTTTACTTATAATGGGGGCATCATGTGTGGCATGTGTTTCAAGTTATCACACAAGTTTTTACTCAAAAAATCACTTGATATTACTCAAACTCAAAATCAATGTGCTAAGATATAATATTCGGGGCATGTGCATGACACATGACCACTTCCTTACTCAAATTTTGCACTAGTTTCATAGATGGAATGGTAACCTAAGCCATTATCTACATTTTATACACCATTCTCATGCACCAATTTTTTCACCAATTTTACACCAAAAATGAACATTATTCTATATGTAGTGGTTGATTAACCCTTTTGCACTAGTTTCTCACTATAAATGTTTTAGAATTCATATAGGGGTTGTAAGACACTTTACTACCTTAGGTATGAAATGATGGATTCAAATACACCTTGAGTTCTTAAGGACACTCAACTATCAATGAGGGTTGAAGCATGCACAATCCAATCCAAGCTATTGACTAAAGATAAATCTCCAAGGGTACTACCCTCTCTAGTCACCAATTTTGCAATAATTTTAACACCATAAAACACAATGGTTTGCATACCTAATTAGGTGTATTTATTCCTCATTATTTGATCTATAAGTTCCTTGTATTTACTTTCAAATTTTAATCTTATGTGAGGACTAATTTATACATGTTTCATTATAGGTTTGTGTGAAGCATAGTTCAACATGTGGCCTAAATACAAACCTACTCAACATAGGTAAGGTAAGGTATTAATCTCTTTATTTTACTTTAGTACACTTAATTTTATACATTAATAGATTAACAGGGGGGGGAAATGTAGTCATATAAATTAACATTTAATCCTAAAATAGTGTACTTGTGACCATCATCTTATACCCTCTTAGCTCATGCCCAATTCCACAACTCTAAGTTTTTATTCCTCCATCTCTATGTGAACAATCCCTATCTTGATCCAATATATATACATAATAATTTTTAATCTTCACTCTAGATAGCGTAAGCTCATTCTCTAACTGATTCACACTTCTAACTTAGCTACCTCTACTCTCTAGATAAAGCCACTCTTTCAATACTATTTCACCCACTAGTAGCATTTGAATTTGCCAATCACATCTTCCCACCAAATAATGACTATTTGCTCAAATTTAAATTCACTTAATGTGTCATGCCACATGTTTTATAAGCACCATCCAATAAATTTCCCAAAATATCACTATAAAGCCACATTTCAAACCATTTTTCACATAATAAGTTCATAATGGAAAAGCATTAAAACATCTTATTGTATATTGATATAAAAACACCCATTTCTCCCACTTTTGAGTTCATACAACCTGATTACCCTTGAGCTATGTCTACATACAAATTAAAGGTCATGAGTCATAATTGAAGGAAATTAAATATACCAAGATTACACAAACATTTAACATTTCACTAGTATTTCGCACACAACACGATAGCATGGGAGAAATACATAGAGTTTTATCCCTATTCAGATTTTTAATATGTAGGCAGCTCTCAACACAAGGGGTTTTGAGGTCAAGCACAACTTTAATTGTTAAACTCTTTTTCCTTTTTATTATGTTTATTCATAATTACCTATCAAGCTAGGGTTTAAATTGAAGAATAAGGCACATAAAGTATTCTATAGCAAATTTTACATCACATAACACCCACCCATAACCAACATGTGACAACACATAGACCCAAAGTTTCACATAGGGAAAAAATCCTATTAGACATTGGTGTTCCCTATCAATTATAACATAAGATGATCCTGTCTTATTAGCACAACCTCATCTAGAGATCAAGGAAGCCCTATTATTAATTCAAAATTAGCCAATGCAATCACATAGTCATATCTACAATCTCAGTCTTAGTCTTGCACTTCCATATTTCCAGCTAAGTAGTTTTTCCATATTCTTTCCCTTTTAGCATACTTTCATATTTAGTAAGTTCCAAATTAGAAACACTTAATTTATTGCATATCTTAATATTATTATTTTTCATAAAAGTTTATGATAATTAGGAATTAATCACTTTCCTTATTTCCCTAATTATGATAAAACATATTTGGTGAATCCATATATTTATTTAATATTAAAAAACCTTGGTTTACCTTAGGGGTTATTTCTATTTTTATCACTTTCATTAGGGTTTTAGATTTTAGATTTTCTAATTTCCATACCCATCATGATCATAATGATTAAATTTATATATTATTTTTTGGCTCAAAGTTTCTTAGTGCTATTTACATGTTATTTGTCTATAACATTTAAAATATTTCAATTTTATGTAAGTCCTTGGATGCATAATTTAATGGAAAAGATAAAATATTATATCATTCAAGAGCTTAATAATGAACAAGTATATTATGTGTATTGTTTCATGTATCAATTTGAGTTGCCACATGTTACTAATAGACATCAGAGGGCTCAAATGGTTAATTTTTTACTCATAATCCCAGACCTCATAACTATCTTAGCTCATATCCTACATCTACTATTCACTCTAGGCTTATAATAGATCATGCAGTTTGAGTTTTTGTTATTAGATGAAGTCGAGTGCCTCATCATGCAAGATAAGAAGAAATAACTGAATTAATTCCTCCTCATCCCCAACCCAATCCAAAGAGACTGATTAATTAGTCTGAGGGGCATCATATTATTGATCATTTGAAGAATAAACCAATTAAGATTTCTATGTTGTAATTACTTTATAAAGATACTATTTTCAAGGATATTTATATCAACCATTGAATTAGACACATGCATCTCATGACATAGAGCCTTCTTATTTCGCATATGTTATTAATTATTTTAATGATATTAAGGATGTCATATATTTTGGAAATGAGGATTTACCTACATAGTCTACTATTGATTAGAATCTTCCTTTGTTTATACAATTTGAAATCAAAAGTACAACAATAAAAAGGGTTTTGATTGATAGTGGTTTAGGTTTTAATATTTAAAATCTTACATTTTTACATACATTAAGAATTAATATGGCTTCTCTTAAAAAACCATATAAAATATCAAAGGCTTTGATGATTTGCCTCACCAAGCTTTGGGTTCTATCACTTTAGATATCAAGGTAGGCCCCAAAATATTATCTACATAGTTTCAAGTAATGCCTAATCATTTGAAATATAATTTACTTTTAGGTAGGCTATAGATTCATGAAATTCAAGTTGTAGCATGTACTTTATATTAATGTGTCAAATTTCTTAATGATGCATACTTATACACATGTTCTGTTGACAATCAACCATTTATAAATGTAATATTACATAATCTACCATTGAGAAACATTCACTATTAGAGGCACCTCAATATACCATAGTGACACTGCCACAGATCATACCTATTGAACAAATGTATACATATGAGGTTGGCAAATTGAGTAAAAATAATGAAAATATGTCATCTTTAAATGTTTTAGAATAATTTTTTTTCCCTTAAAGGTGGAATAGGAGGAATATGTATAATAATTACCTTTATTATTAAATTAAGAAGATCCAAATTTCATAACTATTAAATAAAATAATGATGATTCTTATGCTAGTTTTTATGATAATAATGCAATATAAATGAACATTGATGATTATTTATATAGTTGAAATTTTACACCAGTTGTCCTAGGTGAATACCTAGATGATTTAAAGGCAATAATTCCATTGAATATAAAAAATGAAAAATAATGACGTCTGATGTTGATAAAGGAAAGAATACTTGTTGTAATAGAGCCACTACACAACATACTATTTTATCAAGTGAACAATGGACTATCATTTTTGTCAGATCTAGCATTTCTATAGAGAAAGAGACATAATAAATATACCAATGCATTACATGTATGAAAAATTCACCATTAATAGATTTAGTAAATAAAGTAGAACTTGATATAGAGCTAGTTATTAGAATACAAGATAACAATGCACAAGATAGACCACATGTGATATTATAGATGTTATTTGACAAATAATTGATTGCCTTGCCAATAATAAGGCATAAATATACTAATAGATTATCAAATTAGGATGGAAAGACATTTTATAATTTTAAAAAAATAGCACAACATGCTACTAATACTTGTTCAACACTACAACAAAAAATTTAAAAATATAAGGATAAAGGAACTATTTAAATTATACAAACCATACCATAACCTACTAGGGCTCAAAATAAAGTTCAAATAAGAATAAATTACAAGCATTTAAGAAGGAGTAATTTGAAAATTTAGGTTATTACTAAGAATGAATATATACAACATTTGTAAATTTATTAGGGCACAAAGTTAAATGTATGTACATTTCCATTTCTTCAACATAAAGGTCATGATCAAGATGAATTTTAGAAAGGTATATATTTCTAAGATTCAATAGGATATTTTATAGTACCACTTTTATGTGGTCCCAAAGTGGTTGACGCAATATTTTTTTTAATGAAAACATGAACACAAATAAAGGCTAAATTTGGTCAATAATGGTTACATGAAATGGAAGCTATAGTCAATAGGTTACAATAATGTCTTACATTCAGATTTGAGGATAATACAATTTATATTATTCACGATGGATTTGATGACAATAAAACTTTTAGATATGATAAAAAAACACTCTAATTTGATTTATCCAAAAATAACCCATGAGGCTTCTCACACAATAGAACAACATGTTATACACATGCACATGATTTAGAGAAATGCATGAGATAAGTCTAAAATTATATAACATGACTGGTATGATGACTAAAATGATGATGATCTATGGGAATTTGAAAACCAAATCCACCATTTAATTATCCACATCCCTTGGATGTGTTATTTGATGTTTAAATTTCAATTTTTCATATATTTAAAAATGCATATATATATATATATATATATTATAAAATTTAAATAACAGAACCTATTCATGATATGTGTAGTTTATATTCATCAATTTATTATTTGTGCTTATTATATACAATATATTTTTGTATCTAGTTTATATGAAAACTAATTCATAAGTGTGCATGAGCGAGCTTTAGAAACTATAGTTTGTCATCCCCAAATGTAGTTGCAGGTGGTGATATTGTCTTAGACCCAAAAAATTAATAGAGAAAACAACACTCTATCTTAAATAATCATTAATTACAATCCTATCTTATTATGTTGGACTTGTCTTAGTGAACACATGCTCTTCTTTCTCAAATTCAAACCAATCATAATAACTACAAATATATCAAATATGAACAAGTTCATTGAGGACAACATTTTACTCAGGTTTTATCATTCTATGCCTATCCCTATTGTTCATTCTTTATTTAAATACATTGCATAAAATTTATTATTTTATATCACTCATATTCACATTTCTATTTTACTAAATACTTGATTTGTTAAATATATTGATGTTAAACATTGTTTATGTTGATCAATAACATTTAATCATGCATGTTTTGTATGTTTTCTTTTATGCTTCATGTCCTATGTGTATTCATTATTTCATATTATGGACATTTGAACATGTCAATATTTGTGGCTCTAAGACTTATTACATATATTTTATGTGTGTGAGTGAAATTTTAATATGTCCCTTGTATGCATCCCCTTGGCCTTATTACTTATTTGTGTGTATGTGTCATGGCCATGACTTTCATTTACTTGTTTACTCATTTTGTGATGTCATGATAAATGTCATGCATCTCCCCAATTTGTTTATGCCATAATGGAAATCATACATCCATACTCAAGTTATCATATTTAATTTAAATTAAAAATCATATGATCTTTTGTTATTAAATTACTAATTGTTAACATCTATTTAGGCATGAAAATATGTATGCTTGGTTCTACATGCATCTTATGTTACTATATTACTCAATTTTTCTATGAGATGACATGATCTCAAATGGTATCATTAATACTTATATTTAAATACTTTTCATAATATCATTTCACATAACTTCTTTTTTTGAGTTATGTTATTTCCCCAGCTTCACAACCACCTCAAAAGGGGGTGCATACAAAGTGGCTTGTCGTATAGATTAAGTTACAGTAACCTAGTACATAGATAAAAAATATAAAATTTTCTTAGTTGATCATAATTCACTCCCAAATTTTACTCATAAAAATAATTTCAATCAATAATGTTCCATTTGGATAAGGGCATAGGTCAACTGCACTCATAATAATGCATTGTTATCCTAACAGGCATAAAATATTATTTTATAGAATTTATTAGGATCATAATTATATATAGGATAAATTGTAATAGGTATCATAATATTTCTTGAATTATACTTAGGTTTGTCACAATTTTGCTCAAAATGGTGGCATCATAGATGACATGTGTTCTAGGTTATCAGATAATTTTTTTACTTAGAAAGTCACTTTAAGTTAATTAGTTTCAAAATTAGTTTGCTCATTTATCAAATTGGTGGCATGTAAGTGGCACATGACCACCTATTTACTAATTTTTTTTACTAGTTTCATATATGGAATAATAACCTATACCATTCTCTATATTGTATACACCAAACTCATTTCATACTATATATTTCTTATTGGGGTTTTAGCTTTGAAGAAGTTATTTTTAGTTTATTAATTCAAATATGAACGTCAATTATCTACATACATGAATGTTTTAAGTAAATATATATTATTGTATCCATATTTCCCTATTTCCTTGTATAGGATAGAATTAACTAGTAGAGGAAAATAGTGCCAATCTATCTTATTCCCTTTTGCTCATTCATGTCCCTCAACATTTATAGTTTCAGTATCTGTGGCACTTGAAAAATCAATCTCTATTGATTAGTACTAATTTATGTTCAATTTCATACAGTTAGATCACATATAGAAATTGACTAAGTCTTTTATTTTGTTCATAATTAGTCTTATTTCATTCAATCATGCTTTGTCTATTTCAATAATTTGCTTTCATTGTACTTATTAGAAGTTATTTTATAGCATTTACTTTTTTTCAAATAAATTTATCGTAATTAGGGTTAATAAATTTATTAATTCCAAATTTTTAATAAAACATACTAATGAACTCAACCTTGGATTTAATATCTGACATTAAAAGAACTTGATTTCAATGTTGAATTTTATAATTGACACTAAAAGTATTTTATTTTGACCTCATATTTGATAGTTCACACTGAAATCACCTTATTTTGAATTTAGATCTAATATCTAACATTGAAAGCACTTTATCTTCACCTTGGATTTCATGAGAATTTACTAATACCCATACAATTAATTTTTTCATTTTCCATAGGATTTAAATTTAAATTTCATGTTTCAAAATTCTAAATTTACAACAAAACTATGGTTACAATAGATGAACATTTATCATTTCAAGTTTTATTAGTTTCCATTACATTTTTTCTTCCACTAATAAGGACTAATTTTAACAATCATGTAATAAATAGAATCAAATCTAATAAGGATCAAATACTTAATGAATGATCTTAATATCTTTTAATGTCTTGTTATAGTATGCAAAGTATCTGTATGGTGATCTATACATGTAGGGGATGAATAATACCTTCCATTATACCAAAAATTACTCAACCCCCTCCAACTCTCATAAAAAGAGCCAAAGGGTATGATATTATAGATCAATTACAACATACCCATGTTAAGATTTTTTTATTTTACTTCAAACAATGCCTATTTATAAAGATCTCCTTTATGTGACATTAAAATAAATAATGGTACTAAGTGATGCATGACCTCATTATATTTATTATATTTTTAATACATTATGATGGATGGAAGAAACTATTTCCTTTGAAAAAGAAGATCTACCTCCAAAGCCTATAATATATGCATACTTTCCATTATATATTTAAGTACAAATTCATAATAAGGTAATCAAAAGAGTTTTGGCTAATAATGGATCATGATTAAGTATTTATGATATGTATTTTCTTAAATTATTGGGTATAGAAGCTAATGATCTCATTCATTCTGATATAAACATTTGAAGATATGATAATATCCCAAGAAAAGTATTAGGACGAATTACATTGCCTTTCACATTTGGTCCTAGAACAATGGATATAGTTTGCCAAGTTATGCCTAATGATATAAATTACAACAAACTACTAGGAAAACCATGGATTTATGAAATTTAAGTCACACCATATACTCTCCATTCATGTTTAAATTTCATTTATCAAGGATGCATTAATAAATGCCCATTAGACAAATAATCATTCAAAATTGTGCAATGACACAACTTGAGGATCATTATATTACTCATATGCTATAAAAAATTCAAATTAATTGAACCACCAATTTTATCTACTTCTTAAATAACATCATCAACAAACTATAGTCACTATGAATTTGGGTTTACATTTCTAAAAAAAAGGGATATATAGAATAATAGTTGGAAACACATGCACAAGGTATTGTTGACTCTATTCAAGTAATCCAACTAAAAGGATGATAAGGATTACCTTATTCTTAAGACTAAAGATAATAAAAGAGGCAATCATTCACACCATTTATTATTTATGCACATTTCCTTAAATCACAACCTGAGCTAGCAAAAGGGGCTCATCACATATATACATTACAATTGGTATACCCAGACATGATAAATGATACAACTTCACTAGAATTTTTGACATTGGATCAATTTATAATTATGAATCTCTCCTAGTATATTTTTTTGCATATGAGTATCTCCCTTAATTATAACATAATAATATGTTTCCTCATAATACTAATGCTCATGCATATTTTGGAAAGCCTGATGAATCTGATATACATATCCAACCAAATGGTCTAAATATTATTACTATTACACCTTATATTGAGGATAAATTGACTTTAATTAATGAATAAATAATGAAATTAAATTTTTTAACATATAAAGATCCAAAATAAATAATATTAGTAGCTATGTTACACAACAAAGAAGATATATATTTGTGACATGTTTTACCTTGGGTTTATTCAAATATGTCAGGTATTGATTTCATAATAGTAATGCATAATATAGTGTTATATCATATACACGATCTATGAGATGAAAAATCTAAAAGATGCATCTCAAATTAAAATTATTGGTTAATTAATAAAATGAAAGATTACTCAAGGAATGATTTATTTGAGCTATTGACTATCCTTCATGGGTATCTAACATAGTCCCTATTAAAAAACCTAATGGAGACATAAAATTTTGTACAAATTATTGGGATTTAAATAAATATTTTCCAAAAGATGACTTCCCTTTGCAAAATATTGTTGGATATTATAGAAACCCCATTTTGGCCACATCTGGCTTCCAAATGGACATCAGAATGATTTCTACCAAATAATGCAAATTAAGCCTAGGAATCACTGAATGTCCCAATTTTATCTGCACATCAAACATTAATTATTAGAATCATGTTGAGACATATCTATTTTAGGTATTATCCTATACACAATAGTAACCTCTCACAAATTCATCTTCAGTTAATTTGTGACCTAGTTAATTGACAATTTGGCCTTTGGGCCCATTAAGTGAGGTACTTGAACAATTCTTAAAGTGTAAAAATGCTAAGCAAAATGAATTAACTAATCAAATAAAATTAAATTCTTAAGTGAAATTTCTATGTGCAACTAGTGAAATTAATTTTTTTGAAAGTTAAATTTTAATGAAAATGAGGTCAAGATGATGTCATCATCCTCAAAGTCAAGGAAATGAAAATATCTCCCTAAATTCCTTGAATTCATAAATGGAGAGCCATGCCTACTAAATGGGATCTCTATCCCAAATATTAATTTCATGTCCCCTCCTTAACTACACTAGGGTTAGTTCAAACTCAAAAATGGTTAACTCTAACCTAACTGCACTTGGGTTAGAGTTAGTTTAGAAGGATATAAATATAAGGTTGCACCCATTGATTCATAAGCTCTCTTGGTTTAAAGTTATCATGAAAAAATACATGAATAAATTTTTGACCAATTTATATCCTTAGGCATATAAAGGTGTCAAATTGAGTATTGTGATCTTTGATCTATTATGAAAACCTCATAGTTGTCATGTATTCTGAAGAATTAGGGAAACTTGAAAGACTACTCATTGGTTGTCAAGTGAACAAGGTAGGAGTCTTATGTCTTGTCATGGTCATGTCTTAGTTTCATCTTGTATTAGGTATACTCATGGTGTGTGAGTATATTTTTATGTCTTTAACAATGAATTTAAGTGGTCTTATGATCTAGACCCAATGAGCTAAGATGGTTGAAGATGGCATCTGATGACTCACTACGAGATTCTTTGATGTATTTAGTATATTCCAACATATGTGTATGTGGTATGAAAGTGAAGGTTTTGGTCTTTAAAAGGAAATTTTTAACCTCATAAGACTTTAAAGCATCACTAGTGTCTTATAATCACTCACCATGGTCCTTATATGACTTAGTCAAATAGTTCATGCCTTAACAATGTCTTTTCTATGAGCCTTGAGTGTTCTTTGGCCACTAAAAGAACTCTCACATGTGAAATATCCATCCTTTCTTGCTTTCAAAAAAATTATTACTTGTTTTAATATTCTTTTGACTTGTACTCCTCATGTTTCCATAAAATGATGGTTTGAAACTGAAAGAAGAGGAAATGAAGGAGAATTTGTAGTTTTTGATAGTGTTTTTGGATGGTACATATCTATACTATACATATCTACTTAGGAGAAGCTATGAAGATGTAAAAAGAACTTGTTACATACACATGATGAAGATATTGGAAGGTTTTAAGGTTTGATAAGACCAAAAATGATGTGTTTTCCGTGGATTGTTCATTGGTAGATATCAAGATCACATCAAGTTTATGCTCAATTCATATGGTAGAGAGAGAGATAAAATTTGAGCTCTTAACCAAAGAAACTAGACCTCATGATCTTCAAATCATGGGTATTGGTTTATAGTTTTGTCTCTTAACTTTATGAACAAAGGATAAGAACTTAAGGGTTTTATTCACTCTTCAAATTTGCACAAGGCAAGGAAAGTGATATACTTTTGTGAAATTCCTAACTATTATGATAAAACTATTGATTGATCCTAGTTCTTGATGTCTTGAAGGGACCTTTCATGGCTTCCCCAATATTTTGATTCAAATGAATGAGTGCATAGAGTTCAATAACACATCTACTTCTAAATATATATTTTATAGGTATTTTAAAGGATAATGTATAGTCTATGATGGATCCAAGGATATCAAGACTCTTTAAGACTTTATTTATAGTGTTTCATTCATGAAAAGTGTCCTTCACTCAAGTGTCTCAAGGTTTGTCAAGATATCATGGCTTAAAAACCAAAATTTTCCCTAAAACATCCTCACAATCATAGTTTAGTAGATGTTAAGTAAACTTAGCATTTGTTAAGGTAGTTTGGAGATTCTTAGGTTTCTTATTTGATAATGTATGCTAGTTTAAGAACCTCCAAAATGATATATCTAGTTAAGGCATATACATATGCTTCCATAAGATCCTTAATGACCACCTAGAGATTAGATTCATGTTTAATTTTTAAATCCATCATGTTTCATCCCATTTCAAAATCTTATTACTGCCATTCACCAATGTTGTAAGCCCATCATTATATCTTCATCCTCCCATATAGCCTATTAGGATCATACTCACATATCAATATTTATTCACATTCACCTCATGGATCCACTAATTTAGAGGATTTAAGAGTTTTTTTAAACCATTATGGTCATGAAGTAAGTTATGTATCCCTAAGCACTACTTGAGGTGTCTCATGATCATGTACAATCATGCTAAGAAAAGGTGAAACCAAACATGCAAACAAGGAAAAACCTAGATGATTTAGGGGAGAGTTAAACTAAATAGGAACTTTAAGTGAAATTAAAGATCATTATAGGGGCTTGGGAGGTCTGTTGGTGTCAAGTTAAAGACCTAAAACATGGACATAGTTTGTACAAAGGTTAAATTCTCATACATAGTCAGGCCTATAATGAAATAAAGTCTATGTTTAAAAGGTAAAGTAGTGAATCATAGGTGAAATTATTGAAAAGTGATGATTAAAAAAAAATTAGAGGAAAGTTATGGGCATGGAAACTCAAAGGTAGATCCTAAGTATGGATAAATTAGATTAGGAATCAGAGAAATATTTGGATGGATCTAGAGGTATATGAAACTTAGATCAAATGTATGAACTGTGAATAAGGTGTTAGAAATATATTTAAGATCTATGGGGATTATACATATATTTGAGAGTCAATTTTGAAGGTTAGTAATGAAAATAAATAAGACCAAAATTAAAAAAAATCATAGCCATTACCTCATAAATCCATTTACAGCCTTACCAAGATAAATCTATCTCTAAGTTGTAAAGAGGATGGGAATAAAGTATCTATAGAAGAGGCCCATGACCAAATGGAGGCTTCATAAGAGTAATGAAAATGTGTAATAGATCAGTGTATGAATATATTTTCCCAAACAAATTTCAATCCAATGTTAAACTTGAAATGGCCACACATAAATAATATTAGGGTCAATTTTATGGACATATCCTAGACAAATGCAATTCAAGGTATAATCCAGTCAAGGAAGAAGCTTTATGAAAGTTACCTCTTTAATCAAATCATAAATTAATACCTTAAAAATTTAAAAAATACAGTGAATTATAATCAAGGTATATAAAATCATAAGGGTACATTGGCATGCATGTGAAATGGGAACCTAAGAGACCTTACAGTCACAACCAACATATAAAACTAGTCTAAGAGGAATTTATGATTTTGAGGCCTTTATGGGTGGAGTTAAGCTCTCAAATTTTATAAAAATGGTCTCCATCACCATATTAATATTTATATGCTATATTTAATGTCACATAAGGAATGGAAACATCCACTATTTTGTTATAAATAAACCATAGTCTATTGACAGTCATTGAAGAAGCTAAGAGGACTATTTGGAGGTCTATGAATTATACAGGGAGTTTGAGCTTAATGTGAAGGTTTATGAGGTAGATAAAGGTAATTATTAGTCTTCAAACATTTTATGAGATTGATCAAACTCAATTTTTCATACCAATATGCCCTTGAGGGCTAGCATATGCAGACAAGCCTTAAACCCCTAAGAAATCCTACCACCATTTTGAATTGATATAGGTGTTATTTAACATTGATGAACATATAAATGGTGTGGATAATAATTTAAAATTGATGGAATTTTTGGAGTGAAGAGAGTGTAAATTTTTTTTTTTGGCCCTTAAGTCTTCCTTTTGCTTGCATAGTCTAGGCAGCGAACCGAAGCACCTTTTCACTATGTACATATCTTGATGTATCTTGTGCATGGGAGATTGAGTTGTTAAGGTTATTTAAAGGAGTCATTATAATTTAAATTCATGGTAAGAGGTTTTTCATTAGGTTTTTGTATGATATGAATCATTACTAAGAGTTTTAGACTTCAAAAAACCCTTACAAAACCCTAAAAAACACTCAATGAAAGAAATATGCCTCAAGGTGAATTATAATGAGTGTTTGAGCCATAAAATGGTGTTATTGGTCTTATTCACTCTCTTTATCATCATAAAAACCTATTGGTTGGCATGTACAGAGGTCATGTTGTAAGGAATAGGCCTATGAAGGCTAATTTGACCATGTAAGCAAGGTAATGAAAGGTGTTTGCACATAAAATGAGTTATATAAGGAATAATGGTTCATAAAATCCCTAAAAAACTTAAAATAACCATCTACAAGGGTATTTATTACTATTTATATAGGAAAATAGGTTTTTATGTTCAAATAAGGGGCTGTGTGCATAGAGATAGAGGTTGAATGGCTCATTCAAGCCAACACCATGACTCAAAAATACTTCATATAGGTTATTAATGTTATATAAAATGAATAAGATCTTTTATACTCACAATGAGGTCATAGATATAAGAACCTTGCATATACATGTGATTATTTGTTAGCTTCATTAGATAATGCCATGAAGGGGTAGCCTAAGGGAAAATGAGGTCATTAGGGAACTTTATATCTTCATTAATGTCATCATCTGGTTTTTTAAATTATGTGTGCCTAATATGAATTGTAGGAGAAACATTATGACTTGGCACATAGGCCTTAAAACACCAAACAATGCTTAGAAATCATATTTCTTCCTTAAGAGATGGATTCAAATGCTCACCATGGTACAAAGTTTTTTCATGGGAGGATGTGCACTTTAGGAGAGGTATAGGGCTTAGTTTACTAGTGTTTTGTGTCATTGGTTTAGACATTCAATGCCCAAACTTTATGAATCATTGTTAAGAGTCCTAATCACTCTTAAACCTCTTTAAGACCTTAGTTAATACCCAATTGAGATGAATTAAAGGAAAATGAATAAAAAAAGGACTGAAATAACTTTAATATCACCTAAAACATTTAGTAAACTTATAGAGGCTCATGTCCATGGCACTTTGTTATATAGATGATGTATGAACTTATAAAAAAATAGTGTTTTCTCAAGGAAAAGAGTAAAAAGAGAGGTATAAGGTAGTTTAAGAAGATTTAAATCATTGGAGGAGGAAGATTAAAACTTTTTTCACATTTTAAATCTATTATATGTTCAAAAATGTACATGGAAGTGTCTTTATAACTCTCTTCTAATCAACCAGTATGTAGATGTGAAGGGACAAGGTGACCTAGTCACAGTTTGACAAGTTTACTGGTATGAAATATTTATGGAGACCTATGTTATGATTTAAGACATTTATTAAGGTATAAAATTAAATTTTTAATATTTTATAAAAGTTTCATGTAAGATTTCATAACCATACAAATTAAGGATTCAAGCTATTAGGCATAATTAGCCTAGTAGACCTATTTAGTCAACAAGGAGACATCAAAGCTAGCATGTAGGGATTATGAATGAGTTAATATAGAGTAATAATTCCATATAACTAACACTTAAGTGTAATTCACATGTATAATTTACCCTTAAGTGACAATAACATGCATAAATAATCTTTAAGTGGTAATCAATGCACATTTTATAGTCTTAATAGAGGAAGGAGTTATTCTCTTGACTTGACTCTTATGCTAAAAATAAGGAGAGGTTATTATACACATTATGATGACCTAATTACACATTATCAATGTGTAACTACCAATATAAGAGGTATTTGAGAAAATAAAGTCATAACATGCTTTAAAATAAGGTTGAATTAGTCAACTACATCCTCAACTACCTCATCTCAATACCTAAGGAATCATGAAAGAGCATCAAAAATGGAGAGTTTTTAGAGGATTGTTTGTAAATATTTATAACTAAAGTAATGCTTGAGTTAATTATGGTCATTGATGACCTTTTAATATCTCTTATATTCCATTCTCACTCTTCTTGTCTCCTCATTTTATATATATTCAGGCCTTATAGCTTTATTTTGGGATCCCTTAGGCTAGTATACAAAAACTTTGCTAAGATTGTAACTTGCACCTTGAGTTAATAAAAAAAGATTATTATAGAATTATTCATGGTTGTTAGTTATTTATTTATTTTTTAATTGAAGATAAGTATGATATTCATCTTGTTTTTCAAATCCTCTCCTTCACCTAATGCTATGTTGTCATCCTTTACAAGTCACATGAAGTGTTAAGAGATAAAAGTTATGTTGAAGAGTGAGTTAGTTTTTAGTATCTTTAATAGACCTCCATTCCTTTAACTTCAATTTGAAGACATTTTATCTAACTTAAATATAAAATACTCATGTTTAGGATTTCATTAATAAAGTCTAGTTGATAAACTATTCTCTCTTTATTCATAAGTGTAATTAAGACCAAGGTTAAGAAAGGATCATTAAAGAATTAGTGCATCACCATCACTAGTGTAAATTTATTTTTAAGTTGTTTTTATAAAAAAAATTCACCCCCAAATAAAATAGGTTTTAGGAAAAGGATTCAAATTTTATACATCAAAATATCTAGCCTCATAATCTATAGGTTTCATCTAGATATAGGTAACCCACAATTCGTAGACCAATCCAATGTTAGTCCAAGTTTAAAGGAGAACTAAACAATATACTTCATAAGGTGAAACTTGGTTTGTTAACAGTTCTAGCATGCCCATTAAAAGTATTTGGAGCATACATTTTAAAATTTGAGTACATTAAGAAGATTCAAAGGTGTCAGAGGCATATTTCTAGACATGTCATGCCATGAGTGGTTACAAGATCTTCCTCAAAAGGAAAAGAGACTAAATTTATTAAGTTATATTTGGATACAATTATGAAAAAGAGATTTTTTTAGTCTAATTCAAATCCTACACCTCTGAATTCTCCTATTTTTTACCCAAAAGCTACTTTTTTCCAATCAAATATTGTCCAAATAAATACTATTGTAAATCCCATACTTCAAATGGTTATTACTAGGAGATAAGATTTTGTGACTTTTAATGGTGTCAACCCCTTTAACCTTAATTAATTTGATGACATACCTATTTCTTCCTGAAATATCCTTACTTATTTCATAGGAGAAAACCTAATTACTCCTGTTGAGGATATTGCAAGCATAACCAATTTATGTTTAGGGCATAATGTAAGCTAGGAGAATGTGTTTATGGGATTTTTGTTAACTTCATTTAAAGGTAATGCACTCCAATGGTATAGGGGTTTAGCACTTACATTCATTAACACTTGGGATGAGTTTGGAGGAATCTTGTGTAAACATTTTGAAGATAAGAGTGACCATCTTTCCTTCATGGATCAACTTACTAAAATCAAGAGAAGCCCCTTGGATTTTATGGTAAACTTGAACTATAGGTTTCAAAAAACCTAGGATAAGATCCCTAAAATCATCAAACCCACCCCTAACTATGTATTATTTTATTATTTAAAATCTCTACATTTAGATGTGGTAGTTATAATATACTCAATAGGGGTAAGTACCTTGCTATGGGCCTATGAATTAGCCATAAGGGCTGAGAATTTCCTAATCTAAGTAGACAAACTCTCTCATAGAACACAAATGCCTTTATTTATAGATATTCACCCTCTTATGCCTACCATTACACCATTACCATCTCCAGCTAATCTTCATCAAATAGATGGTAACAAGATGGAAAGATTGGGTAAGATAGAGAGTGCACTTAAGGCTCAAATTAACAAGCTAGTGGCTTTGGAAAACTAACAAGTTCTACCTTATAGGCATTACCAAGCCCCTAACTAATCCTATAAGTATATCAAGCCTCCTTATTAACCCAACCATTATGGTCAAGGATAGTTTACAAAATTAGGACCATATAATGTTTATAATCCTAATGCTACTAATAGTTCTATAGATTTAGTTCCAACTAAGAATAATTATGCTTAAGAAGGTCAATGGTATGGTCAATTAGAGAAATAAAACACTATGAAAATAGATCCAACTAGTGAGGTGATTTAATAATCTTTCATGCAATAGAGCTCATCTCTTCTACCACATGATAATAAGCTACCTTCACAACACAAACAAGCTTCTTTATCATATGCAGACATTTCTTCTTTCACTCAAGCCAAGGTACCAAGTTATCAAAAAATAGGTGGAATCAAAACACCTTCTAAAACTAAATTTTCCAATTTCCAATAAGGTGAAAATCCTTTTGATTAGGTGGAAACTAATCAGGATTAGAATATGGCTAATGTGGACAACTCAATTGTAACTCATACAAGGTCCAAAATAAGGGAAGTTGGTGATGGTTTGGGTTTTTAAAAGGCATCTAATATACCTTCTTAACCACCTCAAAATACTACCACTCAAGATACACCTAAAAATTAACCATCAACTTAACAAGTACAAGATGGTAAGGGGTAGAATCAAAAAGGTCTTTTCATACCATAGTTTATATAACCTTAAGGTTGCACTTCTACTCCTAAATTATAGTCCAAGATAGCTAATCATCCTCTTATAATTTTTGATCATACGAATAATTCCCCTGTATCTATTTATATGTGGGATACATTACTTATTTTGAGATAAAATGATCTCCTACAAGAAGAGCTCTCCAAGCTTCATGTTTTAGATAAACAAATAAAAATAGTAGGTGTTATTCTTATAAATTCTAGTCAAAATATTTATCCTTAATAAACAAAGGTAGTTAATCCCCCCTTATATATTTTAGTTGGCATAGGTGATTTCCTTTTACATAATTACATGATTGATAGTGGGGCTAGTACCTTTATCATGCCAAAATCTATAGCTGATAAGTTGGGACTTCAATATGAGCCTCATGATAAGGGAGTTTTATAGTTGTATGGGTCTCCTACTAAGACCATGGGTGTTATTAGGGATCTTAATGTCATTTTAGATAATTTTCCTAATTTTAATATCTCTCAAGATGTGGTATTAGTTGATCTTCCCTTTGCTTTATGCTTGTATAGGGATTTCACTACTAAAATAGTGGGGTATATCTCTTCTAATTAGTCCTAAATGGTTTTTATAACCAGGTATGGGACAAAGGTTACTATAAGTTTAGAACCTATATCTAGGTTCCATTTATAACCTTATATTCCTAACTTATCAAATGTAAATTGCAATATCTCAGAGGAGGATGAACACTTTAATGATCAAGAGCCTTCTGAATCACTTGAAGGTATACTAGATTTATTACTTGATGAGTGGAAAAATGATAACCATGGCTATGATCTTTATAAAATCATTCAATAATCAAGTTTGGATGTTTATTTCATGCATGAAGAAGGTGACATAATGCCTAGTCTCACGAACACAACATAAAATCATGAGGGAGTTTGGAATTTGTTCTTTGATGGGTCTAGATCAAAGAATGGGAGTGGGGTAGGTGTCATGCATATTTTTACTCTCAATAAAAGGTATTATTATTCTATAATATTTCAATTTAATTGTACCTCTAATACTATATAATATGAGGCCCTCATTTATGGTCTATAGTAAACAAGGAAGAGAGGGATTAAGCTTTTGCAAGTGAAAGGAGATAGTGAATTAGTAGTGTAGCAGGTAAGAGGTTTGATTTAAATCAAGAATCTACTTTTTAATGCCTAAAAACATATGGTTTTGGACCTTATGAAGGACTTCAAATCTTTTGACATTCTCTCCATTCCTAGAGGAACCAATCAATATGTAGACTGGTTAACTATTATTGGGGCACAATATGATATGTTTGATGGTATCAAAGACACTAAAGAGTATTCCCAAATTGAAGTGGTACGTAGTCCCTCAGTTATTAATAATAATTTAAGTTGGAAAGTATTTGATAATGATAAATAAATTTCCTATTTACTACAACATGAGATAGAATTTTAATCAAAGAACTAGGATAAGTTGCAATGTCAATATGAGGACCAAATTATATAATTTAATTCAAATAATTTGCCTAAGGGCTTGGTAAATTTGGAGAGAATATTTAATAAGTATTATCAACTAAGAAAAGATAAGGTAATCATCTCTACAAAAAAGGAACATTATGAACAAATTTCCATAGCTGAAGATAAACTACTCAAGTTAGGAAAAGTGAATACTAAGGAAGAGAGAGAAGCCTTTATAGCATTATGAAAATTGGGTTGATAAAAAATATATAACCAAGCATTCAACCTTTTATATAATTCTAGTCCAATAATTCACATCACTTTATAGTTATAAGGAGAGACACAATGTTTGTTTGATAAGCTAGTCATAACAAGGTTGAAGTAAGAGAAGCAAAATGTCAATATTTATTAAAGATCCAAATAGGCTTAGGTATATTTAATTTATTAAATAATCCTTAAAAAGAGTCTACATATAGATTAAACACCACTTAATTACATATAAATCTATCATAGGGATTCTAATAGAAAGATAACAAAAGTCTTCTCCCACAACTGGGTCATTTCACAAAGAACTATCTTTTAAAGAATAATACAAGCAGGATGACTATTATTGACATTTATCAATACAAAATATGTAATTCATAATTTACATAATTATGGGGAATAACTCTAGGCATAATTTAATAATGGAAGATGCCTCTATCTTTAGCAATGGTCTTAGTCTACTCCAATCATCTATTGGATAATAGAAGGAAAGATCACTGCCCAACCTTTTGTCATTATCAAGCTGTTATTCTAGACATCCCTAAACTTGAGACTCCCAACTTAGAGCATATTTACATCACTTATTAAAGTCAAGGGTGTGTTAACATAAGGAAGAGACCATGCACCACATATAATCCTATCTCTTGTTCTCATCCAAAGAGACTCCTAGTCCCAAGTATAAGAAAAAATCATTCAAAGGATAAATCAACAGAAACTTAAGCATTCATAAACACATTACAAGTAAGAAAATCTCACAACACAATAAGGCCCATTATTTTATTGGATTATAAATAAGATATCTCACTCTATTAATTTCTTCTAATTATCACTAGAGGGTTAATAAATATACCACCATGTTCATAATGAGAGGGATTAACAATTTAATACAATCAAATTCATGGGAAGGTCAATAATTCTACCGCCATACCCAGCATATGAGGGCTTGAAATTATAACACCATGAAGATGATGCTCATAAACAACTGCCATGTATAGTCACAATAGCATCATGCATTAAAAATAAGAAAGATGTAACAAATAATCAATAAGGGGTAAACACTTCCTCTCATAAGCATTAAATATGCAATGCACTACATGATAGCTAATGCACAATCATGGTCAACATAATAAAATAAGCAAAATAAACAAAGTGGTATTATTTTCCTTAAATCAAATAGAGAATAAAACCATTCAATTTCAAGTGAGCTATAGGAAACATAAATTGATAGGAAGCCCACTGATTGACCTCTAAACCACTTGGGTGTTATCCTTCAGCTATCTAGACTCGGATTTCCTAATGAATTCCTTCTATTTATTCCTTATCCTTCTCTTTTGCTAAGTATAATTGTTTTCCAATTTGGTACAAAAGTCTCCAAATAAAGGAGATCCACTTCTTTATAAATACATCCTCGAATAAACTAACCACCTCTATTTACCTAGCCATGCATCATTAATGGATGTTATTTTCCATGCTTAATTAAGGTAAATGTAAGATCTTAAATATATATGTGGTTTCTTCCCCAACTGACTTACATCTTTTCACTTGATCTAGACTAAGATAATCAATCAAAGATTTGTCAGTCAGCCACTAAATAGTTTAAACATTAGCTATAGGATGTAAAGGACATGAGACAACAAGTTTTATCAATGAGGATTAAAGGTTGGTTGCCTAAATATGATGTTAAGTCAAAAATGTTAGAGAGCTAGGCAATAAAATACTTAACACAAGTTTGAATAAGGTTTAAAACTAATTAGTGATATAACCATGCTTGGTGTAATCTATTTCCTTCATTGGCCATTTTCCTATTCTTGCACACTCGATGCACACATAAAATTACTCTAACCTAATATATGAAGCTAAAAAATTTAATCAAGTAGGGAAATTAAAAAATTATAGGAAACCAACCTACAAAGGAATAAAAACATTCATGTAGGTAGGTTTTCATCACCTTATATACATGAAATTGATAAATCACAAGCTTATGATCAATGATTTAACATGTTAATATATCTCATAGACATAATCAATATTTCATAAATCAACATTACATAAATAAAATGTAATCATAATAATTTCATAAGTAATCAAATCAAAATATGATTGGTAATAGGTCTTTTTCATGGTTCTCAACACATAAAAACCTTCATAAATCCTTGCATGTCTTAGCTACATGTGAATTAACAACATAAGTTAATAAATAGAATATATAAGTTAGGGTTTCATAATCATCTTTATCAAAGATTGACACCATGAAAAACATGGCCTTACATCCCCCTCCCCTTGTACAAAATTATGTTTGGATGTCATCGAAAGATATGAGGATACCTGTTAGAATATTTAGTGTTTACATTATTAATTTTGTGTATAATTTATATTATCGAGGATATGATAAATATACTTGTAATAAAAACTCATATTATGAGTTGTTTAGTGTATTGTTATTTGTGTGAGATTTGGTTGTTAAACCAAACTCACGTAAATAGGTTTGAGTTTAATATGGGAGGTATATGAGATATTCAAGGAGATAGGAATCTCCCTATCTATAGGAGAATCCTTCCCTATATATATGTATGTTTTTCTACTAAATAATATAAAATGTGTTTAAAATATCATTGTTGTCTATGTATTGTATTGTTTATTCCAATAAGTTATTATTTTAATATTGCACAAACTCTGTATATTCCTATCATGTGGTATCAGAGCAAGGAATTTTATATGAGAATGGTCTATTAAGGGGCAACTTTGTTCTATTGCCCCATATAATGGAAAACACAAATTAAGATAATTTTTTTTAGTTGTTGTTTATATTGTGGTATCACCATCTAGTTTTGTTTAAGATATCTATGCTAGTCATTAGAGTTTTGCTACGAGTGGAAAGATTTATGCATTTTATCATTTACACTTCTGCTTCGACCACCTAAATCTTTCTAGTTGTGTGTCATGCCTCATTAAACATTAGAGTGAATGCTAAGCCCATAAGACCATAGTTTAGTTTACATTAAAATGGATTGTCTCCATTAGGTATTAAAAAAGTTATATGAGTCAATTTTATATTTAAGAGAATATAAGTTGATAGTCAATCAATTAGTTATTTGGGTTATTATATTATGTGTCAATGTTTCATCAAGTTAACAAAATTTAAGTTGAATGTCAAAGTAATTATAAAACATTCAATGAGTCTTGTATTTGAGTCATTTAGTTGAATTAGGTTAATTTCAATAAAGTATTTTAGGTAATTTTTTGTAAAGATTCAAGTCATTAAAAAAGTCAAAAAGTGTCAATTTAAATCTTGTCATTTTTAAAATTTCAAAAAATGTTCAAAAGCATAAGGATGCATTATTGATTGAATGAAACATCCAATTTATGTAATTACAAGATAATAAAATCCTAAAAAATCTTGAAGATGGATATGAGACTGATACCAAACCTGATAATTCTTGACTGACAAAACATTGATGTTTGACAGCAAAATAATACATCCAGCACTTAAAGAATAAATATTCACTAACTGAGTAAGAAGTGACATATTGGAGGTCAAAGATAATAGATTTAAGATAATTTTTATGCCTCTCAATGGTCACTAATGATGGGGCCACTTTTTGATTTAGTGGCATTTTTTTAGTTGTGTGGTGTGTTTTTTTTCAACATAGTATGGTGTGAATAAGAATAGAATTGGTATGCTTGTTCACATTTTTCATAAGTGAATTGTATATTATTATGTAAATTTTTTTCAAAATGTGAAAATGACAAGATATAGAATCTATACTGCACATCATGATGTGGTTTATGGTAAGCACTTTTAAAACCATTATTTTGTGGTTTATGGTTATCCACTTGTAAAACCACTATTTTGGTTGTTGGTTAGCCATTTGTAAAACCATCAAGTATTGTTTTATGGTTTATAATTAGCCACTTGTAAAACCACTATTTTTTTTGTTAGTCAACCATTTATAAAACCATCATGTAAGGTTTGTGATTATCTTTTAAAAATCACCAAGTCATAAGTATAGGTGTAGATATGGGAGTTGTTTTCCCCATGTTCACATTAAAGGGGTGTAGGATAGGATTAATAATGTTCACAAGGGGGTGAATGTTAGAATATTTAGTGTTCACATTATTAATTATGTTTATAATTTATATTATCAAGGATAATATAAATATACTTGTAATAACAACTCATATTATGAGTTGTTTATTATATTATTGTTTATGTGAGACTTGGTTGTTAAACTAAACTCATGTAAATAGGTTTGAGTTTAATATAGGAGGTAGATGAGATATTCAGGGAGATAGGAATCTTCGTATCTATAGAATAATCCTTCCTTATATATGTATGTTTTTATATTGAATAATATATAGTGTGTTTAAAATATCATTATTATTTGTGTATTGGCTTATTTATTCCAATATATTATTATTTTAATCTTGCATAAAATTTGTATATTCCCATCAATACCAAACCTTAAAAGGTGAAGAATATTCCTATGTTACTATATATTCATCATATTTGTCCCATTGGAACTTGACCTGATCTAGGTCTCTAACTTGAAGTGTTAGCATTTTACATGCTAAAATCTTGATGGTCTCCAAACTCATAGCACTAATGGTCTCAACTTGTAAGGCCATCCAATCCAATACATGATCAACATTAGTAATATATTGTCTCACAACAAAAACATGAAATACATTGTGAAAATGAGATAGGGTAGGTGGCAAATCCAATCTATAAATTACTAGGCCAATGGTCTCTAATACATCAAATGGTCCAACAAAATGAAGTGCTAACTTTGACCCTTTTCCATAATAGATGGGGATTATTTTGGGTCTCATCCTTAATAAAAATTTATCACCAACATTGAAATGTTGATCAAATCTCTTTGCATTAACATACTTTTTTTACCAACACCTAATAGTCTCAAGATGCTATTGAATTTTAACCACTTTCCACTCCATATCATTTAATATGGTAGGGAAATTCAGAACTCTATCCTTGAGTCAATCCCAACTCAGTGGGGTTATATAGTATCAACCATATAAGGAATATAAAGGTGTCATCTGAATATAACTATGATAGCTATTATTATATGAAAATTCAACAAGATACAATTAGTCTTCCCAACAAGATTGTTGGTCCATCACATATCTGCACAACATGTGTTCTAAGGTCTAATTGACTCTTTCAACCTATCTATCAGTATTAAGATGGTATGTAGTATTAAAATTGAGCTACATGCCCAAAGTCTTCTATAATGAAGTTCATAAGTGATAAGTATATACCTGATCACTATTCGAGATAATATTATGAGGAATCCCATGTAATCAAATAATGTCATCCAAGAAGACTTTTTCCACTAAATTGGAATTATAGGTAGTCTTCATGGGAGTGAGATCCTTTGGTCAATTCATCCACTATGACCATGATCACATCATGATGATATGATGAAGTAGGAAATCCTATAATGAAATCCATAAAGATGGTGTCCCTTTTCCATTCTAGAATTTCATGAGGACATAACAATCTTGTTGGATGCAGATGCTTATATTTTACCCTCTAAAATTCTAGAAAATGAGCTAAAAAATAAATAATATCACACATCAAACTACCACAATTATATAATTAAAGCAACTCAACATGCATTTTCTTCACCCCAGGGTGTGCTTAGTAAGGATCTCTATGTGATTCAGATAAAATTAGCTCACACAAGCCACATGTTGAAGGTACATAGATATACCCTTTATGGCATAAAAAACCATTAGGATAAAGGGCATATCCATCAAATTTAACTTTTAGACTCTTACCAGAATCTAGTAACTATCTTAATTATCATAGAGGTTATCCTCTAGAATTTGCTCCAAAATATGACTTCTCAAGTTAGTTTAAAATCTCATTACTACCAACTCATGGCATCTTATGCTCAAATAATCAGTGACTATGATTTCCTTTCCTTTAATGTAAAAAATCTTAAAATTGTATTCTCATAATAGTTCCATCCAACACCTTTGATGCACATTGAGGTTAAGCTAATTGAATAGATATTACGTACTTAAGTGATCAATCTTGTGTATAAAATTATGCCCAAGTAAAAAGTGTAACCGTAGACAATCCTAAAATTAAATCCATAGAGATGGTGTCCCATTTACATTATAGAATTTCATGAGGATATAACAATCCTATTGGAGGCTGATTCTAATCTTTTACCCTCTAGAACTTTAGACAACAAGCTAAAAAATCAATAATATCACACATCAAACTAGTACAATGATATAATTACCTCAAATGAGCATGCATTTTCTTCACCTCATTGTGTGATTAATAAGGAGCTCTATGTGATTTAGACAAAATCATCTCACACAAGCCACATGTTGAAGGTACATAAATATACCCTTTATGGCATAAAAAACCATCAGGATTAATGGAATATCCATCAAATTTACCTTTTAGACTCATACCAAAATCTATCAACTATCTTAATTATTTATAGAGGTTGTCCTCTAGAAGTTGCTTCAAAATATGACTTCTCAAGTCATTTTAAAAAATCATTACTACCAACTCATGGCATATTCTACTCAACTCATTAGTGACTGTGCTTTCCTTTCCTTTAATGTGCAAAATCTCTTAATTTTATTCTCACAATAGTTCCATCCAAAAAATTTGATGTGAATTGAGGTTAATCTAATTGAATATATATTTCATACTTAAGTGATCAATCTTGAGTATAAAATTATGACCAAGTAAAAAGTGTCTCTACCTTAAAAAAGCATGAATGATTGCTATAAATTACATATCATGTGTGGGGTATCTCATCTCATAATCATTGAGTTTCTAAGATTCAAATGCTATCACTCTATCTTTGTGAATGAGTATGGCTCTTAATCCTTATTTTGAAGCATCAATACAAACTAGGAATTCTCCTATAGGATTAGGCACAACCAAAATCAGTGCACTAGTGATTTAATCTTCTAACAAATGAAAATATCATTCATAATTTATTTACCAAAAAAAATTCTTCCCTTTTTCTAAAGTGAAGTGATGAGATTCATAATATAAGAGAAATTCTAAAAAAAAAACCTATAATATCCTACTATTCCCATGAGCCTATAAACTTATGCAATGTTAGAGGGTGTTGGCCATTCCATAATGGCACAAATATTGGAATGGTCCACATAGATTCCTTATCATAAAATGATATTCCAAAGTTATTTCACCTTAGACTATACAAAATCACACTTCTACAAGTTACCAAATAATTAGTTTTCTCTTAACACTTGTAGAACCTGCCTTAAATGATCCTCATGATCTTCTCCATTTTATGAGTATATCATAATGTCATCAAGAAAAATTAGCACAAATCGGTCCAAGAAGGTGTGAAAAACTCCATTTATAATACTTATTAATACCATTTATGAATTTCTCAATGAAAATGGTACAACTAAAAATTCATAATGTTCATGCCACATCTGAAATGTAGTTTTATCATAACCTATAATTGATGACTTGTTTTATAAAATTCAAGGAGCCAAGGTGTTCTCCAAGATCTATTTGATGACTTGTCTTATTTCTGATCATGATGATGAAATTCACCTCTATCATCCTCAAAATTATGATGGGGAGGACTTATAGACCTTTCTCTCTCTCAACTAAAATCTAATCATCCTAGGAGTGTTATGGAGAGTGCTTCTCAACTTCATGTTGAACCATAGGAAACTTCTCCTGTAAGACATCCCTCATCTTATACATGGATAAGAGGAGTTGGGGGCCAATTTCATTTAGTCCCAATTGAATGGGAGGCTCATACTTACTAAATTAATTTTCAGCATTATGTGCTCAACATCCTCCTCTCATTCTACATGATAACAGGTAAGTCATAAGATCACATGTAGAAACTAGAAAGCCACAAGTAATTCTAAATTACCCAAAGATCCCAATGTTGTAATCCAAGATATAATACCAAATGTCATGCCCATTTTAAAAAATAATAATAAACAAGACACATTATTTAAAACTAACAACTACTACTAATCAAGGATAAATACCCAATTCCATTCATTTACAAAACAAGGTTTGAAATAACCATAATGTATTAATAGATAAAATCTAAGATTAGTTCGACCTCACACTTGGAATAATTCCATGATATCCCATTAAAAAGTGACTACAATTATGATGTGGATATGGTTTTCAACTTCATACTCAATAGTTTCTTATGTTAGTAGATTCCATGTGTTTGTATTAGGTTTGTTTAGGCCTAACCTTTTGGTGTATCACATATTACCACTTGGTAGTTTCTTGTATCATTAGAATAATAGAGGTATCAAGTTATTATCTACCAATGGATAATCCCTCCATGATATAAGCTTCTTGATCATACTTTAAGGTCATATTTGGGTTTATGGGTTACCATGATGATGTGACATGGAAACATCCTACTCACGTGCTAGCTTGGAGGATTTGCACTTTATATAGTCCCCTCTGAGTTTTTAGGTTATCAAGATGATGCTATATGGAAACATCTCACTCACCAACTACCTATCACCAAACAAACATTTGACCATGCTAAAATCACTCTTAGGTTAGTGGGATGGTGACATGTGGCTTCCTTTAAACCATTTATCAAAGTCACATACTTGAATTAGGTAAAATTTGAAGAAAAAACATAGGTCTTCAATATTTTTGATCATGCCTTTAATCAAATCAATAAAAAATATATAACACCTTCCATCTAATGACTTAGACTAAAAATTTCATGAAATTTGCTTAGAAGGTCAAATATATCATAACTTATGTTCATGATAATTGTTTTGACAAGTCATGACAATTATTCTGAAAAGTCACAACAATTGTTTTGATGACTAAATTAAAAAAAAAAACTCTAAGTCTTTAGAATTTATGTTTAGAATAAAATTCATGAATAATTAGACCCATGTATAACTTCTGACTGGCTTTGTGTATAAATTCTAACTAACTTCTACTAAAAGACATGAAGGCAAAACTCTTTGTTTTTGCCAAACTAGAGAAAACCTCAAGGCTTAATTCAAAAAAAAGCTTAAAAAGGGTCAAATTTGAATTAGATAAGGAATGGAGGTATTTAACCATCTAATGTGGTCATTCAAATACAAATTCTAATGGAAAAACTTACTCAAACCTCTATCCAGGCCTTAACCACACCAAAGGATTCAATGACAATTTTGTTGTTATTCCAATAAAAATTTATATTTCAAAAAATGCTTCCTAATAAAACATGAACAAGCCAAATTCAAGAGAATATTCATAAAAAAATAAAAGGGAGAAACATACTCAATCTTAATAACTATTCTTCAAAAGATATTTAAATTAAGTCTCATTGGCTTTTATCAGATCAGCCTTAAAGGTTAAGGTTTCTTCTATTCCAAATTGACACTTCCCCCCCAAGGTCTAAATCCATAAGCCATAACTTGATATGAATAAATAATAATATAAGATATTAGAGGACCAAACTAAGAATTTTCCTTGTTAAATTATAACAAAGAACCAAGTTTAATAAAACTCTTCATCATTTATTTGATGGTTTCCTTCCAACTCTTACAAATCAAGGTAATCAAAACCACCCTTAAAATTACAATCTAGATAATCCTCATTATATATCCAATATAAAATGAAAATATCTTTGTTTAAAATTTTTCCTTTCTATGGGGAAGGTCCATATCAAATTTATTACTTAAGCTTCATCAAGAACCCCTCTCACAAGACATAATCTTACCAGGATAGCTTCAATATCCATATAAAACTTAAAAATTATGTTGTTAAATAAAATAATACTTTATTAGTAATTTTTTTGAGTTCTAATAATATTTAAAATAGAATAAATCCATTTTAAAATACAACATAGATGAATAAAATAGAGATTTAAGCATATTCTATAGGTTTGTGTCAACTAGGATTAAATAATACAACACTATGTAATATAGATCTAGTAATCTAGCTAAAATGTTATTTACAAATATAACCTTATAGCTAACTAAGGATTCCTCAATTTATATAATTCTAATCCAATAATTCACATCACTTTCTAGTTACAAGGAGAGACATAATGATTATTTGATAAGTTTCCCATAATAATATTGAATCAAGAGAAGCAAACTGTCAACATGTATTAAGGAGACAAATAGGCTTAGGACTCTTTACTTTCATAAATAATACTTCTCAAGAGTAAATATAGATTAAACACCACTTAATTACATCTTATTCTATCACATGGGTTCCAACAAAAAGATAACAAAAGTCTTTTGTCATAGCTAGGTCATTTCGTAAAGAACCATCTTTCAAAGAATAATACAGGCAAGATGATTACTATTGAAATTTATAAATATAAAATATGTCATTTGTATTTTACATAAGTATGAGGCATAAATTGAGACCTAATTCAATAATGGAATATCCATATATTTTTAACAATGGTCCTAGTCCCCTCTAATCATCTCCAATGGAAAGAAGGCTCACTACCCAACCTTTTGTCATCATTAAGCTATTTTTGTAGACACCCTCAAGATTGAGACTTACAACTCTAACTATGTTTACATCACTTAACAAATTCAAGGGTGGTTATATATGCAAGGGTGTTTTAACACAAGGAAGAAACCATGCAACACCTACATTCCTATTCCCAATTCTTAACCAAAGAGACTCCCAGTCCTAGTTGCAAGTAATAATCATTCAAAGGATAAATCAAGTGAAACTTAAGAATTAATAAACATGTTAAAATTAGGTATTTTCATAGAAAAACAAGGCCTACCATTTTATTGGATTAAAAAGAGGATATCTCACTCTATATATTTCATCCAATGGTCATTAGAGGGTTAATAAATCTACCATTATGTTCATCATGGGAGGGATTAATAATATACCACAATGACATTCATTGGAGGATAAATAATTCTAACGCCATTCAAAACAAAGGAGGGTTTGAAAAATTTTCACCATTAATATAATAATGATATAAAACCACCACATAGAGTCATAATAATATCACACATGCAAAATAAGAAATCTATAACATATAATAATAAGAGAGGAAGCAGTCCCTCTCCCAAGCATCAAATAGGAAATGCACTACATGGAATCCAATGCAAAACCATGGTAAAGATAATAAAAAATGTAGAATAAACCAAGTGGTCTTATTCTCTTTAAATTTAGAATATCAAGTAGAGAATAAAACCATTCCAATCCAAGTGAGCTACATAAAACATAAATTGATATAAGTCCACCTATTACCCTCTAAACCACTTGGGTGTTATCCTTTAGTTTTATAGACTCGAATTTACTAATTAATTCCTTCCATATACTCCTTCTCCTTCTCTTTTGATAATTCTAATTCTTTTCCAATTTTGAAAAAAAGTCCCCAACTAAAATATATCCACTTCTATATAAAGTTGTCTCAGAATAAGCCAACCAGCTCCATTTTCCTATCCATGCCACTTTAAAGGACATTATTTTCCATGATAAATTAAGGTGCATGGTGGCTCTTTAAAATTTATGTGGTTTCTTACCCAACTATCTTACCTCTTTCCACTTTATCTAGACTAAGATAATCAATCGAAGATCTATTAGTTAGCCCCTAGATAGTTTAGACATTGGCTGTAGGATCTAAAGGCCAGGTGACAACAAGTTTCACCAACCAAGATTAAAGGTTGGTCACCTATAAAATATGATAATTAAAAAAAAGTGGTAAGATAGGAAACTAAATACTTAACATAGGTTTTAAGAAGGTTTAGAACTAATTAGTGATATAACCATGCTTCACATAGTCTCTTTCCTTCTTTGTCCCTTTTCTTATTCCTGCAAACTCAATGCACACATAATATTCCTATAACCTAATATCTAAAGCTATAGAATTTAATCAAACATTAAACTCAATCAATTATATACAAACAACCTACCAACAAATACAATCATTCACATAGTTAGATTTTCATCACCTTATATCCATGAAATTGTTAAATCACAAGCTTATGATTAATGATTAAACATGTCAATATAACTCATATACATAATCAATATTTCATAAATAAAAATCAAGTAAATTAAATATAATCATCATAATTTCATAAATAAAAAATCAAAATATGATTGATAATAGGTCTTTATCATGGTTCCCAACACATGAAAGCCTTCATAAATCCTTGCATGTCATAGTTAGATGTGACATAACAACATAAGTCAATAATTATAAAATATAAGTAATGGTTTTATAATCATATTTTTCAAATATTGTCACTATGAATAAGGGGCCTTATAATGGTGGTATATGTGGTGGTGCTAATGGTAGTGCATATAGTGGTTCATGTGGATGTGTTTGTAGCTACACTAGAACCTACTTCCATCTATACTAACATCATGATCATTCTAATATCTACTAAATTTCAATAATATTCACATCTCATACTCTTTTGGATACTAATATATCCCCTCACTATCATTATCATTATTATCCCCCATGTCGTAACTAGAACGTCTATATGGTGAGAACATCTACTAGTAATCATATACCTCCTACACCATGATGTACCCTCACATGTCATTAATAATATGTAAAAACTAATAGAGGAGCGACTATATGTGAAAACCCAAGATATATTGGTAAATGATTCACTATATGTGTCTCCACCCACAAAATATAGTGCCTTATAATCCTTGCATGCACATGTGTTTTAAAGGTACTTGGTCATGAGGGAAAAGTGTCTATTGTTCCCTGATATGACTTCTAAATAATATTTCCCCAATTATAATAAATAATGCTAGGTAATGTGGTATAACATAAAATTTATGATCATGTGCACATTATCACACATGAGATAAGTAACATCCATTACATGTGGTAACCCCACAAGATGATACATCGAGAACCTATCATAAATCCAAGTACATAATAAAATAATAGGTCCCATTACCATCTACCCTAGTGATAAAATAGTATACAAATAGTGTACCAAATACACCTAAATCATCAATCCAAATACATACATCATGCCCTACTCCAACATAGACTAGTATAATGCAACAATATATAGTGGCACTTTCCCATCCAACTTGTGAAAAACCACATGATCTATAATAAGTCCAATTGTGTCCTTTTGTATATCTATAAATTATGACACATATACATAAAATAGGCACACTTTTAATCTATTTTGAGTACATCTCTCAAATCTAATATCCCATAAGGCTAAGGCTCACCTCTCTACATTTGTCTTTGGTGTATCACATTGCATAGACAAGCTTACAATCAAAAGTCCTAGAAATGCATAGACATCCTCAAGGGTGATACCCACCTTAATGTCATCCCCATCCACCACCCACATAAAATTTTTAGTTAGTCACTCCCATATTCCTAAGAACATGGTGATTAACTCCACACTAAGTATAATCTACCGCATCTACATAATACCACCAAAACCTAATGTATTCAATTAAACTCGATCTACCACAAATGATATCTCAATAATATTTGGTAACCAAACCACATATGCTAATTTCCATTATCTCCATTACCTTTATAAAATATCAAACCAAAAAACACTTATCATCTCTCCATACCAAATAATAAATAAATATACTCTAAAAACTAAAAAATACAAGTAATTAATACACTTAACTATTTCATCAACCTTTTTTTCCTTTTCTTTACCATTCCTAACTATGTCAGCCAAATTTTATACTAAGTTAGACACATTTCTTCATATGATACTAGACTATCCACACTTAATACTATGTTGGCCACCTAAAATTTATACACAGTCAGCCAAGGCATATACCATCGACCAACTTTCTATAATCCAATTAGGTTGAAAACTTCTTATATTGATTCAACCACCTAATTTTTATACACAATTGGCCATGGCATACACCATCAAACACCTTTCCTACAAACAACTAGGTCACCACCCCTTCATTTAATTATGTCATCCATAACATATGTCATCGACCACCCTTTAAATTTTAAGTAGATCAACCACATTAAATATGGTCAACCACTATAATATTATACTAGACCAACAACCTAATACAGATAAAAACCTATTCAAAAATACCCCAACTAATTAAATCAATTGGTCTGATCCCATATAAATAATGTGGTGATTTTTAAATAGCATGCCATTAATGCCTTAGACCCAATTTTTCAAACTTTGATTCCTACCCACTACCCCTCATAATTTTTACTCTATTACTAATTTTTTTGGGGAAAATTATGTTACATAGATTTACCCCAACACTTAATTTTAATAAAATGGTTCATTTTAATCCCAAATTCTAAAAAATTATATTAATTTCATCTCATACCTAGACTATTTTTGTAACAACTGTAATACATCCTCCAATGTGCATGCTTCCTTGATCTCACACCATCATAACTCTATTTTCCTAGCTATGATACTTAGATCTTTGATAGTCAATAATCACAAATCATAAATGAATAATAATTTTTTCCTTCTATAGTAAAATTTCAAAAATTCCAAAGCTTTAATTATTTATTGAGAAATTCCATATTTTTCTCATATCTTTTTTCTATAAACTCTTTTGAAAAACTAAACAAAATTTGGAATATTGAAAACGTAGAGATTTTTTTGTACTAACAACATATTATTACAATTTTTTTAAATTTTATCTCATTTTTTAGGTCTATCTCTAGTTCTACATCATGGATACCTATTCCATCTACTTCTCATGTAACTCCTATTTAACATCAATAAGGTAATTGAAGATATGTATCTATAAATTATTTACCTTTGTTTAGCTTCTAATTTCTATGAAAATTTGTTATCTTATCATTGTATGTTTCTATGTTCTTTATTTAAGAACCATCCCATGTTACATCTATGTGACACATGATGAATTTTGAGTGGGTCATATGTATGCATGTAATATTTTTAAACTTGTCATTTGTTGGCCCTTTATGTATTGCAATAACCTATCAATTTTTGATTTATCTAAGTGCATGCCTTAGAGGGTACATTAGGAAAGGGGTGGACAACCTATTAGTTCTTTATAATATTGTCAATCACCTATATCATTACTTAAACCCATTAAAAATATTATTTATCTAATTCCCCAAACAATCTAAACCCTATTTACACATTTCCATAAGCATTTATCTTTTAAAATAATTCTTGACTAAGAAAACACCCTCTTTTCCTACTAAGTTGGTCATATCAAACTTATTCTAAAATATTAATCACAAATTGTGGAGCTAAGTCAGCCTGGCTGACTTAGTTCAAGGCCTAATGTTAGATTTTCTAACTAACTAGATCAAGTTGGATGATCTTGTCTATTGCAATTCTATAAGGGGTTAAGGTTTATTCATTGATATAAATAAAAGGCTCATTTAAATCCAATAGAGGTGAACATTCATTTTTACATCATTACAT
This sequence comes from Torreya grandis, assembly GCA_037957365.1. Lineage (NCBI taxonomy): Eukaryota > Viridiplantae > Streptophyta > Pinopsida > Cupressales > Taxaceae > Torreya > Torreya grandis. The sequence goes on along the minus strand of JARHVA010000374.1, from coordinate 4,940,453 downwards.
TTCTCAATTTTTCTAAATATATATTTGAAGGAGCCATTGCTTAGGGTTTGCCTTGGAGAGAAGATTACTTATATCATGGGAAGTCTTGGATGTAAAGTAGGAGTTTTTTAACCTACATATAATTTATATAGTGTTATCCTTACAAAGTCACAACAACCTCTTTTAGAGCACCATTGGAAAAGGGAGAGATTGATAATATATAGGTTCACCCAAGGTAAGTATTCTTGAGTCTTTTTATTTCATTTGATAGCTAGATATTGTATAAGTAATATGTGTTGAGTGTATAAATACTTGATTAGATTACCTCTATGATTAAACTTATTATATATATAGGGTTTTATTTACTTTGTGTCTTCCACTTTAGGTGATCTAAGTTTCCATTACCTAACATTATCCCTTGATTATATTTTTATGTTTAATCATCCCCAAATGTGCCATAAGCTTTGGTGAGCACTAGATTAGTTTTAGTTTATGTATTTAGATATAGTTAGGGTTATTTCATAGTGTTATTTTATTAGAGGCTTTGTAACCCTCTCATTAGGTGTTGTGTGGTAAGATATCCCTCATTTATTTTTAGTGGATCCAATTTGGTCATTCTCTTGATATAAATAGTATTTCAATGGATATTATTTGATTACATTACCCAATCTTGTATTTTACTAAATTAGATAAGATGTAGATATATATTAATGTTTTTCATACATGTTAATGAATTTATGTTTACTCTTTGAGTCAATAAAAATTGTCACCATTTGTTTATTGAGTAAAACCACAAACTTAAGGGTTTTAGGAGTGATAATAACTTAAATTTAATGACATGAGATGGTTTGGACTCTTCAAATTCTAACTTTGGCACACCTTCTTCTTCACCTGATGCTTCATCATCTTCTTCTTCCTTATTGACCCATTCAATGTAAAATAATTCATTCTTAGAAAATTTATGTCCTTTACTCCATTTGTTGTCACAATTGAAAAATAAACCTTTTACTCATATCTCTTCATTTTTTTGATGCGATAAACTGGTATTCTAAGGAAATGAATGTGATAGGTTGCTTTGATCTTTGATGTTGGTGAATTACTACCTCTTTCTAGATAAAATTTTTTACTCTACCCTACAATCCATATGAATATATTAAGACATAGTAAGTGGAATAAACATGTGTACCTCATATTCAATGTGGTCTTTGATACCTCCAAGAAATAGGTCATTCAGGTGCTCCTCAAGAATTTTATTCACACATAAGTATAGGTTATAAATTTAATGAATATAATCCTTGATCTCCCCTATTTTTTTAGCTTTTCCAATTATATAATTTTTTTGTCACTCACACTATTGATATGGTGTGTTTGCATCTCCTCAATAAAAATAGAATAGGTGAGGTAGAGATCTTTATTCTTATTTTGAGCACACAACCATCAATACCAAATGAATTATTTTAGTTATATATATAGGGATAAAATTACCACATTTTATCCATATTAGATCTAATGTATATCAAAAAATCTCCATTTGGTTGATCTGATTGATCAGATCCTTCCGATCAAACTTTTTCATTTTCATTTTTGGCATCATGTTCCTTGGTTATCAAGTACTTGGATTTATATTGGGCTGGATATAAGATCCACTTTGGTTAGGTTTTTAAATTGTTCTAAGTGGGGGGTTTTAATAAATTATTTCAAATTCATCATGATATCTTCCAAAGTAGATTTTATGCCCTTTATATCATATTGCATGCCTTACATGTCAGATTGTATGCCTTGTTTATTGTACTCAAGATAGCTCATATTATAACCTATTGGATACATATTAGAAAAAATGATATAGTAACTCCCCCTTTGATTCCTTATCATATTTATTAGGAGTTTTAAATAAAGTTTCAGAACCCTTGACTTGGCCCCTAGTTTGTAGTTTTAACATAACAATGATTGATAAAGTTAATCCTGATTGTCACCTTTGACCCAATTCTGACCAGGAGTTTTTGTAATGATTTCATCCTCAAATTAGACACTAAAAATAATATAACCCCACTATATTTTTTCAAATTTTTATAAAAATGTAAATAAATTAGAAAAATCCTCAAAATGTGGCTTATAGATTGATTTTATGAAAAACACTAAATTGGTAATGTTTTGCTCAAAATTGATCCTCAAACCTTATTTTTTACTAATATGTCATTAATTGATCTTCCAATAGATTAAAAATTGAAGATAAATTCACTACAAATTTCAAGATATAAGTGATTATCTATATATATATATCTTCACCCACTCAATGGCCAAAATTGATTTCATGATACCACTTATAATGAAAATCAATTCATAAATAAATTAGATAACAAATATAGAGCAAAATATGATTGAAATAAATTATAATATATGAATAAATGACAAGCCAATTTGAGGGGGAAACCTCCAAAACCTTACAATAATAATAAAATTCATAATATGATGATCATATACTAATCAATACCTCATATTTATAGTCTACTTAGGGTATGATTACTCCATAGGCTGAACTAACTAACCAAATGAGATCATAGGGAAATGTAATATGATAACTATGGGGTTATGTAAGCCAAAATTTGGTTACATATATCCCAACACATGCTATAGGCTAAGATCATAGCACATGTAGTAGAATTAACCTTATGAAATTAGATAAGTTCAAATTTGGCACTATGTGAAATAAGATATAATACTAGGGGATGAAATACATTGTGCAATCCTAATAAACTTTATATTTATCACTAAAATAAAAAAAATAGAAACCCTATAAGGATAAAAGAGTGTACAAGATAATACATGTTCACTAAATTTTTTTCTAACAAAATGGATATAACTCATATTGCATGACATATATTCACAAACATTAAAAATAAAAATAATCAAATATAAAACAATAAATTATTATATAATTTAATAATCATTTTTTTATAATAAATAAATGATAGGATATTTATTTAAATAAATATATAATTTCACATGAATATGGAAATAATTATTAAGATTAGATAGTGTAGGATAGGTCCAAATAGTAAGGAAAAATAAACCCATAAAATTGAGGTAAACAAAGATTACTCCTAGAATTATAAATATGTTATTAGAAGAGTAGGGTCATTAATATAAACATGAGTTTATAAAAAATAAACAATAGATATGCAAAAAACTATTTAGAATGTTGTTTGACAAGTTTAGGGCTTCAAAAACCTCTCTATCATTTTTGAAATTTTGTGTGTATCTAAAAAACTACTCTCCTTAAAAAACATAATAGGGAAACTAACTTGAAATGGATAAGGAAAATGGTTTTTTTGAGGTTTGTGTTTATGATGAGTAATATTTTTAAGTAATGGATATATACACATAATATTTTCAAACTTTATCAATTACTTATGTTTTTTCTCGTGTAGGAACCTATTGAGTCTCAATCTCTCTGAGTGCATGCCTTAAAAGGTGTACCAGGAAAGGGGTGGGTAGACCATTGGTGCTTCATAGGATTTTTTTCCCTTATACTACCAATTTTTATTAATACAACCATAGTCTATACACTTCCCTAAGTCTTATATCCTCTCTTGCACACTTTTCCAAGCTTTCACCACCTTACCTAGCCCCTTTCTAAGCTTAAAACCCTTTTTGATGGTTTACATTACATTATTGGCCCCATTGACACTATATTCAAATTGATAAAAGCATGTTATAGGTCTAGGTTGGCTTAAAATAATGTAGACCAAGACCTAACTTATTTTTAGCAAATAAAATACATAGTCAATTGGGTCGACGCTATCAACTAAAATTTCAAAAAGGTTTAGGGTTAGATTTAACTATATATACACATTCATTTCACCATTTATTAGATAGAGAAAAGAGTTAATTATTCATTTTTGCTCATTTATAATTTAATATTCTACCATTATAATTAAATATTTATTGCTTAGGGTTTATACTTATAGAAGAATCTTATCTTGTGGAAAAGTCTTAGATGCTTTGGACTTTCTTAGTGATCCTTACAAACCAAAAAAAGCTCTTGCAAAGCACCTTTGGCCAAGGGAGAGATCGAGTCTTGATGGTTCATCTTCAAGGTAAATATCTCTAACTTTACTCCTTTGTTTTATAAAATAGAAGTAGCATAAGTAATGGCTTTTGAATATATTACTCTCTCCATGCATTAGAGTTTTACCTATACATAGCTTAATTAGGATTATACTATGTATGTTTAATTTTTATGTTTATTACCCCCATTTTGTGCCACAAAATTTGGTGGGAATTAGATTATATTTTAATTTACTTGTCATTTACTTTTTGAATATGAAACCATATGACCTAGCTAGGGTTATTGCCTGGTGTTGCTTGACTAGAGGTTTTGGAACCCCCTCTAGTGATGTTATTATGGTAAGAGATATCTTGGTCAGGTCTAGAAAATCTGTCTTGGTCGTGACCCAAAATATATAATGTTTTAAATATCATAAGTTTAAGTAGGATTTATCTTCTCTGAGCTAGGATTGATTAATAGATCAATTGCATTTCCCTTTGTATACATTCTAGTGAATCTGATGTGAATCAAACCCTTATAGGTTTTCTTTCATGATTTAATTTAATAATTATATCATATATTTCAATTTTTTAGTATTGTATCAAACTTGATAGTATAGTTATAATAATATCTACACATGTTTAACATACAATCACTCCAAAATGACTATTTTTTTTGTGTAGCTCTTCTCCAAATATAGGTGACTAGATCGATCAATTTGGCATAGTATTATTTGTAGTTCTAGATTTTCATATATGTTTGAACCAATTGATTCTATTTAAATTTTTTTTCTTTCAACATATAGGTCTACAAACATAGTTGGGCTAATCGACTTTGTTCATAACTTACTTTTTAGCATATAGGTTTTGAAAAATCTGTCAAATTAGTCAACTCTATTAGCAAAAATTTTAAATTAGCATTGAATATCATGGCATAATTTTTTTAATATTAAACATTTTCCAACCCACCAAAGTTTATTATTACTATTTATATCATTTTAGTTCTCTTTAGCACTATTTTTCATAAGTTTTCAGTCTATAAAATTGTAGCCCTACAACCAACTAGGTCAGCTTATTCGACATAGTTCTATTGTCTATTTTATATCTTGAAGATATAGTCAACCTGTTCGACTGTATTCTTCTAAATATTACTTATAAAAAATAGCGATGACCCAATCAACTCTATTTTGCACTATTTTCATACAATGTCATCTAAATCAACTCTGTACTTTTCATAATTAATTAATTTATGTTTTTTTAGTAATTAATTCACCTTTATTTTTAGTTGCTTGCATTATTAGAGTAACAAACATAGATTAATTAGGTGGTTTTTCTAATTACCAATTTAGTCACACTATTTTTATCTTTTGCACACACTTCTAAATCACTTTACATGAAAAAAATATTAAAATTTGTCTTCTTAAGATCTACTTACTTGGATTTCATCACCAAGGGGCATGCTGACTTGGTTTTCTAGACAAGTATAAACATGTGGTTGATGGTATTTATTATAAAATCACCCAACACCCTTATCATTTTGGGATTGTAAAGTGAGGGAGTAATCCCCAATATGAAGCTAGTACCATCACCAATACATATCTATTTCAATCTAAACTTATTGAAACCATCCTTAGATTACTTTATAGTTCTTTATTATAGCCAATTTCTCAATCACATTAAAATTACACTTCATTATATCTTAATAAAACTTGGAAATGACTATTTAGTTAGAATTTACTTTCAAGTTGTTTCTTGCTCTTTGATATTTGTATTTTATATTGCAAAACTTTCTTTAGCCAATGTTAGTACAAGGTTTGTGCGGTGTGTTCCAATTCGATCAGTCATATTGATCCAATTACTTATGTTATTAATTTCATTTACTTAGATATTATCTTGAAAAATATTTACCTAATGGTATAACATTATTATCCCTATAAACATAGTCTCCTATAGATTTTTCATCATATCTACCTTAAGTACACAATTGATCTATCTGACTATGTCTCTCTATCTTCTTGTTCAGTCCCTTATTCAAGCAATATACAATTGAACTATTTGACTATGTCTTCTTATTTTTTAGCATGTTCCCTATTTAATAGTTTACTATCAACCCATATGATTATGTATATCTTTAATCTATTTCAATTTTATCCTTTAAAACACATAGTCAACCTGCTCAATTGTGTCCTTTTATTTTCTTGTTTTATGAATTTTATTCTCCTACTCAGTCAACCTAGTCAACTCTATACTTGGTGACTAACACTATTTTCTATCTGTCTGACTTTTTCTCTATTTTTAATTCTTGTTTCTTTATTTCATATTCTTTCTTCAAGCATTATTAAATACCCTATCTAAATATTTATGGATACCCTGAATCTATTTAGATGTTATATGGGATGCTCTTTTCTTCCTACCTTTACTTCTCAAGAGGACCCTCATTTTGGGATTGCCTCTTATCCTCACTCATATTTTGATTGTGACATGGTTCAAATCACTCAAAAAAATGAGATTGATGGATCAAATCCTTTTCATACTTATCAAGACAATTTTCATCTTAAAACATCTCACCATAATATGGGGGTAATTGACACAAGCTTATCCAATTATCCCATAGGGAATATACCACCTAATAACCCCCCTAATACTAATTCAGGGAATCCTCCTATAAACACTAATCCGCCAATCAATACAACTCATATTCTTGCATAGATAGTGTAACAAATAAAAATAATGCAAACATCTAACACCTCTTAAATGATTCAACTACAACATCATCTGATCAACATGGCTAATCAACCTCTTATTCTTCTCCTTCAAAGTAATAAAAAATTTATTCTTCCACCTCTTAGAGATGCCACAAGTAATGTCATCCCCTAACCTATCATGAATAATAAGATGATTCAATACATACAAAATAATAATTTATCCCATTTCATTATTTTTATATATTTGGTAATATATCTCCAACTATTAAATATGATGGGACTAAATACCATGCATCTTTTATTAAGGCATTTGACAATCTTTATAAAGAGTGGATCCAAACTAATACTTTTTCCATAACCAAAATTTTAGTGAAAATTTTCACTAGAAATGTATTATAATGTGTAATCATATATAATGTTAAATTAGATGACTTAGTCATGGCTAATAGTGCCCAACCTATAGGTCCTCTTTCCTGCTCACTCAACCCTTCTCGGCTAGACTTTCATTGATTCCTAGTCATCTATAGCTTCCCAAATGTAGCTTTTTAGGACCCAAGTATCCCTCACAAACCTAGATCCATCCCCCTAGGGATCATCTTCATAAGATAATAGTGTCTAATTTGGATAGGAGCACCAAAATTTAAGGGTGTCATATTTTTGGCACTGTTGTCTAAGTTCATTTTCACCTTTAATAATTAGGTTTTCCTGATTTCTTATCTTTTTCCCTATCATAATAATACAAGCTAATCTAACCCAAGATCATAAATTTCCATATAAAAGTCCATTAAATGTCCATTTAGAAGGGTTGGCACTCATTCATAGGAAAAGATAAAGAATACAAGTACACTCAAGAATTCTTCCCTATTCTCTACATACAGCCTTCCAAGACCAATTCAAGCCTATTCAAGCAATCATACTAGTCCCTAGTCATCTAAAGTACATTCCAATTTCTCAATTTAGTTTACATACATCACATAATTACACCAAGCACTTAAAATGGGATAACTAAATTAGATTGATCCCTCTTTAGAGTATTGGTATGTAGGCAACATGCCCACACATAGGGTGTGAAGTGTGTCTAGCGTATCCTTTACACACTAACCCATTCTCTCTTTCCCAAGTTTTGCTATTCTAGTTCAAGTACTAAGATCTCTTAAGAGTTTTTAAGATTAAATCAGACACACAATGAGATCCACACAAAATCAAGGTTTGATATTTCACTGCCAGGGTGTTATAGACCTACCGAACAAAACCCAAAAAAGGCAAGTCACTAGGACAACATCATTAGAATTAGATAATAGCATCAAAAGTGGAAAACAACTTTGAAAGTAGACTATAACACCAAATATTAGAGTGTCCTAAGTTTGGTGTTCCTATCCAATCTAAAAATAGAGTTTTGGGTTCTATTTACGATAGTTTGCCATCCCTACACAATAATTTTCAAATCTTGAATCATTGGTTTCAACCTAGATTAAGCTAAGTTTGATTTCTCTACACTTCTTTCTATTTAAAAAAAGATAATATATATATTTGTTTGCATAAATTAGTAGACTAAATAAATAACATTAATTACTAGTTTATATTTACTTAAACCCTTTTATTTACTTAGGAATTAAAACCCTAATTACCAAAAAGAATAAAACATTTGGTGAACCTGACTTACTTTGAACTTCTACACAAAACCCTAGAAACCCTAGGGATAATTATTTTTTATTTTTTACAATATTTTCCTAATTTTTCTTAAAATTAAAAATATAAAAACTACAAATTAATTAAATTATTTTCAATACATTCACCCAAAAACCTAGTTTGCACATACTAGGTCCTATTTGTATAATACCACTTTCAAACCACTAGGAAAAATATACTACTAATTTTAGAAATATTTTCAGATTTTTACTCACTTTTTCAAAATTAAAACTACAAATTTTCTATAAAATTTTCAATTTACTACACTAATTTTGAAAAAAATAATTCAAAACCCTAGTTGCATCAAATACATTCTTAGTTATTTTTCAATAATTTTTTCAACATTATCTAAAAATTTAGTTGTATATTTAACTCAAAAAAATCAAATTCAAATTCAAAAGTTCATAGTATTTTAAAAATAAAATTTTAAAAAAACCCTTAGTTACATGTATTAACTCCTTTGTTGTTTAAGGTATCACCTTACATTTATAGTAAAAAATTCCAAAAATGATGCTTAACTATTTGCATATTATTATTACATTTCTTGCAGATAACAAATAAACCATAATGGGCCCTATCATGTACATGAATGATGAATTCTATCATATGTTAGTACAAAGTTTCATTCTCTGCATTTCATGCTTATTTTTCATTATATGGGATGATGTTAAGCAATTTGTTCTTAAAAATATTAATCCATCTCTTGCATCACCTCCCTTGGAGCCTTTCCCCCATACTAAGTCATGTTATATGGTCCATCTTACTCTTCCCCAGGTCACTACTCATTTTTAGATCAATTGACACCTTTTGTTCCTCCACCTCCTCGACCTATTGATTATCTTCACTCTCATCCCATAACATCTATAGCTCCTATAAAGATAGTAGATAATGCAGTTAGAGCTATTAATCAACGTGTAGCTATGCCTCCTCCACCTACCTAAGAGCCCCATCACCTTGATATTCCAACCCATCTTAGGCTCAACTAAACAACATAGGCAGATTCACACAAGGCATATGACATTATTGACCAGTTGAGAAACACTCTGGCTAAAATTTCCATGTTATAACTACTTCAAAAAAATAATGTATTCAAGAACATTCTTTATTAGTCACTCACTCAGACTTCTATGCCTCTTGATTCAAAACCTTCTTATTTTTCTTCAGTGGCCAATACTCTAAAAACTATAGAAGATGCAATTTAATATGATAGTGAGGACATGCCTTCTTAGATAGTTATTGATCAAAAATTTCCACTATTAATATAAGTACAAGTCAAAAATAATGTAGTCAAGAGAGTTCTCATTGATAGTGATTTCAAAATAAATTTATGTAATATCACATTCTTACAGGCCATGGTTATAGATTTGGAATCAATGCAAAAAAACATATAAGAACATTCAAGGGTTTGATGGCATACCATGATATACTTTGGGTACTATTACTTTGGATATCATGGTGGGACCAAAAACTCTCTTCACATAGTTCAAGGTCATGTCAGGTCCTCTCCACTATAATATTTTACTCGAAAAACCTTGGATACATACCATTGGTGTTATTCCTTCTACTCTCCATTGATGAATTAAGTTTCTCCATGATGGATATTTATACACATGTCTGACAGATAACTAGCCATTCAAATATTGTCAACTTATAGAGTCATCTTTGACTATTTCATCGGATGTGACACAATATCTCACAGTGTAACCACCAATTCATAGCATTCCTCTAGATCAAACACATACATATGAGGTTGGTGAGACTAGCACTTCCCACATTAATCCACTCATAATCACAACACCAACACCAGTTCTTTCACTAGTCATAATAGCTCCAACCATTCTAGCTACTTCATTAGTCAAAATTCTAACACCTATTACACATCCACCATCATTGATAGTCACACCAACAGATCTAGTTGATTCCATAATTACTCCACTAATTATATATATTTTGGTAACATTAATTTCTTATACCACTAAATTTAATCACACTTCTATAGCATAGTTACCCCTTGTAGTAAATTTAGAGTTACCATATGTACATGATGTTGATATAGATTCATAGTTTATTCAGATGATGATACAACACCCACACTTATAGATGATTATTTGTGTGGATTGAGCTTTACACTAGTTAGCCTAAGAGAGTATCAAGATGACTCTAGATCTCTCATACCACATCCTATAGTGCTTTTACCATCTCGCACCACACTCTGAGGACATCCCTCACATTCACAACCACAATCAACTCACTTGGCATATATAGTTTACATGGTTACCTCTATGGATATAAAGATAGTTATTTAAATTTGGGCAGGTAACACACAACATCAACCTCAATTTATGTTATAGTTATTACTTGACCATGGATTGATCACATTAACTATAATATGACATAGATTGACACATCAAGATGGTCACCCATTCTATACCTTTCATAGGATTATAGGCCATGATACAACCTCATGTATATCCTTACAATAGAGATTGAATAAACTATAGGATCAAGGTATTATTTAGATTATAGTACCACTAATAACACAAGCTCCATAACTTCCATTGAAGTCACTTACCAGTAGGGCTAAATGTCCAAGAGCAGAATTGACATCTCTACCACCAAAGTAACCCTTAGTTTGACTTCAACGTGATGCCATAATGAACACAAAATTTATATCATATGACAATACGTATGATGATGATCTTAATGTATTTGATGATGGCCAAAATCCTTTCCTCCATTTTCATCCCCAACAGGCTCCATCTTTGGATCCCTTCCCACCACCAGCCTAGTCTTTTATATTATGATGTATATATTTATACATAATCTATTTTCAGAATTGATTATACATATAAACTCTTATTATTACTTGTACATAGTTCAAATATTTTCAAAAATACAAAAACAATACAAAAAATTCAAAACATAAAAACATTAAAAAAAAATTCAAAAATTCCAAAAATATTTTGATTGTATGCATCATCCATGATTTTCATTAATACTATCATGTTAGGACTTACTTTGGTTATTTCATGCTATTTTATGTCAATTTTATACATTACCATGCTTCACTTGATCTTCTTTGAGTATGTGCAGTGACATCCAGCTACTTGATTTCTTCATTCTACCCATAGAGGGGGTATTCTTACTTCTACATTCGAGACATACATTGTTATACATACCCACTAAGGGAATATTTTACATGACTACACCATATAGGTTATATTATTTATACACCACACACTCTGAGTTATCATGCTAATATACATTAATTTATAGCTTATATATAATACTATATCGACATCTCACTAGTATCTAGCACTTGTGTATTTCTTAGCATATACCTAGTCTTACCCTATACATGTTTTATATACTTTCACATTTGATTTAATTAGTTAGATGTGTTTGTATCTTCCATTTATTACATTCTTTCTTAGTGTAGCTTGTGTGATTGCATTTTCAATTCCATCCTGTCTCCTGCTTGTGCCTTAGCATATTTTCTAATGTCCTTTGCTTATTTTTCATGTATGTGCCTTAGGACATTTTCCAATGTACTTTGTTTGTAATCCTATATGTGCCTATGACCTATGTGCCAAATTTTCTTATTTCACTTGTATTTGTATGAGGCATTTGAACATGCCTTCTATGCTTGTTTCTAGTTTGAGTGACATGTGCCTATGTCCCTTGTTTGCACATCCCCTTAGCCCATTTAGTATGCTTATTGGTTGTTGTTTGTTAAATGTGTGTAATGCCATGATATATATCATGGATTTTATTTGATTTCTTATATGCCATGATGGACATCATACTCCATCCCTCCAAACTAACAACTAATAGCTAATATCTAACATTACTAGTCTAGTTTAATATCATGCACATGCTTTCACATTTTTATATCTATCTAGGCATATACCTATTGATCTAATAATATATTGGTACAAACATTACTATATCTTGAAACATTTTGTCAAACATCAAATGACATATCATATATCTTTTCAAAATTAACACACTTGCAGGACTCTTTTCTTCTAAGGGTAGTCATTACAAGTTCATCATTCCTATCTTCCGAAGAGGGGGAATCAGAAAAGGGATTTGTCATAGAGATAAAACCTCATATAAATGGAAACAAAAACATTAATAATACTAAAAATATAATCTAGAGGTCAAACCGGTAAATTTATAGTAGAAAAATAGGAACAATCTTAGATTAATAGTTAGTTTTCACACTAGATAGTAGCACCAAAAATGGATAGTAGTGCCAAAAATGGATAATAGTGTTGAAAATTGGATAGTAGCACCAAAAATAGGTGTATCCATAGTTTGGTGCTCATATCTAGGTAGAAAAACACTCAAGTTTTCTAGAAATAAGTAAAAACTTTAGTTCAAGGATAGTTTTAGCACTTTAGATCCTTCAGATTCAATAGTTTCAACGTAGTTTTCTCAGATATAGAGGGTTATCATGCGTATCATGATGGTTATCACTTTTAGTTCACATTGGGTAGCTGGCATAACTTCCAGATTAGAATCTATGTTCCAAAAATTAGTGATTATGGGTAATGTGCACAACACATTAATCTTCTTTTATTTTTGAGTTTAGTTTATTCTAGGCATTTTTAGTATTTGCATGCCTTACTCCATATATAGGTGGTTGGCATCACATTTGAGTTAAACTTTCATATAATTTTAGCTTTTTGAGTACCCAAGTTCTCAAGTTGGATTTCATATAAGCCTATTATACTAGTTTTAGAGTGTCTTTATACAAGCCTAATCTCCATCTTTAAAAATGGCCAAGAGTGGCCTAGTTTACAACACACATTTAGATATCCACACCATAGTGTCAAATTTTTAACACATTCATGGGCTCTATGAGCCATCCCATATGACATATATTCTATATTAGTATCACTTCATAGCTTTACTTCATGTGGAAACAATGGAGCCAAAGGGAAAGCCTTTGTATTCTTAAGCCACCATTTTAGATGGATTGGACACTTAGTCCAGACATATATTAACACATGTATGATTCATTAACTTCACTTAGTTGGTGATGATGGAGCCAAAGGACCAACCTTTGCATTCTTGAGCCACATTCTAGGGAATTGAGCACTCATCTCCATTCATTATATTACTCTTGATTCATCACATACTCAACATAATCTAGCATCACAATAGATTCACACATCATAACATGCTCTCTTCATGAGCTTTTCACTCACATGTATGTTTAGGTATGCTTTCTATTTTTTATTTATCCTAGTATTTTGCTTTTTTGCATCACTAGAATGAAGGAGGGGTAAATTTAATCATATAAAATGAAAAATTAGATGACTTAGGCATGGATAATAGCACCCATCCTATAGGTCCTCTTTCATTCTCACTCAACTAGACTTTTGTTGATTCCCAGTCACCCATAGCTTCCTAGAATTAGCTTTTTAGGACCTAGGTATCCCTTTTAGAACCAAATATATCCCCTCAAGGCTCATCCTCCTAGGATAATATCACCTAATATGGATAGGAGCACCAAAATTTAGGGGTGTCTTATTTTTGACACTATGTTCCAAGTTCATTTTCACCTCTAACGATCAAGTTTTCTTGATTCCTTATCTTTTCCCCTATCAGCCTAATACAAGTTAATCTAACCCAAGATCATTAGTTTCCCTATAAAAGGAAATTAAATGTCCATTTATAAGGGTTGACAATTATTAGTAGGAAAATAGAAAGAATACAAGCAAGTACACTCAAACATTCTTCTGTATTCTCTATATATAGCCTTCCAAGACTAATTCAAGCATATTCAAGCACTCATACCAGTCCCTAGTCATTTGAAGTACATTCTAGTTTCACATTATAGTTTACATACATGACATAATTAAACCAATCAATTCAAATGGGATAATTACATTAGTTTGATCCCACTTTAGAGTATTGGTATATAGGTAGCATGCCCACACATAGGGTGTGAAGTGCATCCAACGTATCCTTTACACACTAACCCCTTCTCTTTTTCCCAAGTTTTGTTATTCAAGTTCAAGTACTAGGAGATCCTAAGGGTTTTAAATATTAAATTAGACACATAATGACCTTTACACATAATCAAGCTTTGGTATTTTACTGCTAGGGTGTTACAAACCTATTGAATAAAAACCATAAAAGCCAAGTCACTAGGACAATAGCACCAAAATTGGACAATAACACTGAAATTAGATAATAGCTCTAAAAAATGGACTATAGTTCCAAGTAGTAGGGTGTCCTAAGTTTTGAACTCCTATCCAATCTAGAAATAGAGTTCTAGGTTCTATTTGTGATAGTCTGCCATCCTTACATAGCAATTTTTAGATCCTGAATCATCTATTTCAACCCAGATTAAGATAAGTTTGATTTATTTACACTTCTTGCTATTTATATAAAAGATAAAATATATATCTATTTGCATAAATTAGTAAACTAATTAAGGCACATTAATTACTTGTTTACATTTACTCAGACCTTCTTATTTACTTAGGAATTAAACCCCTAATTCCCAAAAAGAATAAAATAGAATGGTATAAATAACTTCCCCACCATTCTATATGGTAATTAGAGGATTTAGTTAATCCTTTAGTTAAATAATTCCAACACAAAGATCTTCTCAAAAACTATCTTATTCATTTCATCAATGCTAAATAATCCCCTACCAAATTAGCTGATGATTTTATCAAATGATGGGAATATTTAGCTCACAAGGATAATCAAAACATAATTGATGACAACTTAATTAAACTCTTTATAATAAAAGTAACACCTTTACTCTAATACAAGGTTTAAAATTTTTCTCCCCAAATGTTAAATGAAGATCTTGATCAATCTAAGTGTCAAGACATCTTAATGAAATAGTTTGAACATAATACTAAAATCATTAATGGATCTTTTTAACATCCAACCAATGCAATAACCAACAATTTTCCTCAACCCAAACTAGGAGTAGGTAAAGATGAAAATTTCCAACCTTATCATATGCCATTAACTATGCAACAAATGAAACATTTTTTAGCACCATCTAAACCATTCATGTACCCTAATAATTCCTCTAAATTGTATGATCCTAATCAATTTTATTGGTTCCATGCAAATATAGGTGAATCTCATGAAACAAGTAGAGGGATTATAAAATTGTTTGTTCTTTTTATTATTGGAAACTCATTCAATCATGATACCATGATTAAAATCCCTCATCAAGACTACATTAATGCTTCTCAAAATAAATAAGCTCCCAAAGGTTCCTATTCAAACAACCCAAAATATTTCTCTACATCTAACCCTCAACAAGCAAACAAGGATTGTTACATAATTGACATTTATTATGATCAATATTACACTAATTTATAATATTTAAACATAGCTAAGGTCAATTATCAATGCAAACCATCCCACAAAGATCCCATCACCAAACCAAAGAAACCATCTTTAGAAGAGAAACTTCTCAAAGATATTACTAATACTCACTCATCTTCAGAAACCAATGAAGATCCAACTCTTCCCTCCAAAACTCCAATCACTTCTCTTTCTCCTAAACCTATTTTACCTTTTAAGCCTCATATGTGTTCTTCTTATTCCAAAACCCATTAGAACTTCCTATAGTAACTCAACTCTATGCCTTACAAAATTCTTCTCATGGAGTTAGTTCATACCTATCCTTATCATCATAAGTTCATAATACAACAAATTAAAGAAATTGAAGATCCTTATTCCTTAGAAGATGAACCATATTCTCATGAACCTCAACCAATATAAGTGTATACCATTGAATCCATTTGTCTTTCTTCAAAACCTTCCATAGAGTTCATTGAAGAAGACATGATCAATGATGAAATATTCTTTTGAGTTGATGATCCATCCATATTTATTAAAATATCTATTAATACCACCCTCATTCATAAAGTATTATTAGATGAGGGGTTAGGAATTAATGTGACATCTCTTTATCTCAATCAATAACTTAGCTATAACAAAGATCATCTCAAAAAACCCCATTTGACATGTCATGGACTCAAAAAGAATAATTAAAAACCACTTTTTTTATATTTGTCTCCCTCTTACTATTGGACCCAAAACTATATAAACTAAGCCTATGGTCCTTGATTTACCATTATCTTACAATATACTCCTAGGGCACCCATAGACTCATTACATGAGGGCTATCACCTCTTCTGAAAGCTAATGCATCAAGTTCATTTATAATAACAAAAGATATAAACATGAAGCTGATCCCAACCCATGGAGTATTCAACTTCCTAATCCTAAATCTTAATATCAAATCCTACTATTCCAAAGATTAATAGTTCCCCTTTACCAAATTCATCAATATGAATCCAAATTAATTTTCCATGTTTTTTTATTCTGATGATGATGAACCCCATGACTTTTAAAATACATTGAATTATACTAAGCTACCTATTTTAGTATTTTTTAATGATTTTTCAATGTGGACTAATTAGCTACTAAAAACAAAGTATAATCAGGGTTTTTAAGATTACTTGGATATATGGATGGTTGGTTACACACCGTTGACCAAGCTTTGTGGGAACTCCTCTTTGGCTGGGGAGGAATGACCTATAATACACCACACTTAAAAAAAATGGGATTAAAAGAGATATGTATGGGATGCTTGGTTACAAACAAGTCCTGAGAAGTGGTACACTTTTTTAGATAGATGTTAACCCATGTTTAACATTCAAGTTTATAAATAAACATTACATTAAAAAGATAAATATTACAAGATATAAATGGTGTAAAAGATAAATTGACAAATATTAGCTAATTATGGATTATTCAAGATAATAAAATATAGGTTTTTATAGGTTTTTATGATTAGAAATGTTATGAAAAGAGATTGTAAGAAGGTTTTTGAAAGTTTAGCAGGGATCGATGTCAATCCTACAAGATCAACATCAATTTAGATAGATCGATGTTTATTCTATGTAAAATGCTAAAATTTAAAAATAGATTATAATAATGACTTATATTATTGATAAAATAATAAAAACCAATGTAAAATAGACACAGATAGACATAGAAGACTGTAGATTGGAAATGTAAATAAATTGAAATGCAATACTAACCTTTATGACTAAAAATCAAACTTGACAAGATGAGATAAATAACCTTCAAAATCTTTTGATAAGCTCTCCAATAGAGGTTCCAAAAGATATCAAGGTGTTGATAAAGTCTGTACACTAGTTGTAATGAAAGTTTGGTAGAGTTTTGAAGTCCAAAAGCACATTCACTATCCCTCTAGAGCCATGAAAGTGTGTTTTGTATATATGGATCAATGTCAATCTAGGAGAATTGGCATTGATCATGGAGGATCTATGTCGATTATCCCAATTTGGTAAAAATTTAGCTTAGGCTATTTCAAACCATGTACTAAACTAAATAAATGTAACATTAAGTTATTTGCATAGGTTTTTTACAATGGTAAGTTGTTGGAAGGGTTGTTGGGAGGTTAAAAAATTTGTTTTATTTATTTTATGATTTTATGGTTAAGGATGGTAAAATAGAGTTAATTACTATTTAATAGTAGTAATTAACTCAACTAACCTATGTTGTGAAAGGTAAATGGGAAGGTAAATGTAATTATTTAAAATAATTACCCATGGGGGACATAATAAATAATAACATAATGATGCATCACATAAATACATAAAGGTGTATAAAATAAGTGTATACATTTAATTATTAAAGTGATAGCCTAAAAGATGGTAGAATAAGGTAAGGGTGCTAAATGTTGGCATCTACATTTGCCACTTTTTGTGGAATGGTTGAGATAATCGAGCCATGAGACAAAAATATAGAAGCATAACTTAAATAAATGCCCCAAGCATGCCCCAATTTGATATGAGAATGTTTCCCCCTCAAATCAAGAACCAATGAAGGGAAAAGGAGATGGATATTGGTTTAACAAAAGGGTAAAGGAAGGGGGAGATAATGGAAATGGATACATGAAAAATGCAAATATATAAATGGGGGTTGATGAATTAAATGTGCAAATGTGGCTTTGAAAAATGGACAAATTGATAGGT
This sequence comes from Torreya grandis, assembly GCA_037957365.1. NCBI lineage: Eukaryota > Viridiplantae > Streptophyta > Pinopsida > Cupressales > Taxaceae > Torreya > Torreya grandis. The sequence goes on along the minus strand of JARHVA010000374.1, from coordinate 4,921,975 downwards.
ATCCAAGACAAAAAGTAGGTGACAAAAAATATCAATGCATCAATCACCAGGGTTAAGCTCAAATTAGGACTAAGGTAAATAGACAATAATATCTATAGCCAAATAAGACATAAATTTTCCATGAAGTACATGGGTTTAAGATTTGGCACCAAGATAAAAAATGATAGATGAAACTAAACCTAAGTTGTCTGGGCTTGTAAAAGGGTTTCAGCTATAAACTCATGTTTCAAGGCAAAATGCTCAAGCTGACTTAGACTATGGGACCAACATGGGTCAGACTTCTACTAATCTAAGGTTTTGGTTTTTTGGTATATAAGGACAAAATAAAAGCAAAAAATATGACTTAATTATCCTAAGATAGAAATGTGACTACTACAAAAGTCAAAATCAAAGCATAAACAAATAGATTGATAAAAATTCATATGAATCACAATCACCTTTCGATGTTCATATGGATAACAGTATGATAGGATGGTAATGGATGGGTGAAATGGCATCATACAAAGGCTATGACCTAGTCACAAAAGATGTGAATTTGGATAAGCAAGAAGAGAATGAACACAAAGTTTCAACTCCTTTAAAATGGGTTTGGATTAAGGTAATAAATGCAAATGGATGAATGAAAAAGACACAAAAAGGTCCCCTTTTCAACAAGTTATCAACATGGGCCATAGTGAACATGGGGTTTATCAAAAATTAAACTCCTTAAGGCTTTGCACTTGACACCTTATGAAGGTAAATAAACACTTTTAATAAATTTGTAAAAGGTAAGTTTAGATTTCCTTGATTGGGTAAAAGAGGTGTGACATATATGAAACAACTATGGGTATACCACCTATCTTGTGTGAAAGGCAATGTCCTTATAGGTGATATAGGATGATACATGGGCTAATACATGCTTTATATATAGGGGTAGACTGATTGATGTAGGAAGTCTACATAATTGGAGAAAACTAGTCAAGGATGGAAATCTTCTATGGGATATATTGGATATTGAATTTTTAATTTAGGATCCTTTTTTGCTTTTATTTTGAGAGATTTTGGGAAGTTGATTGATGTGGGAAGCCTCCAATTATTTTACTTTTTATAGAACTATAACTAGCCATCCTTTAAGGGAGTAGTCTAGCTTTTAATTTATTTAATAGCTATCCTTTAAGGGATCAGTGTATTATATTTCTGTAACTTTATAATTCTTGGAAATTGTCCTTCAAGGGAGTAGTCTATAATTTTGACAATGACCATTTTAAGTAAGATATCCCAATTTTTTGATTTTTTTGATGTGAGTTAACCCAGGCTAGTCTTGGTCACCTTTTAGAGAGCAAAACTAAAACACAAAGGGGGGAGGTATATTTTATATGGAATTAAGATGGGAAGTCTAGAGACAATGACCATGGGGTTCCTTCTTAAAAAGGTGGAACATGTCCATGAGAAACATGATATGATTAGAACCAAGGCACTCACATTTAAGATTGGGCTAAGTTTATGTAATGGAAAAATCAAATGATTCTCATCATCAATTACTCTAGATAATGGACAATGGGTGAGAATGGGTTAAAGGACTTTTGGTGAATGATAAAGATCAAAGAAAAATATTGAATTAGATAAAAAAGGTAAAAATATCCCTGACCATGAAGGATTCAAGTGCAAAGATACATAAAGGGGGATAATTTTGAAAATGTCCCATACTTATATGATCCACATCGACTCAACATAAAAATATTCCCTCAGTAGGAAAAGAAATCTTAGCTAATGGTTAAAGGAATCCCAAAGGGGTGAAGGCATTTTCATCCATTTTTGAAGGCTTGTTAGTTGTTCGTTGGTGGATAACTTAAGACATAGGTGGGGGCTCAGGTGGGATGACCTTTACAATGCCAAGAAGGTAGAGAGACAACTAATTTAGACTATGCTTTAAAAGATTGTAAGGTTAAAAACTAAAAACAAGACGGATAGAGTGGTTTTGAAATGTGGACAAATCAAATAAAACCATCTAATTGTCCCTATCATGAAGCTTCAATGTAGTGCCTAAAAAGGGCTTGCAATGTTTAGGACTATGATGTAAACCTGATGAATTGTGTTTAGGAAACCTTTTGGACTATGGATGTGGCTTATTGGTTGGACTAGTTTGGGTGATATATTTAGGGATATATAAATAATACAATTGATTGATTCTTGACTAAATATATAAAACATTACTTTTTGGATATCAAAGTGACTTAATGGTTTATATGAAGAGGCTAATAAATTGATTGGTTGACTTGGTTTTGGGTTGCTTTATATTTGGTGATGGATATATAAGATTGATAAATTAAGGTATACAATGGATGGGATTGGTTGATTTGGTTTGAAAATGAGATGAGGTGACAAAACTTTGACTCTCACCTAAAAGGAATAGGATCAAAGGTAACAATGTTGTCACTATCAAATAGATGAGGGTGAGTAAACTATAGAGCGAGTAAATTAGATTGAATGATTAAGGTGGCTAACTCAATTGATTGGGGTTGAGAGGTTCCTTTACTATAGTAGCTAAGGATGGGTGGACAAGTTGAACTTGATCCACAAGAGGGTTGATGACAATAAGGTCTTCCTTTGTAATTATGTTTAGAGGAAGATGTGAAAATTGAATGGATTCAATAGATGGGTTGGTTAAGGTTTCGACAACCTCCTTAGTAATAGGCTTATTAGGGATGGTTTTAAATACGAAGACACCATGGCTTGAAGGATTTTGACTAGAAATGGGTGAGGTAGTTGACATAGGAGGATGACTAACAAAAAATTGTTGATTTTTCAAGAGATTGGGATTGACTAGCATAAGCTTACCATGATAAACTAAGTCTTGTAACAACCATTTGAAATATTTACATCTTTCCACTATATGACCCATGATACAATGATAGGGGTAAAATTCATTTCCCTTATACCAAGGTGGAATGAAATTATATGGTCCTAATACAACAAGTTTGATAGGAGGGAGCTAGATTATTGATGATTTAAGCAACTTTTCTAGCATATAAATATATGGTTCTCCCAATGGAGTATACCATTGAGTAGGAAGTTTCAGAACTAGTTCTAATGATTGCCCCTATAAAGAGGATGAACTAGTTAATTAGATTGGTATAGATGATGGACTTGATAAGGTTGATTGGATAGGTTTTAAAGGTAAATGTTGAGATGGGAAAGAGGATAAGTGAGGTAAGGTAGGTTGAGATAATTGAAATGGGGTAAGTTGAAAGGTTGAACCCCAAGAGGGTTGTAGTAGTTAAATCAAAATTTATTTGGATTAGGGGAATAATTTCTCTTGAAATAGTTAAAAAGGTTGGGGTAAATATTGATAAGGTTTGGGATATTTCAGAAAGGTGTTTGGATAATATTTAAATGATCTAGGATAAGGCATGGATTGTGGTTTACCTAGCTTAACCAAGTGCTAAAAACTGGCACTATAGGGTAGTGAAAATTCACTTTGTCCCTTAGGTATCACGGTATAAACAAAGTAATTAATATACTCATGAGATGGAAGAGAAATATGTACCACATGATTGAAAAGGTAATCACTCAATGCTTGAGGACTATTATTAAGGGGTTTGGCAAAGGTTGCATAAGAGATCCCAAAGGTTTCCCCCATTAGTAAGGATAAGGATCTAATAGTTCCTAAACTTATTACCAAGATAGAACTATAAGGTTGGAAAAGTGGACTGGGTTATATGATGGTGGAATATTTTTAACCTTACATACTCAAACAATCAAAAGACAACAAAAAGAACATACAATAAAAATGTTAAATGCTTAGGATTCCATGATTATGTTAGTTTTTGATTATGTGAAACTCGATGTGAAACTTAATTGGTCTTAGATAGGGTACTAGAAATAGATTTCTAAGGATGGTTTTAGGATGTTTAGGTGCAAAAAATTTATATACCCTAAGGTACATGATGTGTAATCTATACTAGTGATGGTACATGGCTTGGTAGTTGGGGCTTGCTCCCCTCACATCATAATCCCATAGCTAGTGTGGGTGCTTAGCTAAAATATTCCACTCAACTAAGTTTTATACTCAGTTAGAGTACTGAGTTGGTTCTCCCCTTAGTGATTAAATCCAAGTGAAAGCATTGGGAATAAATCTCCCCACCTGGTGATGAAATCCAAGTCGGCTCACTATGTCAAGTTTTCATGTGTGATTCTTGATTTTGTGGTTTGGTCGTGTGTGATTGATTTGTGGACTAATGGATTAATTAAACACCTAATTAATCTAGATAGACTAATTCAAGTAGAAAAAATATGAATATAGTCTATTTTTAATCCAAAAAAATATTTTGATTTGATTTGGATGCAGACAAAGAATTCAACTCAATGCAAAACAAATACACATGAAATGTAAATCCTATACTTATGACAATTTTATTTTAAAGAAGAAAATACAATGAAAGTTATTTTATTGAAAGGAAATGTAAAAGAAGATGAAATTCACTAATGTAACTACATGCATAGGAAAGAACAAAAAATAGGGACCCACTATCTAGTCCCATCGAGTGTCCCAGAATGTTTTAGTATTTTTATGCTTTTTCAATGTGGACTAATTAGCTACTAAAAACAAAGTATAAGCAGGGGTTTAAAGATTATCTAGATATTTGGATGGTTGGTTACACACTGTTGACCAAGCTTTATGGGAACTCCTCTTTTGTTGGGGAGGAATGACCTGTAATACACCGCACTTAAACAAAAATGGGATTAAAATAGATAAGAGTGGTTTGCTTGGTTACAAACTAGTCCCAAAAAGTAGTATGCTTTCTCATATGGATGTTAGCCCATGTTTAACATTCAAGTTTATAAATAAACATGAAATTGAAAAGATAAATATTACAAGATATAAATGGTGTAAAAGATAATTTGACAAATATTATAAAATTATGGATTATTCAAGATAATAGAATATAGGTTTTGACAAGTTTTTAAGACTGAAAATGTTATGAAAATAGATTGCACGAAGGTTTTTGAAAATTTAGTAGGGATCAATGTTGATATTACAAGATCGATGTCAATTTAGATGAATTGATGTTAATTTTATGTAAAATTATAAAATTTAAAAATATATTATAATAATGATTTATATTATTTATAAAATAATAAAAACCAAATGTAAAATAGATATAGATAGACACAGAAGACTGTAGATTAGAAATGTAAATAAATTGAAATGCAATACTAACCTTTATGACTAAAAATCAAACTTGACAGGATGAGATAAAGAACAATCAAAATCCTTTGATAAACTCTCTAGTAGAGGTTCCACAAGATAGTAGGGTGTTGATAAAGTCTGTATGTTGGTTGCAATGAAATTTTGGTAGAGTTTCAATGTCCAAAAGCATAGTCACCATCCCTCTCAATCCATGGAAGTTTTTTGTGTATATATGGATTGATGTCGATCTACGAGAATCAACATTGATCATGGAGGATCGATGTCAATCATGGAGGATCGATGTTGATTAGCTTGATTTGGTCAAAAGTTGGCTTAGGTTATTTTGAACCACATGCTAAACTAAGTTAATGTAACACTAAGTTATTTGCACAAGTTTTTTATGAGGTTAAGTTGTTGGAAGGGTTATTGGGAGGTTAAATAATTTGTTTTTATTTGTTTTAGGATTGTATGGTTAAGGATGGTAAAATAGAGTTAATTACTATTTAACAATAGTAATTAACTCATTTAACCTATGTGATGAAAGGTAAATGGGAAGGTAAATGTAATTATTTAAAATAATTACCCATGGGGGACACAATAAAGAATAACAAAATGACACATCACATAAATACACAAAGGTGTATAAAATTAGTGTCTACATTTAATTGTTAAAGTGATAGCCTAAAAGATGGTAGAATAGGGAAAGGGTGCTAAATTATAGTGTCTACACTACCTCCTTATATCTCTAAGTGGCTAACTCCCTCCTTATTACCTCATGACTATACCATCCTACTTATCGATGAGATCATTGATTTCCCTCTTGCATACAATGCCCATGAAACATATTATATATAATATGAATTTACGTGTAATGATTATGGAGTGGATAAGTTATTTTAAGATATTTTAATCATGTCACCATATAAATTTAGTGATTTAGGCATCTCACCTTCTGAAGTTCCTTTTGTGTCACAAGCATGTATAATTTCTTCAACTTATGATGATAACTACATCATGGCCTAAGCTCAATCATGAGACTTATATGTTTAACATTATCATAAAAATTTAGCTCAAATAAATTATTTCAACTATGATGTTCATACCATTTATATATATTTTTAATTAGAACCTAAATGTCATGTACCTCCAATAAATTCTCCACTTATCGATACTCATTGGTTAGTTGAAAAAATATTACCTCTTACATCTTCAAAATTTTGGAACCTTATGTATCTTAGGAGTTAGAAGAGTTAAAAATATGTAGATTAGTCTCTTATTAATCCAAATGAGAAAAATCAATAATGAAAATTCACTAAGACTAAACACTCTTTCCTAAGAACTAAGGGGATCATAACACAATAAGTAAGAGCACAAAATAGAGATGAAGACAATATAATTTTCTTACCTCCTTTGTCACATTTGATGCTTACTTATTGGCATAAGGATGTTCATTTTCAGCCTATAATGATTGTAATCTTATAGAAATGCTCTTCCATAATGGAATCATCTCTCCAATAATCACTTATGGCTTTATGTGAAGTTTGACATATATTGGGCATTATGACATTATTCTCAAAGTACTTAAGAAGGTATTCCCATAGAATAACCTTACACACAAAATCTTGTTAAAAAATGGTATGGGAACATGTATTTATAGCTCAAATAACTAATTATAACCCTAGATAGGTTAGGCTAAATTCTAACTTGGATTGAGTCTAAAGTAACCTAGGTTGGGTCAGTCTAACTTTGGGTGGGGTTAAGGCACTCATGAAATCTTGATAGCTCAGTTTCAAATATTTGTGAAGTGTGAGTCATATTTTTGAATATTTATAAGATAATAAATCACTTTATTAGCTCATTTGACTTTTAAATTCATATTTAGTGAAAATTATTTTTTTGGTAAATGAAATTCACTAATTTGATTTGGAATTTTTGTTTAGGTAAGTTAATTAAGATTTGTAATATAGTTAGTCTTAGTGATTTTGGGCTTTTGTAAATTGTTTTAAATGTCATAAATTAATAACTTGACATGAAAAAAGTTCCAAATTACTAATTCATAATTTGACTAGGGTTAGAACTCAACTAGATTAGTGATACATATAGGATAATACACTAAATAAGCTACCCTTGTCATGTTTTGGGTAATTAAATCCCTTAAATGAATGAAATTGGGTAATTGAGGTGATTTATAGGCTTAAAATGTGTCATTTATTATAAATTAAATAGAATTCTAGTTTACACATGAAATTGGACAAAACTAAGTGTCTATAGTTTATGCCTATTTGATAAGGCATTATGGGATACAAGAATAGTAACATCTTTTCAAAGAATGAAAAAATATTTAATCTAAATGGTTCATGCCCAAAGGTGGAACATAAGCCCTTGATGCCCCATAAAGGGAGCATGAGCTAAAATAGAATCATTAAATTTTCCCTTAAAATGAATAAAATGAACCAATCTAAATGATAATTGGGGTGGGATTAATGAAGTTCCCAAAGAAAATTATAGATAGTAATGGTTGTGGAGTTATGAATTTTCCCAAAGGAAATTATAATCAATAATGAAAGGTGTGACACTATTTTTACCAAAGGTGGTTATAATTAGTGGCATAAATAGATGCCTTAGTAGGGTGGTGGGATGGATACTAATTTTATTAAAGGTATTTATAATCATTAACCAAATAGAAAATTCTAATTTTCCCAAAGGCAGTTATAATCAGTACCAAAGGGTGTGACACTAGTTTTCCCAAATGTGGTTATAAGCAATGGCATAGATAGATGTCCCAGTAGGGTGGTGGGATGGATAGTAATTTTACCAATGGTGGTTATAATTAGTAACTAAATATAAAAAATAATTTTGCCAAAGGTGATTATATTTAGGAATAGAAAAAAGAAACACTAACTTTCTCAAAGGTGGTTATAATCAATAATGGAATAGGAAACACATTGATTTTATCATAGGTGGTTATAATCAGGAACACATACATTTTATCTAAAAGGGTAGGTGGATAAGTTAAAAATAATGATTTTCCCATAGGTGGTTATAATCATTAAAGTTGTAAAAAAAATAATTTATCGCAATGGGAAAAATTGGCAAGTATAACCTATGTGAAAAATATGTAAAACATATTTACGATGAGATGGAAAAGGATAACAAAAAATTTCTAGTCTAAATTATATTTCTACGATGTACATGTGAATAAACACAAGATATATTTTGAAAAATTGCATTATTAAATAGGTGTCAGGGGAGGCCCAAAAATATGGTTTAGTTTATGAGATGTTTTGTTGTTTATCATCTTATTATGTTGTATAACTCATATAGATGCTTATTCAGACATGATCATCTGTATAAACACATAATCAATTATTTATTGCTTACTTATGGATTCAAACATGTGTTAGGGTAGTTGGTTGGGTTTTGAAATATCAGAGAGATGATGCCATTTGCATTTATAAAATAGACTCATGCGAACATGGTTTTGTTATAGCTTATGATATTATGCATGATAGTTATGGATAATTAAAATGACAATTCATGCCCTAAGCATGGAAAACTTAATTTAAATGTAAATATAATCAACCTAGGAATAAGTTATGAATAATCAAATCCCAAGTGTCAATATAAAACATAAATTAAGTGTAAGACTAAATATAAAATTTTACAATTAGAGTACATGATATAGATAATCAATACTTAAAAGTAAACAAAATATAATAATCTTATGGAAATAGAGGAACAAAAATGTATAATAAAAAATAATAAAATAAAAGATAAAAACAAACAAACATAAAAAAAACAAAACACCAATAAAAGTAAATTAAAAAATGCAATAAACAAAAAAAATAAACACATAAAGTGAAAAAACAATCAAAATAATCCAAAGTAAAGAAAAGTGTAGTAAACAAACTGCTCTAAACACATAAAACAAATGAATGAAGCTAAAAAAATAACAAAACATAAACAATGGTTAATCATAGTGTTAGTACAAATAGAAAATAAACTATTCATACATGTGTAATAGAGGTGTTACTCTTGGTGATAGGGTGACCCCTAATTTAGTTAGAAATGACACAAGTATAACATAGGAACAATTGGCATAAGGTTGCCCCAAGGCTATTTAGAAATAACAACAAAAACAAGACAATAATAATTAGCACAAGGTTTTCCATAGGCTATAGGGTAACAACACAAAAAATACACAACAAAATAAGGGGGAAGAATAAAATGGAAGGCTTAGCTGAGTTGACTCTACATGCACTAAGAAAGTGGATGTTGCCTACATAGTTCCATGAACACAAGATCTAATGTGAACTTTAGGCCAAATATATTTCTCCTAGAATATGGGATAGAATAAAATGGATGATAAGAGAACATGATTAACATTTATAGGAAATTAAGAATGCTCTTAAAAAATGGTGAGTACATGAGAGAAGAAGGAATGAAATTATATAATCATGAAAATGTCAACACAAATAAGTCGTGCAAGCATGAGGTTATGGTTTAGGTTAAAACCACACTAAAAGTCAAGAGATGAGTAGCAAATAATGAAATGAAATGGTAATTCATATTTTCTACTAAATCTATTTTAGGAATGAGAAAAAGGTCATAAAATGGTGAGATCATAAGATAAATCCAAGTGGTCATTATTATATCAAATTTGAATACATAATGCTCATAACATGAACTCACCAAATGGTGATAGCATATGACTTAAAGATAATAAGGATCAAGTAACTAAATGACAAGTGGTTCCTAATGAGAGAGTTAGTGATCCCAAGTCCTTAAGGCAAATAGATGGTTGAAAAATAAAGGAAGGAGGGATCAAGCTAACTTGAGATACCCCATATATCTAGGTGTTGCCTATATAGTCTGTGTAGACCTCAAGTAGATGTAGTTCTCCTAGAAATGGGATGAAAAATACCAAGGTGCTCTAGAAATAAAATAAATAGATAATATGGTTCATCCTAAAAAAATTGATGGATTTATATATTGCATGGAAATTATAAACCAATTTTCATGGGTTTTTTATTTTTAGGATTTTCTAGATCTTTACGAATGTTTTTGAAATTTTCTAGGCATCTCAAATCAATCAAGAATTATGAGACACAAAAATGGTCCAACTCATAAAATTATGAGAGTGTGTTTTAGGTTTCTCACAAAATGGAGAGAGTGTTAAACTTAAATTGCTCACAAAATGGTGAGTGTGTCAAAATGGGTGACTAAGATGAACTCAATGATTGAGCATTACCTACATAGTCCTACAGGACCTCAAGTCACTATAGTCCACCTTCATAAAAGATGTCCAGTTAAGTACCATCAATTTTAGGTAAAAATAAATGGTGAGGCAAATGATAACAATAATGTCAAGGTGATGTGGTAATGTATGGCAAAAGGTGTTGCTCTTAATTTTCCCATAGGTAGTTATAATTAGGAAATAATGGTAAAGGGTCAATGGTACTAATTTTACCATAGGAAATTATAATTAGTATTATAAGGTGGGAAACTTATTTGGCCAAAGGAGGTTATAATAAGTGGCACCAGTAAAACATAACAACAAATGAATGATGTAATTTATAGGACCACTATCATATTTATTTCATATACTACCATTTAAACATGTAATTCTAAAAAAAATTATAGAATTGAATCTATTATAAACCACTAAAACATGATTGAAGTACAGAACCAAGGATAAACATGATAATTAGGGATATGTAAAAAGAACTAGCTAGTGAAGGGTTAAGGGCATGGTAGAATGGTAAAGGTTATAGTACAAAGAATAGATATAATGTGGCATAACTTAGATTATCCTTATAGACAATAATCTAAATCCTGCAAGCATAGAAATATTTGAGGTGCATTATGTTAATCAATTCATCAAGTTCATCTCCCTCTAGTGTAGTAAGCATGTATTCTCCATAATTGTAATTGACAACAACTACATAGGGCCCTAACTAGTTTGGTTAGATATTTCCCTTTTTCTTGAACTCAACATTGATATTTTTGTGATTCTCTTTTAGTACCATATCACCAAGCTCAAATTCATGATGCTTAACATGCCTATTGTATTAGCCTTTGAGTTAGGTCTAATAAGCTTGAAGATTATTCAAAGAGGCTAAATGATTACCATCAAGTAGGTCTAGCTCTTGAAAGTGATCCACTCTATAGTATTCATTGTTGATGATGTGATTTAATGAAATTCAAAGAGAAAGCTCAACCTCAATGAAAAGAATGGATTTAGTTCCATAACAATTGAATAGGGTGTAGATCCTAATAGAGTAAAAAATGTGGTATAATATGCCTAGAGGGAATTAAATAGTTTCAAGTGACAATTATGACCAACATCATTGATAATCTTCTTCAGAATGTGGATAATGTTTTTATTAGAATCCTCAATGTATCCATTTCCTTTTGGATAGTAAGCAGTAGATAAATGTTGCTTGATGTGGTATTGAGAACAAAGTGTTTTCACATCCATATTCTTGAATGATATGCCATTATAAGATATAATGTTAGAGGGGATGCCATAGAAACAAATGATATGGTTGAATATAAACTTGGAGATCTACTTACCAATGATGTAATTGAGAAGAATGGATTTCACACACTTAGTGGAGTATTTGGTAGTAGTTAGAACATGTTTATGGTCATCCGAAGATGTTGGGTTGATCTTACTAATGAGGTTGAGTCCCCATGTTGAGAATGACCATGGTGTCATCAATGGTTTGAGTGTCTTGGTTGGATCATGAATGGAATTGGCATGCTTTTGGCACTTAACACACATCTTCACATATGCAACTATGTCTAATTCCATTGTTAGCTAGTAATAACTAGTATGTAATAATTTTTTGGCTAATATTTCCCCACTGGTGTGAGATCCACACATTCCTTCATGGACTTCCCTCAACACTAGTCTATATTCTATCAAAGGTAAAAAATGAAGTAGAGTTACATAATATTCTATATTATTCAACTGATGAGATGGGGGTACATTGGTAAAGTAACTTGATTGTTATATGCACCACCCAGGTTCAAATCTTGGAGGTATTATAAGGTTAATTGTGGTTGTTTCACTGATATTGGTTAATTGTGGTTGTATTAGTGGTATTAAATGGTTGTGGTAGTATTGTTGGTATTATTTGGTTGTAGAGGTATTATTAGTATTCACTGATTATGGTAGTAGTGTTGGTATTGGCTAGTTGTGTCTATATTGTTGGTATTGTCTGGTTTTGGTTGTTGATGTAACTAGTTATTTATCTAGTCAAAATCCTCGTACCTATCTAAAAAAATATCTTATATGATACAAGGTTGGTCCAATTAGGCTATAAAAAGAGGCTTTATGGGTGAAGGCCTTTTTTATGTGATAAATCAGGAGACAGTTTATTTTTGAAGATATGCATAGATATCTGAGTACCAAGGAGATATGGGACCAACAATGTCATAAACAATATTGATGGTTGATTGTTAATGTGCCAACTCTAAAATATTTTCAACAAGAAATTTATAATCCTTAGCTCTATTGATGATCTAGATCATGGAACCAATAGTGGTCATGACATCTATTATTGGCCCATGGTATTATCTTAAATTGGATGTTGGCAATTTATTTCTTGAGAGTATAAACCATTACTTTATAGGATACCAAATTCTCATCCTAGGTTTGATATTGGTTTTTGGATTGATTAATGATTAACTAAGAATCACCATACACTAGTAAATTTTTAATATTCCATTATACTGGATGATGAAGCCCTATAATGATCACTTCATATTTGAACATGTTATTGGCAATGAAAAATCCAATACAAAAAGACTTGGGAATGAGATCCCCTTATATAATAACAAACAATATTCTATCCCCTGGTCCATGAGTCATGATTGATCCATAAAAGTAAATCTTCCACCATTAGGACTCATGAGGTGCATCTACTTCTTCAATAGTCATGATGGCCTCAACTATAAATATAAATGTAAGAGTTTGAGTATCATGAAGAGGGGATTTAATAAGTTGATCCACTAGTACTTGACCCTTAATGACCTTCTAGTTGGCATATTCAATTTCAAACTAGCTCAATTAAATGATCAATTTTTCCACACAAACCTGTAGAGCTGATTTGGAAAGTAGATACTTGAGTGGATCTACTTTAAAGATAACAATGGTCTTGTTGTTTAACATATAATTTCATTATTTTTGGGCTACGAACACCATTGATAATTAAGATTTTTGAATCAATGTATAGTTATGTTCATACAAAACCAATGTTTGGCTCAGATAATACACAACATGTTCCTTCCCCTATTCATAATGATGTGCCAAAAGTGCCCTCATGGCATTCTTGATTATTGATAGGTAAAGAAGTAATGGCTTATTTGGCATTGGTGGAAACATAATAGGTGGCTTGACAATATATTATTTAAGATAATTTAATGCTTTTTGACACTCTTCATTGTAGGATAATGTAACACCTTTTTTTAACAAGTGCATGAATGGGTGGTATTTATCAGCTAATTATGAGAGGAAATGTCTGATAGATTGAAATTTGCCCTACAAATTATGGAGCTAATTCAAGGTAGATGGTGATGGAATTTCTATAATTACATGAAATTTATTTGGGTTGAATTCCATGATCTTATGAGAGACAATGAAACCCAATGGTTTTCTAGAAGTGACACTAAATATAATTTCCTTAGATTAAGATTGACATTATACTCATGAAGTCTCTCAAAGATTATTCATAGCATAACTGGGTGATTGACACAGGAATTTGATTTAACCAAAATATAATAGACATAATCCTAAATAATGGCATGTATCATGTCATGAATAATCACTATAATATCTCTTGTGTAAGTGGCTCCAACATTCTTAAGTCTAAATAACATTACCTCATAACAAAACATTCCCCACATAGTGGTGAATGTTTTCTTGTGCTAGTCTTTTGGTGTAATCTTAATCTAATTATACCTAAAAATCCATCCATTATAGAGAGAATTTCATATTAAGTCATTGGGTTTACTATTATGTCAATATTAGGCAAAGGGAAGTCCTCTATCGAGAAGGCTTTGTTAATGTCTTTGAAATTAGTGAAGATCTTGATACCTTCTATTTTTTTACTTACTAGCACAATGTTTGAAATCCACTCTAAATAGTTGATCATCCTAATGTATTCCATGTATAAGAGTTTTTTCAACTCTTTATTTACTAACATAACAATATGAGGATGCATCTCATGCAACTTCTATTTAACATACTTGTCATCAGGATGTACAATGATATGGTGTACAACCAAAGTAGGGTACAAAACTGACATGTCTGAATAGGAAATATGTCAAAAAATTCCCTCAAAAGGGATGTAAAATATTCACATTATTCCTTAGTGAGGGATGTGCCTAGTTTAATCCACTTTTGATCCTTTGGAGTCCCAATATTTACCTCTGAAGTGTCCTCCACAAGAAGTGTAGAACCATCATCTAGAATAGTTGGAAATAAGTTGAAATGATTAGAAATGGAAAAGTTCACAAAATAGAATGGCTCTTATAATTTTCCTAAGTAGGATGAATCATAATCTCCTAATACTAGTAGTGGCCATGATACAAATACCTCAGGGCACTCTTGAGCAATCTATACAAAATCCTACCACTTTTCATTACTGATATTAAATCCATAAATATACTATAGGCCATAGGTCTCTTATGATTCATAGGAAGAGGAGTGAACATCCCCATCTAATGGTGTCAAAAATTGGTTTTCACTAAGAGACTTGACTTTCTATTTACTTTTTCCCTAGCCAAAAAGTGCCCCAAAGAGGTTTTCACTTTCAAACCTCAATGTTTGATTTTAATTTTATTTTTTGGATAGGGAAGTTCACCCATTATCTGAAGTAGGTGGTAGGGTCCAATCTAATAGAAAATCCCTGTTTGTGGTCTTCAAGAGGAATATGACTCCTTAATCCCATAAAGTCATATATGGCCTCATCATTTTTGAACTTGTCTAATGGCATTATTGACTCTTGTTGGTCTCAGTCTATCAATTGTCGACGGTAAAGGATTAAATGTGAAGGTTGATAAAGAGAGGTAATGGTGAAAATGGCATAGGGGTTAAATAAATTTTTAGCATAAAGGTCATTAAATATGATATAATTAGACCTTGAATTACTATTGTCATCACTATCACTATTTGTTGGTGTTGGAATACAAATTGGGTATGTGGGGTCACCCCCAGGTGGTTTAAATTTGACACCATGGGTTCCCTTATACTTGATCATTAAAACTGGTTCAATATTTCCTTATTAATGTAACTCAAGGCCTCAACCTTCAAAATTTACATGATCCATAATTTGGTCAGGAATAGGATACTTCATGCTTTGGTAACAGTTAGCCAACTCATCAGTGTAGAGCCATGAATTATCTTCTACTAAGGGGTCTTATTTTAGGCCAGAGGTCAATTTAAAAACAATGGGCTTATTCAAATGAGATTTTCCTTTGGTTTCCCATACCATACTATTATTCTTGGTTGTAGGTCTCCCATAAGCTTTAGAATTTTTAGGTAATTTGGAAATATGGAATGCATTACGAGAGATATATTCTCTAAGATCTTTGTCCATGACATAGAAATGGTTAAAATTTTTTGGTGAAGGAATGGTTGAGGTAGAGGCTAAGCTATTTAGGTCAATGTAATTAGATTTTGGGCCTGATTCAATGGCTTTTCCTTTTTCAAATTTTTATCCATCTACTTTGGGTATATGATTCATGTCAAACTAGTAGTTATAGCTTTTATATTCGAACTTAAGGAGTTTACAATACCGATATGGTTGAAGATCATCAGGTATAATCACTTCCATTCCTAAGTGTATATATTTTATAAATTCATGAAATTTAGAAGGTATAACCATGATTTCATGGATTTAGGGTCAGCCCAATAATAGATTTTTTGATAGCTCCAAATCTAAAACATGGCACATAGTATCATGGGTCAATGACCTAATGATTATTGGTAGGCTAATAGTACCTTGATATTCCCACTCTTCATTATCATATGCCTTGATAATGATGGTATCTAATTATAAGTTTATTGTTGCATATATAAGATGTTTGAACAACTTTAGAGACACAATGTGGAGACCCAAGCCATTTTCTACAAGGACACATTTAACTCTATGGTTCATTATATCAACTTCAATGTATAACGAGTTATTATGTAGAGGGCCTAGAGAATACATATCACTTTGGGCAAAGGTGAGATGTTGTCCAAGGTCTAAGTTCCCTACCATGGCTTGGAATTTGTCCAAAGTGATATTATATATCACAAGGAATTGGTTCAAATATTCATTCATGATGTCTTTATGGATAGTAGATGTGCACAATAAATCCATGATGAAGATATGTGTAGGTGTATTCTTTAGTTGTTACACAATATCATAGGTCTTCCCCTTAGTTGGTTTATTTATGATAAGCATAAAATGTTGATTGGACTCATTTTTAGTATATGGTTATGATCCTTTTATAGTAACTCTAGCTCATCAAGTTGTGATTGCATAATCTTGATCTAGAAATTGGCTTTGGTAGTTGGATAGGTAGGGAATGAGGCTTGGAATGATGCTTCTTGGATGGTATGGTGTCTAATTATCAACATGGTCGATATAAAAATCATTAGTATATGGAGGTTGGTAGGCATTGGTCATTAGATAAGTATTATTATGCGAAGGTCTATGTTTGTTTGTAGTTGGTCTAGGGTTGATAGTGATGGTGGAAACATGACCACCTAAAATGTGTCCTACAACATTATTTTATGTATAAATAATGTCATGGTAAACTCCTTGGTTGGTTTTGTCATTTTCCCTTAGTTTTGACAATTTTACTATTGTTGTTGTGGTTGGCATTGTTGTAGTTGATTGTGGTGGGATTATTTACTAATGTTATTATTTTTGGTACTACTAGTTTTTATTATTTTTATGTTGGGTAAATAGATTCTAGCAGATACCTAGATTATGATTGGTCATAGTATCATGAGTGTCTCTTTCTATCTCTCTAGTCTCCAACATGCTCTTAATCAGATGTCTGAGTTGGATGCACTGTCTTATGGAATGCCATATAACACAATGGTACTCATGAAAATCATGTTCATTGTACCAATTGAGAAAAGGAGTCCCATTAGGAAACATATTTAGTAATTACTAACTAATCATATTTGTTTGAACCAATCCTTGAAACATAAACTCAGTAAGCTCACCAAGGTCATTGAATTATCAGGCAATGGATGGTATTCTCCTTGGAAGATGGTTTTGTAAATGGTTTTGATTTTGTGGTGGTTGGTTTTATGGAGGTACTAGTTGAATGTATGAGGAAGTGGTTATTGAGTGGGTGGTGGTATATGAATAACTAGTGTTTACACCATCTAAACATGGCATGATTTAGTAACCCCATTTCCAAGAACATTACTATTGTAGTTGTAGAGTTCAGGTCTTTCATTATTGTTGGCTTGGGGTGGCATTTAAGTCAGTACTTGAGTTTAGTTCTAATTAATGTTCTGGACTTGATTGTATTTTTGGTTATAATTAGAAGAGGATATCTTGGTTATGCTTTTGTTGTCAAGGGATTTCTCAATTTGTATTCCTTTTGCTATGACCTCTTCAAATGTATGAGCACATTACATCTTGATATGGTAGGATATCTCATTGTGCAAGCTCCTCATAAATATTGTAGACAACTATTTATCTAACATATTGTGAGTAAACTGACTTTCTAAGGCTCTCCAATGTTTCAAGTATGTAGTAAAGATTTCAATAGTGTTCTATTTAGCTTAGCCTAGATCCAAAATATTAATCTCATGCTCAAGATTATATGAAAAGTGTTGTAACACTTATTTGAGAGATTATCAAATTTAGGTACAGAGTTATTTGGTAATTTTAATATCCATTCCAAGGATTATCCAACTAGACTCCTTAGGAATATTATAAGCAATTATATATCACTATAGGCACTAGATGTCAAGAAATAAATAATTACTTTAAATGTTCTCTAGGGTCACCTTTGCCTTTGTATTTATCAAATTTATGTGGCTCATAACTTGGTGGAAATGGTATTTTCAAATACTCCATGTTGAATAGGTAAGATCATATCTCCTCCATTTTGAATTTATTCATTTGTTTTCCAACCTGTATTACTTGAATTTCATCCTTCATCTATTAAAATTATTAGGCTAGGAAATTAGGAGTGGCCTATTATTTTTGGGGTTTTATGGTCAAAGGTGGATTACTTTGACTGGGGTAAGTATATTATGGGATTCTAGTTAAATTAGTTAGATGACCAAGTACATGTATCCATGAATTAAGGTTATATTATGGGTATAGAATATGTTTCTATTGAAGCATATTTTCGTTTGGGTTGGCTATATAACCCTAGATAGTGAATTTTGGCTATGGAAATGGCATTTGGATCTATGGAATGTGTTGGTATTGTTGGGATTGGGAGGGAACTTGTTGTCTACATCTCGAACCTAGTTAGATATAGGGAAAACATTGTTGAATAAGTCCCTATTGTTGAAGGTTTTGGTCATTGGGTCTTTATTGCATGTGTGATATCCATTAGGTGAGAGGCAATTATTTCTAAGCACTTGATACTTGATATGCGTAATAACCTTGTTGTTGTCTAAACACCTATTGTTGGATTGGTATTTATTATTAAAACAACACTTATTGGCTAAATAAATGTTGGTTTGGAAAGTGTTGGGGGTTTTGTATTTATTTTTGTTGCCCGAATAGCACTTTTTAACCAACAAGAATACATTATTGGTTAGGAAATGTCTATGATTGAGAAAGTATATTAGTCTGTTCTTGTTGTGGCAGAATGTTCATTGTCACATATTGAGGTGGCATAGTGTTATGTAGTTATTACAGTGGTAAGTTGGTTTGTTGTTGGATTATTTCCCCTTGTTGTACATTTGAGGAAGTATCTTGTTGGGGAGTGGAGGTTCCTTGTTGAGTTTGGGAAATAGGCATACCTATTCTCTTTTATTGCAACCCACTCATGGTGTATTTAAAAAAACCTACTATGTATTGCTTAGCTATAAGTTAGACCCACTTTGGTTTAAATTAGACTGCACTTGTGTGCTATCTATAAAATTTTGAGCGTGGTCTTCCATTTGAGAAACATTATCTTCTATTAAAATATAAATATTATACATATCACTAACCAATATGATTTGGCTAAAAGGATATACATTTTAGCTTGCCTATCTTAAGGAATATATTTGATGCCTTATTAATGGAGCTATCTTAATAAGTAGTATGTTAGAAACAACCCTTGCATTGAGGTTATGAGATAGGTTGAGATAGGTTTGGTATGATTATTTTACATGTTCCATTTATTCATCCATAATACCTTTTCCTTTTGTAAGCATATTTTGGTTCTGTTATGGAATTTGAACTAGATCTTGGCTATAACTAGTAGATGCCTATGTGAATGGTTGAATTCATAGTGCATTAAATTCATAGTGCATTACTAGGTTTTATAATCAAGCTAATTAGTATTTCATGTAGAAATCATATCATAAACTTGGCCCCTACTTCAATAGATCTAACTAGCACTTCATCTTTTTTTCTAAAAAAATGATGTTTAAATAAGTATGGTCATAACTTGTCTGTGTTGGTGTCATAACATAATAGGTCTCTTATTATTTGTTTTATTCAATTTTAGACATCACTTGAGTAAATTATTGCTTTGTTTTCTCTAATCCTTGGCCTAGATAAGGAGGCATGGTTACCAAATACTATGCTAAATGGTCATGCCTTTGTTTAACGTATGGGATGTTATAATATGGATAGGGATCCATCTCATAAGATACATCATCATATGACTCTTGAACAAAGGGGTCATTAGTCATAAATTTATTATATCTAGGATTATACATAGTCCTATTATATGTGTAATGAGGTAAGTTTAAATCCATAGATAGGTCATGTGAAAAATAAAAGGGTTTAAAGGTAACACAAAATTGAGGTCTAAATCAAAGGACCTTTGGTTTTATAGAAGAGGAACAAAGGGATAAATAAATAAACTAGGAAAAGGTACTGCAAAACAAATGCAAGACCAGTCTAACAAAAATGATACTGATTTACCCAAAGGTGGTTATAACTAGTAGCAAAAGTAACACAAAGGCTCAAACTTGTTTATGGATAATGTACTTATTTTCCCAAAGATGGTTATAATAAGTCACAAGAGTGTCTAAACAAAGTATAAAAATTGTGAACTTGGATCAAGAGATAAAAATGATTTACCCAAAGGAAACTATAATTATGCTAAAAATAAGGCTAGACTCAGAAACAAAAAACTCAAACTAGACTAAGGTAATTGGCTCAGATGACACTCCGTAATTAGCTCAATTAAGATTTGAAAATTAAATCACAAGATATTATTATAAAAATGGAACTAGGATACTCAAAAATTTAGCACAAAAAAATTTAGATAAATTACATGGTAACAACTTGGCTAAAAAAATACACTCTAAACAAGGCATAAAACAAGAAACAAACATTAAGTCTAGGCAAGGGGTCTTTTAGATCATATATGAAATCAAACTAAGTAACATAATCCAAACATAAAATATAGACAACCTAAGCCTAAATTATATGAGGCTTTGGTGTGAACCTAATTATTTTAGGATTTGTACTTTGAAAGGTTGAATTTCAAATTTAATGCAAAAATACTTGAATGTTATAAGGAAAAAAGGCTAGACAAAAATGGTTAGCATAATAAAGAATTTGAAATAAGAGAGGTAAAATCATATCTTGGAAAGTTTTTTCAAAAGTGATAAGAGATTGGAATGATTTAGGTAGTGTAACAACACTCCTTCAAACAAAAGTCATGGTAAATGGTTTTGGACTAGAATATTGAAGGTAAAAGTTTGAGATGAAATAGGCAGTGTAACGATGCCCTATTTAAAAAAGAGGCACAAAAATGACTTTGGAATAACACTCTAAGGAAAAAAAGTGTGACATAAATGGACAAAGTAACACCTGCTAGGCTAAAGGCATGTAAAAAATGTGATAGTTTTGGACTTGTTTTGATATGACAACATAAACAAATAGTTTTAGTTTGAAAACACACATAAATTAAATAAAATAGAAATAACACTAATGGATCATTGTATATCTAAAAAATGACATGGATATGCATAGCTTCTACCAAATTTTCAATTGATATACTAATTCATGTGAGGAATTTAAGTATTAATCCAAAAATTAAAGTACAGTTATAGGTAGAGTTTTTATGCCCCCCTCTATCTCTCAATAATTGATATGTGGCATGAAATTAAAGTGAGGATCACTTGAAATTTGGAAATAAATTCCATGGTAAGTGGATTTTTGATAAAATCTATAGATCTCACATATAATAGCTAGTCTTAAGTGTGGCTAACACAAGGGTAAAATTATGTCAAATAAATCCAAACCACATATATTAATATGCAAGGGTTTATTCCTTTGAATAGTGACTCCATCCATGTACTTCTTAGTGGATTCTGATGTCTGGTTGCCACATGGCCTAGGTACCCTTTGAGATGGTCATGATAACCACTCACCACTATACCATATAATGATTTAAATAATTTGTATACCTCATTATGGAGTGGGGTTAGTATGATGATGGGAGATGAAACCCTAGGTCAACACACCCCTAAATAACTCATGGGGAGGTGATGAAATCCCAACCATAGTACAAATGTATAAAAGAAGTAAATGAAAAATGAAAGACTTTAGAGGTCATTTTTGGGTCACCTGAGTCACTCAGAGCTTGGGGAGAGCATACATGACATTATTTTTGACATAACTTTTCAAATAATTACAATAAACTGAGTACTTTTAATCACTCTATTTCCTTAAATGGAATGGGGGAGAACATACATGCAATAGTTCATAATTTTCCACAAACAAAGAAATTAGTCTAATTAACTTTAAAATCTATCTAATAATAAAAAATAAATATAAAGTGAAAAGAATTTTAAGATCTCTAAATAAGATTTATGTTCCTTTTAATAGCACTAAATTGAAGTGTGATTGAAATTTTGGCCCCTTGGCCTTATTTGCACTTGTAAAAATTTCAAAAACAACTAAAAGGCAAATAAAACTAAGTAAATTTTAATCACCAAACCAAAGGGATGTGATATTTTAATAATTCTTAAGATTTTCTCTTTCCACCTTAGGTCCTAAATTTTTTTATGGGGTTTGCCTACTTAGAAGCCCAAAATCAAATGAGTAAACAACAATTAAATTTTAACTCTTGGGTTTCTATTTTTGTCTCAAATAAATCATCACCGATCACATAGAGATTGATGTCAATTCCTAAAATTGACGTTGATTCAGTCAAATCATCAATGTTTTATGCAAATAAAAAAACCAATGTGTTTATTAAGAGAAATTGTGGATAAACAAATTTAAGACATAAATTTCTCATGGCCCTGCAAGAAGAAAGGTTACAAAAATAACAAATAGATCATTAAGAAAAAAATGAAGGTAAGAAAAATCAAGAAAAATATATTTTTTTGTATTCTTGGCTTGCTCTTATTTTGACATAGAGATCATGGTCAATTCCTAAAATTAGTAATGATTTTACACAATCATCATTGATCCCTGCAACCTTGTTAAAAATACATAAAATTAAAATCTAAAACTCTAGACTTGAATATTTAAATGCATACATTAGAAAAATAAAAACTAGCATATCAATCTCCTTATCTATATAGGATGCTTAGTCCCACCAGGCCATTTTATACCTTAGGAGTTTAAAGAGTGAAAAATATGTAGATTAGTCTCTTGCTAGTCCAAATGAGAAAACATCAAGCATAACAATTCACTAATACTAAACACACTTACCTAATAACTAAGGGGAGCATAACACAATAAGCAAGAGCATAAAATAGAGATGAAGACAAAATAATTTTCTTACGTCCTTTGTCATATTTGATGTTTACTTGTTGTCATAAGGATGTTTGTGATTGTCCTATGATGATTTTAGTCTTATATTAATGATTTTACATGGTGGTAGCATATCTCCAATATTTATTTATGGCTTGGTGTTAATCTTGGCATAAATTGGGCATTATGACACTACTCTCAAAGGCTTCAATAAGGTATTCTAGTAGAATAACCTTACACATAAAAGCTTGTTAAACAATGGTGTGAGCACTTGTATTTATAGCTCAAAAAACTAAATCTAACCCTAAATAGGTCAAGTTAAATTCTAACTTGGGTTAGTCTAACTCTAGGTGGGGTTAAGGCACTCATGAAATCTTGACACCTCAATTTTAGATATTTTTGAGGCATGACAACTCACTTTAGATATTTGTGAGGTGTGAGTCATATTTTTGAATATTTATGAGATAATAAATCACTTTATTAGCTCATTTGACTTTTGAATTCATATTTAGCTAAAAAATTATTTTTTGGTAAATGAAATTCACTAATTTTATTTGGAATTTTTTTAGGAAAGTTAATTAAGGTTTGCAATATAATTAGTCTTGCTCAGTGTTTTTGGGATTTTGGCAATTGTTTTAAATGTCAGGAATTAAGAATTAATAACTTGGCATGCTAAAAGTGCCAAATTACTATGTCTTAATTTGAATAGGGTTAGAAATGAACTAGGTTAGTGATTTATATAGGATAATACACCAAATAAGATAGCCTCATCATGTTTCAAGGAAATTAAATCCATTACATGGATGAAATTGGACAATTCAAGTGATTTATAGGCTTAAAATGTGTCATTTGCTAGAAATTGAATTGAGTGTCAGTTTAGGCATGAAAGTGGCCAAAACTAAGTGTCTACACCTTTTATACCTCCTATCACATCTATTATTATACCTGATAATTTTCATATTAATTATTCCAATAATAAACCAATTGAATATGATCAATCTTCCTATATAATTTCACCTAATCTTGAGATCACCCTTGATGCCAAGGCCACTGATATTTATAGATACATTTTGAATATGATTACCATGATAAAAAAAATTATTTGTCTTGAATTATATGTGGAATATTATGCCCCTCTACCTACATTACCTAGTGATGAAGCCATCCTTGAATTGTTCCATGCTTGAGAACCTCAACTTTCTCAGCAATATCACACACTTGGGATTTTCAAGCAAAAGGCCCCTCATTTTAACAACTTCATTTCTATAATTGATCTTAAAACCAATCCCATTTCATCTCTTCCTAATGTGCCATATAATTTTCAAGATGGAAATGTTATGCTTATTAAGGAAACTAAAAGAATCAAATATGGCATCCCCTCATGCCCTTAATCTATAATAGTATCTAGATAACTCACACCAAATGAACATGATAGCTTTAATTTATTATTAGATAAATATCATGAGAATTTTTCTTGGTAATATGAGGATAGTCATGGAATTTATTCTAGTATCATGGTGCAAAACATCATCTCATATCTTGATTCCAAACCCATTAAAAAAAAAATAACAAAAATTTCCCCCCAAAGTTGTTAACTTATGCCATAAAGAAATTATTAAAATTTTATATGAAAAATTTATCAAACTTTTGGACTATTCCAAATGGTTTCCAACATTTTACCCATTCACAAAAAATTCACCATGGTCATTCACATTTTCATCAATTTATATAACCTCAATCTTGCTATCCCAGGGATAATTTTCCATTAACTTTAATAGATGCCATCATCGATTCCACTGCTAGATATTAAATTTTGACCCTCATGGATGATTTTTTGGGATAAAATTAAATTCACATCACCCCAAAATATAAACATAAGATAACTTTCACCATGAAATAGGGTACCTATTTCTATGTTAAAATTCCCTTTGGCCTTAAAAATGTTAGAGCCACCTATCAACAAGATATGACCCAAATTTTTCATGACCTTATCCATAATATTGTGGAAACATATGTGGATGACCTCACTACCAAATATAAAAGCTATAAAACTCATCTTTCTGATCTTGTTATCATCTTTGATCAAATTATCAAATATAAAGTTAGATTAAATCTATACATATGTGTCTTTGGTACCACATCTGGTAAATTGCTAAGGTTCTTAGTCTCTTTTGATGGCATTGATGTTGATGATAATAAGATCAATGTTATTGTCAACATTCATATTCCTCATTCCATTCTATATGTTCATACTTACCTTGGAAAGCTTGGGGCAATACGATGATTTGTCCTTGAAATGGCTTATCACATTTATTATGTTAATTACCTTATTAAAAAAGGTAATGCTCTTAAATGGACTGATCTTTGTTAGAAAGAATTTGATAACATGAAAGAATCATTGCTTCATATGCCCGCCCTTTTTCCACCTTCTAATCACCATCCTTTAATTTTTTACTCTTCTTCCACACCCATATTAGTTGGGGAAATGCTTGCCAAATAGATGATACTGGAAGAGAATATGTTATCCACTATATCAATCAAGGTCTCATTGATTATGAAATTTTTTATACCAAAGTATAATGTGATTACCTTGATATATATTTCACAGCTTAAAATCTTTGTCATTACATGCTTTATTAAACAACTTATGTCATATTTATTTTTGACCCATTTTATCACTTTTTATCTAAAGCCTTTCTCCTTAGAGATAGAATTGGCAATTAGAAGGTTCTTTTACTCTAATTTGACCTCCGCATCATCATAAAAAAATTCTATCAAAGGACAAGTCATTATTAACCAATTCATAGTAGCATGCATACCCACTACCATTCACTTTCAAGATAGTCTCCCTAATGGTAACATACTCTATATTGAAGGTCTTAATCAGGTTATCTCTCTTAAAGATTACTTCCATAACTTCACTACTAATTTAGACATAAGTAATCAAGAATATTCCTCTATCATTCTTGATACTACTAAATCAAAAGTAGTCATGGAATAAATCTCAAAATTAATGTCTATTTACATGAAGACACTTAGAACCTTCATTTTGATGGTGCCAAATGACTATAGGGAGCTAGGGTAGATTGTATCCTCATTAGCCCTCATGGTAAAATTATCCCTTTGGAATTTTGACTTACCTTTAATTTCATTAATAACATGGTAAAATATGAAGCATCAATCCTAGAATGAGAGTGGTAATTGACTTATACATTACATATTTTCATGCTTTGGGTGACTCCTAACTCATCTATTGATAGGTTAATGGTGATTATCAATGTAAAAGTGAAAACATTATTGTTTATCATCAAATGGCCACTACCCTTACCAAAGACTTCACTTCTTTTACCATCAATCCCATCCCTATAGATAAAAAATCTATCTCTAATTCCCTTGATTCTTCAACATCCTTATTTCATCTGTACTAAGTTCTTACCAATTCTAACTTTCTTATTCAAATAAGAAAGTCCCCATATTCCATCCAACCACAAGATTCAATTATCTATCATATTGAGGCTGTCACCATTTGATAGATACCTTGGTACAAAGACATTATCCAATTATTTGAGCATCAAACTTATCCTTTGAACATAAATTCCTATGAAAATACTCAAATTCACAAATAAACTTTCAAATATGTCATTCGATATAAAACCATTTATAATCATAATATTGAAGGTACCTTACTTTATTATGTAATGAAAAATATGTTCCTCCTCTCTTTGAACAAGTACATGGGGGAATTTATGGTGGTCACTAAAGTTGACATGCTACAACACATAAATTACTACATATGGGATACTTTTTCCCTACTCTTGAAAATGATGCTATTGAATTTGTTAAAAAGTTTAGTCCTTACTAACTTCATGATGATCTAATACATTTTACACTGGATAAGCTCCAAAGTGTGGAATCTCCTTGGCCATTTTCTATGTGGAGATTAGATGTCATAGTAAAACTACCTCAATCATAGGATGGGCATGTCTTTATCATCATGGCTATTGAATATTTCACCAAATGGGTATAAGTTATGCCTCTCATCAATGTCATGAGAGCCACTATTTATAAATTCATCATTAATCAAATCATCTATCGTTTTGGAATTCCACATACCATCATTTCTAACAATAGTGGGAATTTCAAAAATAAATATGTGAAATATCTTTGTGCTAAATTTAAAATATCCCAAAAATTTTCTACACCCTATCATCCACAATGTAATGTCCAGGCTAAGGCCACTAATAAAATTCTCAATAAAATACTCCAAAAGATAATATGTGAAACCCATATGGATTGGCATCTTCAATTAAATCCTACTCTTAGGGCCTATCACACTAGCATAAGCACTGCCACTAGGAAACACCATTCTAACTAGTCTATGGTTTTGAATATATCATCCCATTAAAAGTTGAGCTTCCCTATTTACATATATCTATTCATAGTATCATACTTGATGAGGAATTACATGAAGATTTCCTTCATGCTCTGATATTATTAATGAACACTATCTCTCTGCTCTGCAACATTATCACCAATACAAAGTTTATATCACCAAACAACATAACAAAGGGTTAAAGTCCACAATTTCAATATTAGTGATCTAGTCCTTAAATTAGAATATACCCATGATAAATAAGGTAAATACACTAAAAAATGGTGGGGACTTTATTTATTAAAAGCTATACTTGGTCCTAGAACCTATCTCCTCCAAAATAATGAAGGCCATGTTTTCAAAGAACCCACTAATGCATAATTTTTTAATTACTTTACTTATATCTTTCCATTCTTATCATGATTTCTATATGCTATTATACTAACAAATTTTTTAATATATCTACATAGGTCTCACCTCCTACAATAGTTTATCTTTCCATAAACCTTAGTTCCTTCTCTTAGTTACTTGGTTTCTATTTATCAGGAGTTACATTGTACAACTATGGATAGGACTCGATCTTCCTCATGAATTCATTTGATATTATTATTTCATTACTTTCCAATCATTTTGGCCCCTTGGGTTTTTATTTTATGATTTTTAGTTTAATACCATGGATAGGACTAGGACTTCCTCATAAATACCATACTTTTTTTTTAATTTTCACATGCTTTGTTCACCCTCTTGAGTTTCTATTTTATGAGTTTCAATGTAATCCCATGGATAGGACCAATCCCTCCTCATAAAATCACCATCTTTAATTAATTCAATGTTTATTTTCTAGAATTTTAAGCAATGGTTATAAGCTTGTGATTCCTTATTTTCAAATTTATATTTTATTTCTTTTGTAGATAAAACTTGCACAAAAAACTATGTTAGTATGCTTTCCCACATCTCCAACATTCTTATGATAAGGAATCATCCTTACCTATCATTGTACATTTTTTCACCTTTGTCACATTTTTTATGATTTGAAGTAATTCAAATTGTTTCATGTTTATTCCCCTTGATTTCCTTTCCTTTAATTCCACTTTGGATAAAACAATGTCAAATCCAAGCTAACACTTTTATTTCACATGAATAAACAAGACTATTAGACACCATGATATCTATGTTCTCTTTCTTAGAAATCAAGTCCAAAGTTTTCAAATGATAGACATAATTAACATCCATATTTGGTTCTCTGAACCCATATGGAGGAGGAATAGAAAAATCCATCAAAATTTAAAATTCAAATCATTTGAAATAAAAGGCAATGATTAAAAGGAAACATAAAAAGTCAAAATTCAAAATCACACCAAAAGACATGATTAATAGCACATCTCCTACTTCTAATCGATGCTCAAACTCTATATTTGGCATCATCATAGAGCCAAGGTACATTTGGGTGTGGTAGGATAGTATATTAGGATAGGATAATTCAAAATAATCTATAGTGCCGTGTAATTTCTCACACAAGTACCTAATCTTCACAGTAAATTGATGGCTTTGTAAGGGGTCATAAGGAATGAAAAACATGTTTTAGGAAGGTAGGTCCATTTTAATTTTAATGAATATAAAATTCATTAAAATTATATTCATAATTCATTTTATGACCTAATATTTGTGTGGCTATAAGTTCTTCAGAGTCCTTAATGTCAAAAGTCCTCTTATTTTGACAAACCTAATTTAAGTGCCTTGACTTTGATAAAGAGTTTATCTACCTTGATTTTTCCTTCATTTCCTCTCCACCTATTTCATTTCCCCCCTTGAAAAGAAAGTTTGATTCTAAATCTATTTTCCCACTTATATATTCCATCTTCTTCACATCTTAAAAACATTTTAGCACTACTTTGTTTCAATTTTATTTATCTTTAGAAAAACACAATATGCTTGAACAACTCTGGATTACGTGCTTTACATTTATAGAATTATTTTAAAAGTTTTTCCTTTTTCATAGTTCCTCTTTTTAAACAACTATGTACATTTATATTTTTCATGTTCTTTTTCCATTATTGAGTGAGGTTGGATTATTACTTTTCACTCACCAATGTTGTTTTGCATTTTATGCATTTTTTCCATTGATGATTGAGTAAGGATTGTTACTAATTTCACTTTGATGTTTGATTACCATTTTTGACATGTATCCTTAGTTTGAATTGGTTTATTTTCCTTTATTACTTAAGGTTTACTTGTTTGAGTTTTTTAGATATTTAGTAGCCTTGGCTTTTCAGTTACCCAATTTACTCCAGAATTTTGACTTGGTCATTTAGTCCTAACTTAGCATTTGTCACCCTAACTTATAAATTTTTGAGTAATTCATGCCTACATCACAACAATTATCTTGGATTTCCTACATTTGTTTGTTTTTTCTCTTTAGTTTTGCATCCTTGGGTTTGTCTAAAGTAGTCTATGTACCATCTATGATTAAAACTACAAACACAGCATACAACCATATAGTGATAAAGGTAAATCCAGGTATCCATACATTAATTTTATTTTTCATTTATTTATATTTTAGTCATTTAATTTCAATCATTTTATGCTTTAAAATATTGTAATTTATTTAGCTTTAACATTGTGTGTTGTTATGTTGTTTCCTTGAAGCACCATCCCCTATTGCACTTGAGTGACGCATGATGAGATTCGAGTGAGGCATATGTATACATATAACATTTTAAAAATTTATCAATTAATGATGTTTTCTCTCTTGTAGGAACATTTTGAGTCTCAATATCTCTAAGTGCATGCTTTAAAGGGTGCATCAAGAAATGGGTGGGCAGACCATTGGTGCTTTGTAGGATTTTTTCCCTCTATACTCCCACTTGCTATTAATCCAGCCATATCCCATATAATTTTATAAGCATTATTTCATATATTACACACTCCTCTAATATTTCACCACCTTAATTATCCCCTTCCTAATCTTAAAACCCTTTTTGATGGTTTCAAAACTATTTAGGGTTAGATTTAGTTATATATACACATTCATTTTGCCATTTCTTAGAGAGAGACAAGAGTTAATTATTCATTTTCACTTCTTTATAATCTATTATTTTACCATTATACTTGAGGATTTATTTATTAGGGTTTATACTTGGATAAGAATATTGTCTTATGGAAAAGTCTTGGATGATTTATCATTTCTTAGTGATCCTTACAAACCACAACCAACCCTTTTTAAGCACCTTTGGCCAAGGGAGATATTGAGTCTCGATAGGTTCATCTTCACGGTAATTATCTCTAACTTTACTCCTCTATTTTAGTAGATATAGGTATCATAAGTAATGGATTTTAAATATATTAATCTCTCCATGAATTAGGGCTCTATCTATATATAGCTTAATTAGGATTCTCTTATGCATTTTTACTTTTATGTTTATTATCCCCACTTTGTGCCATAAGCTTTGGTGAGCACTAAATTAGAATTTAATTTAATTGTCATTTACTTTGTGAATATGAAAACATAGGACCTAGTTAGGGTTATTTCATGGTGTTGCTTGATTGGAGGCTTTGGAACCCTCTATAGTAATGTTATTGTTGTAAGATATCCCTTGGTTAGGTCTAGAGGATCCATATTAGTCATGAACCCAAATATATAATGTATCAAAAATCAAAAGTGTAAGTAGGATTTATATTCTCAAATCTAGAATTGATTAATAGATGGGTAAGTGCAAAAAATTGGGGGACAAAAAAGGGCCTACCCGTGGACATGATTTTTATAAAATTTCAGAAATGTGAACTTATGCAAATAATTTGAGATGGATACACTCAAAATTTGAAGATGGTATTTAAACATGAATTGTATAATTTTGAGTCTAGTTTCCAAAAAACTATTTTTTTTGAAAAATGGTTAAGTATAATTAGGTAAAACATATAAAAATTGAAGAGGACCTCCTATTTTTTTAAAGAAAACATAATAGATAGATGATCTTGTAGC
The DNA here is from genome assembly GCA_037957365.1 of Torreya grandis. Classification (NCBI taxonomy): domain Eukaryota; kingdom Viridiplantae; phylum Streptophyta; class Pinopsida; order Cupressales; family Taxaceae; genus Torreya; species Torreya grandis. Next base: position 4,890,542 of record JARHVA010000374.1, on the reverse strand, counting down.
TCACCATTTTTTGAGCATCATTAAATATTGTTTGAAATCCTTTTGTGAATATTTAGATAAGATATTCTAGTGTGTTATGAACTTTTTTCATATTTCTTTATGAATATATCTTTTTATTAATTTTGTAATTAAGTAGATCTTGAAAACTAACAAAAAAATGGATAGTCGGCCATATAACCCACCCTAACTACCTCAAACAAAAATGAAATTTTATTTTTTTGAATGTGTATAGAATTAGGCCTAGTTTTTTACCTTATAATTTATTTTGCACTTGGATTAGTTAAAAAAAATAGATAAACATGAATAGGCATGTATGGGTGTGGTATATAGTGGCCTAGAAAAGGTGTTGTTAGAAATAAATATAGTTTGAACCCTTAAAATAACCCAAAAATTATAAAAATCATATATTTAAAAAGAGGAAAATATGAAAATCATAATGGTAATAATTTTTATAATTTTGATGTTAAAATCCATAGTGTATTTGATGATTGAAATAATTTTTTTTTGGATTTTCTAAAAAATCTTAGTCTGGACTGTAGATGCACAATCACAAGCCTTTGGCTCAAAAATCCAAGTTGTTTGTGAGCCTAAAGGATCCGTTTTCAATCCAAATTCAAATAATGCATACATGTTATATAATGTGTATGCATTATTTTATGTAATACATAATGCGTACATGTTATATAATGCATATACATTACTTTGAAATAACACAAAAAAAATAAGTTTCAAGTTTTTTATAAGGGAAAGGTCCCATTATCCATACATCCTTATAGGGGAAATGTCAATTTTTTTTATTTTTATAGGGGAAAGGTTAAATTTTGTGTTGCTTTGGATAGTGAATTAAGGTGCCATAACATTGCATTAAACTTTGAAATTTTTACTCATTTCAATATTTCATCTTGACTAATTATAAATAAGGTTTCAAGGTCTAACATATTATAAATTTTACAATATAACTTATTTTATCATGAGAGGTCATAAACTACATTTTTAAAACCTATTATCAAAACTTAACCTTTAGAGTACTGTTGTCAATTAGGAGTGTACCCTTGTGAGAAGTGTGTAATTCATTAATCATATTGGAACATGGAATCTCTCCAAAGTGTGGGTGAATTCATAAGGGAGAAATTATATATAGAGGTTTGGTTCCCTTGGTGCTCTCACTAAAACTTACTTTCAAACTACTACTTATTGATTCTGACAAGGAATAGGGTGCAAAAGATAATGAAAATGGATGAAACTGAATGAAAATTGAAATGGAAGGTGATGCACCAACTATTTTTTGAAATCATATTCTTTAAATTAAACTTATATTAAATGAATAAATCTTACACACACATTCACTTCACTCAAGTAAGATTTCTACATCAATATTTCATAATAAGGACCTTATAAACTCAACTCATGCAAAGAAGGACTGAACTCACATATAATACATGAAATTAAGATTAGTTTTGACACTTATAATGACTTGTATAACATCAAAAATCTCTCATTAAGGTACAAAACTAGACTATAACCAAGTAAAACAAGTATTTCACTAAGTTCTATCAATGGTAAACATATACACTTCACTAGAAAAGACTTGAAAATGGAGGAATTTTATTTCTTATTTCTCTCAAAAAGGTGAATTAAAATATTTTAAGCCTTTAATAAAAATAAAAATATCAAATATTAATCTTAAATTATGGAAAAAATAATACATATAGTAAAAAAATGCTTGGAGACAAAGCAACCCCAAAGTAGGGGACCTCAAACTTAGTCAAATGACTCCTCCAAAAGTGCTATGTATCATTTTTAGATTATAAAATGTATTTAATTCATAAATTTGAGTGTAAAATAAGTTTTAAAATGTTTATTAGTCTTATTAGACTCATCATTATGTTTGTTCAAGCTTAGATCACTTGGAGAGTGCCTATATTCTTGCACCCACTCCTAGATTTTAGCTTTCTTGTCTCCCTTGATGAATGGGTCTCCTCCATGGATGTAGGTCTTAAATTTATTTAAATTATTTTATTTTAAAACTTATATAGGCTCATTAATTATACTATAAAACTTGATAATATTTGGTTATGAGACTTCTTCAATAAATTGACTTTGTCTTGCACATGGGCTTTAGAAGAGAAAGAGTCATATTTGCACTTGTTGGAGACCTTTTACAAATACTCATTTAATTATAACTTTTAATTTAATTATTAATAAATTTAATATTTAATTAAATATCCTTATTTAAATTTCTAAGTCTTTGTAATAGGCTATATGCACTTATTTAGCCTTTAAAACCCCTCAAAAGGCTCATTTTGCACTATGACATAGAGGGAAAAGGAGGAGTTTTCTTCATAATTACATCAAACCTAAAATTTTAAACAATTTATAGATTATTTATGACACACCATAAATGGATAAATATTATTTAAAGCACCATCTACTCCAAAAAAAATTATTTGACACTCAAATCATGCATTTTCCATGTATTCTTTGTAACCCTTTTTTTTTTTGCAAATCTCCTTGTCTGAGATAATATGGAAGTGTTGGTGAGAATATGAGACTTGTTAAAGGTACCATATATCCTATTACATATCCATAAAAAAATTTGTGATCCAAATCCAGGTGAAAGTGTGTTTTCTAGCCCATTTCCTTTCCAAATTAGGCCTAATTAGCCCTTTTAGCCCTAGAAGAGAAATTTTGATGTTCGGAGATCATATAGGTGTGAAACCTAAAAAAAGTGTTTTATTCAATTGTATAATACCACCTAAAATTATCAATATCAATTTTTGTGGTTTGGAACAACTTGGAAGTAATAAAACCATGAAATGGCCTTTAGAAGGCTTGTCCTTTGAAGGCATTTTCTGACTGGCCCAAAATAATGGAATGGTTTGGGCACATTTGGATGATTATTTATGAATTTATGAGATTTTAAAGTTAAAAAAAGTCTCAATATTACTTTTCCATCAATTTTAATCTTTGGATGATCCTTGAAACCCTTATTTTATCTCAAAAATAAGAAAAAGTATAGTTTTTGTACTATTAATTACAAGTGAAGGTAAAAAAAAATACATTTTAAGTACCATATGATATTAACCTAAAACATATGTTAGGTTTTATGAACACAATATGTGGTTTTGTAGGGTGTCCAACTCAAAACTTACAAACTGGTCTAAAACAGGGTTTTTGTTAGTTTTCACCCTTAAGGATGATTCATAAAAATAGGACACCCAAATTGAGAAAAAATTCAAAAAATATGAAGTTTAATACCCCAATAAACATAACATAACTCGTTTGGGTTCCATTATAAACCTCCTTGATGGGGTAAGCATTCAAACTTGGCCTATCAAATTGATCTCTTCAATCTATGCACTCTGTGATGGGCTTAGGCCAAAAAATGGCTTCTTTGTGACTTATTATATATAAAAAACAGATTATACATACCTTATATAAACATATTAACATTTTTAAATTATTTTAAATGGTTATTAGACCTTGTAATTTAAAATGACCCCCTGCTGGGTAATAGGCCTAGTCTAGGCTAGTGGGGTTTGATTACAAATGATTATCCACCAACAATTCTAAGTGTTTTATCATCATCCTAGAGATAAATTAATTTTATTTCACACTAAATAAATATTAAAAAACATTCCAAATCACCAAAAAATATTCCAAGACCACCCAAAACTCATTTTGGTCACATTTTCTTCATTCTTTATCTCCATGCATGCCTAAAAGTGGCCTACCTCTGAGACAAAATAGAAGATATGTGCCCTATTTATAAATGAAAAATAAAAGAATTAGGGTTTTAATTAGGTCATTATTACCCTCTGTACCAAAATTCAAGTCAAATTGATGCTTCTAGCTCCCTTAATGACCAAAATCCCAAGGCAAACTTTCCAGAAGTGGACTTTGCGCAAAAAATGGTATATGGACTGAAATTTAATTGTTTGGACCACTTTATTGTATTATTTCATAGTTATTATAATTATTTTGAGTTTAAATAATATTTTGGGAACTTACCCAATCATATTTGTCATAATCTCAAGCTTGACTACACTCCTTCATCCCTTATTCTTCTCTTGGTAGGCTTGCTGTGATTATATGAATATGCTTCTTTGCTTAGGAATGAAACTTGTAGGTCTATAATTTCATGGTTATGACTTTTTAATTTATTTTAATTCCCATTTTATTCATTTATATTCCCCTCATTTAACTCATCCTCAAACCATAGTATCTTTATGTCATTAATGCATATGGTCTCTCTAGGGCTAATTGACTATGCATAGACTGTATGTGTACCTTTGGTATCTCAAAGATATGTTATATAACAAATTAAGTTGATAAAATAATTATAATTAAATTTATTTAATGTTCCAACATACCTCACCATCCATTCTAGCTCACCTCATGTCCTTGTTCAAAATACCTGACTATGGACTTATGCATACTCAAAAAAAGTAAGGTTGTAGGTGTTTTTGATAGGGTCTATAATCAAATGACTTCAAAATTTCATAATATCAACCTATTTTATGGTTCCAAGGGAGTATGGGGATTTTATTTACAAGGTCTATGCCTAAGGAGGATGGGTGGATGAATGAAGGATGATGGGGATGTAGAGAACATGAAAACAAGGAAATAACATTTGAAAGTGATAGAGATGAGGGATGATGTGACAATAACATGGAAAAGACATATAATGGATGTAAAAATTCCTTCTTTAAACCCATTATTTTTAATTTGGAAAAATATAGACATATAATCCTAAAACCATGGACACTTGAAGACAAACACATATTATGGAGCCCTGATTGGAACCTTATTAAACCCTATTTTCCATTCATTACACAACTATAAGTGCAATCAATACTACCTATAGTTGAATACTTTTTGTGGTGTTAGTTATTTATTTTTATTTTCAAGGCCATCATATGTGAAGTGATAGGTTATTTCAGTCTGATTATAGGTTGTTGATACTCTGTGTTAGAACTTATATTGATTGTTCCAAGGCTTATATTTTCATTCAATATATATACTTCATTCTAATTAATCACTTGATCACACCTCCCATCAATCATAACAATTTTTCCAAAAATAAGACATTATTTCCTTCCTCTACCACTTCAACCTAGAAATTTGACTGTAAGTAACTCTGTGTCACCTCTGTATGGAAAGAGGAGGTCATGGTTGAGGTATAAAGTGTCTTAGTGATTGAATTTGAGAAACCATTCTTAATTATTTTCACTTGTATTTTCATCATGATTCATAAACCCCATATACCATTGCCTCATTCCAAGTGACCTCCGCATGAAGACTTGACTATCTACTATGGTGATTTATCCTTGCATAGACTGAGACTAGGCTTGGAAGTTTATTGTGATTTTTGATAGTGTAAAAAGTGATAGGATAAAATAAAATTATCTCTTAATATGTGTGTTGTAAAACCACTTCAAAACCTTCCTTACAAGGGTAAACTCCATATTAACAACAAGTACCAATCACTGTACATTAGAGTATCAATACTTGACTCTTACTTATCAAGATGTGATTGGTTACTTTTAATTTTATAGAATAAATGTTGAACAAGTATTAGATATTACATGTTCAACTTCTAGTGCACTTTAATATTTATATACACCAATATGTTTCATCAATAGAACACATGTTAACAAAATCCTTGTTCAACAATTGGAACATGGACAACTATTGGGACCTTTCCCCTAGTAGGGAAAGGATATACCTTACTACCTTACTTGCTTAAAATCCTACTTGCCCTTAATTTTTTTTTTCTTGTTGATATTATCCTACTTGCCTAAAATTCTATCTTACCCTTTTGTTGTTTCTTTGATATATTTTACCAAACCCATTTATTTATAAATTTTGAACTAATTTGTTTAAGTGGTAAACCTATTAAATTGAACTATGTAGTATAGATAATCTTGTGTAATTAGAAATAAGAGTTGAGCCCTTGGTGTAACATTGCATCTTTTTTATATCTATTTCAATAATATTATCTAATAGAGCTCAATACCTGTGAATCATGCCTTGGATTATCCCAAAAACATTCCTAAACTGTGTTGAATAAAGTCCCTTAAGTTTCCTCTAAATCCACTTAGTGCATCTAATTCAATAGGTTCATTTTGAGGTCCTAATTGAAAGTCTAAAAAGAGTCTTCTATTGTTACAATTATTCAAGATTCCCCTAATTTATTTAAATACATTATTAAAATTTTGCCTAAAATCAAGATCCCTTGTGAAAATATGGTTAATCTTCCATTCTATGCACCTCCTTCATCTACCCCTCCATCACACATTGGACAACCATCAACCACTCCATCCATTCCCACCTCATCTAAAGAGTGTGTCTTTGACATGGGACTAGTCCTAACCCCACCATGGATACAATGATTGCAAGCTCAAAAATAAGCTATACAACACTTGGTACTTATCAATACTATAGAGTTTTATACCTTGCTATGTAATCGGGATGGTTTAATACGAAAGTAGGATGATGGGTACAAGGTATGTACATGTTTTTCTTAAATATTTTGGTCAAGTTGGGTATGCATTTTGTTTTATATAAGATGTGGTTTTGAGCTCAATAAAATTGAAATGGTCACATGTATACATTAGTGATGATGTGGTTTTAAGATGTTGTGTCTATAGTGATGAATGTATAACTTATAAAATATCTAAATGTAGTAGGCACTTTGTTTGAAACCATTAAAGGATGGATATATGATTTATAAATATAGGGTAGTGTAGACCTGACATTGACCAAGTATGACATATTTATAAGCTACCCCGACTCAAACTCTACTGAGCTTAATCAAGATACATTAAAGGTGATAATTTCCCCTAAATATGAGACCTACTTCCCCTCAAGGATGATGCTAAGTAGAGAGACCCAATAATTATTCATGTGGATGATGAAATACTCACCTCATATATATGGTTGATCAAAATTGAATACCAGTGTGTACCCCCTCATTGAAGGTTTCAAGATTATATATTTTATACATATATCTTCAATCATCTTGTTCATATTTCATTATAATGAGATGAAACCTTATGATGTGGACTGCAAGAAAGTAGTGCATCTCAAAATTCTTGCTTTAGTTTGGGATTTGAGGTTGAAGAGTCCATTGTTGAGTTGTGTTCTCTTCTATGTATAGGACTTAATATGAATTTACTTTGGGATCTAGAGGTAATTCAAGGAAAAAGGATATAAATAATTTAAATACATACATGTAGAGTTAATTCAAGGTAGAAGGATCTAGAGGTAATATATTAATCATGCATGCACTTGATAGTACAAAGGAAGAAAAAAAACTATTAAGGGAGTACCATTTTTATATCAGTGATGATCGATAACATTGTATAGAGTATGTGCAAGGTTGTTTTGAGAAGTTCTATGGATAGTTAACTTAGAGGAACACTATTTTCAAACAACATTACATTTGGTTAGATAAATGCACATCACAATTCAAGAATGCAGGGATGTTTTATTAGTTGAGTAGGATGCACATTACCACTGGTGTAAAACATATTTAGAGTTTTACTAAGACTAGCCATGGAAAAGAGGAGCATGATGGTGTAGAGCATGTGTAAAAAGAGTCATTTTAAGAGAGGAGTTAAATTTTGACAATGTTTCTAATATGATTGATGCAAAAAATTTGATTGAATGGTGTAATGAGAACATATGTCATGGTGCTCAAGTAAATTCTACTATTCGTATATATTTTTGGTTAATGGAGGAAAAAGACTTGGCAAACTATGAGGATTATATGAATCTAATAGGTTCAAGTGAGCTCCACTCACTTCATAGCTCAAATGCAGGTTCTTGGATTATTCATATGTGACACTTGGCATGTTTTTATTCTACATGCATGGACTTTATTTGAAATGAGTAGAAGTCATAAAAGTGGATGGATTACTAGAGTTTTAAATTTGTAATTCCAATCAACACATATCAAGTTCCACTAACATTTTAAATTACAGACATTACATCATCACATGACTTTGACCATATATTTGATCTAGTACAACCAGGTAGAAGATTGATCTTTATGTACTATTTATTCTCATAATCTATCTTCATAATGTCATTAAAAATTGTTTTTTATGATGCAGACCATGTTTTTTTAGTTATTGCAAATGAGGACAATGAAGAGGGAACATATTACTACTTATGTTAGTGTGTAGATGAAAATAAAAAAATTAACTTCCCAAGTCGTAGATGGAGAAAAGATTGATTATCCCACTGGGTCTGTGGTAGTCATTGAAACTTGGAATCAATGATATCCTATAAAAAATTAAAATGTATGGTTATTTGAAGACTTTGAAGCTCACAGGAAGATTCTACACTATTCAAATTTGGTTCTTTCAATTGAAAAAATATCATGGGGGCCAAAAAATAAGAATCTCTGGATAGTTCACGAGTCAAAATATAAAGTTATTCTTGATACTATCAATATTAGAGAAGATTCAAAGTGGTTCATTGGATTTAAATGTGTAAGTATGTTGACTTTTAAAATGTATATGTAATCAATTTTACCAAATGTTTTTGATTTTGTAGGTAGTACATGCATAAATTTCATCAAAAAATACTTACTAATATTTTTTTATAGGTTAGTGGTACCAAATCATCTTCCACCTTCACATGGTTGACATCATTAGTAAATAATTTCATATTATTGAAGCTAAGAGAAGCTTACTAAAATTACTTGGCATTTCCATGCTCCTGAACAATTGTTCATGATAAGTTTATTTATCCTTGTAGCCTTCCAAACACATTTATTATCAACATTTTCATGCTCTAGATCAGTAGTGAAAATGCACTTTCAGGTGGAATTGGGTGTCATAATCATTGAAGCATGTGTAATTTTCCCATTTAGACATGTTCAAAGTGATGTATTTACACGTGCTGGTCTCGGAGACAAAATTGCTAGTTGGAGGTCAACAAGTTGTCTCTTCACTACCAAAAAGTTGTATTTTAGGACCGTTCATTGTAAATTCTACCACATATTTATATTAGAGGTGTTTTAAAATAGATTGGGGGTGAAACCATAGGGATTTACCATTCAAAAAATTCATCTTATGGTTCTTCTATATGACTTACAATTTTGGTTTTATGCATGCCTAAAGTTAGGCTAAAAATCAACATCTTTCTTGTATTGGGAAGGGCATTCTTGAACCTAAAATGGATGGTGGGTTTGTCGAATGGGTTAGATAAGAGGACAAGAACCTGGTACTAGATGTTATCCTCCCTTTTTGACATGTTGGTAGTACTGGTTTTTAGCCAACAAGCATCAAAAATTGACTTATTGGACCATAACTTCAACTTTAACAACATTTATTGTCAGTGTTTTTGTGCTTCAGAATAGTAGTGAAAATGAACTTGTGGGTGGAATTAGGTGTCATGGTAATTTTATCACATGTAATTTGACTATTTAGATGTGATCAAATTGGTGGATTTACACCTACTGATCCAAGAGGCAAAATTACTAGTTGAAGGTCAACAAGTTGTCTCTTCATTGCCAAAAAGTTGCATTTTAGCACCCTTTACTCAACTTATACCATGGATTTATCTTAGAGGTTATTTATAATATATTAGGGGTGAAATTATAGGAATTTAATATATAAAAAAGTGATCTTATGGTTCCTCCATATGACTTACAGTTTTGTTTTTATGCATGCCTACAGTTAGGCTAAAAAATCAGCATCTTTCTTGTATTAGGAAGGGCATTCTTGAGCATAGAATGGGTGGTGGGTTTGTTGATCAAGCCATATGTGAGGCCAAGAACCTGGTTATGGATGTTATCCAACCCTTTGGACATGTTATCAATGTCAGTTTTTAGCTAATAAGCACTAAAATTTGAGTTTTCAGACTATAATTTCAACTTTGACAACATTTATTGTCAGTATTTTTGTGCTTTAGAATAGTAGTGAAAATGCACTTATGGGTGGAATTGGGTGTCATATTTATTGTAAAAAGTTTAATTTTCTTATTTATATGTGATTAAAATGGTGGATTTGTACCTACCAATCTAGGAGGTAAGTTGGAGGTCAACAAGTTGTCTCTTCATTGCCAAAAAGTTGCATTTTAGGACCCTTTACTGCAACTTTTGCCATGGATTGATTTTAGAGGTGATTAAAACTATATTTGGGGTGAAATTATATGGATTTACCATTAAAATTAAGGATCTTATGGTTCCTCTATATGACTTACAATTTTGGTTTTATGTATGCTTGAAGTTAGGATAAAAATTAGTATCTTTCTTGTATATGGAAGGGTGTTCTTCAGCCTAGAATGGTTGGTGGGTTTGTCAACTGGGATATATGGGAGGCCAAGAACCTAGTATTGGATGTTATCCAACCTTATAGACATGTTTTCAATTCCATTTTTCAGCCAACAAGCACCAAAAATTGAGTTCTAGGACTATAGCTTCAACTTTGATAACATTTATTGTCAGTGTTTTCATGCTCTATAACAGTAGTGAAAATGCAATTACAGGTGGAATTGGGTGTCATGGTAATTTTATCATGTGTAATTTTCCTATATATATTTCTTTTAAGTGGTGTATTTGCACCAACCAATCCCAGAGGCAAAATTGCTAGTTGGAGGTCAACAAGTTATCTTTTCACTACCAAAAAGTTGCATTTTAGGACCCTTTACTACAACTTTTGCCATGAATTTATCTTATAGGTGATTTAAAATATATTAGGGGTGAAATTATAGGGATTTTACATGCACATAATGGATCTTATTATTCCTCCATAAGACTTATATTTTTGGTTTTATGCATGCCTGAAGTTAGGATAAAAATCAACATCTTTCTTGTATTGGGAAGGGCATTCTTGAGCCTGGAATGGGTGGTGGGTTTATCGACCAGGCCAGATGGGAGGCCAAAAACTTGGTATTATATATTATACACCCATAAAAATGTGTTGGTAGTGCCAATTTTAAACTAATAAGCACTAAAAATTGAGTTTTCATACCGTAGCTTCAACTTTGACAACATTTGTTGTCAGTGTTTTTGTACTCCAAAATAGTAGTGAAAATGCACTTGGAGGTGGATTTGGGTGCAATGGTCATTGTAAAAAATTTAATTTGAATATTTAGATGTGATAAAGGTGGTTTATTTTTACTTTTTGATACTAGAGGCAAAATTTCTAGTTGGAAGTCAACAAGTTGTCTCTTCATTGCCAAAAAGTTGCATTTTAGAGGACCTGTTACTCCAAATTCTACCATAGATTACTCTTAAAGGTGATTTAAAATATATTTGGGGTAAAATTATAGGTATTTACCATGCACATGATTTATCTTATGGTTCCTACATATGACTTACAATTTTGGTTTTATGCATGCCTAAAATTAAGCTAAAGATCAACATCTTTCTTGTATTGGGAAGGGCATTCTTGAGCCCAAAATGGGTGGTGGGTTTGTCAACTAGGCTAGATGGGAGGCCAAGAACCTAGTAATGGAAATTATACAACATTTTAGACATGTTTTTAGTGCCAATTTTTAGCCAAAAAGCATCAAAAATTGAGTTCTTGGATTGTAGCTTCAACTTTGACAACAGTTATTGTTAGTGTTTTCATGCTTTGGAATAGTAGTTAAAATACACTTACAAGTGGAATTGGGTGCCATGGTCATTGGAGAAAATTTAATTTTCCTATAAAAATTTGTTGAAGTGGTGGATTTGTACCTGCCTATCCTGAAATCAAAATTGCTAGTTAGAGGGCAACAAGTTGTCTCTTCACTACCAAAAAGTTGCATTTTAAGAGAGAAGTCGAAAAATGCATGGTAGTAAGTCTGTGATGGAATGAAGATAAATAAGAAAGATAATTTGGAGTATATTATCCATTGATAAATGTGTAATAAATCTCAATTAAGTGTAAATGATGGTAGATGATGGAAAATCTTGCATTTTTACACATAGGTAGGTTATGATAGATAGGTCTGTAAACCTATGCTTGGACAATGATTAAGAATATTATAAGAAGAGCCAAATCAAGGACATAATATGGAGTGTTTAATCATATAAAATTATACCCTATCATAGGAATAAACCATTATTTTAAACACTAAGGTAACAATGTCAACTTTTAGATATTGTACAGGTAGCAGTGTGATAGTAAACATGTCATTTTATGAATAGAAGGAATTAAGACTTCATAAAGGGAATTTAAGAGTATTTAAAGTTGTATTGAGAGTGATTAGACCTAAATGAGGCCCTGTGTTATCTTAAATAGTGATGGAAATTGAATAAATAATAATTTAGTATCACCCCTATTGTACACTATCAATTTTGGCCCACAATCAATTAAGAAATTGATGTTTTAAGCCTAGAATGGATCAAGGAAGGGTTCTAGCCTATTGTATTAGTTATAAGATATTATGATAGAACTTTTAGTGAGGATTTGAGACTTTGAAACATTGTATCATTTAATAAATATAATTTAAAGTGCTCAAAGGGTTTGTATAGGGCCTAGGATCCCTAAAACTAGGGTTTAGGAGAATTTGAGAGATGTAACCATAAGAATGGGTCCAAATTTTGTAATATTGCATAATTATATGTGTTATAACCAATGAAAGTGGGTTGGGAATGAAAATGTATAGATAGGTATAATTTTGAGGACTTTAGGGTTATCAAAGAAAGTGATAACCATGAGAAGAGTAAAGTTTTGTAACTTTTTGAGGAGTTGAAGGGTGATAGAGGGTGCCCTAAAGTGTTATTACATCTTCAAGAAAGGACACAGGTTAATCAAACAAAGGGAAAAATAATGAAAATAGGGTTATAAGTCTAGACAGAGTATTGTGACTTTAAGGTGTAGTATGAATGGAACAAAGTGTTTGGTCACTTGAGAAGGGTTTATACAAGTGTGATTTTATCACTTAAGACCATAAATGTAATGAATTTGATTCTTAGCAGCTTAAACCAAGGAATGGTCCTAGAGACCTAATGGGCTACATAGTGTGAAGGATAGTGAATACCCAAGGAGATGTATAGAAAGGTGAATTAGGTTTTAAAACTTGAAATAGGTTTGGGTAGGCATGTTTTGACCATTTAAGACCATTCAAACAATGTGATTGTACTCTTGAAACCTAAAGTGAAATTTGGTCCTTAAAACCCAAGGGGTTGTGCTTAGTCAAAACTAGTGAAGAGACTACACACAGGGTTGTCAATAAACTAATTTAAGGAGGTAGATAATGATTTAAAATTATAATGTAGTATAAAACCATAAATAAAATTGTCTCTATATATTCACCAAATAGGTACATGTGTCAAGTGACTAGTAAGCCCAAGAATCAAAGAGCAATTTTGAATTAGTAAGGGAATATTGAAGATCAAGTCATAAAGTACATTAAAACCAATTTTAATGATTATTTTTATACTTTTAATCAATTATATACATCAGAAACTAAGTAAATATAGGATGATGACTCATTTGTGAAATTTGACCAAGTAGACATGTGTCACTAGCTTTTGATGAAATGGGCCTATAGGCCAAAATATACCAGATCTAATCAAAAAATTTGGTAGAGAGGATAATTATGACCTAAAATACCCATTTAATATGATTTTTATGATTTTTTATAATGTAAAATATTCACTATTTTAGTAAAGTCAACCCTATGTCAAATCATGGTCAACATTTGAGCCTACCTTAGAAAAATTAGTCAGTTTGGGGCATCTACAGGTTGAGTCAAAGAATTAAATTTGGTAAGAATGGTATCCATGAAATAAAAAAAATCTCATACCATCCTAAATCTCCTATAAAGAGTGAAATTTACCATTGTTTTCACATAGTCCTCTTGTAGTCAAGAAGACAACCATTGGAGATTTCTGAAAGTTTTATTAGTTCTATATGCTGAGAAGTAGTTTAGGCATTGGAGAGGTATTAAACAACATAATATGATGTTTTAAACCTAAATTGTATTATATAAGTGGTAACATTCATGTATTTCCTGAAATGTTTTTAATAAAGACAAGTTTTGGCATGAAGGAAGCATGAAAGCAACTCAAGGTAAATTATGGTAAAAAGGGTCTATAGGACAAAGTACATATATAAATGATTTTAAACTTGGTAATATGGTATTAATGACCTAATATACCCATAAATAATATTTTTAAGGTCATATGACAAGTTTAATTTCTTTATATTTTGTCGCAGTCCCTTCCATGTCTCATAATGGTCACTATTCATGCATGCATACTTTTTAGAGTTTTAAGGTGTGTTTGAGAGTTTAAAGATTATATAAGTATTTTAGAATTATGGTAATATGGTTTTAAAAATATTAAACACATTTAAATGGTGTTAAAACTCCAAACTTCATGCAATCCCCACAAGCAAGCCCAAATCCCCATATGCAGTCTCAATGGCATAAAGGCAAAGTTGGTTTTTTATCATTTGGAAAGGTGTTATGAGATGTTTTAAATGTCATGAGGATGTTTTAAATAAAATGATATCGGTGGGAAGGTAAAATCAGTCCTTTATAGAGTATTTACATGGCATGGGAAACCTTAGATTAGCAAGCTTTGAGCATTTTTGAGAGATTTAACCATGGGAATTCAATGAAAATTTATAATATTGCTCCCATATATATGTAAAAGGTGAATAAAAAGGTTTTAACCTAAGTTTTTATGGATTTTTATGGATTCTAGGACTGAGGGTTTGGAATAGGGCTAATTAAACCTAAATGAGGGTAGGCTAATGAAATGATAGTTAAAAGTGGAGTTGGGCTATGAAATTTGATATAAACATAGAAAATGATAGAGTGTACCTATAAATTCCATTATAATCTCTTTATTAATCATAAATTTTCTATACAAGGCAAAATATAGGAAAAAAAGGATACAATCCTTGAGAGAGCATTATGTCCATAAGGTGTGGAATGAAAGTCAAAGATTCTTTGAGTAATTAAAGGGGGTTATACCAGGTATGTTATGATCATCTAAGACCATATTTGACAATAGATTGAGCTCTTAAAACATATACCAAGATTTGGTTCTTGAGACCCAAAGAAGGTGGTTAAGAAGAAACTATAAAGAGATTGAGAAGAAGTTTATGAATGAGACATGAATGGAATGAGGTAAAGGATGTATGGATAGAGGTCAATGCCATCAAGGAGGTGATACTAAGAGTTTAAGGAATGAGTAATAGGTGTAAGAAGATAAATTAAGCCCAAAGATCCAAAAGAGGAGCTAGGTTGTGAAAGAAGATTCAAATCAAACCATAGTAAGTGAATATGATCAATTGGGTTTAGAACTAGCTAATGATGTTTTTGTAGACTTCTCCTCGATACCTCTACATCAGCATACAAACATAATTCAAATTCAATCACTGATATTATTTATTTATTACAAGGGTCTGATTTGTAACATTATCCTAACAAGTTATTCTCAATCTCATAACATTTATAATCCTTAAGAATACTTTAAAACCAATCATTCATAATACTCAGAACACAAGTGATTCAAACAAGATTTACTTAATTAGTTTTCTTAAGTATTCATGTACAAAATAATAATGCCATGTATGAATGCCATATATAGGCATACAATATCAATAATACATGCATTTCCATTTAGGCACACAAAAAATTACATCATGTATAACAACATAGTATCTAATGTCAGGTGAATACATCATATACGCATGCACAATACAATAAATGCATACATTTCCATATAGGCATACAAAAATTACATCATCTACAACATCCTAATCATCAAATATTCTCCCTCTATTTGCCTTCTTTGAAGAAGACTATCCTTGGGATTTTTTGCTTGTAGATGGAGATATCCCGAATGCCTTAGATTGCTCTAAGGTTTGATTGTGGGTACTATGCTCATATCTCACTTAAATTCAAACCTATTTAAATACAAAAATTATTATAAAATTAAAAAGTATACATGAAACTAAGTTAATAAACTCATGTTTTAAAATATAATTAAAAAAATCATTTAAACATGCACTTACCACAATCTCATGGTCCTCCTCAATTTGCTATTGATACTTGAATGGGTCAGTGACAAGTTAAGTTGCATGAATAAACATGTCAAATGATGAAGAAACATGAAGAGATACCATAATAGTCATCTAAATTAGACTATCAAATGTCATATGACATCCTTGCATACATAATACATTCATGTATATAAGTTATATTTGCCAAATTATATAGTAAAATTATTAAAATAAAAGTACTAAATTATAATTGAATATACATACCTCAGTGAGTGCTTGTGTAGATGACATTGTAGTAGTAATGCTCAAGTCTATCTTGACTCACAATGATGGAGTTTCCACCCTAGTCATTAGTTGAACAAATAACCTAATACTTAATAACTTGGGAAATTCATTGATTAAAGAAGTTGCTAAAAAACTTAGTCTTGCATAAGATATGAAAAAATCTAATGAGGTCATGGGAAGCATGAATGTGACAAGAAGATATGTGCAATATGTGACTTGTAACACCATACTGAAGGCAATAAATGTCAGTTTCATGAGAGAGAATGACAAGATAATGAGGGAGGGTCTTTAAGTGAATTTTGTGAAATTGAGTTATTAAATGCAAATTAGGTGTTTAAACATACTTGATATTCCTATATACACTAGTTTGGATTCTTGTATAGCTTTTCTAAGGTGTCTTTAGGATTTTGTCCTGATTACTTGGTCATTAAGCCTAATTGTCTTAAGGCAATGACTTGGTATAGTTGAAGATAGTCCTATGAGCTATGGTGTCTAAATTGATTTATTTTGAAATTTTGATCATGTTATCACCTTGAATAATTTGATTACAGACATTCATTACTTTTTAGTACAATTGAGTATTGGTGTGATAAAAAATCCTTTAGAAATAATCATTGTGATAAGACAAGTAACTTGTATAGGTATTTGTCGAGAAGTTTGTAAATTGAGTTTTAATCAGGTTAAGACACTTAGAGTGATAGGTTGCTTTTATGGGGGACATCTATACTTGAGCCTTTTAAGAGTTTCTAGAACCTTATAAAATAGGTCTCATCAAAATCTAAAGAAACATATAGAAAATAGAACTAAATATTGTAGAGATAAGAGTGAGTGGACAATATTCTTTACAAGTACATTATTTTGGTTGCCCTATAGGTGACATTAGATTGGCTATCTATCATTATATTACCCTCAGTTTTTGCAAGGGAAGGTATATATGTATACAATACAAGTAGGTTGAGGTCAACAAAGGGTGAAATAATCTTGTCGACACTCAATATTCATTTTATGGGGAATTTCATGATGAAATGTGTTATAGTCTTATAGAGTCAACATGTCACTCGAGTGATGAAAGCACATGGATATAGATAGGCCCTCTCCCTTAGGTAGATATAGTAGGTCTTTGGGTCCACTAAGTAGGTGGTGGTAACAAAATACTCAACCCCATCTATCTATATGGGTTTTAGGTCCCCTATTTGTATATGGTCGCAAGGCCTATGCCATATACATATAGGTTATAGTTTATAGTCAATGCTCTCCCAAAAAATGAATGGGATATAATGGATGCTCTCCCAAAAACCAATGGATTTGAGTAGGTATAATGGGATCAAGAAGCTATGCCATTTAAATTTATAACTCCATAGATAAAGATGAAATTATTGTGCTTGATTAGAATTTATGGGAATTTAATTGTTATCTATGACAATTTTGGATATCAATCATAGATATTTAACCACTATATGTGATTAGGATAATAAGGAATCAAGTGGCTAGATATGAGGCCAATATTTAAAATAAAGGAGTGGTGTACATATTGATGAATACATGTTATGATCGATTGGGAAATTGATAGAAATATATTATACAAAACAAATTTTATCAAATAATGTGTGTGTGTGTGTGTGTGTGTGTGTGTGTGTGGGTGTGCGTGCGTGTGTGCGTGCATGTGTGTGTGTGTGTGTGTGTGTGTGTGTGTGTGTGTGTGTGTGTGTGTGTGTGTGTGTGTGTGTGTGTGTGTGTGTGTGTGTGTGTGTGTGTGTGTGTGTGTGTGTGTGTGTGTGTGTGTGTGTGTGTGTGTGTGTGTGTGTGTGTGTGTGTGCACACACACACACACACACACACACACACACACACACACACACACACACACACATCCAATCCTACTAATTAGGATTGACCTACTATGGGAACAACATATAATGGGATATTAAGAAAATGTTCAACTCACTATTTTGGTTATTAAAAACATAGTTTAAAAGTCAAAATAAGAGCAAACAATTTAAGATGGAGGATGAGTTTCTTATACTATGCCAATCCATGTTAATACATCAAATAATAAAAACTCCAACAAAATTATATTAGGTATTTTATGTTTTCTTACACAAAATCTACCAATGATTCAATTAAGGTGTATGAATGTACATCTATAGTATGTAAGATTTAATTTAGATTTTACCTCTATAAATGTATATGGTGTTGTACTGACATAGATAGATGTAGTAGGGGTTGGCCCACTACCTAATTATGATGTTGAAGGCAATGTCTCCTCCTGAAACACAAAAAAACACATATTTATTATTCAATTTAATCATGTAAATTAATTTTTACCTTTTTAATTTGCAAATATAACTTAAAAATATAACATTAAATTTATATAAAAGATACCTGCATGTGTGTAGAGACACCCAATGTATCCAAACCAAATGTGTGTGCCAATAACTCATCAGTCCAAACTATATCCTCCAAGCCCACTAAAACACCACCACCATCATCTAAAGATCCAATTCATATAACACCACAACATCTACATGGGTGGGGCTAGGTACAACCACTAGTTGGAGTATCTCGAGCATCTATTTGTAAAACTCTACTTGTATGATGAATGAGTGTATTAGTAAGTGCACTAAGCACATGCAAAGTGTCTATCTCCATAACCTCCTTCACCATAGAGGGAATCTTCAGATGGAGTGTCTTTTGGGTAGGTATTATTGCAAGCTAATTAGGTGCATGACATACACTTGGTCAATCTTGTACGGAGCCTTTACCTCAGCCCTAAAACTCACCATAGTCAAAATCGTTTGGAATTTCATTGAGGAAAAACTCACAATAGAGTTTCATCAAAAGGTACAGATGGACCTCATGGTTATTAGAAGGGGGATAATCAAACACCATCCACCATTGCTCCCAAAAATTAGCTTTAATCAAATTATGTTGACATCGGTGGATTGGGAAATGTTTGGGTGTTATGAGAAATGGGTTATTAATGGCTAGGTCAATAAATAAGGCACAAATTTGATCTTCTATTATATCTTTTTTCTTCACCTTAGATGCTGATAATTTGTCAACATAGTAAGCCCTACAATAATCCCTATATGACCTCCATCTGTCAATTTGACTCATGATCAAGTCAACCTGACCTAATACTAAGTCTAAGGTATTAGAAAAATAGGTGTGGTGGGTGTTCGTGGAAGTGGTCTCCCTCATTCTCTTACTTATCTACTCAATTTCAATTTTGTTCTCCACTATGTGAGCAACTATATCCTCCTGACTTCCTGGGGAATCTAGTGGAACTATATGAGGGTTAAGTAGAGGTTTGGGTAGAGGATTAGGTATAGGATTATTTGGAGGGTTAGGTGGAGGGTTAGGTAGAGCATGCTGACCTATTGGAGAAAAAATTAAAAATCAAACTATGCAATTTACATTCATAAAAAATTCAAAAAAGTTGATTTAATCTACAAAACCTACCTCTTCTTCATGATGGCATCATCTATCTGATGAATACATGATAAAAATAAATGATTTATACAAAATATGGAGGAAAAAATGCAATTTGAAGGGCAAAATCAAGATATATAAGGCAAAACATGACCGCAAAGTAACAAAATGTGAATGGGAAGCAAAATGGAATGAGAGAAATCATGGATTTTTTTGTTTTATAGTTTCTATAAGGTGTACGTGTTTCTATAATACATACACATTTCTATATTTAAACATAATGTGTACACATTATTTTTATAATACATACACATTTTGGCTTAGGTATTCTAAGCCATAATGTTTATGCTTTATAACAATAATGTGTACACGTTATGTTATAACACATACACGTAGTTGGGTATGTTCAAAAAATTGTCCCCCAACTCCATGTACATACCCAAATCAATTGCATTTCCCTTTTTACACAATGACTACTTATCATGTCCTTCAATAAATCACATTATTATAAGTAACAAACTAAGTATAATTAATTTTAATGAGGCAATTCAAAGATGATGTATTGTCTACTCTATATGAATTTTTATTATAGAATGAATTTTTGATGATATAATAAATGTTGTAGTAAATGATTTAGGTTTCATTATACTCTAAAATAAATGCTCTAAATTATTGAATTTATTTATTTAATATGTTCATTGAATATCTCTAACATGTCCTAAATGCACTTTGGCAACTATATATTTATAAATTTCTCAAATTGAAATAGAGACCCTATTGCAACACAAGCTGAAACATAATGGGTGAAAAATATAACAAATAAAATCACATGACATAAGATACCCAAAGCATGGGTCAAAATTTCCTACCCTTAAAACCATATAATGCATATTTTTGGGGGTTATAACCACACACTCAATGTTTCTATAGAAAATATCAAACATCTAAGTAAATTCAAGGGGAGAATAGAAATATAATAGAAATGAAAATGAGGGGTCACATGACACAATAAAATCAAAACATGAGAAATAAGTTTCCAATAAAATCTTAATCTAGACCAATAACTAAAATATACATGTATGCTAGAATAATATAATTTTAGAACTAATAAATGCCATAGAACAAGAGTTATGTGTCTACACCTTAAAAGGGAGCCTTAAAATTTAAATTGGTCATTAATGTTTAAAAAAAACTAGTGACACATAATAGGTGGTATATTCTTGTATGAATATTTTACATATTATAATAAAAATATTAGACATAAATTTAAAATCTATTCAAATAATTCATTAGAAAATAATAAAATTAAGAGATTAAAAAAAATTAATTGAAATATTTAAAGCGTAGACACTTAAAAATAGATTTTAATAATTTATTAGTCATTAATTGATATTAATTTATGGGTACTTTTATATTTATCGATTATTGGTTCTAATTAGGTGTTATTAGAGCATATTTTTACTTTTGATGGTCCCTGTTCTCCTTCTTTACCCTTCATCTCTTCATATATCTTTATTTAGTTCTCACACATATTATTAGGTTTTGTATAAAAAGGGTGTTTGGGATTATAAAATTTTATAAAATCATGTCAACACTTTTGACATTTTCTAGATGCAACCCAACTCTTCGAGCCCCACTTTTTTTGGTCCTAGTTAGTCAATTTGTATTCATCCCTTTTATCTCTCTTTTTTAAATTTTAACCATTATGTTTCATTTTTTACATCATATGGTCATAATTTAAATTTAATTTCTATAAATAAAAAATCATTGTAACTCATTTGACATAGAGATAAATATCCTAAGATCACACAATTTTTGTTATTGTTCTATTTTAGGTTGTAATTAATAAAAGTTTTATTTATATTATTATTATAATAAAGGGGATGATTCTCATAGATACACCCCATTATAATATATAAGTTAAGTTATTAATCTATTTAGATTAATTATGTGGCTTATTAATTAGGTAACTTAGAAGAGAAAATAGTATTATTTAGGATTGTGGGAGTTAGAAGTGTGACATTATGTTTGCTTGAATTATGTAAAATTATCAAATTAAATAAATTATTGTTGTCAATTTTAATCATTAATATTATTATAATTATCTATAAGTGATATTTGATAGTGTGATAGGTTAGACTTGTGAAGTGGAAGTAATTGAATATATTGTGTATTTTTTGGCCCTAGAGATATTATTTGAAGATGTAGAAATGAACAGGATTTTTATGGTTTTCTATAAAAATTTCACTTTTTGAAGGTTACTTTGAACATGTATGAGAAAGGGAGTTGGAAAAGGAAGAATAATTATGAAAACAAAAGTATTTGAAATAATAAATAATTTTTTTGAAAGTATACATGAGGCATTGAAAATCATGTAATCTATTAGAGGGATATTTTTCTAATGGGAAAGGCATTAAAATTGTGAAAATGGTGTTAAAATGCAAAAAAATCATCAAAATTATTTTTTGGTACTTTATGTTTGGTGTTTTTCATGATTTATGTTTAAGGAGGAGTTATTCCACATGTGCATATACAAACACATAGAAACATATATCCTAAAAAAAATCATTTTTATTCTGTGGGCACCATAAAAAATAACAAATTAATGTACATATTTCAATATTGATTGAACACAATCCCGAAGGATTATTTAATATGATATGGGAAGTTTTAAAATAGGTCATGTAAAAATTTTACACATTTTTTTTATACTATTATAAATGGAAAGTGGTTGACATTTTATCAAAGCAATATAATTACACATGTCTCAAGTTGAAAACCCACTCTTTAGTATTTTGTTTCATTGATATAATAAGTGGTTATGTAAATTTTTTACACTATTTTAAAAAAAATACATAGTTCAGTTGGTTAAAATAATTAGGGATAATTTTTTTAAGTATATATTCTAAAATCTCACCATATGAAAGTGCATATAACCTATGACAATTTTGATGTTTTGAGTCTTTTTTGTCTTCTTGCATGATTGCAAGAATGTAACCACTTATTTTAGAGTTTTGGCACATTATACATCCTTTGAAAGAGATAGTTTTTAGTTTAAGATTATATATTTATAGTTTTTTTATAAATATATTGAAAAAAACATTTTGAATGGAGTTGTAAAGCATTTTATTATATAAAAGGGTGAAATCTTGGTAGTACCTAACAACATGGTATTATTTGAACTTAAAAATGAGCAGTTTATATTTGAATACCATGATTGTAACACTAAAGTATCAAGATATAGGTACCATAGAGACCAAAATGTAGTATATTTTGGTCTACACTACTATTACAATCCACTTAGTTAAGAAATCTAGAAAACCCACCCATCTTGATGTCATATCTTGCCCAAGAAATCAAAAATAATGTGCTTTATTGTACAAATTAGATAAGACATTTTGGACTATGTAGAAATTTAATGTTTATTTCATGAATTATATATTTTAGTTATATATGTAGATGGTTGTACTTCTATTCAGTCATTTTTATGATTCATGTATTATTTTAAAACTAGTACTATTGATGTCCTTTGGTGACTGCATGACATAACCATGTGAATTGAGCTAGGTTTAGGATTGGAATATATTGTTGGGTATACTCAATAGATTCATATAAGTATATGGAAAAATGAGGTAAAATTTATAAATCCATTCAATCCACCATGTATTTATGTGTCACCTTGTGTTTTGAATACCCAATGTTGTGCATATTTATTTGATTTCTTAATTTAGGGTTGTCATTGGCTCATAACTAATTGAACCACTTTGTCTATAGAGAGGATTTTTGTTATTGGAAAACTATAAAATCTTGTTGGAATATGAATTATTTTTGTATTGTCTTACTAATTAAAATTTGTCACAATGGTGATAATTAGTTAAGGTTGTTTTCTTAACTCTATGAATTATGCATTCTTGTGCAAGTATAATATTAGATATATTGGTTGTATTGAGGACCTTTATAAGGATGAAGTATATGTTTAGCTCATTTCTTGTAAACTTTATTAGTAATTATTTGACTTAGGTGTTATAAATATTAAAAAGGTCATTTTTGGACCTTAGGGGACATGATTACTTTTTTGACATTCAACTATAGTCGAATGACCTAATAATTTGATTAAGGTTTTTCTAATTTTCATGGATAATGAAATCATTATTGATTTGTATTATTTTGGTTTTGGAATACTATTGACTAGAAAGATAGAGGAATGAGGAGGAGTAGGGTTTGGTCTATGTGAGGGAAAAATACATGAAGAAGGAGTGGGACTCAAAACTCACTATTTTAGTTGAATTTGTGTGATGGTAATGGAATGGAAAGAGATAATATGGAAATGGAGGACCATGGAGAACACATTTCAATGGGGAAAAATAGAAAGTGGTGGGAAAGATAAGGAGGAAAGAGCCAAAATGATCATTCTAGTATTACAAGTAAGTTTTACTTATTGTTCTATTTTTACTTTCTTAGCTATTACAATGATGTTATTTGAAATATTATGAGGATGAGTAATCTTTAAGAAGGGGTATTACCTTTCATATAACCTCTTCATCACACTTATAAGTAGTTTAATGTATATATTTTCTATAATAGGTTAGATGAAACTTGGAGTGTTCCTTGAAGGGATATTGGGTATGTTTCTTTTTGATGCATCTCATCTTAAATGGCATCCAAATGTAGTGAATTTTATAAAGTTTTGAAATGTGTTATTTGATTTAGTATATTTTTCAAAAAAATTGTTATTTGATTTAGCATCTTGTTTAGTAAATGTGCTATTTGATTTAGCTTCATGTTCAAAAAATGTGTTATTTGATTTATCATCCTATTCTAAAAACATGTTTTTTTATTTAGCATATTTTTTTTTAAAATGTGGACATTTGTTTTGGAATCCTATCTCAAAATGTTATTGTTTATCTTGGTATTAAACTTATGTTGTGTGTTTATTTTATGTGAAACCTAATAGTGGTGGAAAAAATCTCTAAAAACTCATTTGATAATTGATTTTATGATTATGAGCCTCTATATAGTGACTTATTCCTTAGACTAATGGTTGGGGTGGGTAGGGATACCATGAATGTTGAGGATTAGGTTTCACATTATTTTTATTTGTTTGTGTTTTCAGAGAACTATGTTTCAAATGCTTTTTATTGAATATGGAATAAATTGACTATGCCAATGATGTTTGGATACATTAAAGTAGTATTTATTTTGATGTAATATGTATTTGATATAAGTTTCTCACCACTGATAGTGACCCTGTTGTAACTATTGATTATATTTGGGCCAAGGTTGCACTAGGATGGTCATTTAATACTCTTATGTGGGGATATGATTTTATATATGAACACAATCTATCATGGATAATTTAACTATTAAAATAAATACAAAAAATATAGATATAATTTATAATTTATTTTGTATGTTTCAAACACTTGAGATCTCTTGGCTTTGGTTTGATAAGTCTTCATGAAGGAATACATTTGGTTGTTTATATTAAATGAGTTGTATTTTATTTAGAACCTTATAAATATTTTTTTATTGATTTTCTAGACATTTTTGGCATGTATTTATATTGGATCCATGTTAATTGGTTGACTATATAAGGCATGCGTAAACAATTTTAATCCTATGTGTATGCTTGAACTATTGGTATTATGTTGACACGATATGAGAAACTATTTAAGTTGGTTGTTGTAACACATTTTAACTTAGGTTTTGGATGAAGACAAAGTTTTAGGTTGTTTCTGGTAACTTTATAGAAATTTTTATTATCTATGGAGTTACAGTCTCATAAAGGTCACATTGGGAAATGATCAATGTTAAATAGGGTTTTTATAAGCACATACCCATTGAATGTTAGCATGCTCTTGATTTACACCATGTAATAACTATAAATGAATTCATATTGTATTTAAGTTCTTGATGATTATATGTGTGATAAGACATAAAATGGATGTAAATGATGTTCAATTTTTTCAAAGTAGGTGAGATCAATATTCTTTGTATAAAAGGTTTAAATTCATTTGTATGATGATAAATATAGATATGAGGGATTAGTTAAGGTTATTAAAAAATAATATTGATTTAATATTTATCTTGACACTAATGTTTATAAAGGATGAAGGCTTTCTATTATTGAGATTATGTTTGTTTATTTTTTCCTAGAATAACTATAGGATCTCTTTTGTACTACAAATTTGTAGTATGTAACATGTTCAAGGTTAGACTATTAGGTTAAATTATTTATTTAATTTATTTACATCAATTAATGTTGGTTTGAGGTCCCAAAAAAATGCTTATATTTCATAAAATGATTGTTATATTATGATAGGAATATGTAAATTATTTAGATTAAGGTAAGCCCATGTTTGACTAGTGTGGAACCTAACTCCAACACAATGGGAAGCCAAGGTTTACCTTTGAAAGAGAAAAAAATGGCTAGAAGAATAGTAAACAAAAAGGAACTAGGGCACAACATACCAAATATAGAGAGGACCTATCAACCACAAGACCAAAGAGATAAAGAAAAAAAGCTAGGAAAAAGAAATGCATTGACAAGGCAAAAGAGAATAGCCAAAACAAAAAATATTAAGGAAGAACACCAAAGGCTCTAGTGGGGGTTATTAATTTCCTTCCCCATGGTCCTAAAATGAATCCCATATTTTCCCCAAAATTTAAATCCTAGGGATCTAGAAGGGGAAGGATTACTCTTGGGGTTTAACAGAGGAGAATCAACCACTCCAAAATATTTCCCTAAAGAACCCATCAACTCAATATCCTCTACATATTTTGTCTCTTTGTTTCAAGGGGTGTATAAAGTATAAATTATTCCCTCCTTCACCACTAATCCTAATTTAGGAAAGAGGAAACCCAAAATTTACTTAACTACACTTCTCATCACCCTTAATTTTAGGACCTTATTCTTAGCCTCCATTTCAAGAGATAAAAATCTTTCTCTAGGTGAATAGTCATAACTCCATCTATAATCTCCTATACAGGGTCATATGAGGCATTTAGATCTAGGGTTAAGTGTTATTATATAGGTTTTTCTGATGCTTAGGTCCTAGTTTCCACCTCTTCTAGTTCCTTTGACTCCATAAGTTATAGAATCAACTTCTTCCCCAACCTATCAAATTTGGCCTCACCCTTAGCTCATTTCTTACCCTTCTTCAAAATTGAGATATAACCCAGTGTTTGTGACATTGCTTTGTTTATCACCAAAGTGTCATTTTTGAATATTAGGAGAATTAGGGTTTGGTGTGAAATAAAAACCTTGTTATTTCCCTATAAGGCTATAACTAAGTCCTCAATGGAACATAATATAAATAATGGAAGTATGGTTTTGTAAACATCCTTAAAGTGATTCAAGATCATGAAATGATGTGACTTGACCAAGTTTAATTTAGAATCCAAAGTAAGATACAACATTACCTATTTTTAGACTTTAGGATAGGATTCTAGAAGATCAACACATCAAAAATTCTTGGTAAACTATTTATCCATTTTTAGGGACTTGAAAAATTTAGTGACCTATTCATCTTTCATACTTTTGTCTTTATAATACTTCAGGTTATGGGTAACTAGCCCTATAGCTTGAGCAATAGACTCCTTAAAAACTTCTAATCTCATGCCTCTTATAATAACCAATCTATCCTTCCATGTTTTGGAAAACTAATTGGATATTTTTAGGTCATTTCCATCTATATTTAACATGAATTAGGTCATACCACTATTGGCGCAGTGGATTGCACCTAGGGCAAGGAGGTTGAACTCCTACCTTTCCACACGAAACAATGGAAACTCCCCTCTCGCCTATGGGACCGGAGAAGCTAGAGGGGAGAGTCTCTAGGTAAGGGCTAGCTCCCTTTGATGCATCTAATTTATTTTATTAAGTGCTAACACACACACACACACACACACACACACACACACACACACACACACACACACACACACACACACACACACACACACACACACACACACACACACACACACACACACACACACACACACACACATAATGAGGGGGGGAATGAAAAGGGAGAAAGATTACAGGAAAAAAAACTACTCTAAAGAAGGTGATGCACCAAAATGATCCGACCTTCTCACACTCACACTTACAATCAGACAAACACATACACACACTTCAAACTGGCAGAAGGACTAGGCTACAAGAAGCTTAGTAGGGAGGCTTTAATGGAAAATACAAAAAATAGAGACTCACCAAAGGTGCTGTGGAAAGGCACACTATATGGTAATTTCTTCTATTTTTGCACTTCCAAATATAGATCTTCTTGTCAGTTGCAAAAATGGCACCTTATAGACACCAAGTATGCTGGTGTTGAACCTGTGGAAGCATCAAGAAGTAATGACTAAACACAAACTAACACTTAGACATACACAGAGATATCTAACCAAGATAGAGGTAAAAAATGCATTTATTGATTCAGGTGAAAATTTTCCAAGGCTATGCCTTACAAATGTGGAAGATTCATTCTCAAATGACAAGTCTCCAATATATAGAAGAAGAAAGTAGGCCTTGTGGCACCCTTTTTACAAGTGACCCATGTGCCTTACGAGCATTGGGAAGAGCAGGCCGCTTAAACATAAATGTTGTGTCAACCTTGGCTCTACCTTCAGGTGTTTTTTGACACAGGCCACACCATTTCCCCATTAACCGAGATTGCTCCTTAAAGGCACCTACGTGATTTATCTGCTCATAAATGTGAAATGAAGAAAATGAGTTGCATGGTTGGCCATTTGCACCTTCTAATGGTCAATTCATAGATATTGTTTCACCTACTAGAGTAATTTCTTGAATCAGTGCCTCCCTTCACCACTTAGACTATCTGCCTACTCCTACACTTGGCACTTTTTTCTTTTCCCTACCTTATCTCTTTTTGGCTCTTTCAGCCCTCGGACTATCTCTGGGCAGGTTACTGCATTCCTTGGGATCCTTTCATGGTTAGCGCTTGGGCATTTAAAAACCAATAGCCTTTTTAATAGCTTAAATTTGATGCTCACGCACCCATCATCACTTGAAAACCAACAGCTAATTTGCCTTCTTAAAGTTGAAAGCTTCTGGGATGTCACCATCCTTGGCAATTTCCTTCAGGCTTTTCTACTTTGTCCCTTTTTTGTGGACTCCCTTTTTAGCACCTTCTCGAAGGGAAGATGACCCTTCGGCCTTTGGAAAGTGCCCCTTTATTTTGTCCAAGAGTCCCCTACAAGGGAACCTACCCTTCAAGGTCCTTTGGCTCTTTGGTGGGTCTCTTCTTTGTTTCAGACTTTCCTGCAGACAAAAGTCCATGGGAATTGGCCTTTTGGCTTCCCCAAGATTTTGGCTTCAGGATTTTTCCCCGTGGACAAAATTATACAAGAATTGGCTACCTCTGAATTTCTTCACTTAAGTCTTTTAGGCAGCCCCTCCAAACTTCTTCGGTCTTTCTTTCTTTGTGGCCTCTTTGAAGTGCCTTTGCCCTCCACAGGGGCTTATTGAACCTAGACTACCCTCCATAAGGGCACCTACCCTTCAGCTTTAGGGCCACCTCATTGAACCAACCCATTAAACTGAAATTGGTTTAACATTTCAATGTTGCGCACTGAGCTAATTGACCCAAGCTGATAATCTATCTGTTTGAACCACTTTATCCACTTGTTGAGTTGTTCGCTTGAACCAATCCATTGAACTGTTCGCTTGAATTAGTTTAATCATTCAATGTTGTGCACCGAGCTGATTAAACCAATCCTTTGAATGTTTCTCACTCGCTTTAGCCATTGAACTTGTGTGTTGAACTAGGGTGTTGAACCAAGTGATTGAAATAATGCATTGAACCAAGCAATTGAATCGGTTCACAATTCAATGCTGCATGTCGATAAACTTGTTGAAGTGTTGAGCTAAGCTGAAGCATTGAACCAAGTGATAGACCAAGGCATTTGAACTTTGCCAATGAACCAAGGCATTAAACCAATGTGTTGAACTAAAGCCTTTGAACAAAAATGTTGAACCAACCTGTTGAACCGGTTCAACAATTCAATGGTTCAAGTGACTGTTGAGCGAAGGCCGTTGAACTCTTTGTTGAACCAAAGCGATGAACTTGAAGATTGAACCTAGGCTTGAAGTTAAAGCGATGGAATTGAAGCAATGAATTAAGGCATGAACCAAGGTTGATTGAATTATAGATTGAACCAAGGCTTTGAACTGAAGTGATTAAACTACCAATTAAACCAAGGCTCTGAATTGAAGTGATTAAATTGCTGATTAAACCAAGGCTGTGAACTAAAGCGATGGTTTAATGGTTCAAAGATGCCAACCTTCCTTATAAATTTCCTTTAGATGAAGGCCTAAAAGAGCCTTGTAAACCCTAGCACTTTCTAAACTGATTCTTCATTTGCCAAGGATTACACCTGCTGAGTATATAGAAAAACTTGTGAAGTTCATAGAAACCTGTAGAGTCTGTACAAAACCAAGCTCTACAGAGTCCGTAGAAAACCAAGCTCTGTAGAGTCCATAGAAATGGACCTGTAGAGTCTATAGAAATTCTTGGACTTGTGAAAAAATAAAAAATGAATTGGCCTTGAATAGCAGGGGAAGAAGGGGACTGATTTTTTGCCCTGTTGGATAAAAATGGTCAACAAATTGGTGACTCCCAGGGGAGGATGCCTGCTATGCTTAGAAGCTAGTTGCCTTAAAAATCCATTAGGCACTGGGTCAAATTATAACTTAAATATCAGTAATAGCTTTGATAAATCTAGAACCAATCACATAGATTCACCCCAAAGGGAAAAGAAAAAACACACACAAGGCTAAGAAAACTACTAACATGTGCAAAAAGCACTTAGGGAAAAAAAGAGAAAAAAAGGAAAATATATACATGATGAAAAGAGACTTAGTGGTAGTGCTTCAGATGTATCCCATTAACTGGGATATATAGTTCTTCACCATCCAACCTAGAGAGTTAGAATGCATTATGCTACTTGCACTGAGTGATTATGTATGGGCCACTCCACAAGGCATGAAACTTTACATGCTTTCCAGGCTTAAATCGGTCTTCATCCCATTTCAAGACAATGTCTCCTTTAGAGAAACCTTTTGATGAAGATTTCTTGTCAAAGTGTCTCTTCACTTGTTGTTGGTAGATAGTCATGGAAGCCATAGCCTAGTCCCTTGCCTCTTGGAGCTCCATCAGCTTGCATAATCTAACCTCCATGCTAGTTCCTTCCTCTAATTGTAGCTGGCGAGTGAGATCCAAGGTTGGCAACTCGAGTGAAATGGGGAGCCTAGCTTCCCTCCCATACATGAGTGTGTATGGAGAGTTGCCAATTGCCCTCTTTGGGGTGACCCTATCTACCCACAGGGCTATTTTAAACTTGACATGCCAAGTCCTCTGATTTTCTTCCATGGTCCTCTTGATGATCCTGATCAAGTTCTTGTTGGTGGACTCAGCTAGCCCATTCCCTTGTGGGTAATAATTGGATGAAGTGTTGAGATATATACCATATTTTAGTGCCCATTCACTTGTTTTGGTTCTTAGAAAAGCTAATGCATTATTTGAGATTATGGTTGTTGGAACCTCAAACCTCACCACTAAGTCCTCATAAAACTCCAGGACCACACTTTCATTTTCCTCCTTCAGAGCAACAACCTCCACCCACCTTGTGAAATAATCCATGGTGGTCAGGACCCACTTGTGTCTAGCACTGGAGGGAGGATTAATCATCCCTATGAAGTCTAGGTCCCACTGCATGAATGGCTACTCCACTTGAATAGGCTATATGGGTATGGCAGCCAACCATTGCTTCCCATCAAAAAGTGCACATTTCTAGCACTTTCATACCCAGGCATGGGTATCCCTAAAAAGAGTAGGCCAAAAATAGCTAGCTCTCATTATCCTTGCTGTAGTATCCCTAGGAGCAAAATGACCACCTATTGGCCCATCATGGAACTCAGATAGCACCTTGTCAGCCTAATTTGAGTCTATGCATCTTAGACAGACCCCTAAGAGATCCTTCCTAAACAATACTCCATCAACCAAAACATATGGGAGAGACTGGAGCCTAAAGTATCTTCTTCTAGTCCTATCAAGACCCTATAGGCACTCACCAGTGAGAAGGAAATGCCTCAGGTCTGATGTCCAATCCTTCATGACAGTTGGTTCCTCTGTTGTAGCTACATCATGAAGTAGTAAGTTGTCTTTCCTTTTCTACTTGAAGTCCATAGCAAGGTGTTCACACAAGCCTTTCCCCCTCACTAGCTTGGTGATATTGATGTCTACATCATACTCCATTACCCTGGTGATCCACCACACTCTTTTCTCATTTAGGTCTCAGTTGGTCAAGAAATCCTTGACACCAGGATGTGGAACCATGAGGTGAATCTTGCTGTTGGACAGCATATGCTTGAATTTCTTCAAGCTCTGTACTACTGCTAGGACTTGCTTCTCTACATGTGTGTATCTGACTTCAAAATCCTCTAACCCCTAGCTAAAAAATGTAAGTGGTTGTTCAAGTTCATCACCATTTTCTTGGGTAAGCATGGTGGAGATTACCTCTTCATTGCCAAAAGTGTAGAGGTTGAAATCTTTGTTGAAGTTGGGGCTGATTAAAGTAGGAGCCCAGGTTATGGCCTACTTGATGGCTTCAAAGTTGTCCTTCCTTTGTGTTGTCCACTTAAACTCCTCACCCTTCCTCAACATAGAGGTCGGTGGCTTGACTATCTCTATGAAATTTAGGATGAATCTCTGAATGAAATTTATCCTATCAAAGAAGCTCTACAGGCCTTTCTTGTGCTTAGGCAGGGACATCTCTAGGATAGAACAAACTCTCTCACGATCAATGGATAAGCCCTCCTTAGACATAATGTGGCCAAGGAGTTTCCCCTCGTGAACAATAAACATGCATTTCTTTGGGTTGAGAGAGATGTTGAACTCTCTACACCTCTCAAAGATTTGTCTGAGGTGTTTCATGTGTTGGCTCGCTTCCTTGGAGAATACCATCACATCATCGAGGTATACCAACACATTTTTGTTTATCAAGCCTCAAAAATCCATGTCCATGGCTCACTGAAAGGTAGCACCAACATTAGCTAGCCTAAATGGCATCTTCTTGTAGGCAAAAATTCCCCATTGAGTAGTGAAGGCTATTTTGTGCTGGTCACAGCCTTACACCAGAATCTGATTATATCCTGAATATCCATCTAGGAGGGAGAAATTCTTGTTGCCTATTACCTTCTAAAGGATCTACTCCATGCTCAAGATAGGGTAATGGTCTTTCAAAGAGACTTTATTAAGGTCTCTAAAATTAACACATAGCTTGATCTCCCCATTCTTCTTTCAGACAGGAACAAGATTGGCCAGCCAGGAGGAATGTTTGATGGGAAATATAATCTCAAACTCAATCAATTTGGCTAGTTCCTTTTGCATGAGGGGATCAATCATTGGGTTGACAGGTCTCTACTTCTATGTGATTGGCTTGGTGCCTTCTTCTAATTCGATGGTGTGTTGGGTGAGTCTTGGGTTGAAACCCTTCAAATCACTGTAATCCAAAGAAAAAACATCAACAAACTCTTGACACAACAAAATAAAAGTCTACCTTTATTAAACCAAGCTGACCTTTCCAAGTGCAAGTAGCTTATCCTTGAAGATCTCAACCTTTTCATAATTCTCCTCCCTAGTTGTGATGCATGCTTTATCGCTTCTCAATTGGTCATCTCCATTAAAGATACTCTCAAGAGTGACCAAACCTTTAGGGAGTTTATTATTCTTCAATTAAACAATCTGGTTGCCATATTGCTGTTGCAACTTTGCCTGGTTCTTTGTTGCAAACTCAGTTTCTTCCTATAGGAAGAATGTTATTTGCTGGTCATTTTTGAAGACCTACCAGTTTTTAATGTTGTCAAAGATAGAGGGCCAAACTACCACCTTCAAGTAGTGTGAACCATAGTGTTAGCTTATCTCCCTAAAAACATTGAACTGAACACCAATTGCTGCTAGCCTATCCACTTGTTTGTTCTACTCTCTAGGAATGGAGATGATATTGAAAGCAAGGAAATCTTCCACCATGTCCTAGACCCTATGCTCGTAGGACTTCAATAAAGAAATTTTTGTCAGATTATGGCCTCTCACCTAATTTACAATTAGCTCGCTATCACCCAGAACTTGCAACTCCTTGATTCCTTTTTTCCTTGCCCATTCCAAACCATGGATAAGGGACTCATATTCTACAACATTGCTTATGCAAGAAAATTGGAAATGGAAAGCTGAAAAGTATCTCTCCTTTGAAGGGGAGACTAACATCACTCCACCACCAGCTCCCAACCTACTTCTAGAACCATCAAAGTATAGCTGCCATAGACCTAGGTCCTCTTGGCTCACCTTCATTATATTTGGTATGAAGGTACCCTCTTCATGTATGTAGTAAACTCTAAGGCCTACCTCCTTTATGAACTTGTAAGGGTCATGCTTGAAGTTATCACTTCCCCACTCATCCAAGAGTAGGTATACAACTCCTTCAAGAGTAGAGGATGGAGATTGGTCTATTTGGGACTCTTCTTGGTCGATAATGGTATAACTAACATTCACTGTCTTGAGCGAATATGGTTATAGATAGTCCTTGTGGAGTGGCTCAGATTCAATCTTTACCTTGGTCCCATACTTGGTTCTAAAAACCAAATAAGACCAATTCACTGCTAGATAGCCACCTATCTTGGATGTGAAGTCCCTGGATAAGTAAATTGTTAAATAAGGAGGAACATCTGCCACTACTATATCATGGGGAACTGAGAAAGTTAGGCAAGCAAGTAATGCCAAGCTTAAACCCTTCATTATCCCAACTATTTTTGTAGGTGTCCCATCTAGCTGCAAGACTCCCTTATTCATCTCTTCATATTTCAGTCCCATCTTGTCAGCTATACACATGGGCATTACTGAGGTACAAGCCCCACTATCAATGATGTAGATGTGCACCAAGAAATCTCCTATGACCAAGGACACATATAAAGGGGGAATTTTATCTTCCTTCTTTACTTGGCCTGAGGTGGAAGGTTGTCCATTCATCATCAAGACATTATCAGTCCTTGTTGGGATAGCTTGTCGATCCAGCTCATGCAATTCCCTTTGTAGCATGTCCTTTTGTCCTGGTAGAGATAATGAATCCCATAAAGAGATGTTCATATGCAACTTCTTCATCTGGTCCACCACATGGACTTGAGGACTACCTCCCTTTAAGCTTTCTTTGGGGATAATTTCAACCTGAGGTGCAGGCTGAGAGGCTAAAGGTACAAATGACGATATGAAGTTTGGGACCTTTTGATTTGAGTGTGATGGAGAAGGTGTTGCTGCCATTTGGGTAGTATCCTGGGCTTCTCCCATTGCTCTCCTCTTGAATCTTGTGTTGGATACAACACAGTCAGCCTGATTGTCTATAGCATCCACATAATTGATTGCACAAAACTCACCTTCCAGGTGGTTCATAAGAGTAGAGTCAAGCTAACTCTGATTGTTGCTTGTGTTGGGTTGCATTGGAGCCTTGAAGACCTAGGAATGAGCAGCTACCTAATTGTCTTGCACATTTGGGTAACAAAACATCATCTCATTTGTATAAATGGCTTACTCCTGACCATATCCCATGGTTGAACAACTTGGCTATTCCTGCACCAAATTGTTTTGAACGGGCACCATAGCCTTAGATGATGAAGGGGGGCCTGGGTTGTAGCCTTAGAAAGGTTTGGTTTGAGTAAGTTGACCCTATCCTTGATTTTAATTTTGGAAATGGGGTCTTGGAGCTTGACCATACTACTGGTATCCTTGGTTTGGTCTATGGCTTTGAGCTTGCTGCCTTTTAAGAACTACAAGTTTATTTGACATACTCTGCAATAGACTCTTAACTTCATGAAGCTCATTGGATGGAGAAATAACTAGTTTCTCTATGCTAGGTAGAGGAGCTAATGTGGGAGAAATGACCTAAATTAGAGGTAGCATTTCTGGGAAAAGTGGCATATGGGGTCGAGGGGCTATTTTCCTAGCCTGTACTAAGCAATTTTTGGTTGTTATGGCTATGTCATAGGTAGCAAGTAGCACATGCCCTCCCATGGATTGTATCATAACAGAAATATCACTATTTAATGCTCTTAAATAATATAGGAAAGCATAGCTATTAGTTGGTCTTACCAGAATGGGGATTCTATCCCATGTCTTCTAAACTGTGTGTTGAAATCCTACATATATTCATGTGGGGCTCTTTTCATGGTCGTCAGCTACTCAACAAGCGAGAGGTGGTCACTCTTTTCTCCAAAATGGTCCATCAATTGAGTACCCAATTCATTCCAGGAATGGATTGAATTTATAGGCAAAGTCCTGTACCAGTCAAGAGTTTTGCCCTTGAGAGACAATGCCAACAATCTGATTGTGATATTTTCCTCTATGACATTATGAATATTTCAGAGGTTAGCAATATTTCTAATGTGCTCAATGACTATAATGGGCCCCTCTCCATTGAAAGAAGGCACATTTTTTAGGGCTACTCCCAGAATTGGGTCATATCATGGGAGATTCAAGGGGCTCTAACCATGAAAAGTAGTAAAGGGTAATGCCATAGCTAGGATGGGATGTAACTGTGGCCTTGCTATGTATGCATTCCTTACAACAGGTCTAGGAGGGTGGTTTGCTGAATAAGGATAGGTCTTCTCAAACCTCAATCTTTTTGCTGAGTTTAAAGGCAATTCAACAAATTCAAAAGGGATGCCCTTAGAAGTAGACCCTGTGGTGACTTTAGGCATAGGAAGTCAGACTAGTCTTTGATTAGGAAATGAAGTTCTTACTAGTGGAGTCGCTAGATGCTGTAAATAGTTGATTTGCTATAATAAGACCAGCATCAATCCTAAAACCTTATTGAGTTGTAAAACTGGGTCCCACCAGGCATGCCAAAAACTATTGATGCAGTGGATTGCACCTGGGGCAAGGAGGTTAAACTCCTACATTTCCACACGCAACAATGAAAACTCCCCTCTCACTTGTGGGACCGGTGAAGCTGGAGGGGAGAGTCTCTAGGTAAGGGCTAGCTCCCTTTGATGCATCTGAGTTGTTTTAGTAAGTGCTAACATATATATATATATAATGAGGGGGGATGAAAAGGGAGAAAGATTGTAGGAAAATAAACTACTCTAAAGGAGGTGATGCACCAAAATGATCCAACCTTCTCACACTCACACTTACAATTAGACAAACACATACATACACCTCAAACTGGTAGAAGGACTAGGCTGCAAGAAGCTTGGCATGGAGGCTTTAATGGAAAATACAAAAAATAGAGACTCACCAAAGGTGCTGTGGAAAGGCACACTGTATGGTAATTTCTTCTATTTTTGCACTTCCAAATATAGCTCTTCTTGTCAGCTATAGAAATGGCACGTTATAGACACCATGTATGTTGGTGTTGAACTTGTGGAAGCATCAAGAAGAAATGACTAAACAGAAACTAACACTTAGACATACACAGAGATATCTAACCAGGATAGAGGTAAAAAATGAGTTTATTGATTCAGGCAAAAATTTGCCAGGGCTACGCCTTACAAATGTGGAAGATTCATTCTCAAATGACAAGTCTCCAATATATAAAAGAAGAAAGGAGGCCTTTTGGTGCCCTTTTTACAAGTGACCCATGTGCCTTACGAGCATTGGGAAGACTAGGCCACTTAAACATAAATGTTGTGTCGGCCCTGGCTCAACTTCAAGCATTTTTTGACACAGGTTGTACCATTTCCCCATTAACCAAAATTGCTCCTTGAAGGCACCTACGTGATTTGTCTGCTCATAAATGTGAAATGAAGAAAATGGGTCACACAGTTAGCCATTTGGACCTTCTAATGGTCAATTCACAGACACTATTTCACCTACTGGGGTAATTTCTTGAATTGGTGCCTCCCTTCACCACTTAGACTATCTACCTATTCCTACACTTGGCACTTTTGTCTTTTCCCTACCTTGTCTCTTTCTAGCTCTTTCAGCCCTCGAGCTATCTCTGGGTGGGTCACTGCATTCCTTGGGCTCCTTTCATGGTTAGCGCTTAGGCATTTAAAAACCAATGGCCTTTTTACTAGCTTAAATTTGATGCTCGCACACCTGTTATTACTTGAAAAGCAATGGCTAATTCACCTTCTTAAAGTTGACAGCTTTCGAGACATCACCGTCCTTGGCAATTTCCTTCAGGCTTTTCTGCTTTGTCCCTTTTCTGTGGACTCCCTTCTTAGCACCTTCCTGAAGGGAAGATGACCCTTTAGCCTTTGGAAAGTGCCCCTTTATTTTGGCTGAGAGTCCCCCACAAGGGCACCTGCCCTTCGGGGTCCTTTAGCTCTTTGGTGGGTCTCTTCTTTATTTCAGACTTTCTCGTGAACAAAAGTCTATGGGAATTGGCCGTTTGGCTTCCCTGGGTTTTTGGCTTCAAGATTTTTCCCTGCAAACAAAAGTCTATGAGAATTGGCCACCTCCAAATTTCTTCACTTTAGTCTTCGCTTAAGTCTTTCGGGTAGCCTCTCCAAACTTTTTTGGTCTTTCTTTCTTTGTGGCCTCTTTAAAGTGCCTTTGCCCTCCACAGGGGCTTATTGAACCTAGACTGCCCTCCATAAGGGCACCTACCCTTCGGCTTTGGGGGCACCTCATTGAACCAACCCATTGAACTGAAATTGGTTCAACGGTTCAATGCTGCGCGCTAAGCCAATTGAACCAAGCTGATAATCTATCTATTTGAACCACTTGAACCACTTGTTGAACTGTTTGCTTGAACCAATCCATTAAAACATTCACTTAAACTAGTTTAATGGTTTAATGCTATGCACCAAGTTGATTGAACCAATCCTTTAAACTTTTCTTGCTCACCTTAGCCATTAAACCTATGTGTTGAACTGGGGCATTAAACGAAGTGATTGAACCAATGCGTTGAACCAAGCAATTGAATCAGTTCAATAGTTTAATGTTGCACGCTGATAAACTTTCTAAAGTGTTGAGCTAAGTTGAAGCATTAAACTAAGTGATGGACCAAGGAACTTAAACTTTGCCAATGAACCAAGGTGTTGAACCAATGCATTAAACAGAAGCCTTTGAACCAAAACATTGAACCAACCTATTAAACCAGTTCAACAGTTCAAGCAACTATTGAGCCAAGGCCATTGAACTCTTTATTGAACCAAAGTGATGAACATGAAGATTGCACCCAGGCTTGAAGTTGAAGTGATGGACTAGAAGCGATGAACTAAGGCATGAACCAAGGCCGATTGAACTGTAGATTGAACCAAGGCTCTGAACTAAAGTGATTGAATTGCCGATTGAACCAAGGCTCTAAACTGAAGTGATGGTTCAATGGTTTGAAGATGCCAACCTTCCTTATAAATTTCCTTCAGATGAAGGCCCAAAAGAGCCTTGTAAACCCCAGTTCTTTCTAAACTGATTCTTCATCTACCAAGGATTAAACTTGATGAGTCCGTAGAAAAACTTGTGAAGTCTGTAGAAACTTGCAGAGTCTGTAGAAACCTGCAGAGTCTATAGAAAACCAAGCTCTATAGAGTCCATATAAATGGACCTACAGAGTTTGTAGAAATTCTTAGACTTGTGCAAAAATAAAAAATGAATTGGCCTTGAAATCAGGGGAAGAAGGGGACCGATTTTTTGCCCTGTTGGGCAAAAATGGTCAAAAACCACCATCTCAAGAATGCCCCATCCTAGAGGATTATTTTTCATGATCTCAAAGAAGGACTTGGGTTCAGTTATCCCAAGACTTGACTTGATTTTGTGTCCCTTATGAGAGTCATTTTTAGTGCCCTAAGAGTCTTCTAGAGAATCCATATAAATATAGACAATGAAGTCATAACACAATGCAACACACACTTAGAGAAAAAGGTGATGTGCTGAAAATTAAATCTATGTGTAACACTTAAAATGAAATGGGAAAGGCAAAAAAAATGAACAATAATTAAATTAATCATAAATTTATCAAAGAGATATCCCAAGTGAGTGAGTTAATTATGAAAATGAAATGGAAATCCATCTCGGGGAAGGGGTGACATGTCATTCCAGGGGATGGGATGACAAGATGGTGGTAGAACTACCATGAGGGAAAGAGACAAAAGCAATAAAAAGAAAAAAAATTAAAAGAAGTGACCAAATATAACCTACTAAAAGTGGATGCTTTTTATACATCAATCCAAAATAAAAATAATAAAAATCCACATAATAATATTTAGATAAACTGGCTTACCATCATAAAATTTAAGCACATAAAAGAACTAAGAAAAGGATGAGAAAGATAGCTCCAATAAGGGAAAAACAACACACCAAAACAAGATAAAAGGTACAATGGTTCCAAAAGAGGATAACCTCATAAAATTTACATAAGTACAACCTAATGGTGTCCAAATTACCAACTAGATGATTTCTCAAGCCAAAGATCATACATCCATAAAGAGAAAGGAAAGAATGAGGACTATTATAAAATAGGTGATTTCCTCTCCAACAATGTACTTTGAGTACCCTATGTGATTTCCTCTTCCATCTCTTGTGCCCTCTTGATATGAGTGGGTAGCCTCCCTCTTATCTTATTTTCAATTCCATAATCAAAATTTTCCTTACCTTTAAATATATTTCTATGCTAGAACCAGGATAATGATGGTGGCAAATTTTCTTATTCCTTTTTTTGTTGTGGATCCTATTTAGAAGACTTAAAGGGAAGGGAGTGGAGGGGGGGTTCCTTCTAGTGAGTTATCTTTTCATCTAAGATATCCTTAAGTGTAATAAATGTATTTTAATATTCATTAACTAGTGATTTAAGAATTGACTTACCCCTTCTATTATATTGGGGTAGAGCATCTCTACTTTCAAGTGGGGGAGGAACAACTTCTAACATGACTAATTTCATTGAAACTAATGGTTCAAGATTTACTAGACCTTCAATACATTTTGGATCCTCTAGATGACTAAAATGAATATATGGCCTCATATCTCCATTAGTGATTTCATTCAAATTACCTAAAGTGACCTTAAGATCCAAATGAGGATGTAATTGGACTTTAACCCCAAGTTATAGAGTTGAATCTAATTCTATGGAGGAAAAGTGGGGTTAAAGCTGAGTGAAATCATTTAACTATGGTATCATTTTGGGTTCTAGATAAGATACATCCCTAAAACCATAATTTCCCCCATTTATAGAGAGCTCCTCATTATATGGGGATTTTTACTATTAAGTCATAACCTCCCTACAAGAACAAGTCTCGTAAGGTCCAGATAATTTGTCTACCTTATACTCCATCATCCACAAACAATCCTTTGATCATAGTATTAGAGTCTTTGATATCAATTTAGAGGGGGGGATAAAGACATTGAATCTATATTCTAAAAATATTCTCCTATATTGAGTGGTTGGG
Organism: Torreya grandis; assembly: GCA_037957365.1. Classification (NCBI taxonomy): domain Eukaryota; kingdom Viridiplantae; phylum Streptophyta; class Pinopsida; order Cupressales; family Taxaceae; genus Torreya; species Torreya grandis. The sequence continues at coordinate 4,849,460 of JARHVA010000374.1, read as the reverse complement.
TCTATAGCTAACAAAAAACCAAAATATTGAGTTATCCACAAATTGATATCTTCATGCCAAAACACAAGTGGGAGTTATAGGAGAGAAATTCAGACATGAAAGTCTTCCATGTAATCCTCCTCATGATAGAGGCCTAGTTTATATTTTTAGATTGAGAATAATATTCTACCCATGAATCTAAGGCATTCTTAGAGGATTCTTAACAAATCATCTTTGTTGGATAAGGTGATGAGAAAATAGTTTCTTTTCATGAGAGTAATTTTCAAAGTATATCTTGGCCTTTGGTTCTTGGCTACCCAATTTTTGAGTCTCTCAATGCCAAGTTAGATCCCATTGCATTTGACTAGTAGATATGGTCTAGTTGGTCCTCCACCTTTTCCAAAATTGAGTTAGGAATTGAAAGGTAGACTCCATCTTCTGAATCAAAAGGGACTAACCTCATGACTGTTGATTATCTTACATTTACTCAAGGAATATGAAAATTGTTATAATTATGTTAAGATTAATATATCTACATGTAGTAGTCCATGGTTACTATAGTTATATGATAGTAATCAAGAAAGGTAGCTTATAATAAATCCTATGTTTTGATCTGTTACTGTGTATACAATGTAGATTTTTTTTTGGAATTTTGCCAAGAATTATTAGTAGCTTTGAGTACTTTTTTTAAAAATATATATGGATAGGTTTTTATGAATATCATAATAATTATGTGGATCTATTAGTAATTATATATATATATATATATATATATATATATATATATATATATATATATATATATATATATATATATATATATATATATATCCAAGGAAACCCTAATCTATGTTATGGTAAGAAATGGTGAAATTAAATACATTGCAAGTAAGTTGAGTAAATTGTGTTTATTATATCTTACTTGAGTCTATCACATTAGACTATAAAATTGTAGTTATTATGAATGTTATCTTATAATAAAATTGGATAATGTGGAAGAATGGTAGTACCAAGGTGATTCATTTTATGATTTTATTTAGTTTATAACCAATAAGGACACAAGGGATATTCTATGTCATAAACCTTAAATAAGTGGTTGGTAAAATAATTATACGTATTAAATTCTTTGAGATATGTGATGAGTCATTTGTTGATTAGTTAACTCGATTGAAATTTTATTTAACTTAGGGTTTGGGTTAAATTCACCCTATTCTTGAGTTTAATAAGAATATTTATAATTAATTAATTATTTCTTGCATTCATTTTGAGTATTTATTAAGTCTTAAGAGACGTGTTATAGTTGTAATAAAGTGGTGAATTATTTATTTATTTCATCATCACTAATTTTATTTTAGTAAATTATTATTGTTGATAAATATAATTGTTATTAAGTGGTTAAAGTGGAGTTATGTCAAATTTCTAAGGTAGTCTATGACTATTATAACTCATTGATGGACAACTTTGTGTCACTATAAGCTATTGAGAAACTAAGGGGCATGAAGTTACAATAAATTATAAATGTAAAATTAATAAGTATAGATATTATGGATGTGATTACTCACTTGACTCATTTTTGTACATCAACTCACATGAGATGTGAATAAATAATAAGACTTGTGATGGATTAATGTTTTACATTATTTGTTATAAGTAGTTATAGTAATTTAATTTTTCCAATAAGTTACTTTGATGGTATATTAAGTGCATGGATTTATTATGAGTTAATGTTAAAGGAAATTTGTAGTTTGGTAAAACCTTAACATTTATTAAGATGATTTTTTAAGGGATTGTAATATGAAACCATAGAAAGATTGAACATATAGTGGAATTAGAAATAATAGTTGTAAATAGTGTAGTTTATGAATAACTTGGGTAGTAAGATGAGATTATGGGATTAATCTATCTAAGGGAGGCTGTATGTTTAATGATTACCATTAGTAAGATATAAATCTATATGAAACACTATAGGTAATTACTTTAGGTCATTACTTTAATATTGTTTTGCTTAAGTGTGGAATAAATTTTAAGAATGGATGTCTTTTAAATATAAAAAAGCACTATAAAGGTTGTACTAAAGAATTAAATAATTATTGGATGAATTATTAGAAATATAAATAATATTACCTCATTCTGATCGTGTGGGTTTAAAAAACATTGCTTTAAGGACTATTATATAGTTTATAATTAAGTAGTGATAAACCTAACTAAAAAATAGATTGATGTTTTGTACCTTGAGTAGTTGGTAGATAAATCTATTTTCTTTATGAGTATTCAATTTTTGAATTTTTTATAGTACAGAGGTGAAATTCTCATAAGGATAAAGTAGTTAATTACAAATAAAAATATAATTGAGAGGTTATTTTTAGAACTTAGTGTTATACACGTAACTTATAAGTAGGTAAAAATCCATATGGTTATTATGATGAGGTTTTAACAATAATTTACATGTATTTCATTTAAATTGATGGTATTAGTTATACACATGCAATGATTGGTGTTGGAAATTGGAATCATAACTCTTAAAATGATGAAATTTTGTGGGCTGATTTTTTGGGTTGTGACACTTGAGTTCACTAATAGCTCTAAGATTGGGTTTGATGTAGTGTATTTTTCCCCTACATGTTAATAATTTTTGGTGTTATTTATATTTAAGTCTAATTTATTCTATTTAATTTTTGATATTGCTAATGAGGTGCAAAACAATTATCTAGTGGTGTTTATGTTGCATAGACTTTCCACATATCTACCAATAAGGGTAAGGGTGTTTTGATTAGTATTCACTTGGTTTTACATTAATTATAGGTTTTTTAATCACATGATTATTTTCAAAGTGGTTATAGATGTTAAAAATTAAGATGTGCCATACATCGAGTACAATATAATATTCAAAACACAGATCAATGTGATTGAACATCCATGATTATATTTACACAATATGTATGTGTAAATAATGAATAGGGATGGTGAGTGAGGAAAATTCATCATCATTATATCAAGGAGTGTCAGAAGGCACATGTAACTAAATGTTAGGCTTCAAGGGAAGCAATGGATGCCAACATAGGTTGATTAGTGCAAGAGTATAATCGAATAGTTATAAGGTTATAATCATTTTTTTAGATATATTCATAAATTTTTTGATCTATATTACCTTCATTACCAATTTTGGATCAAGAGGTGTTTTTAGGCTATTGATCCAATAGTGGCTAGTTTATAATTAATGGAAGTGTTGTTTAGGTTTTTTTACCAATAAATGGGCGTGTTTCTCATTGAGACACCCCTTTTCACTAAATTAAAATTTAATATTATTTAATTTATTAAGATATTAAATTAATTTGGTTGATTAGGGTGTTTAAATAATTCATTAGGTAGTTAAATCTTGCAAAAGAGAAAATCTTATTATTTAGGCTTGCAAGAGTTAAATAAGTGTGCCAATGTGTGTGCATCAATGATGTAACATTACTGAAGTAAATAAATTATTATATTAAATTCTACTCATTAATTTTTTTCTAATTATCTATCATTAAATTGAGCACTCACATGAATTATAGAGAGTTCAAGTAATCATTAGATCACTTATCATTGTCTAAAGGTAGTATTTACTATGAAAATTTTTGGCAATGAATTGAAATGATATTAATTTATAAATTTTTTATATAATATTTATCAAGTGGTTTATACAATTTAAAATATCCCAATAATTAGATAATATTCATTAAGCCTTGATAACCCTCAACATACGACTCTAAATGTCATATTCATTTCCTTAAGTTTCATATTTTTCCCTTATGTCAAGGAGAATAAATTCTATTATTTATATTATAGGTGTCCCAAAATTCAAATATAAAGGCATTAAAGTGAAGGGTGAAACTAATAAAATAAAACCCAAAAGTTATATTTTCAAAATTTAAAATTTTATAGAAGAGTACCAATGCTTTTTCCATCTAACAATAAGAATGGATGCTTCTAGAAATAGTACCAAATCAAATCCAAAATGTTAGTTTAAGTTTATAGCATTTATGAAAACACATTTTCAGGTCTACATTAAAATTAATTCTATTATATCACATATTATTAAATTATAAGTATTGAAACCTTATGTGTATACCATAATATTAGGTTTGGAATAAATAATTTGGTATTGTAAATATGTATTTATTATTTTACATGTATGTGTGATGCATAATTAAATTAATTAGGTTATTTGTATTAAATTAGTTGTAATATATTTATCCATATTACATTTTTTTTAACTTACATTATATTTCATGTTTTGATTTTCTATGATTTATTGTGTTTGATCTAAAACACATGTTAATTTTTAAAAATTATTCAAAGCCCTAATGTGGCCAAATAAATCTTAAATTATGTTAGATCTAAAGCTCTATAATTTTATTAGGGTTAATTTTATTTCATGCTCTTATATATCAATACTTATCTTAATTTGTATTCATTCCAACTTATACATAATTTTAATTGTTAAAGTTTATTAAGATGTTGGTGTGTTTGTCATGGCTCACCCTTTAGATGTGGTTTTCTAAGATTTTACAAATTATTCTATGGATGCCATGTCTATTCAAAATGATGTATAGGATGGTGATTATTATGATAATGAGGATGATATTTATGACAATTTGATAAAATTAGGTTTTATACCAATAGGTCCAACAAAACATGCCAGTTATATGGATGTATTTGGTGCAAATTTTTTAACATAAACACTCAATCTTATGGAATTTGAATTTTTTTATACAGAAGAAGTAAAATTAATATATAATGCTAAGAAACTAATGAAATATTATTATTTTCTCATAAATTTAAATATTATTAGCCTCACATAAACCAAGTTATATAAATATGGATTTGGATTAATAAGTGAACATAATATGTTATAATCTCAACCAATTTATTCCTTCATAGAGCATGAGAAACCCATAAAATAAATTATAGGAGATAATGTTGATTCATGTTCATGCTATCATGTCTTAGCCAAAGTTTATTCTATAAAATCCAATGATGATAATGAGAATGTTAAGGGATCTCAAAATGGTTATTGGAATAAAAATTACCTTATTTAGATGCTCAAGATAGGGATAGAGTTCATGATATTTGTTGATTTATAAAAAATCTCTTATAAAAGCTTAATAAAATCCACATATTTATGAATGTTTTAAAAGAGGATGCAAGTCAAAATTTGCCTCCTACTATAGTCATTTCCCAAGTGTCCTTTAGTATTATTGATGCTGAAAATACTATAGTCTCTCTAGTTATATTACTTATATTATCCATTCTATTTATGATGAATTTAATGTCCATCCTATTTATAAACAAACATTGTCATGCCAAAAAATTTGCATGACTAAAAGACACATAAAAATTGACAATTTTTTCTATTTTTTAAAGGATAAACAATGTGAAATCTACACAATTTACAATACTAAAAGCCTATTCACTCATGTGTCATGATATGCATAATGTCTTGAGACAAAGAACACATGTATAGATGACATGAATAATAATTCTCAAGTGATTTTTAAATCTCTACACAACCATGTCGATGCTACTAGCCTACTATTGTTTAAGCAGACCAAGCAAAAAATTAGCCAAAATTATAAAATAAATAAAATATTAAAGGGATGTAATTTAACTATGGTAAAAATATAATTAACAACCATAATTTTTCACAAAAGTTTAATTATTACCTCAAGGTTTTTTCTCACTAAGTTTACACAACTGATTCCTTACTTTAATCTCAAAGTGAAGATCATTAGATATGAATTTTAGCCTAATAAATGCCGATGAAATAACAATGCTAATATATCCTAAGACCTAAACCTAATTCCCACCTCAATTTAGTACCCTACATACATGTTCCTCATAATTGGTTTCAGATGCAGTTCTCCAAAATATTCACAATTTCATAAGAAAAGGATTGCAAGGTGATATTAAATTTTTCTTATCATATAGGTTCATTTTAATATTAAATTATACTAATGATAATATTTACCACTAAAATATATAATAATCATTATTTAAGCATTCAATTTAAATATTCTCTTGTGTGTTTTTTAAGTATTAGTTACAATTAGACTCTAATGTCTATCAATCACAAAACACACATAGAACTTTTATTCTTTTAACAATCTAAGTTTCATTTGAGTTAATATATTTAATAAAGAATTATAATTAAAAACAACTCTATTTCAACATGGGGGTTCAATAATATAACTTTAAAATGTTTTCTAATTTAGGGAATAGTCTATAAAAATTAGAATATTGAAATCAAGATTTATAACTTTAACATTTTATAATTTAGTTCTAATCATCAACCAATTACTCTTAGGTTTCCAAGTTTTATTCTACTAATGTCCTAAAAAAATTATAACCATTAGAACAATTTTTTCATGAGACGTGCACATCCAAGTTTACTCAATACAATACAATACAATGTGAGTCACCTCCTAACCACTAATTAAATAATTGATAAATTCAATCTCTGACTTATTTAGTAGGGTAAACACACATATTTCTCTCACACATACTCATCATAAAAGGAATAAAGCATCCACTCATTATAAAATATGGGTTAAAATGTATGAAGTTTTAAAGTTAACACATCACCATTGTCTTATGTTAATTTTAATAACCACCAATGTGATTACATGTTATTTATTGATTTTATTAAACATAAGGGATTAAAATACTATATTTTACAAGAGCTCTAAATTTTATTAACACAAGGTTTTGTTGTAGGTGTAAACATATCAATCAACTCATAATCATTTTCTTGAATTATGCATATGTTCTAATTTAAGAGATCCAATACTCATATCATCGACATATATTCACAAGTTATCTAGAAGTGGTTATAGATGTATAACAAGCATGATAAAATTTTCAATATAATAGATGAGAAATAAAACTCATTTATTGCATCCATTCTTCAAACTCTGATACTAAACCTTATATAAGGTATTGAGCTAATAAAATACTTTTGGAGTAAGCATTAATTATTTTATTTAAAAATCAAATCATAATTAAAAACTAATCAAGAAGTCAAACTTATACCACATAAGAGACTTATTAATCTATCCAAAATAATTTGGACCACATTCAGAAATTAAATATTACTTAAGAATCAAACTTGACATTTTCTAGAACTATATGTACTTTGGTTTTGATGAAATAAAAAAACTTGATGATTTGAACAAGGCCTTGTAATATTTAGATGTTTCTTATTATCTTACCATAAAACCTAATTTTTATAACTAAATTTGACAACTATCTCCATATCTCCATTTACTCTCTATATATTTTAAAATCCTTATTACGACTTAATTAATCTTATTTTGGAAATTTAGTTAGGTCATGAAAACTTGTGCTTCAATTAAACTGAGATCCATTTATCTATTTTACATCATGGGATTTATTTTATAAGTCAAAATAATATTAAAATTAAAATGCAAAGGATTTCATTAAACTCCTATATAATTAAAAAGTCTACAATTTATTCAAATTTTTATAAGTGAAACTCCAAAGTCATGAAATATTATAGAGGCCAAGGGTATCCCTTGGCTAAATATTTTATGTGATAGTTTATGCTGTATAAATCGATGTGAAAGCTCAAATTGTATGTTGATAAGGCATATTGTTTAAAATTACATGGGAATTTCATTAGATACAAAGTAATATTTTTTTTAAAAGGAAAAGTAAAACTTATAAAAATAGGAAGACTACTATTAAGTAAATTACCATTGAGACAAAAAAAAGTCAAGATTGGTTTGCTAGTTGTATGACCAACATTTATAGATTAAATAAAGGAATTAGGATAATTAATTTATTCTTCATTTAATTATATATTCCATGAGGTTACCTCTAATTGAGGGTTTATGTGTTTTATTCAAAGTCTTATAGCCTAACTTACTATTCAAAAAATTTAGCCTTTTTCTTCATTGTAAATTTGATAACTCAAATTTAATATGGGACACTAAAATTTGTTTCGAGTAAATTTTAGAATAAGATATATTTACAAAATTTATAGATAGAAATTTACTATTATTTTATCTTCATATTCTTAATATTTAAATATATGAATTACAATTGATTCATAATCTCATGAGAAGACCAAACTAGGTTGAACTATATAGTTATTTATTTTCCAACACAAATATCAATGGTAATATGGGTTTTATTTTCATTTCTATAGGCTGCCATATGTTGCCATGTCTCACACACTTATTATCTTTCTTAGCATCTTAGTACTTCAAATCTTATTGTACTTAGTATAAATTGTTTTAAATTCAAGTTAAATGAATAACATGTAGAAAATAACCTTAACTAATATAAAATAGGTGGCTAAAAAGTGAAACTTGATTCAATTTATTAAATATAACCATTTCATCATTTTGAAATTAATCATATTGAAACTATACAATTTTAATACTTTATATGTAATAATTTATCACTAGACTACTAGAGATAAATATATTAAATTAAATTTTAAATGAATCAAACTTTACAATGTTTCATACACACTAAATGTTCAATACTTCTAAGTTGAGGATCTAAGATGGAGTTATCCAAGTTTTAAAATCCAAGCATATAATTACTTGTAAATGTTTAAATGTGTAGCTATAAATAGATGTAAAAAAAACAAAAAACCAAGTATTAAATATGCGTTTTAAGGTTATACATAAGCATATTTAATCCTAAAACATCATTATAGTAGACATTTTAGCTTAGATAAATATAATTTTGAGCCCTTTTGAGAAAAGTTTGGATTATATGGATAAACACAACTCTCAAGTTATCATTATTCAAGGTTTCCATCCATTTTCTATTGATTTTTTTCAATGATATAAATGAACCAAATATTTCACACTTTGATTAGTTCCTATCCCTCTTTGGGGTGCCTCATTATATAAACCCAAAAAATCCATTTTATGATTATACTAAAATTATCATTGTATAAATTTGAATAATACCAATTTTTTAAAGTGTAAATAAAAAAGAGGTCATAAATGATGAAGGTATTACGTAGTTTTAAAATATAAAAATATGTATAATCAAATAATATGCAGCTTATGAATGATGGTCTTAGTGTATAAATGTTAAAAACTCAATTTATGAAACTTGAAATTTTTTTATATCATAAATAGGAATACCAAGACAATATTATCAAAGTGGAAACTAGGATCTTTAGATCAAGCAGGTGCATGGGTTTGTGATAGGTACAAGATAATCTAGTACTCAACTCATTAGTTGTAATCAAACACATTAGAATATTTTAAAACAAAAAAATAAGATCTAAATCCCAATATTTCATTACTAAATCTCATAAATGTGAGATGTAAATATAGGGGAGTACATGTGTAACTCCTCTGTGGTCAAAGAGGCAAAAATAGAAGAGTAACTCCCATATATATAATAGTCAATCAAGGGAGTTACTTCCTATTCCTCCAGTCAAATTGTAACTCCAAGTACACATAATAAAGATTTTCCTTGAAAGTAGGAAAACTCCAAGTGAGGGAAAAAATACCCAAATAAATAAATATGGAAAAAAAAAACCCTTATGCTAACAACCCCCATAAGCATAGGCTATGTGGGTAAAATAAATGGGTCCCAACAACAAGGATTGATGAGGAACCCATGTACAAATAAATATCATAAAGTAGATAAAAAGAAAAAATCATATGAAAAAAATCCCCTCCCCCAAAAGAGATACATAAAGAAGAGGATAGAGGGTCCCTTAGAAGATGATATTATAGTATCATGAACCTTAAGAAGAGACCACAAGTGAAGATACTTGATCTCCATGAAATTTTTGGTGGAAATGTTTGATATGTCATCTAAAAATATCTTATATCAATTATTTTTACATGGATGAGATATTTGATGAAGTGCATGTGAATATCTATGTGTTTGTTCCATTGATGCTGGACTGGACTCCTAAAAATCTAAATAGTACTCTAGTTTTCATCTTATATTATTTTAGGTCATAAGAAATGGATACCTAACTCTATGAGTATCCACTAAATCCATATAACCTTAATGGAAACATTGATAACCATTTTTTATTTTTCCTTGATAGATGATAAATCAATAACATTCTACTTCTTACTTGACCAAATAGTTAGACCTAATCTAATGTAAAAACTATAACTTGAAGTGGACTTATGATTTTGAATATTATTGGATAAGTTTGAGTTAATATATCTAATCAATTTGATGTCAATTCCATCTTTGTAATGAATCCCAAATATATGCATGCCTTGAATCTAGTTAGAAATAATCTTAAATATTTTAAAGTGTAATTCATGCAGTTCATTAATGAATAAAGAGACTAGGCCCACTATATATGATATGTCAGATCTGATATTTATCAAGTAGATAAGGTTAATGATAAGTTTTTGATACAAGGTATCATCAACCAATGGTGAAGTACAATCTACCTCAAAATTGACTCTAGATAGAAAGGGAGTCTAAATTAGTTTAAAATAAACCATGTGAAAATAAGTAAGTAATTCAAGAGCATACTTGGGCTATGCCTAAGTCAGTCTAAGAAATCAAGATCCTAAGGAAGTAATGTAATAATCCAAATACATCATGAAGATCATATTTCACAACTATAATGGATGAGGTAGAGCTCCTAATGATCATAATATCACCAACATTAAGAAGCATAATCAAAAGTGAATCATCCTGATGTAAGATATAGATGTTTAGATCTGAATGGCATGTAGTGAATCCTACTGAAAGGAGGAAAGGAATTCATATTATAATACCAATCATGAGGGTCATATTTGATGCCATATATGGATTTATGGAGTCTATATACTAATTAATAATCTTTAACATATCCCTAAGGCTACTTCATGTAAATATATTCCTCAAGATCATCATGAATAAAGGCACTCTTCATGTCCATTTGATGAACATCCCAATGGTTAGTTGTGATAATAATAAATGTGAGTCTTAAAAAGCTCATTTTGGTGACTTGTGAAAAGTCTATGTGTAGTTGATTCTAGGCACTATTAACACTCTGAACTACACCCTAGGAGGAGGTTGTTCAAGCATACCTCCAAGTTTGGGGTAATATGGGTTTACCCCAAGGCTATGGGTGACCTATGACTAGGTAAAACCTCTAATTTATGGGGCTAGTTCCCATGTTACATCAATTGAGATCAGAATCACTAAAACCTACTAACTTATTGGGGTAAAAAGGGATAGAAAAATGCATGAAAATAAACCTATGCTATTGAAGGTATTACACCAATATAATATATCCACTTTATTTAACCTTAAACAACACTAGTGAATATTAAAAGAACTGAACCACTCTCTAAAAGGGGTTCTAAGCAATAGTGTTTCACATTGAGGTTGTGTTTTGGTGATGAGAACATGAGGGTGATGAAAATAAGGTCTGATATAAGACACTTACTACTCAGATTCCACTATAAGTTCAATCACTTAACACCTTTACATAATATGTGACTTGCATAAAACATCCTACTAGCATCTAGGTGAGGTAAGGACCTGTAAAGGGAGATAAACCTAACACATATGAAAATCAAACAAACATAAGCACACTAAAATAAGTATTGAAGAAGCTGAAAACATTCCTTTATTAATTCAAGAGGTTTACAAAATACAAATCTAGGTAGAGTTTCCTCATACCCAGCTGGGGGATAGATAAAAGGGCCTAAAATCCTAAATATATATAAAAATGAGTAATATTGAGAAGATAATCTAGTGTGAAAAGGTGGATAAGAGGTCATGATGACCCTTATGCACTCACATAACATTTACAATAGCCCTCATGACTACCTTCATGTGTTGCATTCATGGTTGGTGGTATTCAATGAAGAGTGTGGCATAGAGATGGAGTGGTGGAGGCTGATTCAAACTTATTTGACCTATTTAAAATAATTTACACACGTAAATCTGGTCAATGATCTCTCCTTTGGCAATTACAAGGTTGAAATGTGGTGTAATTAAACCTCCATGGAGCATTTGGTAGCCTACCTTCCCTTTGTGCATATTGACTAGGCAAAGGAAATTACCCCAATCCTCCATTATTAACATGAAGTGTGTCTACTCACCCTTATGCATTAGTTACAAGTTGTTATGATCCTATAATGAGTCATCTAACTCCTCCTCTATTCCCAAAAGCATCTTCTTTAGTTGGCCAAGTAGGACTACTAGGCAACTAGGCCTAATAACTTATTGTTTGTTGTTTAGTTATCCATAGGACCTAAATATAACCTTAATAATAGGTGGATAAACATGTTATAGGTATAAACAAGTGTTATACACCATGGATCATGCCTTCTAAGTATTACACACCTGTAGTTCTCCCTAGTTTAGGTGACTAGGTCAACACTTGATATATTTTCTGAACTACCCCATTTGTTCATACCTATAGGTGCATGTCTATGGTTAAATTAGAGTGGTTTATGGCTTTAAAGGTGAAATATGCCTCAAACTACCCCATTCTATGATTTTTACCTCCTCATCAAGTTTTGTACCCTATTTTCATCACTAAATCTTTTAAAAACATGGTTTTTAAGGGGTCCATATAAATTTTTGTACATACCAATGCTATGGGTGGGATATATTATGATTTTATCATATAATTCAGGTGTCTCACTAGTAATTTAAATGAATTTAGGTGAAAATTATTGAATATTTCTCTCATTGGGTCCACACTAGGGTTTATGTAGGATTTTAGTGGCCTACCATCTTAACAATGGTTCATAAAGTACAAGCCTCCAATAAAAAACCTTTTTCCATGGATCTATATACCATATACCCCCTAAAAATTAATTAAGAGCTCCTAGTCCCATACAAATTATATGGTGAGATGTGAGTGAGAGTAGTTGGACCTTAATTCCTTTGTAAGAATTTTGGGTAGGTTATGGATTTAATTATTGTTCATAGATTTGGGCTCCTAAATATAACTCTTTCATCCATGGGTTTTGATTGCATAGGTTTCTCCAAATCCCCCTAAGAAAACTGGTCCTGATTCCTCTTGCTTGGTGAGATATGAATGTTTAAGTTGGTAGTTTGAGGTGGCATATTAGTATGTTGTAGCTCAAGAGAGGTATTGGGATTAAATTGGACACTTTTCTAATTTCCTCTACCTATTATATTCTCCTTAGGGTCTATAATTTCATATTAAACCTTCTCATGGCCATCAATCTACTTGGGGAATCTAAGTCAGTCACCAAAATTGAGGTGGAGTCTTGAGGGTTCAAGGAGGGATTTAGGTCTTGCAAGTTTATTTTGAGTTTTAGGGATGAGAACTTATAGGTATTCATTTATTGTTTAAATCCAATCATAGTAAACCTTTAAACTTGTTTCCACCCTCTTTCAAATTTTTTTCTACCCAAACCACCACCTCTACCTTTTCCTCATGTAGATTTGCCTTGAGTGCCATTACCCAGTTTGAGTGCTTCACAATTAGTGTTAGTAACCTTGGTAGTTTATTATCTCCCTACTATATTAATTATGGATTATGTGATATGATCTCATGACTTGATATGATCCTTTTAATATAACTTCATTTAACCCTACTCCCTGCATACTCCTCACACCCTTATAATTATGCCTATGGTTTATGAGTAATTGGGCTTATGTATCATTAATAGCTTAGTTTAGCCCTTATTTCCTCAACTCAAGACCTTTATAATATTTGAAACCACTAATATGCCTTTATCATTACCTTATTTAATGGTTTTAAGCCTAAAAAAACATCCAAACTTGTATATGCCTTCAAATTTTATGCACAATTTTATACATGTTAGTTTTAGGCCTAATAAGCCTAATATGCCATTAATCCCTCCTTTAACTATCTCAAATGGAATAAATAATTCATTATAGACTGATGGTATTAATATAAAAATTCATAATCCCATATTATCTCTCCTTTCACTTCATGTTTTTGAATGAATCCTTGTGTTCTCACTCCTTACTAAACACCCTACCTACAGGTGGTAGTCCTACATCTCTAACTATGTGCAAAGGGTGAGTCTCCTCATGTTTGATGATATTTCCTTATTATCACCATGATAATATATATCATGGTTTACCACATAATTATTAGACCTAAAATTCCCTATTCTAATTCAAGATGCATCTCTTTTCTTTGTTTCATTTATGGGTCTATAGGTGACTAGTTAGGTCCCTTGACTGTGTTGTTAGGTGAGAGGTAAGATTTATTGCTTCATGAAAAATCTCCCCACTCACCAAAATTTATCATACTATACATGGGTTATATTAATACAAATACATTTTTCTTATCTTTAAGACACCCTATTAGGGTTGATGTTGAACTTGTTCTCCACCTATAGTCAAATCTGTAGGTGGTGATTCTAGGCCTCTTGACTATGTGAGTGCTTCATTTTAGAGGTGGATTTTGATATTAAATTGTTTCCATGGATGTCACCAACATTTTAATCACTTATTATTAAATATTTATAACACTTTATATCTCTTCAAACCCATCACACTTTTAGTGTTCTTCCAAACCTGCATTCACAGTCTTACTTTCATTAAAAACTTGGTCGAGCTTGTCTCTCAAGGCTAAAGGGTGAGTTGATGATGTTGGTATCCATTTGAACCTACATTATTCAATTCCCATGAATTTTATATATCCTTATTACTCCTAAAATTTTATAAACACCTTACATACCCCATTCCAATAGCCAATAATTCATCTTCTTAATTCTTCACAATAAGCATATAGGTGCCTAGATGAGGACTCATCTCTCAAGGGATTAAAGATGAGAAAGGGATCTGAGTATATGGAATGGGGGGGCATGAGGTAAAAATAATATATAATTATTTAAATGTTACTTTCATGTGTGTTTTGGTAAACAACCTATTACTCTTTATAACTACCCTACTTTCACTTGCAAAGGAGGTTACATTACATACATGATAATTATAAAGGAGCATAACTTGAAGGAGTTGTTTGATAATTTGGTGGATTATATATGTTTATGAGACATATAATACTTTATTTAAATCTATATAACCTGACACCCAATACAAAAACACCACTCACTTCCTTTTATACACTAAAGGCTCTACAACATGAAGAAATATTGCCATATAACCTACACATGTGACAATCTAAATGTTTCCTTTCTCTTCAAGGATAAAACATGTGAAATATTAGTGTGTAATTTTATGAATTGAATATTATGGCCCTTTAAACACACATAAAATCATTTATTTGTAAAACCACTTTAAGGATGCACCAAAACTATTACGATTTTGACCCTTACACAGATGAAGAAGGTAACTATGATTTCTTAAGTTCTTAATGTTTGTTCATAAAACATATTCCATGAATATGTATAATAATTCCAAGAATAAAAATTCCACTAGATCCATTTCCTCTAGCCAAAATATTGGATCCTCACCTTCCCTCTCATGTACAGACTAAGCAGAAACCTAAAAGCTTGTCCAAGGCTACCAAATATCTCAATGGAAGAAGTAGATAGGTTTTTGGCTTGTATTTCATATTTTGAATGTGAAACTTATTTTAGATACCTAAAATTAATTCTCATGAAATGTTTTAACTCCCTCTATATGGAACCGATTATAAAAATCCATACAAGCCTATAAAACACCTACAAACACCTTATTTTCTTATATTTTCTCAAGTTTCAGACTTTGGAACACCATTGGTGGGTAGGAGGAGGGAAAATAGAGGTTAAATATCATTTAAAAATAATTATTATGAATGTGTAAGTT
Source organism: Torreya grandis (assembly GCA_037957365.1). NCBI lineage: Eukaryota > Viridiplantae > Streptophyta > Pinopsida > Cupressales > Taxaceae > Torreya > Torreya grandis. The sequence continues at coordinate 4,833,722 of JARHVA010000374.1, read as the reverse complement.
TAAAATTCACACTTCTCATGTGTGGGGCCCATTTGAGTGAATGAGAAATGTATTTGACTTCTAAAATGGACAATTTATACATATGAAACCATCATAAAATGAATTTATGATTGAAATGAGACATTTTTATGACCCTTAATTACTCTTATGACATCAAAACATACCCTTTTAAAAGTTTTATAATGAAAATTTGGCTCATATAACATGTTTGAAGGATGATTTGATGACTTGGAAGGCTAGTTAACACATGAAATAGGTTTGAATGAGTAGACCATGGAGAATAACCTTGAATATAGATCAGACCTCATGATATGGATTAGATAAGGTTTATAAGCCCTCTCCATATTTATATCATGGTCTCCCTTTGAAAATTGATCAAAACAGGCATGAATGTAATGAGAACTAGAAACCTTAACTTTGTCAAATTACCTTACTTTTTGATAAGAGACCTTAATTTTGTCAAACAGAGCTTAGACCATTCTTTAGACCTCAAAAATCACCTTGACCTATTTCACTCATCTAAAGATCATAATTATAACTTAGTACACCATCTAAAGATTCAAAAAAGGTTATGACATGAGGATCCTTCAAGCAATTACTAACACATAAATGAAAACTTAAATAAGGCTAAAAGACTTTTAAGAGGCATTTAGAAGACCATGACAAGTTCTAGACCACCATGTACAATCTTAGAGGAATTTTCATGGATTTTTTTTATTTGAGGGGTTGATGTTTGTCTTGGGAGGTCAAACTATCAACATCTTTGATGACTCATAGAGGATGACCAACATGTTGGTCAAGGGAATCCACTATCTCTCCATGATAGTCATGACCCAAATTGAGATGATCTCCTCACTTGGACTGATATTTAGACCGGTACCTTAAAGAACCAAATCAAGGATTATAATAACTGTACATAAGGACACCAAATGAAAACAATACCTAGACACATAAGAAGTAATAAGATATGAAAACAAAGCAACTAAGACTAACACACTACACTTTTGTTAACACACTTATTAGGAACAAGAATATAATATACTAGAAAAAATTAACCTAAAAATAAAATCCTTTCTTCTCTAGGATCAAATGGGAAACTTTTTTGATCACCATGACACCATGAGGTCATATCATCATGTGTTGATTGGATTCCAATCATGTGTTGTCTATGGAATGAGTACTCCCATTCACATATGTATATATTAGCATGTTCATAACTTCTTAAAAGAGAAAATGGAATATATTTATCCATTCTCAAGTGCATAGGTTGGTTATATGAATCCAACACCTAGTCATATTCATCCCATACTTTTCTAATTTACATAAACAATCTCAATTTTACCTCACCCATAGGTTACTCCTGATCAATTTGAACAATTTGAGGTGGATATTATGGCATGCTTGGAGAGTTGACTTCAAGGAGGGGTGAATCCTATTTTATGCAATATTTAGGCTAATAAGGTTTAGTTATATTTTACAAGGGTGAAGATACATATAAAAATGGAATGAGGGGATGATAACCCTACTTAAATATTTTAAACAAGTCACCTTACAATGAGACAACCTCTTTGAATGGCATGGTTGGTGGGTTGTCTTCCTCTTGTTTGATGGAAATATATTTATCTATATAAACTGGGTTATACCATGATTCTAATATAAATTAACCTGATTTGATGATGTCAAATAGGTCCTTTGACTGATTCTCACATAACACTATTTTGATTGGACTCTCTTCAAGTTTGATAGTTGCTGATGTAGAAAAGAGAATAACATATATAGAGAAAGGTTTTAAAACTCTACCTTTATTACCATGCTCATGTAACTTTGAGCCATGTCTTACCAAATTTAATGGATCATTAAGAGATTCTTCATCCATAATAAAATCTTGATAATTTTGTCTCTCATCAAAGTTATCTTTTTCCTCAACCTCACATTCTAGTTTGTATGTCTCTTGACCAACTAAAGTTTCTTGAGGGCTATGTCCTTATTTTATAGATATTTTAATTTTAACATATTTTCCACTTATATAATCTTCAATAAAACCATGGTAGAGGAAAGATATCACATTTTTTTAGAAAATGGTCTCTTGTCAAGGGGCATAAGGCTATTTTAGTCAAATTTGGACTCATTATAATCAAGCAAAAACCTGATAAATTCTTGTAGTGCTCAAAATTTACACTTGACTACACTGACATCAATTAACACAAGGAATAAACCTTATTCTCTCACAAAAATCACAATAAATAAATAACTAGGGCCTGAGTTGTGCTAGTTGTGCTATGGTGTAAGGTAGAAAATATAGGATTTGGTCATTTCAAGGAGGGTTTTAAGTAGATTCCTTGGTGCAAGCCTTTCATGGACTATGTCTAGTGTTAAATAGGCACAATCCTATCTTGGGGTGGTTTTATATTCTTAAGGGTGAAAGCCTTGGATAATATAAGCCTAACATCATGCAGGCTCTAGATGGGTTATAGGGACACTTCACTTTAAGTATTCATACTTATTCTAGAACTTATTACTAAAAGTAAGAACATTTGGTGTAGGTTATCTCTATACTCAAGATATTCCTATAATATATGCTAACATCATCAATATTATAGGGATGGAATTAATGACCTAGACTATAAACTTACAAACAACATTATTAATATGCATGAATTATAATTACAACTTTATAACTATTCCATTCATTGCACATTTTACTATAATTACCATAGAACTATAGCCCAAAAACATTGTGTTTAAATACAACCATTCTTGACATTAAACCAAGTTTAACTACAAAATAGAGTCCATACACATAAAATAGAGTACATGCTTAATTCATTCTACTTAATAGCCAAGAGGATCATAGGTGAGCTTGGGTGTATATAAACGGAGCCTTAATGGCATCTAAGCTATCCCTATTACTAATGGAAACCTATTACAATGAATTTAGATCCAATTATTTAGAGCTTCACTACATCAATTCATATCTTTTTACTCATTGGTTAGAGTTCCTTTTTATAGCCTATAGGAACATCTCTTACTAGGGTGGAGTTTTACATATCGAGTGTTGAGCTGAAGCCCAAAAAATCATTCTATCAGCTCCATCATCTTGTTCCCTTTACAATAAAATTTCCACATGTTTCCACTCTTATAATATACCCTTGAATATCTAGGCACTAATTAACCATCTACTAATTGGTGCAAGATGTTTATTGATTCATTTAGTTGGTGCCAAGATGCCAAAATAACAATCATCATGCCAAGTGATTACCTCACACTGAGGTGTTTATCATTCTATCATAGATCCCATACTTAATGAAATATGGGTCCAATATTACCCCATACAAAATTACTAGTCTACCCTCAAACTAGTCTATTAAAGCCTTTAGCACACAAAATTTGGGCATGCTCTCCTTGAGTTTAACATTGAAGTCTTCAAATCCCTTGATAGTGAGATTGATATCTTTAGAAACCTTTTATATTTCCATGGAGGTGGTGTCAAGAATAAGAACATATATATTTTATATCTTCTTTCTAAAGGCTTCTAGACTTGCCTTACCTTTTATCACTTCCCCATCTAGAGTTGCTCCTTGATAATAGGCCTTAGTCTATAAAATATGGAAGAATAATTCAAGGTTTTATTCTTGGTCCTTTATTTAGATGCTTAGTGCATTTACATTCCCCATTATATTTTCATGATCTGACCTAAGTGTAGAGTACACCTACACCAATAACTCCTCTTTCTCCTCCTTTGATTACTTGAGGTATGCATCTATGATTTATGCCTAGATAGAGAAGCTCAAGAAGATGGCATCAACTACATTTATGCCTTATTGAAGTATTATGAAGAGGTCCTCCAACTCTTTAAACTTAGAAACAAGCTCATTTTGTATCACAACATATGGATCTTCTTCTTCTTCTTCTTCTTCTTCTTCTTCTTTCACCATTTCCAATTTCATCCTTGGGAACATCTATTCTACTAGCACATAAATATTATCAACCTCAGAGAGGTTGGATGTAACAACACTAACCAAAAGGGAGGGTTGGGTTATTTATATGCACTTTTATAGCTATTACAACTTTAATTTCATTTCCTTCACTTCTTTTTTGGTATCTTTGTATATTTTCTTCCATTTCTTTGCCATACCATCATTATTGATGTTCTTGCACATAACTCTAGTGACCATTAAAATAAGTGCATTCCTAGAAAAGACTAGGTTCATGGTGTGAGGGTTGATGATGAGGGATTCATGACATTATTTAGGATTTTATATGCCCAAAATATCCTTTTGAGGCACCTTAAAGTGAGGCTCATACATATAATGATCAAATTCAAATGCCAATTGTTTGTGCATTCTGGCTATGGTGGCCTTGGGGACATGAAATCAAGCATATAGAATTCTTCATCCATCCACCCCTTATGAACCTTTTCTATGATTATCAACTCATTTACTTCCTCCTTGATGATGGATAGATCCATTTTCTCTTCTTTCTCCTCATTAGCACCACCACTTTCTTTGACACTTTCCTTCAAGGACTCATCTTCTTGTTATGCAAGGTGTTCATCCTTGAAAATTTCCCCTTTTTCTACTTCTTCTTCCCAAGGTTTTTCAATTCTTACCTCTAGGTGTATTCCCTTAGTTCCATATTTACCTTATTCCTATTCCTACTATAGATCCTCTTCATTCTCCTTTTGCTTTTCCAATGCATTATTATCACATTCCTTTTATTTAGGCACCCCTTCCCTAATTGGGTATGCCTATTGTGTAGATTCATTTAATTTGTGGTGGGGTAACTAGGTGCCTTCTTTGTTATTTCAATAATTAGTCTTGTTCTTATGGAACCTCTTCATATTCTTCTCTTTCTTGGATTTCTCTTCCTTAGCGAGCTTCTCTTCCTTCACCTTCTCTTTTTTGGCCTCAACCTTTTCCTTAGCCAACCTGTTCTTCTCTTCAAATGTCAATGCCTTGTTAATCTCCTCTTTACTCATGCCTAGATTCTTCCCCACCCTTCTCTTTTCCTCCTATATTTTTTGAGGCAATGTGGAGGGTTATTTTCTAGATGAGGAGCTTGTCAGCCCTTCTAATTCTTTAAGTGTGATGGTTATGCCATTTTAGAGGGGCTCTTAGACATCCTTAGCATTGGGCTCTTCTTATTCTTCAATATACATAATGTAGGTTTGTAGTCCTTATTCTTTTGCCTCTTCCTTAGTATCTTCCTCCAAGTTATGCATGAGGTTCCTTCTCTATTTTTTCTAGAGTTATAGTTGGGAGTACAACTAGTCCCTTAGACTTCTTATTTTTCTACTTCTTGTTGGAGGAAATAATATCTAGCACAAATTTTATGTGCTTCTTGACAGTTGGAGGTATGGCTTGTTTATCAAAGGTGATCCTCAATTTGATGTGCTCCTAAATTTCCTCAATTATCTTTCCCCTTTTATTTTGGGGAGATTTATATGGCATATTAGGTGTTGGATTTCCTTCATCATCAATCTATAGGGGTGATCATTATCTTTTCTAGGGTTGACACCCTTCTTCCATTACTTCATCTCATAGTAAAACATAAAGATGTACCCAATTATAAATTCAATATAGAGGGGGTGGAGATTCATTTGGTTAGAGTCATCCTCCTCATACTTTGTGTATTTTTCTCCTAGGCACACATACTAGCCCCTCAACTTACTCCTTTCTTGATCCATGACCTTCAGTAGGATCTCTAACGACTATGCATTGGGAATTTTCCTTAGCACAACTATGAAAAATTTAGAAAAAAATACATAAGGTAACTTTAACCAATTGAAGAGGTTTTTGTCTATGAGCACCAAGTGTACTACATAGAAAAGTTGCATGATGGAAAAGGTTGTCATACCTAACATGTTCTAAGGGATCTCCTATAGGATGTACCATTCAATCTTGAATGCCTCTATATATTGATCACACCACCCCTAAACTATTATTTTTTACTTTTGGGAAAATCTAGGGGGTAGTTAAACTCTTGATATTTTAGTGATAAGGAGTCCTTATGCACTAGGAAGACCCAAATATTATATTTGTCACCATCGAACATGCCAATCTCCTCCATCACAATAAATATTATCATGTGCCCCCACTTAAAAGTCTCTCACACTTTATGGCACTCTAGTGCATTCTTCACCATCTCCTTGGTAATAAACTTTTCAATATTGAACTTAACCCCTTATGCCATGTGATGGGTGATGCAAAAGTATGTTTTGCTTATGTTAGTCCACTATCTACCAGGGCAAAGCTTATAATTCACAAGGAACATCCATACCCTCATACCAAGGTCTTGTATATATTTTATTGGGAATGAAAACCCTATTTTATAATAACCTAGGAGTTTCAAAACCCTCTCCACCTTTGCATCATACTCCAATATTTGGTAGATGTCTATCCTTGTGCCTAAAAGTCATATGATCCTACTGATTAGGTGTACTGATATTTGCATGTACCTCTCTATAAAGTAGAAGTGATCCCCATAGATGTGTGAGAGGAATAATTACACTAATTCCTCTAGCTTCCAAAACTTGGTAGCTCATACAACTGAGTCACACTAGTGGTCACTAGTTTGTCTCAAATGGAGATGTCAAATAGTGCCTCACCTACCTCTATCTTCATTCTTGTGTCAACCACCCAATCCTAATTTAGCTCCTACACATTAATTAATACATTATGGTTGTATTACTTAAACCTAGATGTATGCATTAATTAAAACCCATGTCTCCCCCATTATGACCTCTAGGGGGAACTATATTTCTCTATATGCAAGATTTGCACTTTCTTCAAGGTCAATCTTAGTGATGTTAACACTTTTTACTAGTTTTATCTTTTTCTTTACAGTGGTTATTTATTTTACCATCCACACCTTCTTGGTGGCCTTCTTCACCTAGGGTGCACTATAACTTAACCATTTCTTTCCCATTATAAATTATCTTTTCTTCATACTTATTCATAATGATAAGATCTATGACTATGACTTTAGCTCTTGAGCTTCATTCTCCATTAATGATGGCCTCAACGTCACTTAGTATTTATATTTATTGGTTATCTTACAATTCTCTCTCCACATGCATCCTTTATAATATCAATCAAAACATAACTTCTCTCCCTATTCAACCATTCTCATGTGGCAGTTGTGGGTGCTTAGGTTTTCCTATGGTAGCATTTTTATAGTTTAACTCTGGTTTGGATTCTATGTTTAGATATACATTTGGGTTAAATTTAACACAAGGTTTTTAACCTACTATAGTTGGCCATTCACTCTTTTATACCTTAATTTTAGATACCTTAATAATTATAGGTGAGTAATGGCATTGTGGCACATGGTTTATTGAAATCTACTAAACACACAAAATTTGTGAAAATCCACTACCACATTCACATTTATTATATATATTTTTCTATTTACCATCACTACATTAACTTCTCTTAATGATGTATTTGGTGAAGTGATAGGTGTTTCAAATAGTCACTTCTCACCAACTATTGGGTGGATATTAGCTTATCTTGATGATCTTCATCATGTGCTTCATTCCCCTTAGCATGACCTTCACCCTTCTTATGTAAACCTAGGTGTAGCTCTTCATATGCATGAAATTTATCCTCCTCAATTCCATCTCGTCTTTTATCTATGTTTCCTTTCAAGCATTCTTTCATTTCTTGGTCTACTTATATATGCTTTCATCTCTTGTTTTGGCCTGCCCTACCCCATATAAATTCCTATGTTTGTCCTATAATGCTTCATTATCTCCTCTTTTGATATCTTACACATGAGAATATTATGTGACTCTTTTTTTATTTCTTGCACACTAGTATCCTATGCATCTCACTTTGTTACTTGGTACTCATATTTTTATAAAATTTGACAAACTCAACACACCTAAAAACTTAGGTGTCTGGCCTCAAGCACTTAAAAAGTAACCATGCTCAACTCACTTGACTAGAGTTATGAATGTAAGCACTAGAATATTTCTCCTATGGGCCTAAAATTTCCTTTCTTATTTACCTAACATAAACAACAACATGAAACATAAAGAAACCATTGGCTTGCACAAAAATTTATTCTAGTTAGCACAATGCCATTGACTTGTGATCAGTAAGTTGGTGTTTGATGGTGAAAGTACCATCTTATTATCTATAAGGATTCAATAAATTTCTATTGAAATTCCCAAAGAGCATTTCACCTATCAACATATATATCTTGCATGTGTCAATATATAATATGTTATGGATGATATAAGGTCCCATTCATCTAATCTATAGCTTGCCTGGGTGCTTGAGGTACTTTGAGTCATATAGAATTACTAATGATCCTTCAATAAGTACCTTAAGCTTGATGTGATTATCATTCCATAGCTTCTGGCATGCCTTCTCTATTTTTTAGTTCCATCTTTCTCAAGCATGTGTCTCATTCAAGTGTTCCAAGTATTCCAAGCACATGTTTAAGGACTCTTGGTAATTAAAATGACCAATACATACAATGAACAATGAGGGCACTATAAAATCCATTAGTAAAATGGCCTCTATTCCAAACACAAATTGAAATGGTGTTTCCTTATTTAGGTACTTGTATGTAGTGTGATAGGCCCACAATATTGTTGTCACTCGATCATCCCAATTTTTGTGACCCACATCATATATCTTTGTGAGATACATCCACAATATCTTATTAAATGCCTTAGTTATTCCATTGACTTTGGGATGATAAGGTGTTATGTTATGGTGCACCACTATTATTAATTCAATAGGATATGCATGGTTTTATTGATGAATTGTGTGCCAAAGTTTCTAGTTAGGCTAGGTGGGCACTCACAATGACTAATAATGTTCTCCTAGATGAACCTTTATATGGTGGTGACTATGAAATATTTTATTGGCACTACCTCAGCCCACTTGGTGAAGTAGTCTATGGCTCCCAAAATGTATCATGAACCTATGCACCTCATAATGGGAGTAATTGGGAAAACAAAGTTAATGGCCCATTTTTTAAATTGTGCCTATGAAAGAATGGGAATGAGAAGCATCTCATCCTAGTGGTTTGTTTTTCCTTTATGCTAGCAGATGTCACATACCTTGGTGTACTCTTTTTCATCCTAGAATATACTTGGCCACCACAAGCTTAATTGTAGTATCTTACACACCATAGTGTCTCTATCATAATGGCCTCCAACAATCCCCTTGTATACCACTTATAATATTAAGCCCTATTTGTGCTCTAAGACATAGTAGTATAGGACCTCATCATGGATCAATTTGTATATTTATCTACTAATGAGTTGAAAGGGGGTAACATAAACTATGAGCTACTTCTTCTCCTTAGTTATCATAGCCTGGGGTGTAGACCTAGATGTTAAAAATTCCATGATCTCTACCAAGTCCTTGGGGGCATGATGGACCCTATAAATTTTCACATTAGGCATATCATCCTCAATAGGCACTATTTCATCATCAAAGTTGATGTAGGATAGATGGTCTCGGCCTCACTTTTGTTTTCTAGGCTTCACTATAACTAAGAACGAGAATGATTAGAATAGACCTATCCATCTATAAATACACCCATGGAGAATGAGCTTGTTTATTAGGTACTTAAGATCCTCATGATCAATAAAGAAGATGAATGGGGTCACCAACAAGTACTGCCAAATTTTTTGCAAGGTGTAGACCATGGTAAGTGACCTATGCTCAATTATGGTATAGTTCTACTCTACCTTGGTCAGTTTTTTACTTGAAAAAGAAATGGGATGATCCATATTACTCTCACCTAGTTGTACTATAATGGTGCCAATTGTTTTATTAGATAAATTAACATGGATATGGAATGAAGTCATCCAATTGAGAAATTATAGTATCGACACACTTACTTATTTGAGCTTTAGTGTCTCCAATGCATATTCTAGTGTTTCACCCTAATAAAATAGGCTATCCTTACACAAGAGATCTTTTTATGGTACCATAATCTTTGAATAGTTACTTATGAACTTTATATAGTATCCATAGTGTCCAAGAAAGGAACAAATGTCTTTCTATAGCAATGGAGTTTGAATTTGAAGGATGATTACAATCTTTATGATTTCAATGAGAAGACCATATTTATAGATGATGTGTTTGAGAAAAGTGCCAAATGACATCATAAAGATACACTTTTTAAAGTTTAATAAAATATATATCTATTAGCACATTTTAAACATTAGGCATAATTTGTCATAATGGTCCTTCACTAGCCCATACATAGTCCAATCATCTAAGTACACTTGGAAGAACTTGTGAATGAAGCCTTTGAAAGTAGTGATGACCAATTAAGAGAATATGATTGAAACATTATTTAGTCCAAAGGGAATCAAATTATATTTGAAATAACCACATTTTATTACAAAGGTAATTATGAGCTTTTATTCCTCCTTAATCTAGACTTGATGGTATCCTGAGAACCCATCAATGAAAGTGTATATCTCAGAGCCTACGATACCATCCAAGACTTCATCAGTGAATGAAGTTAGGAAGGGGTCAATTATGTATCCAAAATTCTATAGTGTATATTTGACACAAATCCATATGTGCACATCCTTCTTGATGTTGATGACCATGGGGCTAACCCAGTCATATTATTGCATAGGGTAGATAACTCTTATAACTAGTATGTCATTAATCTCCATTTTGACCTTGACATGAAGATTAGGATTCATCCTATAAGGTCACTTATTAATAGGTCTTTCACCATCAAATATAATTTTGATAATATTCCCAAGGGATGGGTGGGTGTCCTTCATATCATGGTAATTTTGAGGGAACAAGTCTTGGAATTCCTTCAGGAGATAAAAAATTCACACCAGCTCTATGTCAAACTAATATGCACCCAGAATAATAATATTTGGCTCCCCTTTTGAGCTGATGTCTACATTGGTAGTCTTTGGTGGTGCATGATAGGATTCATTATTCTCTTGATGTGAATCCTTAACTTATATACTACCTTCAATGGTTTTTATCCAAATATGAGTAGTCTTCTTCATTAGGGGCATTATCCTGAACTTGTCACATGAGCTTCTTTTTGCCTATCAAAGTTGTCTAGTTTCATGCCTTCCATATCTCATCATCCTCATCACTAGAGTCACTGTTGAGGATTTTCTCTTCAAATAAGGTTAGGAGTGCCAACCCTTTTTCATCAAACATTTATTTTAGGCATTCTTACAATATTGCAGTGTCCTCAAACATTAACCTTTGAACTACTTGTAGTGGTTTGATAAATTATAGGTTTTGAAAGAAAAGGAGAAGGTATGGAAAAAATAATCCTTAAGTGCATCTTTTTTGGATATCTTGTGATTCATCTCAATTATAATGTACCATGCTCACACCCATGTCTTTAAGGTTATATAGAATGCATGCACCCATAAGTTTTTTGAGGAAATTTCACCATAGACAACCCATGTTTCTTCACACACGTGTACATGTGTTATAGGGTTAGAGTTACCTGAGTAGGAAGAGATGTCTACGGCCTCATTTCTCTTCCTAAATCTAGTGTAGATAGATACTTTCACATCTTACCAAGTTGCCAAGCTAGGCCTTTGCACTACCCACCAATGCGTAGAAGTGCTCCTTAATGTATACACTAGTGTGCCCATTATATTTAATTCTTTTGGGATGCATAATTTTAGGTCATGGGCATACTAATCCACTAGATTACTCCCTTCATATCTTGGGAGTAATTCAATTTTACCTTTACTTAGGTGAAACACTCTCTTTCCTTTCTTCTTGGAATAAATGACCCATCTTTTGGAAGCACACTTGATTTGTACCTATCATATCTTCATTAGTTTTGGCACTTTTGTGCATACCAAGTGACACCTTCAACTAGTGGTATCATATACTTCCTTAACCTATCTATTGTATGCAATGTCAGTGGCATCTAAGAATGATTGTCCATCTTCTTAGGAGAGGACTCCTTGATCATTGGGGTTCAGAGTCTTGATGCCTTATGTCTTGATGTTGTATATGTGGTTGATCTCATCCTTGAGGTCCACACTTTCAACATATGTGGGTCATTAGTCACTTAAGAGGGGTATAACTACCCTCTCCTTTCCATTCTCAAAAGTCATGTAGTGTCTTTTAAAGTGCATGTTTTCATTATTCACATAAAACTAAGGCCTTTAAAGAAACATTAGGTAGTTATCTTATTCTAAAAACTTGATCACTTCAAATTCAACATAGAATTTAGTGCCCATGATGTCTAAAACTATGCTCTTTATAATTCCAATGGGCTACACCTAGGTCTTATTGGCTGTGAAAATAACATGAGGGGAAAGCCTCAAAGTTGGCCTACCCATTTGCTCCCTTGTATTTTTGGTAAAGATATAGAGCTTTGCACCTATGTCCATGAGGACCTCACATACAAGACATCTATCAATGGTGGTATTCACAAAGAGTTCTTGATCATACTCAGCATTCTATGTATGCCAAACCTCTCATGCTTTTTCCATGTGTGGCATAGTGAGTTCAACTAGATTTTACCTTTCATGCTCTAAGAGCAAGTTCTTCAATAGGGACAACATCCCCTCTATTTGTAGGAGGTCCAAGATCTTTGTTAACTATTGTATCTCAACCTCTTAGATATCTTGATTATTTTTTGAGGCATCAACTTGCATTTTTAGATCTCATGCTAATTAGATCTCACCTTGCAGGTTCTGAATGACACTCATGGCCAACTATAAAAAATATTTCTGCCATGCAAGGTTTGGGTAAGGTAAAACTTTGGTTTTAGGCCACATTATGTTCTTAGTGTGGCTATTTTCCCCATATTTTAAGCATAATTTTGGTATTGGCATAACTGGTGGCTGAGTGGTGAATCCACTATAAGTAGTCGCATGTACCTTGACTATCTCTACACAGGTTGGTTGTGCCTTTAGAGTTTATTCATCTATTTTTGGCTCATGCTTGATCATTCCTATGCCCTTATCTATGTCAGGTCTATGTTGGGTCAACTTATTGTATAGTTTGGGCATCACTCAACCTTATGGTCCCCTTGACAATACCCCATACATTAGATTATAGGGCAGTCATGTTGATAGTGCTCTATCAAGACACACTTGTAATATGAGCAAGGTGGGAACATTACACCACTACATCCTCCACCTCTCCATATATCACCTCATTGCATCCCAAAACCTATATTCTACTATCTAGAGCTTTCATTCCCTTGGTTAGCTTGCCTTTCAATGTCTTCAGTGGCTTGCCTTGTGCCTCTTTCTATTTTCTCATGCATCTCATCAATCACTTTATAATCAATAATAGTATGGGTGTAGGCATAACATAATTGATAATATATTTTTGTGTTGAATTGATTGGCTCATTGTAATAATGAGTAGTTATGAACATCATGTGCCTCTCTATAAACTTTATAGCTTAGAAGTAGGGTGCACACATCTCTTCATGGGTAATTGGTTTTGTTATGGCCTTATACTTCATAATTAGTGTACCATAATCCACTTCGAGCATCTTATGATGAGCTATAATTAATATTTTGGAGTTGGGAGGCCATAGATGCAATTTTTGCCTCCATAAATGGGATAATTCTAGTATCAATACTTTTAATTACCTTGGCTCTAAGCATGTATTCAAATTCTTTGTGATGGTCTATAAATGTATTCATAAAAATCACTCTTTGAAATTATACTAACAATCCTCAAATGAATCATTATACATGCTAGGAGGGGTGTATGTCATAAGGTAGCTTTGAAAGGAGAGTCTTGAACCTTGCATCATACAAGTGCATGATTTTTGAGAGTCCTTGGGTTATTTATTTGAGCAAAATGATAATATACTATTCAAACTCTAGGATGTAAAATTCTTTAAGTAATGCCTCCTTCAGGGTATATAATCTACCATAGCCTATTTAGGGTCAAATTACTTATACTAGGTATGGGAATGATCCAATAAAGTGGTCACAAATTGGGTTGCCTTACACTCTAAATAGGTGATTCCCCTAGTGTTCCATTATAATTCACACTTAAGCACTTGCTATATAACATTCTCCATGATGTGTTACTCTGGAAAGTGCATGTCCATTTCATAGTATATTTACTATGGGGGCATAACTAGCATTTGAGGTGCTTTTCCTCTTAGCATTTATCTAGGTGGTGGTCCTCAAATGTCTCTAGATACTAGGTTATTCACTATCCCCATTATTATTTCTAGCACCATAGATGATAATGGCACTATACTACTAACTTGTGGCACCAAACCACTTCATGTGGGTTGTTGCCTAGTCTGTATAACTGACATTGGCTAAGCTATTATGATTACACTCACATTTTGTTATGGTGAGCTAGCACCCAATGATATATAAATGGTCTCACTCAACTCCTTAAATGGAATAACTTGTTTAATCACAAAATTATACTCCAAGTCTACAAAATGTCCAAAATCTATGTTCACAATAGGGCTAATTATCACTCTTGTTCTTTCTTCAAGTGGGGTATTTAGTACATGAGAATATGCTTCAAGTTTAAAGTGGGTAGGTACATCAAATGTATCTTTAATCACCAAGTTTTTTAGTAACCAAATATATTCTACACCCATAAATTATTGAGCTTGATCCATTACTTCATTATTTCTCTCCTCCTTACATTGTTGTATTTCAAGAGATCCTTATCCATGCCCTTCCCACTTGCTATGGGTTCTCTTAACACTTCTAAGTTATATGTATTTCATCTATATACATAATATATTATTAAAGGTCTATCTTATGAGATTTTATGTGTCAATTTTCTCATCCCCTTCCATTATGTTTCACCTACATATCCCCTTTTCCCCCTTTGTGTTGATCATACATAAAAGGACTTTAGCCTTCTATTCCCAAAGTTTCAAAGCCATAATCCACCATTAGTCTCTTAATTTTTGTGCCAAACACTTTCACAAACATGCCTCTAATTTCATGTAAAAACTAATACTCTACTTCCTCAAGGTAGGAGTATGTTGAAACAATGAAATAAAGCATGTGAATATTTAGTGCTCCTTGCAACCATTTTTCCAATGCTCTATTCCAAGTTGAATCTAAGGTATCAAGTTTCTCTAAGCACTCCTTCATCCACTCATAAAATTGTCCATAACTTCATATTTATGGGTTGTAGATGCATCTAACTACCAGTACACATGCTCTATTAGTTTCTAAAATAAGATCTCATATAGAGCATCACACAAGTTATTTTGAACCCACTTTCTCAGTTTTTATCCTTTACAGGTTGGATGCTTCATTGCAAAGCTATCATCTACCTATTATAGCTAATGCTTGATGTTTTCTAGGGATAGTTAGAGCATCATTCTACCATACCATTATAACAATAAAATTTAACATGGTGTCCCAAAAATAGGACCAAAATGTTGTAGAAAAGGGTCTCTTGTCATGGGGTGCAAGGTTGTTTTAGTCAGTTATGGACTCATTACAATCAGGCACAAACCTAGTAAATTCCCATAACACTCAAAATTTTACACTTAGATATGCCAACATCAATTCATATAAGACATAGGACTTATGCACTGACCCAAATCACAATAGAAAAATAACTAAGGCTCATGTTGGGCTAGTTGTGCCATGGTACAAGGAAACAAATATAGGATTTGGTCATTTCAAGGAGGGTTTCAAGTATATTCCTTGACATAAGCCTTTCATGGACTATGCCTAGTGTTTATAAGGTGAAATCCTATATTGGGGTGGTTTTATATTCTTAAGGTCATAAGCCTCAGATAAACTAAGCCTAACATCATACAAGCACTAAATGGGTCACATGGTTGCTTCACTTCAAGTATTCATACTTAGGCTAGCACTTCTTAATAAAAGTAGGAATATTTGGTGAAGGTTATCTCTATACTTAGTCTATTTCTATAAGATATACTAACGTCATCAATATTATAGGGATGTCATTAATGACTCAGACCAAAGTCTTACAAATAACATTCTTAACATGTAGGAATTAGAATTACAACATTATAATTATTTCATTCATTATGCATTTTACTAACATTACCATAGAAGTATAGCCCAAAAACATTGTGTTTAAATGCAACCATTCTTATCATTAAACCAATTTCAACTATAGAATAGAGTCCATATTACATAAAATAGAGTACATGATTAATTCATTCTACTTAATGGCCTAGAGGTTCATAGGCAAGCTTGGGCATATACAAATGGAGCCTTAATGGCATTTGAGCTATCCATAGTACTAATGATAACCAATTACAATGTATCCAAATCCAATTATTTAGAGATCCACTACATCAATTTGAATCTCTTTGCCCACTAGTTTGAGCTCTTTTTTATTGCCTACAAGAACATCTCCTACCAGGGTGGAGCTATACATGTCGATTATTGAGCTGGAGCTCAAGAAATCATTATAATATCTCCATTACCTTATACCCTTTAAATTTTAGTCACCACATGTTGCCACTCCTAGAATATTCCACTAAAGATCTAGGTGCTAGTTAACCACCTACTAGTTGGCACAATATGTACATTGATTCCTTTAGCTAGTGCCAAGATGCCCAAATAACAATCATCATGCCAAGTGATTGCCTTGTATTGAGGTGTCTGTCATGATGGCATAGATCCCATACTTAATGAAATATGTTCCTAACACATATCATAAACAAGATCTTCAATGTCATATTTTTCTTGTCCAATGGATATGTATTCTTCTTAGGTATTATCTTGTTCTTGAAGTCTATATTCTTTTATATTATTGAAGGCTAAGTTGTACTTATCCTCACCAAGAATTTTACCAATGGAAATTTCTTCTTCTAATTCACTTAAATCATCTTCATTAGCTTCCACCATAGCTTGACCCTTTTTACTTGCTTCCTTAATGATAGGTTCCTTTTCAAGAAGTGAAATGAAAGATCCTTGAAATAAATCTAGAAGAGAGGTCAAGGCTAGTTGTGTTATAGATGTTTTACTCTCCTCATTACATTTCTCACCTTTGACAACCAACACTTCATCTTTCTTCCACATATTGTCTTAAATGGAACTCCATGATGAAAATCCTTTGGGTTTTTGAGGAGGGTGGGGTGAGGATTGAGTGGTTTCATATTTCTCTTTGGCTTCAACCTCTTGGTGTAGGCTTGACTCATGTTCCTTTCCCCATGACTTCACTACTTGGCTTTAAGTTGGGATTTTGAAACTATAAACATGTGTTAAAACTTGAAGAATGAATGAAGGTATCTTATCTTCAGACTGCATTACTCTTATAGCTATGATTGATTGGGATACATGCTCATTTGCAAGTTTGATTTCTCTAACTAGATGAGATTTAGAATCAAGCCTCAACTAATTAGAGATATCCTCAAATTGATTAGGAAGGGAATGGCCTTGAAAGGTCTAAGTTGAACCATGAAACTAAGCCCTCTCAACACATACTTCTTCCTTCCTTTTCATATTTTCTTAGATGGATTTACAAGTAGGGAAGGCTTGAGGAACTTATGAGGGACTTGAGAAGACTTGAAACTTACTTGTTTGGGTCCTTTGAGGAAGGGTGGGATACTCAATATAGGTTTGATATGGAATGGAGGAGGACACATGAGAATAATGACTTTGGACTTGTTACCCCTCATGAACCACTACCTTCTCTTCTATGATTGTAATCAGACCACCTACATCTAACATATCATTAGTTGGCCTTGATTTTTTCTCCCTCATAGCATATGTCTAATGTTTCTTGATTGATTTTAATAGGGCTCTCACATTCCCAATTAGGTGAATAGGGACCTCTTAGCCATAACTCCTTTGTGTATCAATCCCAACCATATACTTCTCATAACTTAAAAGAGTTTGTTTAAGGCTTGAAATGGACTGATTTTGGACATGGATAGAATGAATAAGAGCATCATGATGTTTCCAAGGCTGATTAGGAGGATAGGTAGGCTACCAAAGAGGCTAATAAGACACAAAATAAGAGTAAGGGTAATATTATTGGAAATAAGGAATCTCATAGGTATGATGTAATCTCTCATGTTGATGATAGGGGTCAATACAGGGTTGATATAACTCATAATGGGGATGGTATGTGTCATAGTAAGGTTGATAAGAAACTACAAGGCAAATATATATTCCATATCTAGCCATGACACATCATGAAATAATTGAAGAGCAAAGTAAACTATCAATAAAAATTGTTCTTACCCATGAGATGATGACCTTATAACATCTCTTAACATGAAATATGACTATAAATTTACCACTTAAATGCTTGATGCTTCTTAAGATCATCCAATGCTACACATGTATGTTCTAAATAAGTTGAATCTTGGTCTTATCAGGTATGCCATAACTATTAACACTCCAAACTACACCTTAAGAGGAGGTTTTTCTAGCTTACTTCCAAGTTTAGGGTAATATGAGATTATCCCAAGGCCATGGGTGACCTATGGCTAGGATAAACCTCTAGTTTATGGGGCTACCTTCCCTAGTGCATCAATTGATCTCAAACTCACTAAAACCTAATAATTTTTTTGGGTAAAAAGGGATAGAGAAATGCATGAAAATAAACCTATGTTATTGGAGGTGATGCACCAATATAATTTATCCACTCTTTTGACCTTAAATAACACTAATGAATAGTACAAGAACTAAACAACTCTCTCCAAGGGTTCTAAGTAGAAGTGTTTCACATGGAGGATGTGTTTGGTGATGATAACATGAGGGTGATGAAAATAATTCCTAATACAAGATAATTACCAGTTAGATTCCAATGTAATCTCAATCACTTAACACCTTTACACACTATGTGAGTTGTATAAAACATCTTAATATCATCTAGGTGAGGCAAGGACATGAAAAGGGATATAAAAATGCCACATATGCAAATCAAACAAGAATAAACACACTAAAACCAATATTATAGAATCTAAAAATAATCATTTATTAATTTAAGAGGTCTATAAGATACAAATCTAGGCAAAGTTTCCTCATACCCGGTTGAGGGATAAATATAATGGCCTAAAAGCCTAAAAATATAGAAAAATGATAAATATGGAGAAGATAATCTTATTTATAAAGGTGTAAAATAGGTCATAATGACACTAATTCACTCACATAGCATTTACAATAGCCCTCATGACTCTCTTCATGTGTTGCCTTCATGGGTGGTGGTCTTCAATGAATAGTGTGGCATAGAGATGGAGTGGTGAAGGTTGATTAAAACTTATTTGACCTCTTTAAAATCATTTATACACATAAATATGGTAAATTATTTCTCCTTTGGTAGTTACAAGGTATAAATATGGTGTAATTGAACCTCTATGGAGCATTTGACATCCCACCTTCCCTTTGTGCATGTTGACTAGGCCAAGGAAACTGCCCCAATCCTCCATTATGAACATGAAGTGTGTCTACTCACCCTTATGTATCATTTACAAGGTGTTATGATCCTATAATGACTTATCTAGTAACCCCTCTATGCCCAAAAGACTCTTTTTTAGTTGGCTAAGTCAGACTAATAGGCAACTAGGCCTAATAACTTAGTATATGTTCTTTGGTTAGCCATAAGACCTAAATATAACCTTAATAAGAGGTGTATAAAAATTTTACAAGTATAAAAAATTATTATAAACCATGACTCATTCCTTCCAAGTAATACACACCTACATTTCTACCTATTTTAGGTAACTATGCCACCTTTTTTTAGCTTTTCTAAATTGCCCCTTTTGCTCAGACATGTAGGTGCATGTATATGGTGAATTAAGAGTGGTTGATGTTTCTAAAGTGAAATATTACTCAAAATACCCCATTATATTATTTTTACCTCCTCATCAAGTTTTATACCCTATTTTCATTACTAAATCCTAAAAAACATGGTTTTTAAGGGGTCCATACAAACTAGTACCATGGGTGGGATCTCATCTAAGTATATTATATAATTCAGGTGTCTCCCTAGTTATTTCAATGCATCTAGGTGAAAATTTTCCAATATTTCTCCCATAAAGTTTGTCCTAGGGTTTATATAGGGCTTTAATGGCTTACCATCTTAATGATGGTTTATACAGTACATGTCTCCAATCCAAAACCTTTTTCCATGGATCTATAACCCATAAACCCCATCAAAACTCCTAAAGATATCCTAGTCCCATGCAACTTGTATGGTGCAATGTGAGTGAAATTTTGTGGACCTTGATTCCTTTGCACGCATTCTAGGCAGGTTACAGAGTTAATGATTATTCATAGAGTTAGGCTCGTAAATCCAATTATTTCCTCCATGGGTATTGATTTAATAGAGTTTCTTAACTCCCCATAATATCACTAGTCTTGAATCCTCTTTCTTGGTGAGATATAAACATTTGATTTGGTAGGTCGAGGTATTAGGACTAAATTGGCTAATTTTATGATTTCTTATACCTAGAAAATTCTCCTTAGGGTTTGTATTATCATCCCACACCTCATTTCCATAAATATACTTGGGGTTTTTGAGCCAGTCACCAAAATTGAGGTGGGGTCTTGAGGGTTCATGGAGGGCTTTGGGTCTTATAGTTTTATTTTGAGTTTTAGAGATGAGTTGCCTATAGGTATTCACTAATGATTTCAATTCCATAATAACATCCCTTTTAACTTGTTTCCACCCTCTTGTAGTTGTTTTTTCTACCTAGATCACCACCTTTGCCTTTTCCTATTATAGGTCTACCCTAAGTGTCATTATCTAGTCTGAGTTCTTGATAGTTAATGTTAAGGACCTTGGTAGTTTCTTCTCTCCCTACTACCTTCATACTCCCTTATAATCAAGCCTAGGGTTTATGATTATTTGGGCTTGTATAGCCCTAATGTCTTAGTTTATCCCTTATTTCCTTAAATTAAGACATTTATCATCTTAGAACCCATTGTTATTCCTTTCTCACTACCTTATATGTTGGTTTCAACTGTCTAACAACATCCAAACCTACATATGCCTTCAACTTTTATGCATAGTACTGTAAATTTTAATTTTATGCCTAATATAGCATTAAGACCTCCTTTACCTATCTCAAATGGACTAAAGCATTCACTACAGATTGAGGGTATTAATATAAAAATTCATAGGCCCATCTTATCTCTCCTTTAACTTCACTTTTTTGAATGGATCCTTGTGTTCTCACTCCTTACTAAGGACCCTCTACATCTCTAATTGTCTAAGGGGTGAGTCTCCTCCTATTTGATAATAATAACTTCTTATCACCATGAAAACCTCTTTCATAGTTTCCCATATCTTTCTTGAACCTCAAAGTCCCTATTTTAATTAAATATGCATCTCTTTTCTTTGTTTCACTTATAGGTCTGTAGGTGGCTAGTTGGGTCCCTTGACTATGTTGTTAGGTGAGAGGTAAGATTTATTCCTTCATGGTAACTCTCCCCACTCACCAACATTTATAATCTTCTCCATGGGGTTTATTAATATAAATAAATTATTCTCATCTTGAAGACACCATAATCAGGTTTGATGTTTAACTTGTTCTTCACCTATAGTCAGACATGTAGGTGGTGATTCTAGGCCTCCTGACTATGTGAGTGCTTCATTTGAGAGGTAGATTTTGATACTAAATTATTTCCATGGATGTCATAAATTTTTTTATGACTTATTAATTATTATTTATAACCCTCTTAATCTCTTCAAACCCATCACACTTTTAGTGTTCTTCCAAACCTGTAGTCATAGTCTAGCTTTCATTGAAAACTTGGTTGATATTGTCTCTCAAGGCTAAAGGGTGAGTTGATGATGTTTGTATCTATTTGACCCTAAATTATCCAATTATCATGAATTTTATAGATAATTATAACTCTTTGATGTTTCTCAACACCTTCCATACCCATCCCAATAGCCAACACTTCATCTTCTTAGTTCTGCACAATAGGCCTAGAGGTGCCTAGATGAGGACTCATCTCTCAAGGGCTTATAGATGAGAAAGGGATTTGAGTATATGAAAGTGGGTGGGCATGATGGAAACATAATATATCATGAATGAAAGGTGGATTTCATGTTTTTTTTAAATAACCTAATGACTCTCTGCAAATACCATACTCTCGCATGTAAAGGAGGTTACATACATACATGACAGTTACAAAGGAGCATTAATTGAAGGAGTTATTTGATTATTTGGTGGATAAATTATGTTTTGGAGGTAGATAATACTTTATTCAACTCCATATAACCTACCATCTAACTCAAAACCACCATACACTTCCATTTTATACACTAAAGGCTCTACAACATGAAGAAACAATTCCATATATCCTATAAATGTGACAACCTAAATGTTTTATTGATATTTAAAGCTCAACCATGTGAAATATTAGTGTGGAATTTTGTATATGGATTGTTAGGGTACATATAACACACATACAATCAATTATTTTTAAAATCACTTTAATTATGGACCAAAAATGTTGTAATTTTGACCCCTACATAGATAAATAAGGTAACTCTGACTACTTAAGTTATTAATGTTTATTAATAAATCATAGGAAATGAATATATATAATAATTCCAATAATATAAAGGTAATGATACCCCATTCATCTAACCAAAATATTATACCCTCACCTTCTTTCTCTTGTATAGACTGAACAATAACCTAAAATCTTAGCCAAGGCTACTAAAGATCTCGATGGAAGAAATGGACTAGTTTTTGGCCTATATTTCATATTTTGGATGTGAAACTTATCTTAGATACCTAAAATTAACCCTCATGAAATTTATAACCTACCTCTATATGAACCTGATCATATAGATCTGTACAAGCTTGTAAAACAAATGCAAACACCTTATTTTCCTATATTTTCTAAAATTTTAGACTTTAGAATGCCATTTATGGGAAATAAAAGGGAAAACAAAGTTCAAATATCATTTAAAAATAAGTATTATGTATGGGGAAGATGAAAGGTCACATTTCTCATATGTGGCACCCATTTGAGTGAATGAGAAATGTATTTGACTTCTAAAATGGACCCTTTATACATATGAAACCATCCCAAAATGACTTTATGATTCAAATTAGACCTTTTTAGGATCCTTTATTGCTCTTTTGACATAAAAACATACCCTTTTCAAATGTTTACAATGAAAATTTGGCTCATATAACATGTTTGAAGGACCATTAGATGACTTGGAAGGATAGTTAAAGCATGAAATAGGTTTGAATAAGTGGACCATAGATAATGACCTTGAATAAACTCAGACCTCATTTTATGGATTAGATAAGGTTTAGACACCCTCTTCATATTGATAGAAAGGTATCTCTTTGAGAAGTGGCCAAAATAGGCATAAATGAAATAATAACTAGAAACCTTAACTTTGTCAAATTACTTTAATTTTTGCTAAGAGACCTTAATTTTGTCAAATAGAGATTAGACCATTCTCTAGACCTTAAAAAACACCTTGACCTATTTAACTCATCCTTGGACCATCATGAAAACTTAAGACACCATATAAATATTCAAAACATGTTATGACATGAGGAACCTTCAAGAAATTACTAATACATACATGAAACCTTAAACAAGGCTAAAAGACTTTCAAGAGACATTTAGAATACCATGACAATTTCTAGATCACCATGCACAATCTTGGAGGGGTTTTTAGGGAAAGTTTTTTATTTTAGTGGTTGATGTTTGGCCTAGGAGGCCAAACTATCAACAAGCACCTGTGAGAAAC
Source organism: Torreya grandis (assembly GCA_037957365.1). Lineage (NCBI taxonomy): Eukaryota > Viridiplantae > Streptophyta > Pinopsida > Cupressales > Taxaceae > Torreya > Torreya grandis. The sequence goes on along the minus strand of JARHVA010000374.1, from coordinate 4,810,060 downwards.
CTTTGGTGACTAATGCACCTTAAACTTATGAATGGAAACATCTACTACATACTTGGTCTGATATATCGATTTACATTGAACCATTTTTCTTCCCTTAGGAAGAAGTGTCAAATCCCAAGTTGATTCATGTTTAAGTAGTTATATTCATCATGCATGAAATTATCCCACTCAATAATACATGATACCTTGAAAAAGGTCTAAAGATCTCAGGTAGAGGCAAAGAAATCATATATATCATGATAAAACTCTAAACATGTTTGCATGTCATTTGAAGGATCCCCAACCCATGTGCCTACACTCTATAGTGTTTACCTATCCTAAATAGGACCAAAAGTGGATGAGTTAGGTAGAGAAACATCATACTTATAAGTTTAGTGTTGACCCTTGAAATTATCTAAGTACTAGACAAGTGCACAACTACATGCTTCAGGTGGGGTTCAATGACACTAGATTATAGGCACACACAATCCAAATCACATAACCAACATGCATGCCTCCAAAAAAATACTAGTAAATAAGATGTCATATGTCAAAGACTATATCAATGCATGTTACACAACAAAGTGGTAGGACCATGAAAAAGTATCCACATGGACCTAGGAAACATATGAGAGATTTTAGGGGAAAGTGATAAGTGGATTGAATGAATACAAATCCTAACATTGAGTCATTGTGGTATGGAAACATACAGAGTGGTAGTTGGCCTTAGGCCAATATGACATTTCAAATAATAAAATGGGTGTTAAATTTTAATAATGTCATGTTATAGGTGGAAAAATAAGTATAAAATTAGTAAGAAATCTAGTAGAGAAAGGAGGAAGAGGGTGGAAAAGAGGATTCAACTGGTGATAAATAGAGAAGACTATCAAAAAATTCTAGTAGAGGAATAGAGGAGTTAAACAATAGTATAAAGCTACCAAATAAGTAAGGTGGACAATGAAAGTTACCTCAGGAATAGATAAATTAGTGTCCCAATCCCATGAGCCATACTTTGTAAATATCAAGACCCCTATCTAATTATAATCTCTATTGTAATAATATATAGTATTTGATAAAGTTATTTTTGTGAGTGTTTCCTTGAAAGGGTGGTTATACTATTGATAAGATAAATTATGAGTTGATCCTTATATCTTGCTTCTAATTCACCCCTCTCCCCTTTTCCATTGATACTATTCTTCACAAGTTTATTAATGTTTCAATGAGATTCTCCCCTAAGCACACTCGAACACCCTATCTAAGTAATGGATAACTCATTGTTTCATACAAATAGCCCCAACCCAACCTAAATCCTATCTCTCCTCATACTTTTAATGAGTGTGAAAGTCTAACCAATTGTATTAAATACTAACATAAGAGACTAGAAGGGTAAGTTAGAAATTATAATTTATAACCCTTACAAGTGGCTAGACTAGCCACCAATATTTTTGGTTTATTAGGACCAATTTCTTTTTATTACTGTAGTAGCTATAAGAAGGTGTACTTAAAGAGTGTTTGGATAGATGGTTGACCTAACCCTCATCACATAAGTGAGTTGAGATGAGAATCAATACAAGACTTGACCCAAGAAGTGGTAGGATGTACCTTGGGATGGAGAGTCCAAGTTGTCATGAGTTTAAGAGGTTCTGATATGATGAGAATCGAAAATAGGCAATGGCCAACATGGATTGTAGGAAGAAGAAAGAGCTTGACTTAGGAGATGTTTTGAGGACTCATAGCATTTATAAATGGCATGAAGAGGAATATCATGTAGTAGGATTATGGACCAATGATGAAGATATGATCTGGATGAATATGAGTGATATTTACAAGAAGGTATGATATCTACAAGAAAATATCATTATGAATAAGCCATCAATGGAATAATTGAGACCCCAGACTAGGGTGTCCAAGATCACCTATATTTAGATTCAGTTGAGGAGTTTAAAGACACTTCCAAGGTATATGACACTAGCATAATTGATGGCAAAAGATAAGAAAATGTCTATCTAAAATAAGAAGATATATAGTAAAGGGCTATGGCAGATCTCATATGAAATGATATGAGATTCTTATAAGGACCCATACTAGAAACCTAATCTAGGGAGGAGTAGAAATAATTATGGAATCTTGAATGGGATCTCAAGTACCTCAAGTATCTAGAGGATGTGATTTACAAAATATGATAAAAACCATGGGTGTCAATCAATAAGTAAGAGGAAGTCAAAGTTATGGAGTGCCATATGGAAATGCACTAGGGATGATAACTCTACAATTAATGACCACATTTGTGCCCTTTACCCATATCTAGTATGGGATGTCCTTGAACCTCCCTGAGTATTGATGTATTGAGAATACTAAAGAACATGTTCATAAATGTGAACTAATATAGGGAGTTAGGAGTATTATGTTTCTAGAAAATAAGGTTGCCCAATTCATCACCACTTTGATGGAATGGGTGTATAAGTGGTACACAAAAATGGATCTAACATAGATCATCATGGATTTCAAATACTTGAAAGATGAATTCCTAAAAGAGCTTGATATCATAAAATTTGAACAAAAAAGCATCACAATGTTGAAAGAGATCAAGTAGGAGTCAAGGGAAAGTGTTCTCTCTTATGATGTCAAGTTAAAATTTTCAATCTCCATGCTATCCTATACACTACACCTATTGTAACATGTACAATGGTTTTTAGGAGGACTGCGTGCCCTAATTCAACATGCCATTAGTATTTAGAACTTTTTTGAGCCATAGGAGGTGATAGAGGCCACATTGCATACAAGATTGGCTAGGATAATATAAGTAGGTTCCAACATAGACATTCTCGCATAAGTAGAAGCCATGAAAATTATGCTACAATTTTTTTTAAAAATCAAGCACAAAGTACATGCCTAAGATTATGGTGTGTGGAGTGAAAAAGGGAAGGGCATAATCATAAAAACTACCCTAGGAGAAACATATACACCCTAAAAACTTCTTATGAAGTCTGTCATGAGAGTCATGAGACTTAGACATGTCCCCTCTTATAGTGCATTACCTAAATCAAGGATTCTCTATATTTTAAAGTTTATGATTCTATTACCGACAACATAGATAAATGTTAGGTTCTGGACAAGTTCCATAAAACTTAAGAATGGAGTGCAAGGCAATCTATTATAGGACCATTAAGGTATGGACCTAATAACTTGGGATAGGTCTATCCCACATAGTATTATAGCACAAGATACCACACCTATGGGTGAGGTGAAGTCAAAATTCCACTATGCTACTACTACATCTGTGGTTTACTAGACCATATTTAATAATACTAACCCCAACATCCCATATGTGCCTATTACCAAGGATGAACCTAATAGAAGATTTCTTAGAAATGTATAAAATGATAATGTAGAATTATGGGCTAGAGAAGGATGTAAGCATGAACCATTACACATGGAGATCATGACCACACAGGTGATGATGACAAAGGAATGAGGGGACTCAAGTCCTAGTTAGATTAAATGACACCTCAATATGAAATAAGAAGACCATAAAGACCCCCAAAATGATGAGCAACATCTAAACATTTGGTAGATAATAGAGTATGCTAGACAAAATTTATGATTCATGTATTAAGTGTGATCCAAAAACTACAACAAAAATTTTATCTCACCCATGAACGAGAAGAGGATGCCTAAAAATGACTCTAGGCTAGAGAGAATCAATATGAGGAGGTTGCTAAACTTATAACATTGATAAAATACCAAGACATGATGCCAATGTAAAAAAAATTGATAACTACTGACAAGGAGGAATAATAAAACTCTGTGGAATGCATAGAATGTGGCCAAGAGTTGATCATCAATGTATAAATCAATGATTGGTATATCTATGATGTATTATTATACATAGGGGTGAATTTAATGTCTTCATAGTATAAGCATGGAGAAATATGTGTATTTTTTCATTGACACCATTACTTCACATATTTACCATGATTAATAGAACCAAGGTGCAACCCATTGGAGTGTTAAGCAAAGTTGATCTCAAGATCCAAGATGTCAAGTTTAAAATTGATATTGAGATAATTAAATTAGTAAAGGAAGACATATATCATGCATTGATTAGAATACTATGGTGCTATGTGATACCTATTCATGTAATTTATCTTTCATTGATCCAAGTGAAAAATAAGTTATATGGTCACAAACTAGGATTAATTATACACACATTCAAAAAAATTATGATTTTCATTTTTTTGAGGTAGTTAGGTGCACCACACAGATGGCTATTGATTTTTTGGTTAGTTTTCAAGATATATTTACTTAAAAAATTCATAAACATAAGTATTAATTAAAAAAATATAGGTCACAAACTATAATATATTATCTAAATTTTCACTAAAGTGTTTCAAATAATATTAAATTCTACTTAAAAAATGGTGTGCCACATGACCATCTATCTACTCTATTTTCTTAAAAAATAGGAGTTCCTCTTAAAATTTTAGTTGTTTGACTTAGTTATACTTAACCATTTTTTAAAAAAATCGGTGTTTTGTAAAATAGACTCAAAATTTTAAATTTCATGTTATTACAGTGTCTTCAAATTTGGAGTTTAGATATATCAAATTATCTAAAAAAGTTCATATTTCTGAAATTTTAGGAAAATCATGTCCACGGGTAGGCCATTTTTTGTCCCCCAACTTTGTACACTTACCCCTAATTCACCTACAATACTGTGTATGGATATTGAAGTCAAAAGTTTGAGATGTCTGGAAAAGGCTAATGAAATTTATAAAAGTTTTAGAGAATCCTCAATTAGGTTAAACATTTTAGGTGTCAAAATGGAATTGAGAAAGGCTAAATCCTTAACTACATGCTCAGACCTTTCAGACAATCAACTACAACCACATATATAGGAAGTTTTCTTGGAAAATGATTGATAAAGTATTGAGTTTCAAGGAATTGGAGGAGATTATAAATCATTAATAGCATGATAAATTTATTTGGATATTTAATTAATGATAAGAGAAGGCCATGAAGTTTTAAGATAGTCAAAACTCTAAAAATGACACCTACATCCATCTGAAGCTTGGCAACCTATAGTTAAGAGTATATTTGAAGGATATGAAAGGTTTATCAAACTTAAATGGAGTTGATCATCTTTAATTCCTTACCACAATCCTCTGACCCTAGAGAAAATTTGCATAATAAACTCTCAAAGAGGACACCTACAATCAAACTCTCAAAGAAGACACAGTCATGACTTAGAGAAAATTATAAGGAGGTACTATATAATGTAGGTTCAAGGTGATCTATGATTACAAAGCCAAGAGTCCTAATATTTAAATAATGAGACTAAATTATCAAGATGTTAAATAATGGAATGTGGTCCTAAAGCTTGAATATACCAAGACTGCTCCTAATAAACACCTATAGGTCTACTACATGATATTGGCTAATTTCAATCCTAAAGAGAAGGGTAGAATTATTGAAGAGTGTTAGAGTTTGAATCAAATTATGATGAAAATTATAATATCATTTAGAGACATAAAAATGAGTAGAGGAAACAATCAAAAGATAAGCCATGTCAAACCCTACACACACAACTAGTCATATAGCTATAGAGTTGCTTGCCTTCCTAGGATAAGTTGATTGTCTATAGGCTGAGAGAATGAGAGGGTAAATAATTAAATATTTTTAATTTATTCAATATAATATCATTATACTCTTAGACATAATTGAAAACACTTAAACCCTACCTACTTAGCTAGTCACATAGTCCCTACATATATAGGCTTGCTTACTTTGGCAAGGTAGAGTTGCTAGTTTAGGATGAAGGATAAGATCTAAAGATAATTGAAACACATGATATATCTCATAATTATTACATGATCTCACAAAACTTTAAAATAAATCTTGAAGTGGATCAAAATGATGATAAACCTTGTTGAACCTCAAATAAGCCTAAATGCACACATAGTCCTACCTAAGTTCACAAGAATAGTTCCTTATTTGAAAGGTATAAATACTTAAATATGAAAAAGGGAGAGAAATGTATTTTAAAATTATTCTATGGTGATGATATAGTCCACTAGAGCCTCAAACACTATCAATAATGAATGTAAAACATAGTCAAACCCTATTTAAGCTTAACATGCCTAATTGAAGGCATAGACTTATATGGGCATCTAGTTAAGAGATGGATAGTTAGAGTTGGATTTATATAATTTATAATCATAAATTTATGGTTATAAACATATAAAAACCTCTCATGTGTACCTAGACTCCTAATGGTGAGATAGACAGGTGAACACAGTCAGTTAGGGTAAGTTGAACAAGTAAGCTTAAGAAATCTAGGCCTAAGAAAATGAGGTTATAGGTGACCTAGTGAATAATAGGTTGAATATGGAAATTTTAATAACTATAGGAGTATTTCATGGACCCATGTAATTAACTATTATCCTAGGAAAAACTCAAAAAAGCTCACATTGACACTTTTCTCTCTCAGCCCTCACATAATGCATACAAGCAACCTGGGAGGCTATATTTTTTTGCTTGGCATGGTAAAAATATGATTCATGGTAAATTTTGATCCTAGGTTAATTTAAAAACCCTATTTTACTTCCTTTTTTTGGAATTTGTTGGTTTATTCATTCCTCAAGCTTTATGGATCATCCTTAAGAACTTAAAACACTTTCAGGCTGCCTAGGAGAGCCAAATTAACTTGATGAGAGAAAAGTGAAATTATATACCTAAAAATGGATTTAAAAATATATAAAATATAATTTATTATATAAAAAATTCCATAAAAATCATCCCATGTCATTGGTTTTTATAAGACTGTACAAAACTATATAAAATAGGCCCTAATAGACTATTTTATGCTATTTGGGAGGTCCGTACAAGTTAATAGAACTTCAAATTTTTCATGGAGAAAAAGGATGAGGTAATTTAAATAAATTAAATGATTATTTTGGTTTTTTCACGTGTTTTAATATTTTAGAGTCATTTTAAGTCTCTAGGTAGGGAGGCCTAATTAAGACCTAGTTAGGAGAGAAAAGTAGAAAAAGGACATCTCCACTCACTTTATGATCCTAAAATTTAACATGGAGATATAAGGTCATAATGGGCCATATAATATGAATTAATATTATAATTACCATCAATTAAAATCTATGCACAATGAGGTTTGCATGATTTTAGGGCTACAATGAATAAGGCCTAATTGGTGCTTTTGGTAGAGAATGAATTCTTGGGATTAGTTTGAGGCCTAAAAATGGATTTTTTTAGGTATAATATGAGTTTAATAGGCCATAAAATAAAATTGGATGATCTAAAGAATAATAATTCAAGTTTTGACACTTGTATGCAAGGTTGGCCTAAGGAGATGAAGAGTCCTCTAAACACCTAGTAAAAAAAGGAGGTCATGTGTAAAAGGGAACCTAAATGGATCAGATGAGTGATATCAAGAGAAGAGTAAATATGTAAGAAAACATGATATGACCATAAATAATTCCACTTTTCCTTCAACATGCTAAAGCAAAGGGTAGTTTTGGAGGGATAGTCAAGGTGTTAAACAAGTTTTTTAACTCCTATGCCACTTGGAGTAAGGGAGCATATTCATAGGAGATACACATGGCATATGGGACCTATTGAGTTAGTTCCATAAATCCTCTCTTATTTTTAACTTATGTGACACTTGTCAAATCTCTTTCTTATGCCCTTTTATTCTTTTCTCTCACTTGTGTTATATATTGAGCCTTAATTAGCTAAGTTTGTATCCTCCACCTAGTTATGGTGAATCCTTGCCTATTTTCATACTTTGATCAATAAACAACAACCTATTTTACCTTCTCTGTGGGCTATTTCAATGTGTATGTTAGACTAGTTGATCTTGCTAAGTGATAGATTCACTTCCTTGGCATGTTGTCCTTGTTTTCATTTATATTCAGTTTTGAAAGCATTTTTTTAAGTCTCTTAAAGTGTTAAAATGAAGTATATATGAGTTTAATGAGTTATCTCTTCACTCGTGTCATGTTGTGACCTCTTGTTTAGTTCTCCTAGCTCAATTTTACTTCATAAATATCCATAAGAAATACTTATGTAGAAAGGTAGATTTAGATTAGCATCATGTGTAGGTTAGGCTCTCATTTGAAGTATAATTACAGTTTGTTGGTAGTGATTAGTTTACATTTAGTGCATCAACTCATCAGGTTAGGTTTATTTCATGTTTTTTCTTTCCCTTTTCATCAAAACAAGTTAGTAGCATAGATGATGAGCTTGAATAGACAAATCTAGGGATCTAGCCCTTAAATATAGAGGTTTATCCCTACTATAGGTAACCCATAGGCATAGGGGTAATCCCATTATTCCACTAAATTTGGAGTAGGCTTGAAATACCAAACCAAAGGAGAAAAATTGAGTGACAATAGTTCTAGCACACCTAGTGGGACTAAGTTCTAAGTTGTGGAAGAATTATTGGTGTGTTCTTCTACCTATCAAGCTTTGGAAGCATTCAACAAACACCAATGGTGAATTCAAATGCAAAAGTTGGTTTTAGCATCCCAAGTACTTATTGTTAAAATTATTTGATCTTGTGTTTTATTGTGACTCATGAAGTTAGGATAGCTAAGTATGAATAAAACTATTATTTTATGCCTCATTATCACCCTTGTCATGATCCCAATTATGTGCCTCAATATCCTATCAAGATTGTCACCCTCCTTATGATTCATTTCAATCCTATGGTCAGCCTTTTCTCCCTCTACATGACCATGATGTTGGTGAGAATCCCTATGGAGAAGTATATAAGGAGGGCTATAAATAAGGCTATTTGAAAGGCTATGAGAAAGGCTATAAAGAAGGCCATAAAGAAGGCTATAAGGAAAGCTATGAAGAAAATGCAATTGTTTTTGAATAATATGTACCTTCTTATCAATCTCAACATAACCCCTACCAGCCCTATGATCCATAACAACTTCACCTTGATTCCTATCAGCCTTGCCATGAGTCATATCAATCCTATGGTTGTCTTACATTCTCCTCATAGAATTCCATTTACACACCTCAACAACCTTACCATGACTTGCAGTACTCAAACTTTTTTTTTACTAATTTAATTCCATCTATTGAATATCCTCAACAAGGCTATGAGTAAAGTGAAATTCTTGTTGAATAATATGTCTCTCCCATTGCCCAACTCAACTTGTCACCTCTCCAAGGGTGCAAAGTTGAGTAACAATAGTATGCATTAACAACAAAGGCTTAAATTTAGCTATACTAGATCCTCCACAAAACTATTTACAATATGATGTTAGTGCATGTCATATTCATACTTTAAGTAAATTCCACCTTAAGTATTGTTATTATCAAGGTGAGATTTATTATATAAAAAAATATTATTAATTACACATTTCATATGATAATTATCCTCACATGTGTGAGAAGGGTTAGGTGTACCTAGTGAATGGTTTCACCTTTTACATCATAAATAATCACCGGCCACTCACATATTAAATTTAATATATAAAAAACCTTTGTGTCCTTTATGTTTACCAAAACACTAGTCTTAGATCATATTTCATCTAGTGAGCTAGTAGAGAATTGAACATTTAGGATATCCAAGGATCACTTCATCTATGGTATTATTATTGTGAAACATTATAATGTCTTTACACATTCATATTTGTATATCCATTTTTTGTATTATTATATTTGTATTATTGTTTGAATCTCTCATCTATTTTTTCTTGTTGGATGGTTTCTTTACATGCAGATTTTGTTAGGAATTGCTCTTTCCTAACATGGTTTTAGATATAAGAGCTTTTTTATAATATGGTATAAAATATTTTTTTCATAGGTATCCAATGGATTTATAAAGTTTTCCAATAATTTCAACATTCCCACACAAATTATCCAACTCCTAAGTAAGTTTTTTTACCAAACCTCATTGGGTTTTTTTCAAAAAACATTATTCAATCTAAAACTGCATTTTTATGCCAAACCTTGTTGGTTTTTTTTCAAAATCACCAATTATATATTTTAGACAAAATGAGTTTTTTACCAAACCTTGTTGGGGGATTTTTAAAATTACCCATTGATTATTTTTTTGTTTGATCCAAATCTACATTTTTTTATCAAAACTTCATTGGGGGTTTTTAAAACTACATTGGGTATTTTTTTTAGCCAAATTTATAATTTTAAAATCATTTTAATGGAGTGAGTTTGCACTATGATATTTATTCACATGTACCATCTCTTATTATTATAAATATAATTTTTCCTTTGATTGGATTTGCATTCATGTTTTAGGTTGGAATATGTTGGAGTTTCAATGAATAGTTTTCTACCATTTTCAATTTTTGGGTGTTTATGGGTTGAATCAAACATTCCCATTACATTCAAAGTAATAGATAAAGTTAGTTTTGAATTTTGTTTCACCTAAATAAAAATCCATGTTATCATTTGGTAAGAACTTAAATTTAAACTATAAATCTAACATTTTATATATTTTCAAGGCATATTATATAAAAGATGGCATTTTTATTACATGTAAAGCTTCCAAAACCCCTGAAGGGACCTTTGTTTCAGTTAATTTATTTTCATTTGAATATTATTGATGTATTTAAATTTTCAAGAGTTAAATAATAAAGGAATTTTTGGAAGAGAATTTAAATTTTTAAAAAAATTAGAATAGAATTATGTTCATTGGCTTGATATTTTTGAGATATTTTCCAAAAGTCCGTCACCACCACCCATGTGGATATATATGTCACCACCACTGACACCTATTTTATCGCTCATATTGACCAACCCCTAGTTGTATGCCACCACTATTCATATGACTTGCCACCCTGTGTAACTGCCTATCTACTAAATACATCATTTGTACAATGCATTTAATCACTACTAATAACCACTAATAATATGCACCAACCCTATTCCACTATCTTACTTTCCACTAGATGAGTTTATCCCCCAATGGCTAGGCCCTAGCTACTTAGGGCCATTTTTTGAAGTATTGTTCTCTCAGGACTCATGATTTTTGATCTATGAAGCTTGGAAGGGTGTTTTAGTTTTTTAACTTGACTATATTTTCAAAATATACATAGTTTTGGGATTAATTTTGAATTTTTATGAACTATTTATCTATACTTTACAATTTATTTCTTAATTTGCTAACTAGCTCTTATTTTTTAGACCTTTTAGAGGCCATAACTTTTAATTGGTAACTTAGATTTACATGTTTTTTGGAAGTGACTATTTTTCACACTCTTTACAATAGTTATATATTTTAATTTTGATTCTATCTTAGATTTTAATTTTTAAACATAATTTCTTATTTGTAAAAAAATAAAGCATCCTAATTTACACTGAGTATGGGTACTACTTCATTTTCAGAGGGGATCACTTTTTAGTGATTTATAAAATTTAGAATATGGTTTTTCATATTTATATTGTACTTAATATAATTTATAAAGTTCCATGGGGGTGTTTGATGTTATCATATTATATATATATATATATATATATATATATATATATATATATATATATATATATATATATATATATATATATATATATATATATATATATATATATATATATATATATATATATATATATATATATATATATATATATATATATATATATATATATATATATCATCTACTTTTTGGTAAACCTACCACATCGACACATATTTTTTAAGGTCTTGATTCATTTTATTTTGATAACTACTTTTTCTGCACTCCTTAGGTAACATTATAGGGGGGTTGTATATCACTAATGATTTCTTAATTATTCGAGTATGTTATGTACCTAGTGTGTATTCCTATATACTAGGTGGATTCAAAGGATTGTTACATAATCATTATATTTAAATGGAACATGTACCATATAATAAATATTATTTAGACAAATAGATGCATGGAAGTTATTTTTTTATTTCCTTCTACATCTTGATTAGTGACCAATATATTTCGTGAACAATGCTCTACCTTGATCGTGTGTTCATATTTTTTATATTGTAATGAGTAGTGTTAAATTTGTCACTCATCTAATTGATTATGTTTATTAAAGGAATATAAATTTTTTATTTGATTTTCATGTAGATGTCCTCTTATGTAAATTAGGGCTTGATTAGTATTGTGTCATGACATTTTATGGTGGCCACAACTATTGCCACTTTTAGCATTTGATTCATTCATCAGCATATTATTTATTTAGTTGGAGGCTTCATTAGATTCAATAATTATATACTTAATCAACTTCATTATTATTTTTTTATTTCATTTTACATGGGTACCTCATTTAGCCTAGTTGTCAGGACCCATCTTCATGAGCTTAAGACTTTCTTCTCTTTTACTACATCATTATGTTCATCTTCAAGGGGGTGTTGGTGTGTGTGCTTTTCATACTTTATGTGAATTCCACCTTAGGTAGTGTTATTATCAAGGTGATATTTATTATGTGCACACAATTTTTAAATACACATATAATTTGGTGTTTATTATGTCATTAGGAATCTTCACAAGCTATATTTTCATAAAACATTAGTTAAGTCTATTAAAAACTAGAAAATGAAAAATGATTGAGCCTAAGACCTTGTGAACATTTAAATATTAGATACTAATGCATAATATTTAAATTAAAATCATGCAAACCTTCATTATAAACATCTTTGTATAAGATCCAGATCAGATGTAGCATCAAATTATCTTTTTCAATGCCAATTTATGTCTACACATCTCCATTTAATATATGGACTACTTAAATTTGATGAATAATTCAAAAATGTGATGCACAAGGGGAATTGAGAAATTGTCAACACTTCATTATATATCTTGAGCATGATAATTCTAATATAATGAGGTATATTTATAATTATATTGGATTAGTGAGGACCCTTCATCTTGAAATAAATATGAATGGTTTCAAAATATTACTCAATAGTACACATGGATCAACACATTGATCACTAATGTGATCCCTTCATCTTACTCAAGATGAATGGTCGAGTATGATCTTTAAAGATATTAAATAAGGATGAATATAAGACCTTCATCTTGTTTCCAATGTTAAGGGTGGATAATTATCCTTATAAGATATTTGTGATACTCCATGTAGACCCTTAATCTTATTTCTCAAATGAAGGGAAGAGGATCATTCCCAAGAAGGCACATGAATCACTCATGTGGGCCCTTAATTTTGTTTCTAAGATGAAGGGTTGAGAATGCTCTTAAAATGTCCCATAATATTCTTTAAGGGTCCTTCATCTTGTCTCCAATATTAAGGGTGGATAATAATTCACTTTATCATATTGATTTAGCTCACAAAAGCATATTTGAAAGAATCTCAAAATCTTTTCTTGAATGAAGATGCCCCCTTCGAGGAAAAGAAGAATTAATTGAATGAAAAGAAATTATAATTATATTTACAATAAAAATATAATTTATAAGAATGATTTATATAATAGTGAAGTTATTTCATTAATTGATCAATGAAGGGGAATTATTGAATTGACCAAAATATAATAATTGATCATAAAAATTGACCAAAATGATAATTGAAAAGATAAATTGACCAAAATGATGATTTTAAAAAATCCAATATAGTGAATTGTCCCATATAAATATACCCCAAGGTGAATTTGAATGTGTACATTATATGAACATATGACTTGGGACAAGTTCATACATAATTTCTTGGAATCGTTATATTTTGTAATTTTGACATGAAAGTGATAAAAATAGAATGTCTACATTTGACCGTGTTTGAGAAGGTCTTGCAAGATGTAAATGAAGCAATGGATTTTAAAATAATGGAAATTCATTTAAAATAATTATACAATAAAATTAATAGATGTTAGTTTTGATAAATTTGATAAATATACTAGAAAATGGGTTAAAATGTGTCTTAAATCAATGTTTGGTAAGTCCTAGATTCCCCTCAAGGGGAGATTAGGTAAAAATTTAGAGGATTACACCCTTGAAATGATGAAATAATAACATATAAATGATATAAGTGGATAAAATGAAAGAGATAGATGAAAACATGAATACAAATGGATACTAGGGATAAAAATGAGCCTTTAGAGAAGAAAAATAGTGCATGGGGGGGAATTTTGAAATAAAAGGCTATAAATTCACCCTAAGGTGGAATTTTGGTTCATTTTAACCCTCTCATTTCAAAATTTACTACTAAGATTCCACGCTAAAGTGACATGGATAAAATGGCTCATAGATCATGATCAAGGGTGCTTATAGACCACATTTTAGAGCATAGATGATGACCATGAGTCATAGGACAATTGGTTAGTATAATTTTTTCTTTATTATTTTAAAATTTAATTTCATTTATTATGTGTAGAATTATAAAAATGATGAATTTACTATTTTCAAAATGGAGATGACCATGTAAATGGTGAAATTCCTCAATAAAAATAGTGAATTATTCAAGAAATTAGTAAATTGGCCCTTCAAAATGGTGAAATCATAAAATTTTGAAATGACATAGAGTTATTTCTTGAAAATGGTGAATTCATCAACACCATGATGAAAAGGTTAAAAGACTTTAGATGCCATCTAAATGGAAATATTGAATTGTAAAATATTGATTTGGCCAATAAAATGGTGAAAAGGTCTATTGGAATGGTGATAATTTTTAGTATAAGGTTGAATTCACCAATTAGAGAAATGGACAATAGGAATAGTGAAATATTTAGAGAATCATCAAAATCATCATGAAAATGGCAAAATGGTCCAAAACATTTTTAATAGTGAATTCATCATATAAATGGTAAAATGGGCCTATTAAATGATTAATTCACCTTAAAATGGTAAAAAAATCCTAATTGCATAGATGAATAGAAATTGAACAAAGATAAAGTAAAAAAATGTTATGTATGAAGACACATGCAAAGTGTTTGACAATAATTACAAATATCACTACAAACAATGTTCATTGATTATCCAATTTTGTGGCATGATATGCATAAATATTTATCATGAGTAATATGCTAAAGGCATGAATAAATGAAATGGGTAAACATGCTAACCCTACTATAGCCTAGGGATCTAGACTTGATGCCCCACCTCAACATGGTGGCCTATATATCTGTTCCTCAGAATCAGGGTTAGATATAATTCTCCATAAGAATTAGAGGAAGGTTTCTTTATGATATGCCAAAAATGTCATGGTTTGGTGTTATAATCCAATAATAAAGGAGCCAATATAATTTCAGTGAGCTTCCAAAATCTCTAATAGTAAAAAAAAATTAAAACATTAGCCATATAATAAATAGTCTTCATATATCTTCACCATAAGCACTTAAAGGTTAGAGAGGTTTCCAAAAAAAAATTATTCCAATGCTTTCTCAATGTTATATACCTAAATATAAAAGGAATTTTTATTTACAATAAATCATATTTTTCTTTAATTCCAAACCCTTGAGTTATCTAACATCTTAAGTAAAAATCATCTCATATTTTGTTGGCAAAAATAATTAATAATAAATTGTCATCTTAAGTTTACCTTGCAATATTTCAACTTAGAACATGAAATAAACTAAAACTACTATGAATAATTCCCTTAGGCCTTCCACTTGGGTGTGATGAACATTTCCTTCCACCATAGGAATTAGAAATGTAGAGATCTAAAATGCAACATTTTCTCAACCTATCACTTAGCCGTGCTTAAATTTTCTATTAATTATTGAATATTTAGACATGTTTGCAACACATTTATTAACTACTAAAACATTTTATGTATCCTATAAATTAGTTCATTTAAAATTATATTATAATTCTCACTACTATGTACCCATTATTATATAAGTACAAGATTTTCTATTGACCATGCAATTAATGATTCATGGTTATATAAGACCATTCATATACAGTTTATCATAGGCCTTCTTAGATATTATTCCTTCAAGTAAACCAAAAAATTAGTGACATGTTTTATTAATAAAACAAACACATACATCTTTAAATAATATTATCCAACATATAATAGTGAACACATTTATATATGACCACCCATCACCTAAATATGACTAGCCTTTGAGCATGGAAGCCAAACCACCACCATGAAAATTGAGGATATGAACATAAAGTCAATGTTGGTCATCAATATATCAACTCTTTTTGAGATTAAATATTTCATAACACAATTATAAACTCTAGAAAATATTGAAAACTAATCAAGATCTAGTAAAATAATAAAACATGTGGCAAGGTTCATAGATGATATATTCACCAAATGCATACATGTACCCCACAACATAAAAAATCATGTTTTATAGACCATTATCATACTAAATATGTATGATTACAAGGTGTATCAATTTTATCTAGCAATAAAAGCCTAGCAAACTCATTAAGTGATCAGTTAAAAGAAAATCCAATTGCATAAAAATAGAGAGATAACTATTGTTGGACTTACTGTTGAGATGTAAAGAAAAGAACCCAAGAATGTCTTGTTAAAATGTATAATCATCTATGTTGATAAAAAATAAATAAATAATAATATTTTAGTGCACCCCTATTTTTTTGGAATCTTCAACTCAAATTTTGGTCATTTAATGCAAATAATGTTGTTTTGAATTACTGGTGTTATTTTAGGCAACCATCACTAGTTGATGATGCTTGTGCATGATAATTTGTTTGGAGCATTTTCTTATTGTGAAGGTTCTAATTATGTTATTATTGGTCTTACAAGTAATTTTTTTCATTAATGGTGGTTAACCACTTAAGATAATGTTGTATTATTTTATTGATTTCAGGGTAAGAACAAAATGATAATCATATTATTTACTCATACTTTAGTTGGGAATATTACATGTATAAATTAGTTATATCTTTAAATTGGTTGATGAAAATCATTGTCTTAAATACAATTGTACCTTTATATCCATTATGAAGTAGTCATTCAATAAATTGCATTTCTAAAATAATGTGTGATTAAATTGTATTTGGTTAAATATTATCTAGTTCTATTCAAAGAGACAAAACCTTGGTCAACAAGGTATGATTATCACAAATCTAATTGCCACTTTTAATCATGCACTAGGAATTATTGAAACAAGAGTCATATAGTAGCTAGTCCCTACCTTTATTAATAGGGTAATTATGGATTTTCAATGTTGTTTAAATCTATTTACAGTCTTGCAATAGGATAGTCGATGAAGCAATTACTAGATAAAGTGGAAAAAAGTTATGGTGTTTTATTCACAAATGGAGAATTGTTTTGCCACTAAAATAAGTCTGTTTGATATGATATGAAAATCTATAGTTTTGAGAGCTTTTATTAGTGGGGAAAGTGTTGATAGCATATAGTAATGTAGTATGTTTTGAGATCTTACATTGTTGTTCTGAGTGATCATCTCTTGATTTAAAATTCTAAATATTTTTAGCTTTTTAGTTATGATTAAAATTTGATCCACTTCTAAAAATTTTGTATATGGTGACTAATATTCCACTTTACATCTTGTATTTTACACTTCTGTTCATTGCAAAATTTATATTCCTAAGGAAAATACTATATTTATTTATGCAAAAATCTATCTTTTATTTTTATCTCTTGAAAATAAGCATAAAAGTAATGAAACTTCATGCATATATGTAAAATCAATTAATCTATTCAATTGTAGGATTTTAGGTTTTCTATGCATTTTGTTATTGTCAATTTTTTCTTGCTTTCATACATCATATAATTAATCTTGAGATATCAAATTTTAATACTTTAAATCTCAAGGGAGCATTGATAGTTGTCAGTATGTATTCAAATCCATTTCAACTCACTTTAAACAAGTGCATTTTCATAATTGAATCTATGAAACATGTCCAGGCAACAAATTTAATTGTCCTTCGTGTCATGGACAAATATTGTATGCATGTTGCCATCATTTCACTTACAATATAAAAACTATGAAAAATAATAATATACAATCCAATATTTTAGTATTGCCATTGAAGATAGTCATCCCTCCATTTACATAAATTTTGCACAATGATTATCTAGTAAACAAAGTTATACACAATATAAAATAAAAATAAACTAGTGAAAAAAGCTATAGTTTAACTAAACTTTCCTTAAAGCTAGCTTATCTTTAATTTTGAATTATATTTATGTTTTCCTTCTTGAGTTAATTATAAATAATTATTTAATGGAAAAACTCATGCCACATGATTACATACAAAAAAATAACTATATGCTATACGTTTACTAACTATGTAGGTCATCATGTTTAGACATGGCATACTATTACTTATATTTCATGTCAAAAATATTTGTGTTGGGAATAATCAAATTCATGGAATGAAATCAATGAGGTGAACAAGTAAATATAACAAAGCTTAAAAAAATTATATGCTTTTATCTTTTCTTATTCCAAATATACATCAAACAATTTTGTGGAGTGTAATTTGAAAATAAAAATTAAAAATTGTTCAATTTTGGTCGTAAATCAATTAAATTTTAAAATCTATGCAGCTATGGAATTGAAGCTACCACTTGTGGAATGTATGTGTAGATTTGGCCAATACTATGTTTAACACTCTTAATTCTTAAATGGCCATGGAGCACTTAGAATAGACTAAATCTATGTTTCAAACATGAATAAAATCCAATATACTTTATATGAAATTCATATCAAAACATGGTAGGTTTATCAAAAACCTTGACATTTTCATTGAAAATAATTCTTGTCACTTATACTATGAGAAAATGCCTCTTCCAATCGAATATCGATGGTATTTATAACAAACATGGTGTACACAAAAATCATGGGCACCTTCATGGATAAATATTTACATTTGGCCTATAATAATGATGTGTAGTGGACTGATTTGAAGTTACTAAACATATAATTATAACTTGTTGTTACATATCAAAAGGATCCACTATAAATTTTACTTGCACTCTCATGGGTATGTGTAAACAATTAGTGTCAAGAGTTTATTGTAGAAATTAATAAACAATATATTCCCAAATAACACCCCATAGAATATACCAATATTTATGTGGTAAACATTAGATAAAACTTTATAGATCTTAAGATTATATGTTTTTGAAGCATTATGATCCATTGGATTAAAACTAAATATTTTCCAAGTGAAACCATTAGTACATTGCCTTCATAGGGACTAATAACACAAAAGAGTTTTAATGGATGTGGTGCATTATAGGGGACAAAACAAAGAAAATAATTATGTTAGATTTTGTTTTAATCATGCACTATGGGTTTTATAATTTTAAAAGGAGATAAAAATAAAAAGGTATTTTTGATGTTTTTGGCAAACTTGATTATTATGCTTTCCACCTGTTGGAGGGTGCAATAGGGTTTGAAGGAGACTTTTTTTCATGGAATTTGGGGAAAACTATGTTGTGGGCCTTGAGATATTGAATATGGGTTCTATTTATCCATGAGAGATTGAATTGGTATCATGTCATAGAGGTATTTGAGTGTGTGGTAATGATGGAGACATTTAAACTTAGTCTTAACCATTCAATGAGATATGCGTGCAAAATGCAAGCAAACTTAGTTATTTTTCTTTCTATCTAGGCATGTATTCATTCCATCTGTTAAGCATTTACTTATTTAGCTCCTAGTTTGATCATGTTGTTTGGAATTGTACCCTAGTTCAAGCATAGGACTAAATATGCATACCTTGTAATGCATAAATGATCATATGCCCTAACCTGGATAGGATGACTATCTATTTTCTTAATACTGTCAAAAATATTTCTTAAAATGCACTATTATGCAAATTTTTATAAGTTAATTATTTTGACAATTGGTTATTTTAGATCTGGGTTTGTGTTTGTTTTGAAAAATGGTAATGAAAATATCAAGTAGGGTTTGGTAAAAGGTGGAATTTTTGTTTAACACATTGTATGATATTTTAAAAAAACAAATATTTTTAGAACCTGATAAAAATATATATAGTTAAATTGCTCTAAGGTTTCCTTTTTTTTAGTAATAGTTATAGTTGTAATTGTTTTAAAAGGGGAAAACCATGTAGTTATGCTCAGTGAAAAAAAGAGTGTTTTGTACTACCAATATGAGCTATAAACCTTTAATAATAATCTCCTTGTAGTGGATATTACCGTAGGCCTAAACCATGTCATTTTAATTCTCTTTGGCTGTAGAATTCAGCTATACATTTGCTTATTTTACAAATTATATTCTTGATTTACGAGGCTTATATAAATCAATTGATTGATTATGTATTTTATAAATGGGTTGAGTTTTGTTAGAAATAATGATCACTATGGACAACAATTTTTTTGTAAAAAAAAATAGAATATATATATATATATATATATATATATATATGTATATATATATATGTGTATATATATATATATATATATATGTATATATATATATATATGTATATATATATACATATATATATATATATATATACATATATATATATATATATATATACATATATATATATATATATATATATATATATATATATATATATATATATATATATATATATATATATATATGTATATATATATATATATATATATAACCATGTTATCAATCCTTTCAACCAAGATTTAACAATTTGTAAGCATTCAAATGGCCACCTATGACCTATTATAGATGATTTGATGGTTAATTTATGAGTTGGTTTGATTTTGGTGTAATGGGATTACCATTTGAGTTACAAATATGATTAGAAGTTATTATTTTTTTACAAGAATTATAACCAAAAAATTATTTTAAAAAAGACCATAAGAGAATGATTTAAATTTATTTATTATTTGGGGTTTGAGTGAAATTTTATAAGTAGTGTGTTTATATATTATAATTAGGATATGTTATGGAATTTTATATGGTAATTAGGCCTTATCTATAGAAACAATTATATATATGTGAAGGAAATTGGCAACTATTTATTTGCACAACTAGTATGGGAATTTGGGTGATTGTAAGATGTTTTTTTTTGTGATTTGGTTGGTGAAAAAAAGAGTTTTATATTGGTAAGAAGAATTAGCTTTTTACTTTTATATATGGTTTAGTAAATAGTATAAAGTCTCAAATTTTTAAATCTATAGATTACCTTTATATATTTTATTTCGTTTGTTAGAGGCATAATACACATTCATAGCTAATAAATTATGTAGTAGAAAGAAAATAGAGGGTCTATAATGTGCCCAATAACCTCAAAATTTGGCCTAAATTTGTGTCATTTATATGATTTTTTACTTCCTTTAATTATTATGAACACGACATTTATACAAGGTTGGTTGTTTTTATCGAATAATATGACTCTAAGGGTAGAAAAGTGTGCTGGGATATAGTATATATAAGTAGAGGTAGTTTCAAGGTTTTATTGTGGCATTATTTAATATTTATTATGTTATGAAATAAGGTATGATGTTGATCAAATCATGGATATATTTATGTTTTTGGTTGTAGCATCATGAGTGGTTCCATTTTTAGGCATGATGAGAATAATTTATTATTGTTTTTCTTGATTGTGATGATAGGTAAAGAGCTAATAATCATTGTATTTATCTTTTGTTATGTATCATGTTAAAGTGGTTAAATCAATAATCTTACTTATATTCTATAATACCACTAGTGGTGGTGGCATAGTAAGAAAAGAACAAACAAAATGGATTTTATTAATAAAAGTTTTCTTGTTTGGTTTATTTGATTGTGATCTTCTGAGTGGTATAAGAATTGTAAGGTTTGCTCTAAACCATCTTGTATATATGTGGGTTATTTCCAAATGAATTTCTTAATATTAAATAATAATGATATGGTTGCTTACATATTTGGAATAATACATGCCTACGTAAGTTGACCCATTTCTTTATCATTTCAAGATGCAAGTGGTAATACCACTTGAGTGTCTACTTGAGTTTGAATTAGGTTATGCACCTTTATATTGTTAGTTATTGTTAGAGAGTGGACTATAAGATGGAATAAATTTTTAAAATTTTCTTGGTCTCCTTGAACATTCATCATTTTGGTTAATATTGTGATGTTGTACTCATGTTCTTAGAGAACCTTGGCCTTATTCTAGTGGATCAAGAAGAATATTTTTCTATCAAATGATCTTGTTGATTTTTTATTACATGTATTAGTGTACAAGTGTTCTTTGGTGGATTTATTGTTTCTAAATGTATAAAATAAGGTTCCTTGACACTTAGTGATTTTTGTATTTGTAAAATATGTTATCATTGTTATAACTATTGTATTGGTTGATGCATTCTAGTTATGTATATAGTTGGTTGTATGCTACCTTATTTAATTGGTGAAATGGCATAAATTTCATTTGCTAAAGTATCTTGTGAATATCATTAAAAGTTGACTATGAATCCTAGAACCTAGTTGAATCATTGGAGTATGAGTTCTTAAGTGGGATAATTTTTATTACACACTTAATCATTAATACTTTAATTATATCCATAAAAAAGGAACTAAAGTATTTGATTTTGAACATGTTTATTTTTTTGTTTGGGTTTTTTTTTTCATTTTTTAGTGCATTCAATCTTATTTTATGTTAGTTAATCATGGGTTGTATGATATTATTTTTAAGAAAGAGATTATTATCTCGATACCAATAAAGTATCTTGATCAGTGTACATTTTTAAGGACCATTTTTCCATTTTCATTGTAAAACATTCTCTTCTAAATGGAGGTTTCATCTTTGTTATCATTTTAATAATTAATTAGTTTTCTTGTGTTTTGTTCATCCATAAAGAAACATTCATTTTGTAAATATAAATTCATTTAGATCCTATCTTTTAGAAAATCATTAAAACTAAACCTTTATTTGGAATTCGTATTGGTCTCTTTAAATAAAAATATTATAGAGGTTGTAAGTGCCCAAGAGATTTTTTTTTTGGAAATATAATAAAGTGAGAAATGTGTTAAATTCATAACATTTAAATATTTATTCAAGGATGTCTAGCTAAGTGTGAAATTACTTGTCATTTGTTTAAGATTCCTTTTAGAAATTTGGTATTCATTTTGTCATATCTTCTTTCACTTTTGAGTTTTGAATTAGGCAAGGATTTCTTGAGAAACACCTTATCAAAACACCTTATCAGGATAAATGGATATAGTTAAATTCAAATCTTGTATGTATATTTGAAAAAAGAAGATTGGTTGATGTGGGGATTATATTCTCACCTTTCCAAAGGAGAAGTGTTAAAGGGAAAAGTGTTGAATCTTACCTAACCAAGTTGTTTAGCCTTTGAAATTATGGATATGAGTTATAATATGAAGTGCCTATCTTATTTTCTTAAAGGAAATTTGAAAATCATTTAAAATGCAAGTTATACCTAAATAATTGGGTTTTAGGCTATTTAAAACTATATCATTATAATCAAGAAATCAATAATCCTTGAGTAATTTAATCATACTAGAACTTTTAGTTGGTGGATGGAAGAGATTTATAATGATGGAATATGTTGGATGGGTTTAAATTTTTTTTCCTTTCATTAGATCATCTAGAGTGGATTGGATCTCATTAATGGTTTGGCCATTGCTAAAGAACGAATATCTTGATCTTGTTTAGATTTAATTTTTAACTTTGGCTTCTTTGAGGGATTTTATAACCATTCCTTCTCACTTTAATACCTCTGTTGATATGTACATTGGTGGAATGTTAATTCTAGTAGACCATAGGTGGTATCCATTTTGCTTAGATAGAACACTAGACATTATTTGGGAGGAAACTTTGTTGGATACAAAGTCTTACTTGGTTTGGTGTTTCAAGCATATCAACAAGTATCACCATAATAATAAAAGTAACTTGACTCTACATTTATAAGTAAATATTCTTTCTAAATAGAGTAAATATCAAGGATTTATATTTCATGTTCTTTAAATGAATCCAATAAGAGTTATGATTCCTTCAAATTATGGATGTCACCATGTAATGTTGATTACTACCAATAAGTAAAAAAGAATCACTTTTGTGGAATTGTGATTTTGTTTCCATTAGGGTTCATCTCTTTCATTAATCTCTAGCATGTTATGTTTATGAAAAAACAATTATAGATTTTGGTGTTGAAATTGTTTGATGTTATAAATATTTAATTTGGACTTATTCGAATTTCAAATTCCAATAAGCCTTTATTCAATGTATTATAGATCTTGAACCTTTAAAATTCCATACTAATACTTTGGGTTGAATCTTTTATATAATATTTTTTAGTTGTAACTCCACTATGTCATTTGGGATGGTTGCATTGGAACAATAATAATAGCCTTCAAGTTTCAACTAGAGGAAAATGTTACATAACAATCTCTTGAATATAATACTATAATAAAAATTGTTTTTTGGTTATAAATATGCCATATAGTACAAGAGGACCTAACCATTTATGTGATCCTTTAACCACAATTTATCATTTGAGTATGTTCATATCATCCTAGAGGTTCCACCATAATAATAAAATAAATTAACATTATTACTAACTAAAGCTAGGTACTATTTTTTTTGGGTCCTCATGGGATCTATCTTTTAGTATTAGGCATGTATCAATAATAATAAAAAATAAAACAAAGAAGGATTAGGATGTTTATTAGTATCATTTCCAGTGTGTAAATTTTTATTCTAAGAAGTTTGAACTTTATCTTAAACACTCCAATTTTTAATAATGCACATTGAAACATAAACACATGCAAATATTATAATTCATTAGATTGGGTAAATGTGTAACAAAGCCAAATTATCATGTTAATTAAATAAAAAAAAATAAAATGTAATTTTATACAAAGCAAATGAACTAAGTTGTAATCTTTTTAGGTTCCCATCAACAAGTGAACTCAGCTTCAAAAAAAACATTGATAAAGAAAAAATATATATTATAACACTCTTTAATTCCTAATATTATGTTTCATGTACAAAGAACCAAAATTTACAAATTTTCCTTATGCCCAATTATTTAATTAATATTAAAGGTTATACAATATTCAAATGAAAGTCTCATAGCCTTACAGTTCAAGTTTTGTTGCCTTTTTTTATCCACTATATATTTGAAAAGTTTGAGTTCTAATGGGAATACTCATATTTTCTTCCAGTCAATTTTAAAATAAACATCTTTACAAATTAAGATCAACTTTATAATTTATTTATTTATAATTCTCCTCATACTCTTAATATTTTAATTTATAAATTATAGTTGATTCATCTTTGCATGAGAAAATAGTTTTAAGACTTTTCTATGAAGGAATACAATAATATTTGATCATTTTATAATAATATTCTGAAATTAATGTTGATGAACAAGAATATAATTTAACTTGACTTTGGAAACCATGGGGATGTGAGTTTTTCTAGCCCATGTAGTTTTGTAAGAAAGAGTAGAGTAAATATATTATGCAAATTAAAAATACTTCTAAAAGTTATGATGTAATTAATGAGGTATTTAAATATATAAATAAGTTATTAGTGAAGGTTTAGACATTAAAAAGAGAACATTGACCCCAAATAATCCATTTGGTGTGAACTAGTACACAATTCCATATAAATGTCACAAGCCTAACTTTCATGATCCTACACAATCTAGGATGAATGCACAAAAACTACATTACACTCCACTCATTACACATTTATTACCACTAATTGTACCAAATTTGAATTTTTAGACTTAAAATGAGGAGGGATTAGAATAATTTTGGGATGCAATATATTTTATGAACTATGAGTAGTGTGACCCTTAGTATGCAACTTTTAATGCCTAAAATTAGCTTTAAGATTTATTGTAACTACTTAAAATTGGTTATTTGGCATGTTGAATTTGGATGGGAAGGTAGAACGTGAATAAGGTAATGTTAAGATGGGTGAAAACTTAAAGATTCATGCTAGAAAAGCTATGTAGATATCCAAGGATATAAAGGGATTTCAAAAAAATTATATGCAATTCCCAATGGCTCTTGTTAGGTCTAGGAGATTTTAAAGTGTAGCCTACTAAGGCAAAATAAATTAAAGATAAATTACATGCATTTAAAAGTATTAAATATATTATAAATGGTAAAGCATAGTCCAAGATAAAAATTATTAGGAAGGAGAACACAATTTAAATTCAAATTATGAATCTAGATATGACCCTACAAAAAATTAAAACTATTAAATTCATCTTAAGAATAATATTCAATGGATACCAAATCAATTAACAAGGTTGTTGAAGCCTGAGACAACTTTGGTAGGGGCATAATGGGATAATTTAGGTGCAAGTCAACTTTACATAGACCACACAATGGTCTATAAATTACACCAATGTGAAAAAATTGAAAAAGGTATGAATATGTTAAGAGAATAATGCAAGTCCATAGATGGTCTAGTGTTAATGCTAGGTCTCACCTTTTAGTAGAATATGAACATACATATTTTCAAAAAATAATATTCACTATCTAAAAGTAGGATATCATTAAAATTTACAATATATACAACTTAACACCCATTAAAACCTTGAAATGAACATAGATATTAATATGGTTTGCAAAACATTTAACACTATACAGAGGATGTAGGTAACAAAATGGTTTACATTTAATAATAAAGTTGTAGTCATTCACATAGTTTTCTCTCTTCTAGGGAATTAATCTCTCCTTACTCTTCTAGTGGGATCAATTTATTTTGGATTGATGGCATGATTCTATATTTGAGTAGATCATTCCCTTCAAATATATCTTGCAATCTTTCTCAAGACACTCCTTCAATTTTGTTTTAATCTCATGGAATTATTCTTATTTCCTTTCAACAAATGAATCCTTATTCTTCCTCCTCTCCCTTATGTATACACATAATATTTTTAACTTTTATTGATTACTGACACTTTATATCTTGTAGGAACCTATTGAGTTTCAATCTCTCTAAATACACACCTTAAGGGGTGCATTGGGAAAGGGGTGGGTAGACCATTGGTGATTTGTAAAATTGTTATCCCTTTTGCCTCTTTCCATATACACACTCATCTCCTAAAAACATTAACCCTAAGCTTATTCTTCTCAAATTTTACCATTCCATTCATTTCCCTCTTTCTATCCTCCTTTTCTTACCTTAATTCCCTTTTGGATAGTCAACTGGGTTAACCTTGTATAGTGTAGGGGTATTTTTCACTTTTTGTGTTTTTTTATCCTTTCGATCGACCTATGTCAGACCTAGTGAATTGTTCTTAAAAACATATAGGGTCGACTTGGTTGACCCTATATAGCTGAAATTTTAAAGAAGATATAAGTCAATATCTGCCTATATATATGAGTTCATTTCCAACCATTTGTAAGAAGAGACGTAAATAATAATAAGTGTGAATGTGCATTTACTTATTGACCATTCTACTTGAGTAATAAAGCTTAAGGTTCCATAATTTCTTTGGAGATATGAATATTGTCTTGTGGAGAAGTATTTTGGATGCATAAATAGGTTGTGTAGCCTAGAGCTGATTTATCTTTATTATCCTTACATACCATAACAATTCTCTTACAAAACACCTTGGCCAAGGGAGATATTGAGCCTCAATGGGTTCATCTTCAAGGTAAGTATTCCTAACTTTATTTCTCATTTGTAAGAGTAGATAGATAATGTAGTTGTGTTTCTTTATTCCATGTAGTAGGATTCCATATACATTAATGTGAGTATATGTCTTTTATGCATGTTTAGTTTAGTTTTTTAATTTCTAACTCCAACTTTGTGGCACAAGATTTGGTATGCACTAGGTTATATTTAATTTCTTGTTATTAAAATAGATTGAACATTAAACCTATGACTCTTTTAGGGTTTTTATGTGATTGTGTTAGACTGTAATATTTGGAACACTTCATAGCATGGTGTATTATGACAAGTGATCTGATAATCAAGTCTAGAATATACCCATATTGTTCATGCCCCTAATTAACAAATGTATCCCCAATTAAAAGTTTAGGTATGCTCTATCTTCTCTGAGCCAAGATTGATTTATAGACATGATGCATTTATGATTGCATACATTCTAGTGAACTTGACATGAATCAACCCTTGTAAGATTTTTTCATCTTATTTCATTTCTTTAATTATTTTTATCATATATTTTCCATAATAGATCAACTCTATCAGCCTAGTATCTAACTTCTATGTGCAAGTTTTTAAGTACATGTGGATTGATCCTATCAACCCAATACAAGTTTTCAACTTTTTAGACATCTAGTCCAGACAACTAGGTTGATCTAGTTAACCATGTACATTTTCAAGCATCATGTTCAACATACTAGGTCAACAAAATCAACCATGTACATTTTAGGCACTTAACAAAAAGTTTTTGTAAAGCTTGATGGACCCAGTTGATCCAGTTAGCAAAATTTTCAAGCACAAATCAAGGTTCTTAAATAATAATCTTCATTCTCTACATCTATGATGCACCAAGGTTCCTTTCTATCTCTCTATCTCTTTCTTTATAATCTTTTTTTTTATAGTTTGCAGTCTTCAAAACTACCCTTGTATAATGAACTAAATCAACACTATCAACCCAATTCTATGTTCGTGTGTTGTTTGGATAACTAGGTTAACTTTGTTGACCCTATTCATTTTCAAACCTTGCTTCTACAGTATAGGTTTGACCCTATCGACCTTGTTCTATATTTTATATATACATTGTTAACCATATCAACATTGTACCTTGTTTTAAAGCAGGAATTAAACTTATATTCTAGTAATTAATTCACACTTTCTTTTATTATTTCTTACATGCTTATAATATATCGCATAGTTTAATTAGGTGGTTTTCAATTAATCATTTAATTTATTATTTTATGTTTTATGTACATATAGCCAAATCAAAAAATTTAAACAAGTATTTTAACATTTATCTACCCAAGGCCAACCTACTTGGATTTCATCACCAAGGGGGAAGTTGACTTGATACTCTGGTCAAATATAAAGTGTGTTTAATGGTATATTCTAGCTAAGCACTTGACACCCTTATACCTATGATTTGTGAAGTGAGGGGGTAGGCCCCAATACCAAGCCTATATCATTTCTACTATAGTCTATTTCAACCCAAACTACCTGAAACCATCCTTAGATTTCCATTCTAATTCCTTACTTACAAGCCAACTTACCATCACATTTAAAATCATATCTTAATAATATAATAAAAATTCAGGTTGACCAATTAGTTAGCTCTTTACTTTCCAAGTTGATTTCTTTCACTTTGATTAATTGTATTTTATATTTCAAAAACTTGCATTAGCTAGCATTGGTACAAGGTTTTATGTTGTGTGATTCAATTAGATTGGCCAATGTTAATCTAATTGACTATTTGTTTCCTTTCAAATATTTATTTTCAAATGGTTTAAAAAATTTATCTTGTTTAAATTCACAAATATGTCATCAGTTTCTAAATTTCCCTCTGCAATGAACTGGGTCAACCCAGTTGGCCTAATACCTTTTTCTATCCCCTATTCACTGTATTGGATCAACCTAGTCGACCTTGAATAGTTTACAGACCCTGTTTCTCTTTTTCCAATTCATGTTCACTATATTGGATCGATCTAATCAACCCTGTATAGTTTACAAACCCTATTTTTATGTTAGGTCGACCCAGTTGACCCTGTATAGTTTCTATCATTCCTTATTTTCTTTCTTTCTCATCTCTATTTCTTTCCCTTAATCACGGACTTTCTATTTGATGACAACATTGAGTTACTGTTAGAAAACATGATGGGGCTCTTCTCTTAGATGCTAGTAATGTTCATATTTCCACTTGCATAATTAATTATGGGACCACTCCTAATACCTATTCATAGCATAATACTCTATTCTCATTATAGGACCAACCCAAATTAGAGTAAATGCTCAAAATGCTCTTCTTTATCTCTGAATTTCCTCAACATTGAGGAAAGGATCCTTCTACCATTTACAATGTTATGATTAGTGGTTAAGTTGAAAAGTCTCATTCACCTACTCTTACATTCTCAACTAGATTTGGGGGTAAAACTTTCTTTGACTCTCAACCTCTTCCTTAGATTATGACCCCTTCTCATACCATAACCTCTTCTTCTCTAACTTCTTCTACCTCCATGCCTAGTATATCCACTAACATGGTAGGTTCTACATCTAGTAAGCCTCTCATAAGATCCACTATCCTTAATCCTTCTGCTAGTGCATCATTTTTTCCCTAAGGTAATCATGCTACTAGTGCTTCTTCCTCTCAACCATTCACTAGTCCATCTTTTACTACACAAGAAAATTTTTCCACTAGTGCCTCACATTATCATAATTCCTCTCAATCTCCTATCAACACCAATAGTGGTACCCAAGCCACTAATACCAACTCTAATGCTTATAAAAATGTTAATCAAACACATCAACTATTATTACAAACACTTAATAAAATGAATATATTTCAAGCTCATAGCACAAATCAAATGATGAGAATGTAAAACCAACCTCTTTGTCTTTAATCTCATCCTAAACCAATGGATTTGGGCACACATAACAAAAATTTCCCCCCTCCTCCTCTTTGAGATTCTCAAGGTATTCTCATTCCTCAACCTCTAATAAAAAAACCATTAAGCATCTCCAAAATGAACCTCTCACTACTCAAATTGCTAACATTAATATTAGAGGTATCACACCTATACTTTCTTATAATGGATCAACTGATCCTACCCTTCATCTTAAAATATTTGGAAATCTTTATAAGGATTTGGTCAAATTGAACACCTTTGTCGCTACTAGACTCTTAGCCAAAACCCTCATAGGTGATGCCTTGGATTGGTACAACCAACTTCGAACTCATTCCATTACTAGTTTGGAGGATTTAGTGAATGCTTTAATTCAAGATTTCCAAACTAGTGATCTTCTTGAAAACACTTTGGCCCACTTCACAAATTGTAAAAAACTCAAAAATAAAACTGATCAAGCCTTTGTTAAAAGGTGGAAAACTTTGTCAAATAAATGTGAAAATAACATGGCTGATTATAATATTTTCCATCTCTTTACCAATTACCTTTTTCCTAAACTTCAATATCAAGTCCACACTATTTCTCCACATACCTTGGAGGAGGATATTGACCAAGCTAAGTGACAAGATTTTCTTATGCATCAATTTGAACCACCCCAACCTTCTACAAGTCCTCATCTCTTCAAAATAAAAATTTCACTGTTACCAATGATGGTGTTATCGATTCTTATGACACCAATCATAATGTTTAATCTACCATTCTTACCCCTTCATTTGAACCAACTCCCCCTTATAAAAAATATACCAATCCTAATTTATCTTCACCAAACACCATTAATGTTCATAAACTTCTATCCTCAACTAAATTTCTTAAGTGTTTACCTAAGCCTCTTCCACAATATCTTGACCCTACTCGACCTATGAAATTTTGATATGATCTTAACAAGTTTTGTTGGTTCACGCTAGTTGGGTTAATTCTCATGAAAGTTACTTCATAATTTAGCTATGAACTTTCTTCTTGGTCCTCATTTTGATCACGTTCTATCATTATGAAGTGTCAACAAGTTTATGAAATTACTTTTAAGGATTTTAAATCACATAATAAAACTCAAGCCTTAAATCAATAAAATAATCATTTAGCTATCTACAAAGACCCTCTTCATAATCATCAACCCATTCAAGACAATTATGACAAATCCACCCCTTCGACCAATAATGTAGAGAGTTTTGTTGAACCAACTACTAAATAAAATGTGGCTAACATGACTAATATGTGAAGGGTGGTTATTTTTATCGATTCCTAATCTATCTACACTCCATATATAATATATCATGCTATCCAAAATTCTTATCCATCTTAATTAAATGAGTTGGGGCAAGATGACATTATTACTTTTGATGATATAATTTCTAATTCTCCCTTGGATAGCACTTAATTTTCTATTTCTACCACTCTTCCATCATCTTCTAACACTAATGATACTAAAATATATACTAACACTTCTTCTACCAATTTTCAAAATCAAATCAAACTACCTAATTCATCATCTCAACATGATTTTTAACCTTTTTATAAATCTTCTTCTTCCTATCAACAAAAATTCCAATGTACTTTAGCTCCTCTTTTCAAGGACCTCCCTAATAATTACACACCTATATCTAACAACCTTTTTACGGGTTATGATGAGTGGAATCCCATTACAGATCTCACTAATCTCTCATCCCATATTTCATTTCTTAAGCTTATGAGGACTTTTCCCCATCATAGAAACCATCTTATGTAACTATTATTTGATATGATTCTCCCTCATCCTCCCTTAGTAGGATAGGAGATAACCTTATATGGATTTGAGGATATTATATTACAATAATGTGAAAAGACATCTATCAATGTTGATGAAACTATAGACACCTCTCTTTATTTAAAGTTTCCTTTAGCTTCTATGATTTCTAACAAGATTATTATTCATGTGGATGATCCTCCCTTATTCATTAGTGTTCAAATAAGTGATATCCAAGTTAAGTGTGCATTGATTGATAAGGGTTTTGGCACCTACATTGCCTCTCTTGACTTCATTAAGATCCTTGGATATTCAAAATGCAATCTCAAGTATACATGCAACACCTACCAAGGATATGATAGAATGAAAATATATCCTCTAAGTTGTGTGTGGCTTCCCATTACCATCCTACCTATCACCATTCACATGAAGGCGATGATCTTTAACTTTCCCCTTTCTTATAACATCTTATTTGGTAGGCTATGGACTCACTGTATGAGATTTGTTGCTACTTTCACCTACCAAAGCATTAAATTCCCTCATAATGGAGCCATTTATAGGATTTAGGGTGACACTAACCCTTGGAATTTCAAACAATTCTAAGATTGTGGTGTCTTCAAGATTCTTACTCTTGAACCTTTTCCCAGTGTTCCATTCTATGAGTCACAACATCTTAATTTTCTCATCAATTCAACTCAAGGTTATAATGGGAATCTCAAACTCCTTGATAAAATTCCTCCTAACCTTTTAGATTCTAATGATGATGATCCTGATGAGATTAACCTAAATATTAAAAATTTTGATCCCTCACCTCATCTCATCTCACAACTTTCTACTTCCTTGTATCCTTATGCTCATAAGCCTCCTTGTAATGATATTCTCTTAGTCTTAACCAAGATTTGGCATTCTATTCACCACACTTCCTCAGATGACAAGATCATCCCTACTTGTGTCATTGATATTTACACCTTGGATTATGATGATGGTTATTCTTTAGATGATCCATTCTTAGGCAATCTTTTCTAGGCCCATGATGCAAAAATTATCTATTATTGTTCTTATTTACTTTAGTATTTTCATGTATCTTTCCATCTTAATCCTTTTACATTTCATAATTTTAGTATTTTTCCTATTTATCATAGGGTAGAGATGACACCAACACCTCTAGTTTCTAAGGAGCCTCATATGAGTATGCTCATGAATCGTGCTATTATCGGGCCTTACCATTTTGATAGATTCCTTGATCACCATAGTTGGTTTACTCTTGATATTAGTGTGAACCTCCTTAGACCTTATTTAGATCCTTCCCCTCCCTTAGTAGAGACCTTATCACAGCCTATTATTTATCTTATTATAATTTATCCCCTTCTTACCCCTACTATAGTTGAGACTATTCCTACTCTTATTTCTAAGCCTACCCCTACTTCTCATCCCATTTCTCCTTCCATTGATCCTAGTTCCATTCTTCCTCCATCACCACCTTCCCTTGGTGATGTTTTGCTTCCTTTGACTAAGATTACTCCTCTACCCACTAAATGGGTTGATGAGTGTTCTCCAGCTTCTTTCACTCCTCTAATACCTCCTTTTATGAGAACTTCTCTTAAGACCACTCACAAGTGTATACGTTGCTTCCATGGGACAAATAATCATTATTATAACTATTGTCATAAGCTACAATAATATATTGATAATTTGTATCCTTCCTCTCCTACCTTAGATAAAGCCACACCTCCCTTGAAGGTTCTACCTAACTAAATACCTAAGTATGGCGAGGTGTATTGTCTATAGCACCAATGTGGTACCCATCACATTGATCATTTCCACATCTTTCAATAACATCTTAAGGATCACCTTGTAGCTATTATTGGACCTTATTATATCCCTCCCATAGGTCATTCCTATAATAAGGCTAGTCCTTCTCCCATAGCTCTACCTCTAGTGGTTCCATCTCCTCCTATGGTCCCTTCATCACCTTTTGTGCCTCCACCCATGATTCCTTCACCTGTGGATCCTTCTCCACCCATAAGTCCTTCACCCATGGATTCTTTTCCACTGGTTATTCCTACATATCCCTTAGAACATACTCTCATACATTCTCCTAAGCATCCTTCACCTAATTTTTCAGTTGAGGAGATTAGAAGAGAAGTTTTTTCCCAATTTTTAGTAAAGATTGATGAGACATTAGAAAAAATTCATATACAAATTCATAGAGACTTATCTGATGTCTTGGATAATGTGTCTGGGTAGATTTATCATTATCTATTAGCACATGTATGGTGACTTTACATTTTCATTTTGATTAGATGTGTGCTCAATTTTCATTCTTATCTATCTATTATGTCATTTGACACTATGTCAATTTTTTCTTATATGGTGATTCTTTACTATTTGGTACTATATCTTGCTTATCTTGTCATTTATATTTACATATGTTTGTCTTGATTTATCATTGCTTCCTCTTGCTTTATTGAGTTTTTATCAAAACTCTCTTCTTGTGTCTTCATGATTGTTTGTTTTCTTATCTCTATTTTTCAAAGATAATTATCATTATGATTTGGTTATACAAACTCTATCCCCTTTGGTCCTTATCTCCTTTTACCATGTGATCAATTAGAAAATAATGCATCTCATTATACTTTCCTTTCATCAATCCATTTTGGATCTACTTTTTCCCTACTTCCTTTTTTACAAACTAAACATATACATGGTTGAGACTTGAGATCACATGCTAGTTCATTATCAAGCCTAAGTGTCTTAATCAATCTTTATCTTTGGTTACTTAGCTTCCTTTAGATTGAGCCTAAAGCTCATTCATGTGTATCACTACCTCTCTCATGATTAGTCATTCCAAATCCATATGGAGGAGTAATTTTAAAAATCCATAAAATTTTAAAATCTAAATCATTTTACAAAAGTTAATGATATAAAAGGCAAAATATTCTTAAAAGTCAAATCACACTATAAGACATGATTCAAAGCACATCTCCTTCTTATGATCAAAGATAAAACTCCATAGTTGGCCTCACAATAAAGTCAAGGTATTTTGGGGAGTCGTAGGCCAATAGATTAGAAGAGAAGAATATAAAAATATTTTAATGCTACTTACTTTCTCATGTAAGTACCCAATATTTGTAATAGACTAACAACTTTGTAAGGGGTTTTGAGGAATGGGGAACACATTGTGGGAAGGTAGGTCCATTTTACTTTTCTTATACCAATTTACCTTCATGATTTGATCTTAGTATCATGCTTATATACCTACAAATCTTTGTGTCTATAGCAAATAAGTTTCCTTTGTACATTGATGGTCACTAGTCACTTAGTATCTTATCATGTCTTTAGTATTCTTCTTGCCTCCTAAGGTCTCCTCATAAGATGCCTAAGTATTTATTTTTACACTCCTTTTTTCATTCTGTATATCCCTCATATTTCCTCTTGATAAATATTTTTTTGTTCATTGATCACTCCCCTTGGGATTTCATTTATGAGTTGCATTGTAAGACCATGGCTAGGACCCAACCATCCTCACAACTTACCACTTTTTTTCTTCCTATTATCCACATCCTTTGTTACCTGATTACCCCAAATTTTCCAACCTAGTGGTGTTCTCTTTATGTTTTACAGTATAAGACCGTGGATAAGACCTGACATTCCTCATAAAATTTTCCAATAATACAAGTCACAAATAAAATTACATGTGTCAAATATGAGATAAGATGTGATTGATTATGAAGTTACACATCACTAACATAATTCCTATCTTGATTTAGTGTGTTTTATGCTTATTTAATTTCTTTTTCACTTTTATCTTCTTATTTTCTGAGTGCATGTAATAATACAACCATTTCTTGAAATTTTCATACTTCCCAACTTGAATTAGTGTGATAAATTTAAGACTATTCTTTCGATAATTTGTTTTCTCTTATACATCCCAACATGATATAGTATAATTGATTGACTTAATTAATTTTTTTTATACCATTTGTGCCCTTTTACATACCTTCAATTTTATTACATTATTTTCATACTTCCCAACGTGATTTAGTGTGATTTTACTTGTTTTAATTTGGTGCAAACATATTTCACTTTGGTTTAAAAACAAATTCCTTTTTACCATCTTATTTTACCATCCATTGGTTCTTTATACTTAGTCATTTTATTTTTATTACACATTTCTCAAATTGAAATAGTGTGTAGTACATTTTTTTGATTGATTATATTTTACCAAAGACCATTTTATTGCTTCTTTTTAACCATGCATGTGTTCTACATAATGCTAGAAAAGAAACCACATCTCTTATATTTCCTAGAGCATATAAAACAAAAGATAAATACATGTGCTAAAATTAAATATAGCCAAAACATCCACAACCACAACCAATAATAATATGCCAAAATGATACATCATATATATACATCTCATAAGTTTTAAATACAACTATATGCAATGTTCCAACCCTATGGTTGGGCCCCATCTTGTCTATCTCATGGCCTATCCACACTACCTACTAAGGGCTTGGTTTGACTCCTCTAAATAGTATACTATAAGGAGGTTGTCTGAGATCTCAATCCCTCTACCTATCATCATAGATTTTCTATCTACACCTGTGCTTGAGCTAACTCAGTTTGGGTCACTATATGAGCTTTCATCAACTAGATCTACATCATCATATGTGCCTATGTTATCTATATCAATATATCCAAATTCATAACTCTCTCCTCCACTAGGGATTTTCATGTCTTTATCTCACCTACACCCATCTTTACTGGTGGTTATATCCTCTCCTTCTATGCTTATATCTACCTCATTACTTCCCTTACTAGTCTAAACTAGTTCACTTGAGCTGGGGAAAATGATACACTGGGGTCCTCTAATGTAGTAGGGTCATATGGATACAAGTATCATCTAGGACATCATGGAGTTCTCCCCTCATAAGAGACCCCCATCTCTCCTCTTCATCCTCAATAATGCTTGTAAAATCACACCTAGATAGATATTAGATCATTGTCATATCTCATAATATATATTTACCTCTAGTCTATATTTCAAAATAAAAACTTAAGCAACAAATTAATCATCTTTTACATGTCTGTGTCCTAGCCACTATGGTCTTGCCATCCACATGACCACCTAACATAATCTCTTCATCTATGTGACCTCCTAACACATCCTCTATATGTCACCTCATCAACTCAAATATAGCTATCATAGATTGTGTCCACCTTAACCTATGCTTGAGTGACCTCTCTATCATCCATCTCTCCTATAGCTCATCTATTTGGTCCTTAGGGATGGTGAAAGTATCCACTCTCTCTTATTCCTACCTCCATTGATTTTGTGTCTTTGGTGGTTATAACTCAACTTATTGTGGAACTAGTGGTGGTATATTTGGTGCCACTACCTCCACATCCATATCCTTCTTCTCTACTCCCTATTTTACTCTCCTAGTCCATGGCCACTCATGATGTGGTCTGAGTCTCATACTCATCACTAGTAGCCCTAATCCCCTCTCACATGTTGATCCCACTACTCAAACATCAATATCAATTCCATTAGATGAGGTAATCCCATCTATCATAATACCTATGCCACTAGATGTGGCTCTCTCCATCAAGTATAGTGTCTAATAACCTCTATCCTCATTGTAGCTAGTGTAACTATATACCAACTCAACCATGTAGTTGTTATGTCTCCATATGGCTACCACACTATGTCTACATGTCTCATAATCTATATCATTGGTATGTGGGGCATGCCCCATGCTACTTAGTCCTCTCTCCATCTTTGCAGTCAAGGTGACCTATCATCAACCATATGGGGTAACTTAGCTAAATGATACATGGAAAACCTCTCATAGATCCAAGTTATCAACAATATGATTGGTCCTATAGATTTATACCCTATAAATAGAACCTCATATAGATCATGTATTAACTAGACCTAGATGATAGAACCTAGATCATATAATATGCCCTCCTCTAGAATATTCCTACTCAAGGCTACCATGAATAGTGGTACCTTACCATTTAAATTGTGAGATAACACTCACTATGTCACAAGTCCTATCATATCCTTCTAGATATCCAAAATCTATGATGCATAAACATCAAACATGCTAACTTTCCTACCTCTTAATATCATATTTGAGCAAGTAGCCCACATGGCTAAGGCTCTTTTCTCCTCCAAACTATCTAATATACCTATAGTCATAGGTTCTCCTTTCACCAGTAGCCTTAGGATGTAATGCACATCCTATAATGTGATATCTACCTCTATCATGTCCCCATCCACCTCCCATCTAAAGGTATTAGTTAATCATTCCCAATATCTAAGGAACATGACTAATAGATCTGAGCTCAGGGGAATCTTACACATGTTAGCTATCCTTCTTAGGCCTACAACAACTAGCCTAGCTCTATCACCTATGGTCACATGCTCTAATAGATATGGTATCTAAGACATGTCTACCAATCTCCAAAACCAAGGTAATCCCTATAACCAAGAAATAATAAAAGATGTATTAGATCCTCTATGTCATGTATAGTCAAAATACTTTATTTTTACAATTTTAATTAAAAATAAGCCTAAACTAATTTAATTCATTCATTTTTACCTATTTTTAGCCTACTCAATCCTTTTTTCCCTTAGTCATTTCTAACCATTCTAGCCTTCTTTCAACCTTTTGCATGTATTTTCATATAATTCTTATTCTTTGGTCAAACTAGTTTGACCATAATTTCCCTATTTTTTATTTGGTTGAGTTAAAAATCTAAGTCAACCCTCTTATTTTCCCCTCCCTAGTATTGTGTTGTCATTATAGTCTTTTTGGATCAGTTGGAAAGCTATACTAGGTCGGTAATCTACAAAATGTGTAGGGTCAACACACACCTACTGGGTCGACAGTGTGGATTTTGACTATTTTTAGCCTATTGGGTTGACCCAGTTATTTTTGGCTATCAATCTTTTACATTTTCCTAAAATTTTGCCTTTTTTTCATTTTTTCCTTAAACCCATTTCCTATTTTTCTATTTTATACCTATAGAATCTAATTTTGTTCCATTTTGACATCTAGAAATGCTAAAAAATATTTTTTTTCAAAAAATTCAACAAAACACTCAAAAATTAGCTTAAGATTCACAGTTACATACCTGTAGTGCACCTGATGTCACTCTTGGAGCCCCTCCCTATCTATCCTATCATCTCCTCACCATCTTAGCTTGTTTGGTCTCTAGAGCTCTTTTTTCTCTCTTTTAAAATTCAAAATAACAAAATGACTTCTCTTTTCCCCCTATTTAAAAACACTTGTCAAAATTCAAATTCTTCAATTATTTTTCTACAGATTCCTTGTTTTATCTATATCTTTATTTTTACTCATCTATTTTCAAAATCATGAAATACATTAGATTCATGATGACGTAGAGAATCTTTTCCACTATCATATGCCTACTTTCCAAAAAAATTATTTTTGGCTATTTTTTGCACTGACTTCTATAGGTTCACCTAGTGTTCTTCACATTAGATGCCTTCACTTTCTCTTGAAATCTACTTCTTTATCTACAACACTAAGGTAATTAAAGGTATGTGTTTTTCAATTTTGTCCTTTCCTTTATATTATTTTTTGCTTATTGCACTTTACTTAGCATCAACATTATGTGTTATCATGTTCTATTTCCTAAAGCACCATCCCATGTTACACTTACATGACACATGATGAGCTTTGAGTGGGGAATTTATATACACATAATATTTTTAACTTTTATTGATTACTGACACTTTGTATCTTACAATAACCCATAAAGTCTCAATCTCTCTAAGTACACACCTTAAGGGATACATTGAGAAAGGGGTGGGCAGACCATTAGTGCTTCATGAGATTGTTGTCCCTTTTCCACTTGCCATCTACACACTCATATCCTAAAAACAATAACCCTAAGATTATTCTTCTCATCTTTAAACATTTTAGTCATTTTCTTCTTTCTATCTTCTTTTTATTGCCTTAATTACCTTTTGGATAGTTAGATGTATTAGGTCGACTAGGTCGACCCTATACATCTAGAGGTATTTTTCACTTTTTGGGTTTGTTAGCCTTTCAACCAACTTAACTTATACCTAGTGAATTATCCTTGAAAACATATAGGGTTGACTGGGTCAACCTTGTACAATTGACATTTTTAAGAGGATTTAGGGAAAGATCCACCTATATATACAAGTTCATTTCCAACCATTTATAATAAGAGAATCAAAGAATAATAAGTGTGAATGAACATCTACTTATTGACCATTCTACTTGAGGAATAGATCTTAGGGTTTCATACTTTCTTTGGGGATACGAATCTTGTTTTATGGAGAAGTCTTTTGGATGCATAGATAGGTTGTGTAACGTAGAGCTGATTTGTCTTTGTTATCATTACAAACCATAACAATCTCTTATGAAGCACCTTGGCCAAGGAAGAGATTGAGGCTTGAAGGGTTTGTCTTTAAGGTAAATATTCCTTACATTATTTCTCCTTTGTAAGAGTAGATAGATAATGTAGTTGTGATTCTTTCTTCTATGTATTAGGATTCCGTAGACATTGACATGATTATATATCTTTTATGCATGTTTAGTTTAATTTTTTGTTTCTAACCCCCACTTTGTGCCATAATATTTGGTGTGCACTAGATTAGATTTACTTTATTATTATTAGAATATATTAAACATTAAACTTAGGACTCTTTTAGGGTTGTTTCATGATTATGTTAGATTGTAGGATTTGGAACCCTTTTTAGCATGGTGTATTGTGACAAGTGATCCCCTAATCAGGTCTAGTGGATCCCCATATTGGTCATGCCCCTGTTTGATAAATGTGTCCCCAATTAAAAGTGTAGGTATGCTCTATCTTCTCCAAGCTAGGATTCATTTATAGACATGATGTATTTTTGATTGCATACACCTTCAACCAAAAATAACTCACATTTATTGTTTTGAATTATTTGAGCACATTAAATTTTTATGAAGGAGATAACTTTATGGTTTGGGGGCATATGATAGGGTCATTTATTCCTTTTTTTTAACTTTTCCACCCAAAGATGTTGTAGGAGGTGTACATCCCATCTTAAGGCTTTACTTTTTTTATTTAATAGTAATCCATGTAACCAATTTACCATTTTAAATTTATGAAAAAGAGTATGGTCTTTGTCTTGACAAAAATAATTAAACAATTCAATTTAAAATTAATTATTAAGATTCATTAAATATGATAATATAAACACTGAAACTTATCACCAAATAAAATGGGTGTTCTAACTTTCTTGTGAACCAAATAATTAATACCAACAAAAACACATTCAAATAAGAATTTAAAAATAGGAAAGAAGAGAAGCAAATCTTGTATATTATCCTAATTTGACACCAAGTTTACTATATATTTGAACTAAATTCAATACAATATACATAAACATAATGTCATGATGACCAAATACAAGCTTAAAAAGATAATATAGATATAAAATAATATAATTTAAACTAATGGTCCAATGTGCACCAACATGCACATGCATAAGTCAACAAAGAATTAATGTAATGGAAAGTTGATCAGTTAATGAGAGAGGAAAAACACACTACTAAAAAAGGGCACACATATGTACATGACAATGCATGTGGTGGTCATTGTAGTGGTAAGCATATGTCTAAAAAATCAATATGAAAAGGTTATTATTGGCCTACAATGGATCATGAATATCACAAGTATGCAAAACATTAATCACAATGTCAAAAGCACAATAATATAAATCATGTGCCATCATATGAATTATCACCTATTGTTTCACCTTGGCCATTTTCATTATGGGGCTTCAAATTGATTAGAAAATAAATCCCAAATCAATAGATGATCACAAAATCATTATTATAGCTATAGAATACTTCACAAAATGGGTTGAGGCCATACATATGTAATCCACCATGAGGTAGGACATATGTCAATACTTAATGATACACATCATCTCAATATTTGTAATTCCTTCAATAATTATTACAAATAATGGATCATCATTCAATAAAAAATAGTAAAGGAATTTTGTGCAAAATTTAAAATTTGACATGTATTTTCAACACCACATTATTTTTAACGTAATGCATAAGTAGAAGCTACTAATAAAACTACTATTAATATCTTAATAAAAATATTAGAAAAACATGGAACAAATTGACATTATAAAATAATTTATGCACTTTGGTTATATCATATAAGTGTGCATACACTAAAAAAATTAACACCATATTCCCTTGCCTATGTTACATAAGCCATATTTCCACACGAGTTAGAGATCCCTTCTCTATGAGTTTCCCTCAAATAAATAATCAAATAATGAATATTAGGAAAAGTGACTACACAATTTTTAAGTACTTGATGGTGCACACACACAATATTTTTAAACTCTATTAATTACTAGTGCTTTTCTATTATAGGAACCTGTTGAACCTCGACTTCTCTGAGTGAATGCCTCAAAGGGTACACTGGGAAAGGGGTGGGTAGTTTTGTTCTTTGCAAGATTTTTGTTCTATATACCTCCACTTAAAACCAATAAAAATACTTCCTATATGTTTTCATAAGATTTGACACCTCCCTTACACACTTCTCCAAATAATTCACTTCTTATAGCCCCTACCTAAGCCAAAACCCATTTTTATGATTTACCAATAGTAGTCAAATGGGTTGACCTAGTTTATTGCACATTACGGGACTAATTTGGCCTAGGCCAACTTAGTCTAGGACCTAATAGATCTATTTTATAATTAAATAGGTTAAATAGGATGAATGCATCAAGTAAACTTATGGGAGGATTAGAATCAGATCAAACTATATATATAAATAATTTCCCCCATTTCTAATAGAGAGAATAATTCATTTGTACTTATTTGTCTATTTTCCCACCATTCTACTTGAGGAATCATTGCTTAGGGTTTCATACTTCTTGGAGGAGAAATTTTGTCTTTTGAAGGCTTGAGATTCACAAGGAGGTCCTTGGCTAGACTATAGTCCATTTTCCATTCTTAGTTTCTTCAACAATACATAACAACCTATTGTAAAGCACCATTGGCCAAGGGAGAGGTTGAGGCTTGATGAATTCATCTTCAAGGTAATTATTACTAACTCTTAATCTTCTATTTTAGTAGATAGATTTACATGTATAATGGCTAATGAATGTATTGTCTCTCAATGCTTAGGATTACCTCTACATTAGCTTGAGTAGAGTTTTAATTTGCATATTTATTATTTATGTTTATCCCCCATTTAATCCACAAGATTTAGTGAGAAGTAGATTAGATTTACTTTACATTATTATTTTATTAAATATCAAGACCTAGCTATGTTTATTATGTGATGCTTCTTGACTATAGGATTTAAAGCCCTCTCTATCCATATTATATGATAAGAGATCCTGTAGGTAGGTTTAGTCGATCCACATTGATCATGACCTAAATTATCTAAGCCTTTTTAGTGGTATAGTTAGTCTATTTATCTTCTTTGAGTTAGGATTAATTTGTAGATTTGCTTCACTTTTGCTTGCATACATTCTAGTGCACCCAACATGAACTAACCCTTGTAAATTTTTAAACTTCAATTTCAAACTACTAGATTGATTCAATCAACTTAGTATAATAGTTTATGCATAGGTTTTAATACTTAGTTGATCCAATCAACTTAGTTTAGATCTATGTGTAGGTATTTTTCTTCTATAGATAATTGGATAGATCAAATCAACCCAATTCCATATTCTTTGTAGGTCATCTTATACATGATCAATCTAATCGACATAGTTAAGGCATCATCTTACTGGTTTTTTAATTGAGGTGATCTTATCGATCTTGTTCAACTTTCTATGATTATAATTTCCCTCTTATCATAATAAATCAATTATATCAATTTAGTTTTTCATCCTATCTTTTAAAAAAGTTATCAAGTTTTGTTTTAAATTAGTAAATCGATTCTGGAGACATAGTTATTTTAATTATTTAGCTTATGAAAACTCAATTAACTAGTTAAACTTTGTTTTAACATTTTATTTTATAGTTCAAACCCTCATCTAGATAACATTATTTAAAAATAGTAATTTAGTAGCTTTAGTACATTGATAAAATCAATTAAACTAACTTTGTTTTAATTATCAAGTTCATTCTAACCATCCTTATTACCTCATTTTTCTCAATTTTAGTCAAATTTTAGTCTTATTTTCTTTGTTTTTTAGTTCTATAAAACTATAACCTTATAGTAAACTAAGTTAGTTTGATCGACTTAGTTTTGTAAATAATTTCTACTCAAGAAAGTAAATTAACTCACTCGACTTCATTTTTATCGACTATCTTACAATAGTCAGGGTTCACCTAGTCAATTTTATTTTATACTATTTACCTAATAGGTTGACCCAATCGACCTAGTATTGTGTCTTTTTCATAGCAAAGGAAATTAACTCACATTGATAGTAATTAATTTAAATTACATTTATTTACTTGCTTACTTATATTAGTGCACATAGTATAACTAGGATGGTTAATTTACTAGATTAGTCACTTTCTTCCTTCACACACTACCAAATCATACAATATCAAATAAGTATTTAAACAATTCTGCCCAAGTCTACCTGCTTGGATTTCATTACCAAGGGGGAGCCCGACTTGGTTTTCTATCTGAGTATAAATACCTAGTTGATGGTATATATTGGTAAAATACCTACCACCCTTATCATTATAGGATTATGAAATGAGGGGGTAGAACTCAATATCAAGATAGTAACATCA
The DNA here is from genome assembly GCA_037957365.1 of Torreya grandis. NCBI lineage: Eukaryota > Viridiplantae > Streptophyta > Pinopsida > Cupressales > Taxaceae > Torreya > Torreya grandis. Next base: position 4,765,098 of record JARHVA010000374.1, on the reverse strand, counting down.
CCAATATAGATCCATTTCAACCATAACATACCTAAAACTATCTTTAGCTTATCTCTTTTTAGTTCCTTTTCAAAACCAAATGCCCTTTCAAATTTTAAAACATAATTTAAAACATTTAGGAATATCCACTCATTAGATTAGCATTTACATTTTATTATTGTTGCTTATTATTTATGAATTATATTTTGTAATGAAAAACTTATATTAGCTAATGTTTTTACAAGGTTTTTGATGTGTGTTATAACTAGATTAGCCTAATCAATCTAGTTTCTTATGTTCTTAACTTAGTTATATTCTAATTACCACTCAGTCATCTATATTTATAACATTTCAAAAATTTCCTACTTACAAAACACATTCGACCCAATCAACTTAGTCTCTTATAGGATTTTTTGTTCATCCTCTAATAGAACATAATTGACCCATTCAACTCTATTTTCTACCAGCTATTCTATCTACCTTCATATAGAACACAATGATTAGTTTAAATTTATACCATCTAGATGATTGTGTACCCTATGGTTGATTTAGTCCTTTTTCTAAATTCCTATCCATCTGATCTTGTACAGTACTTGACTAACTTTATCCAAAATTTATACTTTTTATCTTTATTCTTGGATTCCTATTCTAAACATCATGAAAGCCCCTATTTATATCTTCTTTGATAGTCTTAATCCATTTAGATGATACATAGGTTATTCTTGCCTTCCTACCTTAGTTACCCAAGAAGATACTCACTCTTAGTTCACCTTCTCTCACCCTTAATCTATGGATTGTAATATGTTTCAAATTACCCAAAATGATTACACCAATGGATCATATCCATTTCACACTTCTTAAGACACTACCCTATCCAAAATATCTTATAACACTATAGGAACAATTAATACAAGCCTAATAAATAACCTTATAATAAATCCCTTAATAAGCAACATCATTATTCCTAACAATGGGAACATTCCTCCTCCTACCAAAACTAATATTCCTTCTAATACCAACACTAAACTTCCCCCTTCAAATCCTAATAATTCAAATGCATAGATAGATACTACTCAAATCCTTACTAAATAGTCTAAAAAATGAATTTTATGTAAATAATAAATATATCTCAAATGATGTAGTTACAATAATAATTATTACATATGAATAATCAATATCCTCTTATTTTACCTCAAACTAATCAAAACTTTATCCCTCATCCTCTTATAGATGTCAATTGAAATATCATTTTGCAACCCCTTATTTATAATAAGATGCTTCAAAATATATAAAATGAACCTTTATCTCCTTTCACTATTTTTATTGATATTGGAAATATTTCTCCAACTATTAAATATGATGGGGCTAAATACCCTGCATACTTTATAAGACATCTAGTAATCTCTATAAAGAATGGATTCAAACAAACACCTTTACTACCACCAAAATTATAGTCAAAACTTTCACAGGGGATGTCCTAGAATGGTATAATCACTTACCTCAACATTTTATCTAGAAATTATAATATTTGGTTAATTCATTGGTAAAAACAATTCAATTTAATGACCTTCCCAAAAATTATCTTAGCCATTTTATCAATGCTAAAAATCACCCTTTGAATCAGTCCATGACTTCATTAAATTATCAAAATCTTTGGCTCATAAAGTAGACCATAACATGAATGATGATAATCCATTTAAACTCTTTATAACCGCATTAAAACCATTACTTTAGTATAAGGTTCAAAAAATTTCTCCACAAAATCTAAATGATGCAATTGATTAAGATAAAAGACAAGACTTTGTTATGAAACAATTTGAGCCAAATTATAAATCCATCAAGGGATCTTTCCAAAAATTAGCTATTGTAATTACTATCACTCCTTAAATAAAATAAATAGTAGTCAAAGTAGATAATCCCCTTACTTCCCATACACCATTAATAGTCTAACAAATGAATAAACTATTATCTCTCTCTAAACCTTTCACTTATAATAATGCCCCACCTTCATGGTATGACCCTAATAAATTATGTTGGTTTCATGATGATGTGGGTCATTCTCATTAAACATGTCATGGAATTCTCAAATTCATTGCTTATTTTATGTTAGGAGATACATTTAACCATGATAATATGAACAAATTTCATCATCATGACTATGTTAAAGCCTCTCAAATGAAACAATTTACCAAACCTTCATCATCAAAACCTCAACAATATTTAACCACTTCTAACCCACAACATTCAAATGAGGATATCTATACAATCAATGTTGACTATGACCAATATTATACCAACTCCCAATATGTGAATGCATCCAAGGTTAATTATAGATGCAAACTTGCTCACAAAGATTTAGTCATTAAACCTAAAAAAACATCAACTAAAGACCATCTACTTAAAGATACCACCACTATAATACTTTCCAAACCAAATGAATAAATACTCCCACAACCATAACCTCACTCTACTTCTCCTATTCTTACAAAAAGCATTATACCTCATAAACCTCATGTTGGTTCTTCATATTCTAAATCACATTGGAATTTACTAGAAGAACTCAGTATTCCCTTCATGGAGTTAGTTTGTACTTCTCCATATCATCATAAATTTCTAATGAAATAATTATAAGATAATGAAGAACCACCATCTATTGATTTGGAAAATCCTCCTAAAGACCCTTCACCTATAGAAGTACCTATTATTGAAACTATTTATACATATTCTAAACCATCCATAGAATTTTTTGAAGAAGACATGATTGACAATGAAATTATTTTTTGAGTCAATGATCCACCCTTCTTTATTAAAATTGAAATCAATAATACCCTTATTCAAAAAGTCTTAGTAGATGAAGGCTCAGGAATTAATGTTACCTCTCTTTGGTTAATATAATGTATTGGATATACTAAAGATAATATTAAACATAATCATATCACATGTATAGGATTTGATAAAATAAATCAAAAACCAGTTGGTTTTATTTGGATCCCACTCACTATTGGACCCAAGACCATGCACACTAAGCTCATAGTTCTTGATTTACCACTATCTTACAACATGATCCTAGGTTGCTGGGTTATTGTCTCCTTAGGTAGTTAATGTATTAAATTTATACACAATAAAAAATGCTACAAACATGAGACTTGTCCCAATATATGGAGTATACAACTAACAAACCTAAAATCTCAATAATAGATTCCAACCATCCCATGCATTAACAACACACCTCTCCCTAGATTTATTAACATGAATCTATATTTACATGTCACTCTCACTAATTTTGATGATGATGAACCTAATGAATTAAAAAATACCTAGAATACCACTAAATTACCTCCTTACATTGTGTAATGGCTTCCTCCTTATTTACTTCCATGTGATCATACCATCCCTCTAGTTGATTATATCACTGAAATTCCTCCTCCATGTAATGCATATGAAGCTTCTTACATAGAATATGATTTCATATGTGATGAGTATGGAGTGTCTAAAATATTTCAAGATGCTTTAACAATGTATCCCTAAAAAATTGGTGAAAGAACATCCATCTCTAATTGTCCCATAGAAACATATGCATGCACTATTTCCCACACATATGATGATAATTATATCATGGCCCAAGCTCAATCATGAGAGATTATCCAAAATACATTCCTTAAATTGAGGTGTCCATGTAATTCACATATCAAGTGATATTTAATCATAGCTTGAAGGTTATGTATCTCCACTTAATCCTCCACTAGTAGATACCCCATGGGTACTTGAAAAAACTATCAAATCTCAAACCTTTTATAATTTCTACATAGCCAAACATTTTAAAAAATTTACCTTCCATTGATACCATCGAGGCTATCCACCTTAATACAACTTAAGGTTAATCTACAATAGAAACTAACACACCCATCCCCAATCTAATTGATAAATATATAGTACTATTAATACAATTTGATGTTCAAATTATTATAGAAGACACTATCAAAGGATAATTCATCACTAAACAACTTGCAATGAAAATTTTACTAGTCATAAATCACCTTCAAGATAAGGTCCCTAGAAAAAAATAGTTATATTGAAGGTCTTAGCCAAGATATCTCTCTCAAAGATTATTTTCATAATTTTAATGCTAACTTATAAATAAATAATTAAGAAGATATCAATATCACTCCTAAGACTACTAAATCTACATAAATATCAAAAAACTACCTGAAGTTACTATTGATTTACATGAAGACACCTAGACACTCCACTTTGATGGTTCCAAATGCCTCTAAAGAGATGGGGTAGGATGTATTCTAACAAATCCACATGGTAAGATCATATTTTTAGAACTATGATTAGCATTTGATATCAAAAATAACATGGCTGAATATGAAGCTCTAATATTAGGCATGAAATCCACCATAAACTTAGATATCCCATATTTACATGCTTTTGGTGACTCACAACTTATCTATCACTAGGTTAAAGGTGATATCAATGTAAAAGTGAAAATTTAATCACATATCATCAAATAGATACTACACTAGCCAGAGAATTTACTTTTTTACCATCAAATAAATTTCAAGATATCAAAATACCATAGATGATTTTATTGCTTCATCAACATATCTATTTCACCCTCATCAAGCACTTAATGATTCCCAATTTCTTATCCAAATTAGAAAATCACCTTCTTCTATAAAACCAAATGATTTTCTAATATTTCACATTAAGGTTGTTCCTATTATACAAAGCCCATGGTATAAAAAAATAATTCAATTTATTCAACATCAAACTTACCCTCCAAACACATATTCCCATGAAGAGAATTGAATATGTAAACAAGCTTTCAAGTATGTATTTATATACAACACCCTTTATTACCATAATGTATAAGGAACCCTACTCTATTGTGTAACTCTAAAAGAGTTTACTACTCTCCTAGAATAAGCACATGGGGGGATTTATAGTGGTCTTTGTAGTAGATATGCTACATGCTGTAAATGCCTATATATGGGTTAATTTATGCCTACTCTAGAAAAAGATGCTATTACTTTTGATAAAAAGTGTAATCCTTGTCAATTCCATGATGATGTAATCTACTCACCAGTAGCTAAGATCCAAGTAGTGGAGTCTCCTTGGTCATTCTCTATAACTTATTGTCAAATTACCTCAATCATAAGATGGCCATGTATTTATCATTACTGTCACTAAATATTTCACCAAATGAGTAGAATCCATGCCTTTTGTTAATGTCATGGGAACCACCATTTAAAAAATTATCCTACAATAAATCATTTTTCATTTTGGATTTCCTCATACCATCATCTCTACTAATGGTGAAAATTTTATAAACAAAGACATGAAACAATTATGTGATAAATTTAAAATTTCCCAAAAATTTTCCACACCTTACCATCCTCAATTTAACGGCCAAGAAAAAGATACTAACAAAATTCTAAAAAAAATATTAAAAAATACTATTCAAAATACTCATACTAATTTACATCTTCATTTATATCCCACACTTTGGGCTTACCGTACTAGTATATGTACTACCATTGGGGCAACACCATTCTCACTCAAATATGGTTCCAAATTAATATTACCATTAGAATTTGAACTCCCATATTTATGTATATCTCTTCATGGTATCATTATTGATGAATAATTATGTAAAAATTATCTTCATGCTTTAGATTTTATTAATGAACACCACTTGGCCACTTTACAACATAACTATGAATACAAGGCTTGCATTGTTAAAAACTAAATAAAAAGGTCAAAGTTCAAACATTTAATGTTGGTGAATTAGTCCTCAAATTAGATTATACACATGAAAAATAAGGAAAAAATTCCCAAAAATAGTGGGACCCTTACTTAGTAAAAGACATCCTTAGTCCTAGTGGTTATCATCAACAAACTAACAAAAATCATGTTTTCAAAGAACCCATCAATGCATAATTTTTGAACCAAAAAATCCCCTTAAATATATCTCTTCTTTTAATAATTATATATACTATCACTACTAACACTTCTTGTAATATTTCTCCAATGACTCATTTTTAGTAGCCTATTCTATACACAAACCTTAGTCTCCTTTTTTGATCCTTTGGTTTCTAATTACTACTTTCATTTAATTCATGAGTTACATTGTAATACAATGAATAGGACCCAATTTTCCTCATGAATATATTTTATTTCATACATCTATCTTTAACACTTTTTCTCTTTGATCGTAAGTTTTTTATTATACAACCTTTTATTTTCTTCTTTCTTTTGTGAGTTGTAGTGTAAGACCATGGATAAGATTAGACATTACTCACAAATACCATTTTTTGCACCTACTTAGGTTTATGTTTTATGAGTTAAAGTGTAAGACCATGGATAGCACCAAGCTCTCCTCATAAAATCTATTTGTTCTTTAAAACTATTTTTTAAAAATGGTTATTCTTTTTATAATGTTAATAAATGGTTAAAATTTTGTGATTCCATATTCTCAACCTCAATTTTTGTTTCTTTTTTGGATAAAAATTTCACAAAAAACTATGTTAGCATGTTTCCATACACTAGCATACATTCTTATGATAAGGAATCATACTTACATATCATTGTATCCCTTTCACATTGTTACATTTTTTATGATTTGAGGTAACTCAAATCATTTCATGTTCACTTCCCCTTGTCTCCTTTATTTCCATGCCAATTTGGATTAAACAAGGTCAAATTCAAGATAATACTTTTATTTAACATGAATAAATAACACTCTTAGACACCATTCTCTATAAGTGCTCTTTATTAGTAACAAAGTTTAAATTTCTCAAATGATAATCACTTTTAACACCCATGTTTCATTCTCTAAATCCATATGGAGGAAAAATAGAAAAATTCATCAAATTTTTTAAAATCCAAATCATTTAAATAAAAAGAAATGATCAAAAGGAAATATAAAATCCAAAATTCAAAATCACAACAAACTATATGATTCATAGCACTTATCTTATCCCTAATTGAATCTCAAACTCCATAGTTAGACTCATAATAGAGCTGAGGTCCATTGGAGTGTGGTAGGCCAGTAGATTGGGATAAGAGAATTCAAAATTATCTATAGTGCTACCTACTTTCTCATGAAAGTATCCAATATTCTTAGTATACTGGCATCTCTATAGGGGGTCTTGAATAATGGGGAACACATTTTGGGAAGCTAGGTCCATTTTAATTTTCATTCATATAGCCTTCATGGGATGATATCCATACTTTATTAGATAACCCAAGATTTGTGTGGTTAGGAGAATTTCTTTAGAGTCCTTAATGTCAAAAGTCCTCTTGTTTTAATAAATTTAATTTTATTGTCTTGATTTTTATAAAGAGTTTCTCTACCTTTATTTTTCCTATAGTTCCCCCACCACCAATTTCATCCCCCCTTGACAGGCAAGTTTCACTCAATCTATTTCCCCACTTCTATATTCCTTATTCTTCACATCTCAAAACATGCTAACATCACTTTTTTTTAGTTTTATCTATCTTATGAACAAAATAGTATGCTTGGGTGACTATGTATTATTTTATTTTCACCATTGCTTTACATTTCTAGAATTTCCTTGGTTTCTTTTAAATTTTTTAATATTTGTTATCATTCTTCTTTTCAAATAATTGTGTTCATTTCTATATTTTGTAATTTTTCCATTATTGAGTGAGATTGAATTGTTACTTCTCACTCACCAATATTATTTTTACTTCATGTACTTTTTCCATTAATTATTGAGTCTGGATTGTTACTAATCACTCAGCAATGTTATTTTACTTTATGTTTCTTTTCCATATTTATCTAAAGTTTGATTTATTACTCCTTTATACATTAATGTTAGACTTATCATGTTATTTCTATGCATCCTTGGTTTTATTTACTTTATCACTTTTTATTACATAAGGAATACTTTTTGTTTGAGTTTTTTAGTCATTTATTAGTTTGGATTTTTGATTACATGATTTACTCTAATTTTGGCTTGGTCAATTTAGTCCTAACTTAGCAATTATCACCCTAGCTTAGCAAATTTATAAGTACATCATGAGTATAAATTTTGGTTAGTTTGACTTCCCTGTGTTTGTTTATTTTTTGATCTTTAGCAGTCTATACACCCTCCAAAATCAAAACTAAAAATAAAGCAGACAACCATTCAGTGATAAAGGTAACTTAAGGTACATATATATTATTTGTTTAATTTAGTTATTTCCTTATTTGTCTTTTAATTTTTTCTTATACTACAATTTATTTAGCTTAACATTGTTTGTTGATGTCTTTTCTTGAAGTACCATCCTATGTTATATATGCATGACACGTGATGAGCTTTGAGTGTGGCATATGTGTACACACAATATGTTTAAACTTTATCAATTATTGATGTTTTTTCTCTTATAGGAACCCACCAAGCCTCAACCTCTCTAATTGCATTCCTTAAAGGGTGCATCAAGAAAGGGGTGGGAAAATGTTTGGTTCTTCACAAGATTTTTGTTCCCTATACCTCCACCTAAAACCAATATAAACCCTTCTTATATGTTTCCCTAGGCTTTGACACCTCCCTTACATGATTCTCCAAAAAATTCATCACCTAAAATATCCCATGCCTAATCCAAAACCTATTTATACCATTTAATGAACATAGTTGAATAGTTTAACCTTGTTCTATGAATAGAGCACATTATGGGACTAAGTTAGCCTAGGCCAACATAGTCTGAGACCTAACAACTTTATTTTCTATGTAACTAGGTTGACTAGGCTAACTACATCGACTAAAAGTCTAGAATGGATTAGAGTCAAATCAATCTATACATACACATATTTAATCCCATTTAAAATAAAGAGAATAATTCATTTTCACTTCTTTATCCATTTTTATACCATTTTACTTGAGGAGTCATTGTTTATGGTTTCAAGCTTCTTGAAGGAGAACCTTTATCTTATGAAGGATTGAGATTCACCAGGAGGTCCTTGTCTAGACTATATTCCACTTTATATCCTTAGTTTCTTCAAAAATACACAACAACCTCTTGCAAAGCACCATTGGCAAAAGGAGATCTTGAGGCTTAACAGGTTCATCTTCAAGGTAAGTATTCATAACTCTTACTCTTCTATTTTAGTAGATATATTTGCATGTATATTGGATAATATATGTATTATATCTCCATGATTAGGATTACCTCTACATTGAATTGAGTAGAGTTTTAATGTTCATTTTTATTTTTTATGTTTATCCCCCATTTTTCCATAAGCTTTAGTGAGTAATAGATTAAATTTAATTTGATTTATTATTACATTAAATATCAATACCTAGCTAGGTTATTATGTGATGTTATTTTACTAAAGGATTTATAAACCTCTCTAGCCATATCATATGATAATATATCCCTTAGGTAGTGTTGATGGTTAAAATTATACTTTGATTCTAACACCAATAATGGGAAGTTTCAAGATGTGGGACTTGCGACTTGAAACAACCTCCAAATTTTTAAGAAGCTGGTCTCTTCTTTATATCAAGTGTATACTGGGAAAAGGGATAGGAATTTTAACGGAAACACAAATGCAAGAAAGAAAATCTAACTATGGTGATGCGCTTGAATGTAATTCGACCATAATCCTAAGCACAGTGAGACTATATGTAAGATTCAATTACATTTAAGAGCAAACAAGGCATGATCAATGTAAAATATGAAAACAATAGAAATAGAGGCTCACAGCTTAGACTACTTTTGTAGTGACACATAAAATATCAACAAAGGCATAGGATTCAATCTTATTATTTGAATTCTCTAGTCACATAAGAGGCACCGAAACATGCACAGTTACATAAACTTTCCAAATCAAGAAAATGGAACAAAGGCAAATGATATTCCTAATCATAGCTTTAGAAAGCCTAAAACCCTTGACAACACATCTTAGACTACTTTTGCAATGACATAGAAAATATCAACAAAGACACAAGATTCAATCTTCTTATTAATTCTCTAGTCACATAAGAGGCACAAAAATGTGCACAGTTACATAAACTTTCCAACTTAAGAAAATGGAACAAAGGCAAATGATATTCCTAATCACAGCTCTAGAAAGTCTATACTCTTGACAATAATTCTCTCAAAAAATTCTCTTGGGTTATCTCCTCTTTCTTGGTTATCTTTGCACCCTTATTTATAGCCTTGGATTCACTCTAGATTTTCTGTGTGTTCCCAATCTAATGGCCTAACTAAAATTTAACTGAACTGGAAGTGTCTAACAGAAGATATTTCTTAGATTCTGAAATGCTCTATCTTTCAGCAGTTCATTAGTTGAAATAGATCACAAGACGCTCCCTTATATTAAATGGAAGAGGACACTTGGCCAATTCCTTGAAAACCTCTTAGAAACCTTCTCTATGCACTATAAAATGACACTTGGCGTGTTCCGCAACACTTACCTAAAACACACGACACTTTTCACTTAACTTATACTATTTTTGTGTCTTTCCTTAGGAGAGTTCCACCTTTAACACCTGTCACAATCTACTTCTTCAAAAATTTAACAACTTAAATAAAAAATAGGACCCATAGTGTTTCTCACCTGAGCAACTTTTAAAAGGCATAGGGATAGGGGAAATTTCCACTTGCCTCAACAAAGGACACATGGAAATCTCTACTTTACTTAACTGGGGATATGTGGTGATCTCTGTTACTTTTAGCTAACTTTTGAGAAACTTGCAGAAGGTGACACGTGATGATCTCTACTTTACTCTATTTATATTATAGAAATAATTGGGGCTCATTTCATATTTACATGGATAGCGACACTTGGTGACTTCTGCTTGCTTTAGAAACAAAATCTAAGACCCACCATAGTCTTTTTTATATTTGTGAAACAAAATGAAGATAATTCAGATCTCAACATGTGGTGGCTTCCACTCTCTTTAGTTGGGATATGTGGTGTCTTCCATTGCTTTTAGAAAAGTAAATTGAAACCTTCCATGAATGCCACTTGGTGCCCTCTGCCTAATCCTGATACTTAGCTTATTGAAAAAACCTTTAAAATGCATATGAGATGTGGATGCTGACACTTGTCAAGCTCTGTTGAGTTACTATGGGACACATGGCATGTTCCATAGCCTTATTGAAATTATGAAAAGTGCCTCAGAAAATGACACTTGGCATCATCTGCTTGACTTCGACACTTAGAGAAAAATGAGGCAAAAAGAATATCAAGCTCGAGCTTTGAATGTAAACTTCACCATCTCGAACCAAAGTGTTCAAAGACAATGATTTGGATCATGCGACTAAAAATCAAAATGAAACATAGAGTATTTTTTACTCTATAATTATTGGCAACCCCAAGGACTTTTGAGCCTACTCAAAAAGAATCTACAACTCCCGCATGATCAAAAATCACTAAAAAAACATAGTTTAACTAAAATGTTTCAAATAGATTCCATTCACAGGAATCTCTTCAAGTTCACCTTCCATCGTTTCTAGCTCAAACAAATTTTGCTATTTACATGCACACATTTTATAAGGGCCAGTCCATAATACTTCAAACTTAGTGTGTTGACATGGTTTGGCAGCTCTTGCATCCCATTTCAAAACAATTGAGCATGTTTCAAAATGGGGATTTGAAGTCCTTTTATAAAAATAGTCTTTAATTATTTTCTGATGCTTTATCAATGAATCATGTGCTACATACCTCTTTTCTTGAACTTCTAGAAGTTTTGTGAGTCTGACCTTCATGGGGCCATTTTCTTCAATTTCAATCTATTTGATCAACTGGAGAGCAAGAATCTCCAAGCTTAGGGGAATTACAATAGGTTTCCCATATACCAATTCATATGGGGACATTTTGATCACCTGTTTAGGCATGATTATATCAGCCCATAGTGCTAAATTAAGCACTTTATGCCACTCTTTGTGATGATTAGCCCCTATTCTTTTGATGAGTCTAATTAGGTTCTTATTAGTTGATTCTACCAAACCATTACCCTAAGGGTAATAATTAGAGGAAGTTTTTAGATATATTCCATGCCTTAATGTAAATTTGGATACTTTAGACCCTAAAAATGCTTTAGCATTATCTAAAATTATGGTGTGAGGAGCCCCAAAATGAGTAGTGATACTCCCTATAAAATCTAGGATCACATTTTCTGTTGCTTCTTTAAGTGGTACTGCCTCGGTCCATTTGGTGAAATAATCTGTGGCTATTAAGATCCATTTGTGGTCCATACTAGATATTGGATTTATCATTCCAATGAAGTTAAGACCCAATTGAGCAAAAGGTTCATCCACAATTATAGGACTAAGAGGCATTGCTACATTCCTTCTCATCCCCACATAATATTGACAAGATTGACATTTTTTAACCAGCGGATAATAATCTATAAATAAAGTAGGCTAGAAATAACCTACTTCACTTATCTTTATAGCTATGGTTTTTGCAAAAAAAATTCCACCTGATACTCCATGATGTATTTCATGTAGTATTTTCTTAGCCTCTGCCTTTTAGACACATCTTAACAATTTGTCATCAGAATTTCTTTTGAAAAGAACCTGTTCAATTAAAACAAAATGAACTCCTTGCATCCTATAGTATCTTCTCTTATTTTGAGGGAGTTCTCTTGGGTAAATCCCATTTTTCATAAAATGAATCCTGCTTGTGACCCAATATTCCTGATCAACTTCTTGTATTCTCAATTAAATTTCTTCTTCTATTCCTAAATTTATCTCTTCAAGTATCATCTTTTCAAGCTCTTGAGTCATATATTGGCACAAACCCCTACCTCTAACTAATTTAGTGGGTTTGACTTCTACATCATATTCAAGGATCTTAGTTATCTAGTTTTCTCTTTTTTTAGTAATTTCACCCTCCATGATGTATTCTCTAACACTTAGATGTGTTACAAGTATCAGAATTTTACTTCCTGATACTATATGCCTAAAATTTTTGAGGGATTTTACCATAACATATGATTTTTTTCCACAAAGTTATATCTAGTTTCATATTCCCTAAGAGTCCTTGAGAAAAAGGATATCAAATTCTCTCCCTCCTGTCTATCATCTTTCTATGTTAAGATAACAACAATACTGAGCTCTCTTCCATATACATACATTACAAAAGGCTTAGAAAAGTCTAGGTTTCTAAGTACTGGAGCTATTGAGATAGATTTCTTGACCTCTTCAAAGGCTTGCCTTCCTTTTTTAGTCCACTTGAAAATTAGGTCTTTTTTAGGTCTTTGTCACTGGTCTTACTAAGCATGCAAAGTAAGATATGAACCGACTGACGAAATTAATCTTTCCCAAAAAAGATTGAATTGTTTTCTTATTTACTGGAAGAGGTAATTTCATTATAGCTACCACTCTTTCTGGGTCTATGGAGACTCCTTCTTTAGATACTATATGTCCCAATAATTTTCCTTGAGGGACAGCAAAAATACATTTCCTAGGATTAAAGGATATTCCAAATTCTTGACATTTTTAAAACATAGCTTCTAAATGATCAACAACATTTTTTGAAAAAATAGTAAGATCATCAAGATAAATCAAGATGATTTATTTATCAGTTCCCCAAATGCAACATCCATATCTCTCTGAAAAGTGGCCCTAGCATTTGATAGCTACCAAATGGCATCTTTAGCATATGCAAATGTTCCCCATTTGGTAGTAAAAGCAGTTTTGTATTAGTCTTCATTAGCCAACCAAATCTGATTATATCCAGAGAAACCATCTAGCAAAGAAAATCTCTCTGATCCAACCATAATTTTTAGAATTTGTTCCATGGAGGGCAAGGGATAATGATCCTTCAAAGATGCTTTGTTTAGATCTTTGAAATCTACACAAAGTCTTATATCACCATTTTTTTTCTAACTGGTACTAGATTTGATACCCAAGTTGAGTGTTTGATTGGAAAAATTATTTTAGAAACTAAAAGTTTCTATAACTCATCCACCATTAGAGGCTCAATCCTTGGATTCACTGGCCTTTATTTTTATCTGACGGGTTTAGATCCTTCAGTCAGTTCTATTATGTGTTGAATAATGTCTCTATTATATCCATGAAGGTCTTCATAGCTCCAGGTTATGACTCTGTCATATTTTTTGCATAATTCAATTAGCCTTTCCTTTTCTACTTGAGTTGTAGAATTTCCAACTTTTAATTTTTTCCCTTCACTCACCTCTATTTCAGAATAATTTGCTTTGTTTGCTTGGAACCTTTTCTTCTCCTGACTTACATCTTCTAGATCAAAAAAGTTCTCTAAAGTGATTAAACCTTTGGGAAGCTTATTATTCTTTAATTCTATAATTGGATCCCCATATGCCTCTTCAATCTTTGGTTGCAATTGATTGGCAAATTCACCTGATTGTTGCAAGAATGAGAGTACTTTAAAATAATTCTCAAATACTTGCCAATTCTCCTCAATATCTAGGATAGTTGGCCTTACTATAACCTTTACTGACTCATTGTTAACTAATAGGCCAATTACTGGATCAAACTGTGAACCAATCTGTGCCATCCTATCAGCTTTAGAATTTTGAATCCTAGGAACTAATTCAATATTAAAAGCTTCAAAATCTTCTATTAAGTCCCAAATTCTATGATTATAGGATTTCATCCTTACATTCTTTGCTATTGCCTTTTCTCTAATTTGCTTTACTACTAGTTCTGAATCTCCTTTTACTATTAGATTCTTTATTCCCTTTTTCTTGGTTAACAGGAGCCCATGTACTAAAGACTCATACTCAACATCATTATTAGTACAAGCAAATTGAAAATGGATAGCCCTTAAAATTTTTTCACCATTTGGAGCAGTAAGACAAATTCCTGCTCTAACACCATTTTTACTTCTAGCCCCATCAAAATTTAAAGTCCAGATTTTTGAATCTTTTTTAGATTCTTGAGTAGTTGGCATTTCTTCCCTTAAAAAATTTGGGATTTCATGGTCTTCATCAAAAATAACATAAGTGCCCAGACCAATAGAGTCATAATTTCCATATGGTTCACTTTGTATCATAGCTAACAACTAGTTATTTTCTTTTTCTTGATCATGCTTAGTCCAGTCACCTAACTTTTCAACAAAAAACCTTTCTTCCTTATTTATTATAGCATGATATGCGTCTAATTTTGATATTGGTTCATTGGTGATGTGATCCTTTGATAGTGGTTCAAATAGAATTTTCATCTTTGAACCATATTTAGTTCTTAGAATTAAGTGAGACCAGTCAAGAGACATATCTCCTCCTATCTTGGCTGTAAAGTCTCTTGATAAACATAGGCTAAATATAGGATGTATATCTATAACTATTATATCTTGATTTACAATTATATTTGGACAATTATATAATTGTAATGGGAATTGTTTAATTCTCCCTATTATTTGCACTGATTTGCCATCTAACTACATAACCCCTTTAGCGAGTGGCTCATATTTTATCTTTAAAGCATCAGTTATTTGCTTTGGCATTACTATAGTACTAGCCCCTAAATCTATCATTGCATTATGCAGTAGTTTATTGCCAACTATCAAAGTTAAATAGAAGGGATCCGGTTTGGATTTGCTTACCTTTGGTGCAATGTTCACTAAGGCTATTGTCTGTAGATGAACTGTGTCTTCGAACTTTCTTTTATTAGTAGGTCCTTCAATACATTTGGGCATTGCTTGGATTTGAAGAGCTTTTTGTAACATTGTCCTTTGTTTAGGAATAACTAATATGTCCCAAATTGATACTTGTGCTGGAGTCATCTTCATTTGATCCACCACATTCATTGGTCCCAAAGTTTGAATTCTTGGAAAATAAGAATACCTTGCCTTTTCTTGAATTTGTCTAGGAACTACTTGATTCTACACTGGCTGAAACATTTCTTATCTAACTGTTGTATTTTGATGACCTTTAAATGGAATATTCTCCATAACTTTATTGTTTACAACTTCAGGTTGTTCTAGCATTCTTCTCGTTGATCTAGTATAGTAATTTGATTGCACCACTAGTTTCTTGGAAGTAGAAGCTTCATTCAAGAATACTAATTCTTCATCTTCAACCCATGAGAACAAAGCATATTCTAGGGATATTTCTTCTTGTTGTTGCAAGTACATCCCTTGCATCTGAGCCATTAAGACTGAATTTTGCATACCAGAAGACTGGTAGGCTTGATTGTCACTGGAACTTGTAAACTGTCCATCCATTCTTCTTTGCTCTACCACCTTTTGTTGTAGATTACCCATGGGAAAATATATAGGTGTATGAGCATTATTGCAAGGGAAACACTAGGCATTAGTACTATCCACATAATTATTTTTCCCTAGAATAATCTCCCTATTTGAATTGGGGGGAATAGTTTGTGAGGGTGTAGGGACTGCAACTAATTGATTTCTAGTTGAGGGTTATTTTGCCTTTGAGGACCCTGGTATTGGTTTGGCTATGATGAGAATCTATTTCCTTGATAGCCTTGATATGTAGGCCTAGAGAAAGGATTATGTTGTCTCTTTATATTAATCAACTCATTAGAAAATGTCCTTAAAATATTCTTGATATCATCCAGGTTAAATGATTGGGCAGGGACAATTTCTTTAGCAGGTGGTTGAGGATATGTGTACATAGACACAGGTGGGATTATGGATTTAGGGGATTCTTGAGGTAATGGCAAGGAAATATCTGGAAACATGGGCATTGGAGGCCTTGGAGATAACTTTCCAGCATCTATCAAATTATTTTCAGCTCTGACTGCATAGTCATAAGCCTTTGGCAGAGTCGGACCTTCAAGTGACTGAATTATAATAGATATGTCTAAATTTAAAGCCTTAAGATAGAAAACTATAGCCATACCTAGTAATGGTCTAGCAGTAGCAAGGATTCTTTCCCAAGTCTTTTAAAATTTGGAATTGAAGTCAATCATTGCTTCTTGTGGTGCCCTTTGGATGGTAATCAATTGTTGTAATAAAGAAGACTTATCACCCTTCTCCTCAAATCTTTCAAAGAAAAGGTATCTGAGTTGATCCCATGTAGAGATGGTATTTGGGGTCAAGGATCAATACCATTCTAGAGATTTCCCTTTAAAAGAAGTTGCTAATAATCTTATGGCCACATTTTTTTTTGTGACAACATGTATAGCACAGACATCTGATACATCCTATAGATGTTCTTTAGGTTTTCTAAAATCTTTCCCACTAAATTTGGGTAGAGCTTTCAAGGAATTCATTGGGATAGGGTCCCAAGTGGCTAGTGGTATTGGGAGAATCAATGGACTACAAGTGTTCCAACTTGCATAATTTCTTAGGGCTATAGGGGCTCCCATATTTGCTCTTGGTATTGGTATAAACTGGTTGACTCTTCTTCTAGGACTAGTTACCAAAAGTGGTAAAAGAATACCTAGATTTACAGCAGATTGAGATCTGGTTACTGGTCCACAGCTCTAACTCCTTATAGCTCTCTAGTTCATACATTCTTGAAAGAAACTTTAAGAAATTATCCCATCGGGCGTGCCAAAAACTGTTGATGGTTAAAATTGTGCTTTGATTCTAACACCAACAATGGGAAGTTTCAATATGTGGGACTTGCAACTTGAAATAACCTCTAGATTTTTAAGAAGCTGGTCTCTTCTTTATATCAAGTGTATACTGGGAAAAGGGATAGGAATTTTAATAGAAACACAAATTCAAGAAAGAAAATCTAACTATGGTAATGCACCTAAATGTAATTTGACCTTAATCCTAAGCATAGTGAGACTATATGTAATATTCAATTACATTTAAGAGCAAACAAGGCATGATCAATGTAAAAGATGAAAATAATAGAAACATAGGCTCACAACTTAGACTACTTTTGTAGTGACACAAAAAATATCAACAAAGGCATAGGATTCAATCTTCTTATTTGAATTCTCCAATCACATAAGAGGCACAAAAACATGCATAGTTACATAAACTTTCCAACTCAAGAAAATGGAACAAAGGCAAATGATATTCCTAATCACAACTTTAGAAATCCTAAAACCCTTGACAACACAGCTTAGACTACTTTTGCAATGACACAAAAAATATCAACAAAGGCACAGGATTCAATCTTCTTATTAATTCTCCAATCACATAAGAGGCATAGAAACATGCACATTTACATAAACTTTCCAACTTAAGAAAATGGAACAAAGGCAAATGATATTTCTAATCATAGCTCTAGAAAGTTTAAACTCTTGACAATAATTCTCTCAAAAAATTCTCTCTGGTTATCTCCTCTTTCTCAGTGATCTCTGCACCCTTATTTATAGCCTTGGATTCACTCTAAATTGTTTTCATGTTCCCAATCTAATGGCCCAACTAAAATTTAACCAAACTGGAAGTGTCTAACAGAAGATATTTCTTAGATTCTGAAATGCTCTATCTTCCAGTAGTTCATTGGTTAAAACAAATCACAGGACACTCCCTTCTATTAAACGAAAGAGGAAACTTGGAAAATTCCTTGAAAACCTCTTAAAAACCTTCTCTTTATTTAGGATGCACTATAAAATGACACTTGGCATGTTCCATAGCACTTACCTAAGACACACGGCACTTTTCGCTTAACTTATACTCTTTTTGTGTCTTTAATCAGGAGTGTTCTGCCTTTGACACCTGTCGCAATCCACTTCTTCAAAACTTTAAAAAATTAAACATAAAATAGGACCCATAGCATTTGTCGCCCGAGCAACTTTTAAAAGGCATAGGGACAAGTGGCGATTTCTACTCACTTCAACAAAGGACACATGGCAATCTCTGCTTTACTTAACTAGGGATATGTGGCAATCTCCACTACTTTTAGCTAACTTTTGATAAACCTGTGAAAGGTGACATGTGTTGGTCTCTAATTTACTCTATTTATATTATATAAACAATTGGGCCTCATTTCATATTTACACAGACAGCGACACTTGGCGACTTTCGCTTGCTTTAGAAACAAAACTTGAGACCTACCACAGTCTTTGCTATATATATGAAACAAAATGAAGATAATTTGGATCTCGACATGTGGTGGCTTCCACTCTCTTTAGCTAGGATATGTGGTGTCTTTCATCACTTTTAGAAAATCAAATTGAAACCTTCCGTGATTGTCACTTGGCGCCCTCCACCTGATCTTGATACTTAGCTTATTGAAATAAACCTTTAAAATGCATATGAGATGTGGATGCCGACACTTGTTAAGCTCCACTGGGTTACTATGGGACACATGGCACATTCCACAGCCTTATTGAGATTATGAAAAGTGCCAAAAAAATTGACACTTGGCAGCTTCTGCTTGACTTCGACACTTAGAGAAAAATGAGGCAAAAAGAATATCAAGCCCGAGCTCTGAATGTAAACTTTGCCATCTCAAACCAAAGTGTTCAGGGACAGTGATTCAGATCATGTAACTAAAAATCAAAATGGAACATAGAGTATTTTTTACTCTATAGGTAGGTTTATAATATCCATATTAGTCATGACCCTAATTATCTAAGTATTGTTAGCAATATAATTAGCTGATTTATCTTTTATGAGTTAGGATTGATTTGTAGGTTATATTTACTTTCATTTTCATACATATGGTAAGTGTATACAATCTATTTCACATTTTATAGTCTATCATTCATGCATAAAATGATCATATGGAAGAAAATTTTGTAATCAATAATTTTAATAAAGATATATGGTGTTAAAGGAAAATAAAAAAACATAAATGTAGATAAATAAACTAAGGGAGAGTTTTAAAAAAAATAGTTAGGTTCATATGTGATAACACAAATGTTGGGTGTAGGATTTTTCAAGTTAGCCAAACTAGAGGGGAATCATATAAAAAATTATATGAATGTCATACACTTACAAAATATTATACTTAAAAATGTTCAATTAATCCAAATTTGATTTTACATAGCTTCTAATTTCTTACATCTTCTTCCATTTGTTTGCATTTGTAATCACGTGATCCCCTCTTCTCTACCCCCATGTTTTAAGCCTAAAATAAATCTTTACTATAGTTTTTAGTTTACCTAAATACTTATTAAATTGCTATATATAAATGATAATTCACAAGGGTGATAATCAGACTTACAACAAACCAATTGGGTGCTAAAATCAAATATAAACATACACTAAATTTATTCTGATGATAATAGGATAAATATATAAAGTACAAACTAAGTTATGTATGGAAATGATAAATAAATAATGTACTTATCTAGTTTTGATGATAACATAGTGTTAGATCTAGAATAACCAAAAATCAATTTAGAAGATAGATCTAAAATAGTCATCAAATTCTAGATTGGATACTTCTAGAGATATGGACATTTATATTAACCTGGGACAGTTGTATTGATGTTACTATCTAGGTTCAATGTATGTGTCTTATATATAATAACTATTAAAAAAGGATTCAAACACCTAGATGATTTTAGGTTTATCTTCACCTTTGCTCTAGTGCATTTAGATCTAGGGCATAAATTGTTGCTCCTCATAAAATGTCAAAACCATAGTTCTTCATGTTCATGGTGACCTTAAGGAAAAATGGGTTAGTGGGCACATGGTTTCAAGCTAACCTAAAGACCCCATTTTTAGTGGGCACTTATGACATATCCAATACTTTGAAGAGGGCCTCACATTTATGTAGTTCTCCCCTACATGTTGGATTCTGTGTGAATCATGAAATATATGGAAAATAATGTAACTTGGAAAATTTGGCTCTTAGGATGTTCCTTTAGTACTTCAAACCTATATATGTGTTATCCCTATGAATGATATGGAAATAGTAGAAAATATGAAAGATTTGATCAATTGAATGTTTGATAGAGTGTTTTTGATTAGTGTACTTGGTCTCTTTTGGTCTTTTCTAAGTTTTTTAAACTGAGGAATGAATGAGGGTTGATATTATACTTATATCAATCCCTTTGGAGAATTAAATCACATTAAAGTACTTAGACTAACTGTTAAGATACTTTTCATTTCAAAATTAGATGATTTTAAAGCATTAGATACTTGTGTCAGAGCAGGACACTAGCATCAATGTAGGTGTATGTCTAGTACGTTAGTGTATAGGTAACATAAAAGTAGGTGAAAAATCATAAATTTTATATATGGAAGATAAATAGGTTTAATCATTATATATAAGATATAAGGTCTAGGTCATCAACATAAGACTGGTCAGATCAAGAGATAGGCCAAGGGGCATAATATAGAGTAGATACAAAACTTTTGAAAGTGGGAAAGGTCCAAAATTGAGAGGAATAACCAAGATCTGATTTTTCCAAGTGTATAATACTGAGGTGATATATAATTCAAAATATTTTATACATTTACCCCCTTTTAATCCAGTAATGAAATTTCTAGTTTAAAGGAAATGAATGCATACCTAGGTGTGTATAACACACCTTGTCTTTGCATGTGACCAAATTGAGTGATTTATTGGTGACTAACCTAAAACCAAGAACATGTTACAGTATATAATAAATTCATATAATTTGGAATTTAAAATATTTAAATATTGAAATTAAAAGATAAATATTTAGGAGTAAACCTATGTGTCAATGTAACTGCCTTTCCTATTGACTAGTTGATTCGAAAAATATATATAATTATAAGGCTCTAAAATTGAGATTAATAAAAATATAGATAAATCTTGATAGTGTGTGTGTGTGTGTGTGTGTGTGTGTGTGTAGAGAGAGAGAGAGAGAGAGAGAGAGAGAGAGATTAAAATCCATGTTCCCCCAACCTTAGAGTGAAGGTGATTTTCCACCTATAAGTTGAGATTAGTTTAACTCTATAACCCAATGATACTTAGAATTTGGTGATGTTGGATGATACAATCAATTATAACCTAAAAAATTGGAAATATTGAATGATTTAATCATCTCAACCATACCAAAATATGAGCCAACTACTGCATTAGACTAGCTCAAAAAGGCTTGTAAAAGTCTGACCAGGGTATTAGTATGTAAAAGTCTATGATGGGGTAAAAATCCATAAAAGAGTTTTATAATATTAAACTAATTTATATTTTGAAATATTAGGAACACATTTCATAACATATGCACCTTAGATATGTCTTATGTTGAAACTATGTATAATAACGGTACCAATGTATAAAATTCTACCACAACTATGAATCTGAATCATATAACTATGTGCTTTGGCCAAATTGAAAAATTGTGTAAGTGTGGAGAACATACTTCCAAATCATGCATACACTATATGTGGAGAAATATATAAACTAATATAAGTACCAATTTGGATAATATTTTTATGCCCCCACTATAATTTGGATATGCTAAATATTGAATAGGTGTGGAGGCCATGCTTCCAAAACATGCCACCACTTAATCTAAAAACTATGAATGAATGGAAGACATGTCTATATGTCATACCCCCACTAAATATTAAAACTATGAAT
Source organism: Torreya grandis (assembly GCA_037957365.1). Taxonomy (NCBI): domain Eukaryota; kingdom Viridiplantae; phylum Streptophyta; class Pinopsida; order Cupressales; family Taxaceae; genus Torreya; species Torreya grandis. The sequence goes on along the minus strand of JARHVA010000374.1, from coordinate 4,742,743 downwards.
GTGTAAGTAGTGCCTATATGGCATGCCCCCACTAAATCTAAAAATTATGCCAAGTATGGAGAACATACCTCTATGAGATGCCCCCACTAATATTCCCCCCAATGAAGTGAGGGAAATAGGAACTCGTAGTTACCTCACCTCAAAAGGATAAGATAACTACATAATATATTAATGTAACCCTATAACATATGTAATAAACATATATAGGTAGATATTCAATTGAAATTAATAGAGCTAATGTGATCACGTGAATGCCTAGAATGCATGATAAAGATCATGGCAATGTCTAGATAGTAATAGTACAAGTTTAATAAGAAAAAACACACACACACACACAAGAGAAATCAAAAGAAACTAAAAAGTCAATGGTTCAAGGATAATACAAACAAGTGGCATGTTTAAATTCCACATAATTGAAGGGACATGACATAGTCAAATGACCATAAAAGTAAGAATGACATATTCAAATGTCCATATAAGAAATAATGACATGTGCAAATGTCAAAGAAAGCATACATAGGCATGGGGGATGCAAAAAAATGAGCATATTCAAATGTTCAAAAAATGAATACAATATAAAAGTAAGACACTCAAGGAAGTGTATAAAGTAAAGCATAAGCAACCATCATAAACATGTCATAGTAGCCCATGCATAAAATATGTTAGGAAAAACATGTCAAGTGCATATCATATTAGGTACCCTGTATAAGATATAATCATGGATAAATATATGTTTAATTACATATTTAATATAAAACATGATAATTAAATATGATCATTAAACCATATAACCTATGTGTAATAACATCAAAGAATCAGATTCCCCCAATGTCCACATGACATGAGTAGAGGGAAGGCCCAACATCCAAAATAGAAATAGATCATGTATCTATGTATGCCTATATGATACTCAAGTATAATTTTGACACATTTGTATGTAGGAGTAACTAATATGCCATCCATCAACCTATAACTAACACATATATTCCAAGGAGATAATAAAACATATAGGTGCTATAAATATTTTCATATATATATATATATATATTTTTTGGTATTTTGGAATGTTTGAAAAGGAAAGATCATCCTATGATGGCATCCAATGGATAATCATAGATATCTCCCCCTATGAATATGTTATAATAATCTTGTGACATTTCTAAGGAATACATATAGGTTCAATATTTGTCATTGTAGTATTAGTGATGTTTTGTGTATGTAAAATAGAATTATGTGGTTGTGAAGCAGTAGTAGGAGTAATAGGTGTAGGGGTTCATGGAACCCATTTTTGAGTGTTTTATGGATTTTTTGGAATTATTTTAATAAGGACACAGGTAGGTGATCTAGATATATAAACATCATGCATATAGATGGGTATTCCTTTGAATCCACTATATGTATCTAATGTAATGGTCTCTTAAGTATTTGCCACCTAGTAAAGGGGATTGCCTATTTTTTAACCTTTTATGATGAATTAAACTTAGTAGGCTTGGTAATTAACTATTTGGGTATAATTTTATCTTGTTGAAGAGGATGTTTATATGGAATTATGAAAACTAAAATTACTTGATTAGCATGAATGCATTTAACACACCCATGCAATGTAGAAGTTACTACTAAAAGTGTATGGGTTTAGGGTCTTCCCAATAACATATCAAACATGCATATGGAAGGTATAAATCAAAAGGTAGTAACCACATATATGGGAATGACTCATAAAGGTAGGTCCATCTCACTAAGAACCTTTTGTGAGATCCCATTGAATGCTCTAAGTAATCTAGTTAAAGGATAAAAATCATGATGAGTATAACCCAAGTATGAAAGTAATGTTATGGTGCAAACATTCTCACTTGCACAATTATCAATAATAAAACTATGTATATGGTGTTTATCAAGGTATGCTCAAATTAATAAATAATTTAGATCAAATTCATCATCTTTAATCTCATTGTCATCAAAATTAATAGAATGTTTATGAACCATATGAGATATATGTTGCATTTAAGTACCAATAATCCTATCTAGAGGGTGCCCATAATGTAGTGGATGAGGATGTGCATTATTTGCCATTTTTCACTTTTAGTTCATTTTTAGAATGTTCTTGTAAAGGATTGTTAAATATTTTCTATTTTTGGTGATCACTAGGGTGTGAACCTGATTCCTTTGGAGAATCCTCAAATGCAAGTTTTTGGTCATTGATAAGATACTAGATCTTGTGTTTTAAGGTAAATAATTTGTTTGTATAATGCCTTGGTCCTTGATGATAATAAAAATAATCATTTGAATCATATATTTTTGGTAGATGTCAGATCATATCAACCTTGATAGTATAAGGGAGAGTTATAAGCTAACACTCTAGTAACAATAGGAGTAACGAAGTTGGGTACTTAGGTAAATGGAAGAACTATCTCCTTGGTGTATTGGATAAGATAAGTTAATTAAGCTACTGTGAAACTATGTTAACCATGGTTGTTGTTTCATTTTTAGGCTTATGATGTTTTACCTTATAATTTTATTTGATTGTAAATTTGGTACTAGATATAGATGAAACTGATGTATTTATTACATAATTGAACTTATTTAATGAAATAAGCTTCATTTCATAGTCCCATGAAACATGGCATAAGTCATCAAAATATTTAAAATTATTACAAACAAAGGAATCATGTAAAGGATCAAGCAAAATTTTATTGAATATGTCTTGCAACTCCTTATATGCCATAAGATTGATCATTTTAGCTAGCTTTGTTTTATATCTCAAGACATAATCATTGATATTTTTAGTGGTTCCTTGTTTGATTTTGGTAGTTTGAGCATATGAAACTTTTTCAAAAATATTAATGGATAAGTGAGCCAAAAATTTATTTGCAAGAGGTTTGAATGTTATCATGGATTATAAAGGCAAATCATAAAACCACCTCAAATCATAGTCCTTGAGGTTTCTTGGAAATAAAAATTTTATCATTAGAGGAATAGTCAGGGCATGCCACATAAAAGGATCAAAGATGCTGCTTAGGATCACCTTTGCCATTATAAAATAGAAACTCAGGTGTATCAAAACCATTTAAAAAAGGGTACAAAGATATCTCAAGTCCAAGAGGGTTATGCAACACATCTTATGAATCAATAGCGTGAAGAGATTTTAAAGTATTTTGTTCAATGTTTGTAACCTTGTCCTCCAAGGTATTTATAAATTGGAGTGATTGAATTATATACCCAATGGGATTTAGATTAGTAAATTAATTAGTCACCAAAGGGGATGTAAACATGGTTTGAGTGGTAATAGGCATTGAAACTAGTATTTTTATTGAAATAATTGGTAATTCCATGGTAAATGTTTAAATAGGTTTTGGTTTTTAGGAAACAAAGGTTTAAACATATAACCCATACCTCCATTATATTTATTATGTTGTAATATGTTCAAGTAAAGGGATGTTTCAATTATACCTTTTGAACTTTTTATTTCTAGTATAGTTTTTAGGATCTCATCAAGATCTTTAATATTTTCATGAATACATTCATGAAATAATGTAATTGTTTGCACTTGATCATGGTCTATGTGCTCATTTTAATTTATTTCATGGTTTTCATTATATAAATCTTCTTCTATGATATCCCTATCAATAAGTTTTTCATTGTCAACATGGGTATCATTATGATCCATAGTAAGACACCCCTCATTGGTTTGAGATACAATAGATGGTGGGAGGGGAAGCTCAATGTGTTCAAGATGCATACCTACCAATCTATGCATATTCCTAGGTTTCATGAATAATAATATAACTAGGAAATGAAAAAGTACAATAATTTGAACCCCTAACTATCTAAAAACCCTAAGAATCAGAAAAGTTTGCATTCATGCAAATCAGGTTCCCCAAATTTTCAACCCTAAATTGAAGGTTTACTTTAGGTTTAGGTTACCTAGATACTTATTAAAGGGGTATATATAAATTACAATGCACAAGAGTGATAATTAGATCTACAGTAGGCCAATTGGGTGTTAAACTCAAACATAAACATACACTAAATTTATTAATCTTAGAGTAGGCTAAATATAAAAACTATAACTAGGCTATGTATATAAATGATAAATAAATAATGTGTTTAGTTAGATTTGATGATAACACAATGTTAGATCTAGAATAGGTAAAAAATAAGCTAGAAGACCATTCTAGAACCATCACCAGATTCTAGATCAAATGATTTTAGAGCTCTGAATAGTTTTGTCAGCTTGGGATGGTTACTTTAATGTTATTATTGGGTTTGATGCAAGTTATATATATATATATATATATAATACTTGTTGAAAAAGAATGTGACTACCTAGATACTTTTGAGTTTGACTACACCTTTGCTTTGGGTATTCATATATGGGTCATGGACTGTTACTCCTCATGAAATGTCAAAACCCTAGTTCTTTAACTTTATGGTGACCTTGGGTAAAAATGGGTTAGTGAGTAAATGGTGTCGAGCTGCCCCAAAGAGCCTACTATTATTAGGTGCTTCTTTCATAGCCAATACTTTGAAGAGGGCCTCAGACTTATGTATTTCTCCCCTATGTATTAGCTTGTGTGTAAATCATGCAATATATTGAAAGTAATTATAAGAGTGACCTAACTTGTAACTTAGAAAATTGAGTTGTTGGGTTACTCTTTTAGTAATTCAAACCTGTAGATGTGTTGTCCTTATAATTAATATGGAAATAGGGAATCTTTGATTAATTAAATGCTTGATATAGTGTTTTGATAATTTACCTTGGTCTCTTTTAATTTTTTGTAGGTTTTACATGTGAGTAATGAATTAGGGTTGATATTATATTTATATTAATCCCTTTGGAGAAGTAAATCATATTAAATCACATAGGCCGATCATTAAGATACATTTTGTTGTACTCAACACACCCCACACTTTTTTTTTTGAATAGGGGCTCATTATTATTTAAAAGCCTAGTTTCCAATCTAAAAATCCTTTTCATTAGCAGTTATATAGGTAATTAAAAATATTTTAGGTTTTATATTTATTAAGTCCCATGTTGATGGTTCTTTTTAAGTGGGATACTCTATGTCAATGCAATTTGTATTTCCCCATATCAAGGTTTTTTCCACTTTGTGTGATTTATTCAAACTAGCCTATTAATGGATTTTGGATTTGTTACATATATGCAAGTTTTATTTGGATTTGTTAAATGAATACAATCTAAAAATCCTAAGTTTTTTATCCTTCACGTGTTTTAAACTTCGTGTGTTTCGTCACTTAAAAAAATTTGACCTTTGCATGTTTTGTCACTTCAGAACTTTTGGTCTTCACAAATTTTGGTTTTCATGGATTTTTGTCTTCATGACATTTGGTTGTTACAACTTTTTCATTTCATGAATTTTGGAATTTTAAAAAATTTATACTTTATGACTTTTGGGTTCTCACTATTTTAGTCTTCACATATTTTAGTGTCACTCAGATTAGTCTTTACGTCTTCACGTGTTTTGTTCATCACTACTTTTGTCATTCACATATTTTTATCTTCATGTGTTTTGTCTTCGTGCATTCATGTAAAATGGAAAAGGATTATTTTAGAAAAAGTTTATACATTCAAAAACCACAAGTCTTCATGTTTTGTGCATCAAAGGCATCACATGAATTGGCTAAATAGAATTTAACAAAAGTTGACACTCAAATTTTGATAGCATGTTGAATGGGACAACTATGTCAACACCAAACTAATGACCAAGAGACACTTTTTTAGGGATGAAAATGTGCCATCTTATAAAATAAAGAGAATTCTATGTATCATACCTACCAAATCAAGTTTCCACATTCAAATTAAATGAGTAAAATAAGCCTAGAGCTATTAGACATTAATGGCACATGAACTAGAATTAAATAAAACATAATTAAATCTACATAACCAAAATTTGAATAGACATATCCCTTATTTATTATCAAAAATCCTAAGTGAACTTATATTCTACAAAGAGATAAAGCCCTATTTTCTTATGTTTGCCTATGAATTACTTCTATCAAGCTATCAATTGAACTATCATGAGAATTATGCAAAGTAATCTTGAGGTATCTAATTGATTCATCATACAACATATATAGAGGATCTCTACCACCTTTAATGTTGTCCATCAAAGATTCAACTAAGTTTATTGATATAATCTTTGACTTGGTTGTGTTTGATGGTAACTATGTGAATTGAAAAATCTATGGGACACAGTGAAGAATGTTGAGGCCCACACATGTAATAAAACATTAACATCTAAATAAAATCAACTAGTAGTAGATTTGATACCCCTAAAATGTCAACAATTATATTTTGTAGCTGTAAAGCTTGAAGTGATGCCTTGCATAGACCTACTTCAAGACATATTTTTTTGCAGGAAAGGTATCTAATGACTTCTTGAATCATGAAAATAAGAGGATGATAGTGGCATGTATTTTAGGGGATGATTTTCATAGATATCTATGGCTTCACCTTGTAGATGCAACCTACGATAAGATGAGGATCATATTATGGAGGAAAAATAACATAGTTGAGGATGCATTGAAAATATGGATAATCCTAGGGGAGAAAGTAACCCTCAACTCCACTTATCTAGTCTCAATCACAAATTCAAAATAAGAATTTACATTGGGATGGGACTGATAAATAAGTTGCATGGATGTGCTATCATCCATTATCTTTGATTGGAATGGGTTTCACTATTGGACCTACTGCTAACATTAGAATTGACCTTTGCCCTAAATAAGATTATCAATGCCAAACTCTAGGATAAAATGCCCAAAAAAGATAAGAGGCTAGTTGATGGTCACTTCTTCATGATGTCTTACTTTTTGGATGTCATCATGGATAAAATGTGTATAATGGATCACTTTGGAACCCAGCTCTAGACTATATAAAAAATAGAGTACGTGACTTTTATTCCTTCTTGCATATTTACTCCTACATGTAATTTTTTTTTGAATTGTTAATAATGTATATCCCCAAATCTAGAGGGCCATCTATGAGGAACATTGGCTAGAGTATTAGATCTAATCAAGAATACACTATGGCCCAGGGGATACTACTAGATTTATCTAGATTATACAGTAATAATGATTGATGTAACTAAGGTAGGACCTTTGTGTTTACCTAGATATGTTCCAAACAAGATGGCAGAATAACAAATGGCATAAAAACTATGGTGTAACATTAATGAAGATATGAGGAAGAAACACAAAGGACTTTTCTATGGATCTTATTTGATATTAAGACAAATGAATTAAACTAATAGTAAGCACATTAGTGTTATAGGAGGAAAAAGGGAGTTGTATTCGTTTTTATTTCTACCACACTAGGATTGGGGTCTAAGGGATAGAATTTAGAAGCATGTTACTAGCCCGGGCATCCCATACTAGCATGTGCCCTATGAGCATGATTTCCTCTTCCTACATGCTAAGGATGATGTTGAGGTTTTGGATAGGATATATATGATTGAGTATATAGAATACATTATAAGGGAAATATAAAAATATTGATCAGTTACAATTTTAGAGGCTCAAACTCAACTTCCACCTCTAGTTAGATGGGTTTTAACTTATTATTAGTCCTCGCATCCCTCCCAATTATTTTACCCATAAGGGGAGCCTTATCAACCTACATCTCAAGATTTCATGATGAATTTTAAATAAAAATAGGATGTGGACGATGACCCTATTGCAACAAGTTCACTTGGATTAGCATGGGAGATAATTAATATTTATTTTTCTAATTCTTCACACTCCAACCCTCCTTTTATAATTATATCTACAATAACCTCAGAGATATAAGTTTCATATATTGTTACTCCTTAGGCTACTCCTTCAATTGATAAGACAAAAATAAATTTCTATAAGAGGCAAAGATCTCCCAAGAACCCTCTTCAACTAGTTGTTACTTCTATGAGTTCAATTGTTGAGGCAATGCCACAAGAGAGACTCTAGGATGAAGGATATGCATCAAAAGAAGATGAGGAGGAAGATATTTCACAATCAAAGATTATGACCCTCTAAGGACTAAAAGGTAAGGCACTAATAGAAATGAAAAAATCACAAGGTATCCCTAGTCATGTTGTTACTTCTAATATACCTCCTATAGTGCTTGTTGCCCCTTATTTTAATTCTTTATAGCAATATATAGATAGTACTACAACCTTGTATCCAAAAAATACTATTGCAGATTAAATTTTTTTGATAAGAGACACTAAGGATAATAAATTCCATTCTAATAAAACTACATGAGTTCCAAATTTTTATCAAGGTGCACAACCATTGGTCTAATCCACCTAGTTAGGTTTGTCCATGCCATAATTTAGCATAGCTCAGTAAGACCCACTTAAAGTAAGTGCCTTAATGATCTCTTTAGAGGATATTATGTCAAGGGTAATGATCCAAACCATGCATCCAAATAACATAATGGAATTGGTGATTATATAATGGGAAAAGGACTTAAGTGCCCACATTGATCAAATGCCAAACCCAGTAATTTTTGCACTTCCCATAATTAGCTTTATTTTGATAAATCTACAAGGACCCTCAAATAATTAGGAAAAGAAAGACATAAGACTAATTTATCCAAGGAAAAATCATTTAATAGATAGAATATGTCTTTTCCTTGTCCAAAAGGAAGAATTAAAGAATGGGGGAATCCTTGTACAATGAATATTTTGTGGCTTACTTAAAAACACACACAAAGGCCTTAATGAAACTCCATGTAGTCACCAATCAAGCTAGACAAGAGGTGTAATGGGATAGAGTAATATAATATTGTGTATATGATTAAAAATATAAAGGATGATGTTTATAATATATCCCTTAGGCTATATAATATTATTGACACTATTAGTACAAAAAAGATTGAAATGTCTCCTCATTTGGCTGAGATAGTTAAATTGTTTAATTATTTGAAAGAATAAGAAAATAAATTCAAATTTATCATAAATTTCACTATAAATAATACCTTTGGATATTTAGATATGATTACTCCTCTTAAGGCAAAAAATTCCCTAAATTTGATAGTTATTAGAACATAAGAGGCTCGTCAATGGGTGGTTAGTGCACAAGCCTTAATTCTAAAATTAGCTGAGAATGAAAAATAAGTTGTGTAAATTTTTTAAGATTTAAATTTTTATCAATAAAGGGAAACTTTAGGTAAGTTTATTGATAGGGCTAATTTTGATAAGTTACTCCATATGGCTACTATAAATTTTAAACAAAGTCTTCAGGGTTACACTAGGAAGGAGATTGAGTAGGTGATTAGTTTTTCTAGGAAGAAGGTGATGTAGGTTGAAATCATCAAATTAAAAAATATAATTTTAAATAAAGAGCATGGGTGCATACTCTCTGAAGTCCCCAAGGTTCACATACCAATCTTATTAACCTCAACATAATCAAATCACAATATGATCAAGCCTACAAGTGTTATCTAGACTTAAAGGCAAATAAACAAACTACAATAGCAAATTATAATTAATCTCCATTGGCCAATTCAAGTGTTACTCCCTTGGCCATGCAAGCTCTAGCATCAAGTAAAAATTAGAAGACAAAGTAATATTATTTGTATTTATTGTGTAATAGTTAACATATGTAAACTGAAGCTTACTTATATTTATTTCCTATTCACAATGCATGTAAGCATTAGATGTGAAATCTTGAAAACATACACATGTTGCATGATTTTTTAATATATGTCTTACTTTAGAAGATATGGTTTTGGTTGTTTCAAAATGTACATGTAGAGTTTGAATTAAGTTATAACTATTGTTATAATTATTTACATGTAATTGGAAAAAATTGGAGTATTAGGTGACCCCTCCCCAAATCTATATATACTTGTAATTTTACCATTTCAAAGGCAATCAAAATTTTTATTAATACAAAAAGAAATATTTGGATTGTCATGCAACTGTGTTAATGAGTTTATTATTTGAAATTATATAATTGATTATGATTACGTCTCTATTGTTTATTCAATAATTTAAGGTGTGAAAATGCCACTTAGATTTCTTTATTTTTATTATTGATATATGCTAATATAGGATGTGCAATGGCTATTCAAAAATTGGCTAATATCATTAATTATAAGCAATAAGGTTGACTAGTTCATTTATTTAAGTGTGTAAACATGTATTTCTTGATATAGATTTATAAAGTGAGCAATAATTTATTTACATACCTCCTTGATCTGAGTCATAATCTTCTTTTATAAGGTGCATGCAATAGCTTCTCTAAGCATGAGTAACCTTTGGATGAGATCTTGGAGTTTACCATATCCTTTTCCCTTAGACTCTATCACTGTGTTTTTATTTGTGTAATAAATAATTTATAGCTACAAGCATTATTTTTTAAGACACTTGTACATGTATGAGACCAACCTATAATTAATCCCTTGATTATCCATAGGAATTTCTTTTCTACTCTACCTTCCCTCTTTTTGAGTTTCTTTTGAGATCTATCTACCATAACTTAGAATATCACCCATCCACCTCAAATAATATTTTAGTTTATTTTCAAAAAAACTCATCCATGCTCACTTGGTGAAAAACCTACATACTCAATCTACTATTTCACCACCTGGTTATTTTAACCCATACCTAAAACTTATGACCTAGAGTGGAGTTTACCTCCATAGAGATCCCAAAACATTATAGGCCACCTCATTCATGAATTAGGTGTGCATAAAAACTACCTCAACATGTTTCATTTATAAATTAGATGACTTTAGGGCATTGGACACTTGTGTTGGATTAGGACACTAGCATCAACATGCATGTCTATCTAGGATGCTATTGTTTAGGAACAAGAAAGTAGGTACAAAGTTACAATTTGTAGAGTTGTCAGATAAGTAGGTTTTAATCATTCTTGACAAGACAAAAAAGTTTAGATCATCACAATAAGACAAGTTATAACAAGAGAAAGGCTAAAGGGCCCAAGATAGAGAAAATTCAAAACTTCCTAAAGTAGTAAAGGTCTAAAACTGAAAGGAATAATCAAGATCAAAATTTTCAAAGTGTACAAGGTTGAGGTGATATATAATTAAAAAATATCATCTACACTTAGATATCATTGAATTATCGGTATATTATTCTATTTTATCCGTCTTGATTTGGATATTCTTTAAACTATGTTCAATCTCACTAAAAGTGGCACTTATCTCTCTTATTGCATAATATTTTTGAAATTTTATCATTTTTACAACTAAACATAATCACCTAGCATAGGATATAAATGTAAACCATTATTGTCCTAGTTTGTCAATCTTTTCCTTTATCTTTTCTTACTCAAAACCTAAATTTCCATAATACATATCTCTAATTCTATCAATTTTTAGATTATGCATGTAGTACTAATATGCAATTTCCTATTTTTCATGTAAAATCTCTTTCTTTTTAAGATTTATTATTCATGCATGTGACATATTTCAACAAGTATACATTTGATGAAATGATAATGCATAGTCAGTTACTTGTATACTTTTTTCATTCTCCTAAAAATTTCTAATAGTTCTAATTCACATTCCATAGGGTCAAATTCCTTATAATGAGCAATTTAAATCCGTGCTAGTGCACATCTTTCATTGATATTTATTATAAACTATCCAGATTTGGTCTATTTTATTATACTTTTGACACATTATTTCATCGTAGTTGTTGTTGCTTATTTCCATAATGCAAAAAGTACAAAAAAGTATATATTTTTCAAAAATGAAAAAATATTCAAATATTATCAAAAAATTAAAAATCAGGGCCTAAAAATGGTTAGTTATCTAGTTTACATCATTTCAATATGTTATTTATATCGTGATTATTAGATATCATATTCTTTATATATCATGCATGCATTTCACTATTATTTATGAGTATTGTGTAGGACATACAAACATTTATATGTACTAAAATGTTGGACTTTCCTCTACCCATTATCAATGTTAAGTTAGGGGCATCTTATTCAAAGTCACACTATGCAGGTGTTATCATTATATAACCCCTATATTGTTGAAATTTTAATTTATTACAAATGCTTTACTAACTTTTATATCTAACATAATGTACATGAACATGTTATTTTTTATGATATGATCACATGACATATGCATATCTTAAACTACCTTTGCTAATTATATGTTCTATTCATGTTGTTTACTTGTACATATTATATTATAATATTTTTTTATATTGTGTTGGCCCTTGGCCCTTGTATTAAATTCTTGATGTATGTATCTCTATGAGTTTTATTGTGATGTGTATGACATTTGAACACATACTTACTATGGTCATTGGCCCTATGTATGTTTTATGACATTTTAATATGTTCTTGCTTTGGCCCTTGGCCCTATGTGTGGTGTGTGACATTTAAACAAGTCATTTATTTGTCCCTTGGTCCTATATGTATGTGACATTTCAAAATGTCCATTGTTTATGACATTCCTCATGTATATGCATGTTCTTAAGACATTTTAACATGTCCTTGCTTTTGGCCCTTGACCCATCTATGCCAAATTTTTCACTTATGCTTGTTTTTTATGTGTTTGTTGAGCTTAATGAGTTTGATAAGTCCCATGATCCATATCATGCATTCCTAACATACTAACATACTATTTCCATTGAGATTCATTGATACATTTTATAGGCCTTGACTCTTAAATTTTATGCAAAATTAAAATCTTACTATGCTAACACATTTCCATATGCTATAATTTTTAATTATAACATATTTTTTAATAGGTATTTACTTTTGACCAAAGTTCCAACTGGTCTAGGACACAATCAGGGGCCCATATCCCAGACTGATCCTCTATCACATGTATTAGATATACCAATAATGGCCATAACTCACCCAAGAATACTAACAATGGCCACAACCGACCTAAGAATATTAATAATGTCCATAACTAGCCTGAGAATACCAATAATTAGCCAAAATTGACCCAAGAATACCAAAAAATTACCACAACTAGCCTAGGAATACCAATGACAACCACATCCATCGTCAAATACCATATTGATATTTGAACCTAGGTGAAACTTGAAACAACCAAGCTACTTTACCAACTCACCCACATCTCATTAGTTTTAATGATAACATCTTCCTCTGTATGTTTCAATTTAACTTTTCTTTTGAGATGAGTGACTTTTCAAGAGAAAATACCCTCACCTCAAAAGGGGGAATTTATGTGGGCTTTTCATGAATGAAATAATCCATTTTTAGAGAGAAATCATAATTACATTTCAAAATTTGCAAATTCAGTTACTGGCACATAGTATGGAGTCATATGCACTCTGACTTTTACTTTCAAGGAGGAATCATATATAAGCTTAAATTATATAATTTAGTGGGAGCATAATATATTTTTATGTCACAATTTATTTTTTATGAACATGGTAGGATCATGGGTGTACTCCATTCTCTTGTGATCATGCTTTCATATATCAAGTTATACCAAGATTCTGTAATTGAATCTATAATCCATCTGAAATGGTTGATTCATTTTAGTTGCATAATACATGACTTGGAGTCACTGAGCATTCCATAATTATTTTTTTGAATCCATTATGATTCCAACCCATTTCAAATATTGGGGTTACAAATATTTATATATATAATCAAGTTTAAACATTATTCAATGTTCACTTCAAAAGAGCAAATGCAATTTGGGGTTTGATCACCCCTAATTATCTCCAATGGTTTGTTTAAATAAACATATTCTCCAAGTGATTCATGGGAGGAAATAATTCTCCAATGATTTAAGGAAGCATCATCACCAATAAAATCCACAAAAAATAACATTAATGTCACACATATAAGTGTATTCATTCCATACTCTCAATTCAATTTTTAAACTATAGAAACATAAGAAATTTTCAATTTAGCAAATTCTATTTAAAATTTCAAATTTTCAAAGTTCAAAAAAACTTAAAAATGTTTAAATTCAATTTTTCAAATTTCAATTATCAAAAGAACAAAGTGACCACTTCATGTGTTTCAAAGGGTTTTCCAAATTATACGATGCATTGCATGATTAAAATATGCAACTCAAAGATAAAGTGTGTCTTACACACTAAGGTATAACTTTACTTTAATCTAATAATTTAATTTATAAAATAAAAGGGAGGGATTTATTAACCTAAATTTGATCATGAATACCTGATCATGCCTATTTTATCGTTTTTAACCATTAATTAACATGTGCACTTAATTGGCACCTATTTTTCTATTTTAAACTATCCTAAGAATAAGAGGAGACCTAATTTCATTACAATTCTATCTATTGTCATCTAAAAATATATATATTAATATTGAAAACACATTTATACATCAGTATGCTCTAACTCATACCCCAAACTTACTTCTTTTTTTGAAGGTACAAGAACACCCAACAAGATAGGAATTCCTAGCATTCTTGTCCATGTTTGATGATCATATCCTTCACTCACAAGAGTCAAAATTTCAAAAATAAAATTATCCTTAAGGTAAAATTTTATATTTATAAATTCTCTAATGAGTCTTTTTTCCTCTTGAACCATTATAAAATCACATTCAATTCATTCATTTCAAACAACCTGGAAAACTTATTAATTATACTACAAGATCTTATTTACACATTTACATTAAACAAAAGTTCTCTATTCTTATCAAATAATTTTCCAAGCATTTACAATTTTCCAAGAATTTACACATGTACTACTTTAGATCTAACTAGTAATGCTTATGGCTCGCATAAAGGCTAAATAAGTGTGACAATAGGATCTAGGATATATATAGGGATAAGATAGGGATAGGTAGTCTCAAGTATCACTCTTATCATTCAAATAACATTTTTGGGTGATTACATTCGACCCCTCCCCCATTTTTAAAATGCAACAAAGTGAAATGACTAAGATAAAGGAAAAAGAAGCATACATGGACTTACCTAAGGGTGACACCCATGAAGCTGGGTCTGAGTATGTGAAGCATGATCTAATACATGTCCTTTAAATTAAATGTGCATAAATTAGTCCTTACTTAAGAGATATCAAAATTAAAATATTAAACTGAGTAAAACTAAGTAAAGATATAGAAAAGAGAAGAGGAATGAATATACTTCACTAGGTATGTGAACCAATGCATGAACCTGGTGATAACCTATGTGTGTTTATGGTGATCAAATGGTGAATATATTGGATTAACCTAATGGATTGCTTAATCCTCATATGCGGGTGGCTCAATAAATTAATCTAGTTTTGACTCCATCATTGCCCACCCCTATTTGGTAGATCATGACCTGTGAATAGCTTGGATTTTATTGATGGTGTGTCTAACCCTCTCATGTAGGTGGATCAATAACTCAATTAGTCTATTAATCCATCATTTTTTACCCATGTATATTAGATTCATTTGAAACTAAACTATGTGAAGTAATTATAAATATTCAACTAAGTGTATCTAACTATGTATGCTAGCTTTGTAGCCACTCAGATACATAGGCAACTCTAGACCACTCAAGAATGTCAACCATTATAGATGGAGTAAGGAATTAAACTAGTGTGCAACCTAGAAAATGATGTTAGGTGTATACAACATAGAGAATTACATGGAATTATCATTCCATTTGATCAACTGGTATTTAAGTGATAATACATAAAAATGTGCTATGTACATGCCCCCAAATCCAATATTTGAGAAGATGGATTTTGGACTAAGTTATAATAAACTATATCTGGGTAATCATCACTAACTATGGGAATGGTCTTGTCATGTATGGTGCCCCCAATCTGATTAAACTAAAATTAATCTAAGAAAAATGATGTAAAACTAATAAATCTATAATTAAATATATATGAACTTGTATTATCCATGTTGTACTCTTTTGGCTATTCTAGGATGTGTTGATGCCTCTAGATGTATCATAGGTGCTCTTAGTATCTAAAGAACACTTCTCATTTTATAATTCAATGAATTCAAAGCATGAGTAGTAGGTTATGGTAATCTATTTACCTATGGTGAAATAGTGGTAGAGCAATAAACTATTTCATAATATTTATATTGATTTTTGGTTGGGAACCACCATGGCTAAACATTGTGAAATAGAAGAGATCTATGTTATTATCAGTGAATTTATGATCAAGTTATAAACTAAATATTTAACCTAAATGGATATTTATAATGAAGTTCAAACTATAGTGATTTGGTAAAAAGGAAGCAAAAGGAAGGGTAGAGTAGAAATAATATGTTTTATTTTTTAGTCCAAATATTATGACAAAGTTTAGATTTCATCTAGACATACATTCAAACCAATACATGACATGAAATATCTTTAACACAAATCTTTACATGTACTAGGAAATTGTCTAAGGAAAGGATGGAATAATGAAAATAATAAACTAGACTTAATTTAAAGATTTAATTCACAAGAAAATTGCATTAACACATATACAAGGGAAGAAAGAGAAATGAAATGAACCTAAGATCTTTCAATTAACCTAGCATAAGCCCAAGTTAAAATCTCTACATTCACATATGCATATCAAGAATCAATGAAAACTATTCAAATTTAGGAATCCAAATAGATAAATGAGAGAGAAGCCATATAAAAATTGACACAAACAAATTCTATACAAACTTTTTAGTATTCCTTGCTTGTATTAATTACTCTAAGTATACAAAATAGGTTTTGCTCTAAAACCTCTCCTTTTACAAAATGGTAATACTACCTTTTATATGGGACTTGGGTAGTATATTGGTCAATCATGAGATTAGAAATGTACAAAGGTAAGGATAACTATCCTTTTACATAGTTATAGAATACATTCCTTTTTCCAAAGTGGACTGACTTATAGGCAAATGTGCTAACAAACTAGTACATGCCTTTACAAAAAGAATATTATACTTTTGAATATTATAAAGTTTATTACAAAGTAGAATATTGATAGTTAGTTGGTGGGGCCTATGCTGAAGAGATCCCCTATTAATCTTGAAGGATATTCATGGCTTTGTGGTGCTGCTCATTGACCAACCTCAAGTTGACAGTTGGTTCCAATAAATACTCATCCTCCTGGTCTACCAAGTGATCAAAATATCTATCATTCTTGGCCATTGCTTCTTTTATACTCCTCACCTCAATAATTTTATTTCTATAGTTAGGATCATGCCCATGACCCTACTATTATCATTCCTAGATTGGTCGTAACTTTTACTCTTGACCTCTTGCATAACTAGGGTGACCCTATGCTTATACTCATCATCTTCAATGATGCCTAGGGAGATAAGTGTGGTAGGATTAGTAATCATTATACCAAGAAGTTATTCAATCCTACCTATCAACTCTTCATCATCCCTTATGAGACTCTCCAAGTATTTTAACCATGCACTTAGACCCTAAATTTTGTCCATAATTATCCCCATAATTGAACCTAGATGGGCCAAGCTAATGGTCCTAAACTCAAGAATCCAACCCTCAACTAGTATGTTTATTAACTCTTTCATTTTATCTCTTGAACTTAAATATTAGGCTAATAAACCCTTGACTACTTCATCCTAGTGAGCTAAAGGACTCTACCTTGTCTTCATTTTTTTCAATGATTTAAACATCTCATGGAAAGATGCTTTAAACATCTTTATCATTTCATCAAAAACTGACAAGATAGCCTAAGTCTCTAGATTATCCTTTTGATTTTATAGGTTTTCTATTTTTTGATATAGGCCTTTGATGCTTTATTTTAGTTGGGCTAAGTGGGCATCAACCAGTCCAACTATGTCTTCTTCATGAATTAGGTGTTCACTAGGTGCCTGACCTCCCACTAGAGTTAAGCCCACAAAAGGTTCAACTCTTTAAAAGGTGAACTCCTCACTCCCAACCATGGTCTTCTTTATTGTCACCGTCTCTAGATCTACTATCTCTAGATTAAACTACATGTTGACTGATGACTTTATAACTTTTAGAGGTTTTAGGATTTCCATCTACATGTTGCCTGAGGATTTAAGGATGTCTATCTAAATTCCACTTGATCCTCCTATGGTGGTCATCCTATCCATGGATTGACCTCATTATAGATAGTGATGTTAACTATCTGGGTCATGGCCCATGAATGATGTAACATTGGAATCTTTTGCATCTTCTCATAAATGAACCATTTAAGTATGATTGGTCTATGAATGGGATTCTCATCATTGAATAGGTTAAACTCATTCAAGGGATGAGTTAATTTTAAATTTGAATTCTTATTTATAAATGGGACTAATTCCAAATCAACCTTCCTTTTAGGGGGTGTAACTAGAACTAGGTCCATTATAATTTCCTTCCCCTTTTCTTGTACTATTTCCTTAGCTTAGATCTGAAGTTCCTCAACTTATTCTTATTCATCTAATCTATATGCCTCTATAAGCACCTTAAATGCATCTTCTACTATCTCATCAAGATTTAGTGTAATCATGTCAATATACTCTATTTGGGAACCTAGTCTATCAAGTTGAGTTGAGGATGATGGCCCTTTACTAGGTCTCTCTTCCAATTTCTCTTTCCCAAGTCCTTGTGCCACTTGTGCTTGGGGTTGTTTTATTGGTTTCTCTAGAAGGGGATTATAAGAGGGTCCAAGAAATAAGTGGTATTGTAGGATTCCCATCTACCATATCTCTCTATGTAGCTTGTCATCTCTTGCTAGCTTAGCCTCAAGCTTAATGTTATGTTTCTTTAACCTATCTAAAACCTCTATGAAATTGGTATCCCTAATGGACATCATGTCATGAACACCTACCTTGTGTTCATAGGGGTAATTCATTGTTCTTTATTTCAAATGTTTTATAAACCTATTATGAGGGTCCCATTGCCTTAGACCATCCAATTTTAAGTTAAATCAGTCCTTATGTTTGGATATGACATTCATATGCTCCCAATTATGTAGCATAGTCCTGATGATAGTCAAAGAAAAAGGGTGAAGGAGGCCCTTATTTTTTACTTGCACACACCATATCTACCATTGAAGAGTTGGTATGCAATCTCATTTTATACCAATTTGGTTGGAACATAGATTGATGGTTTAAAGGGGTGAACTAGAGTCCCTTTTATTCTTATCACTATGGAATCTGGATAAAACTAGATGTCCCCCATTAACTCTACATACTTATTGACTAGATGGATAACCCTACCCATAGGGATCCCTATAACAGCTTTTACCAAATCTAGATATACACAATCACAAATGAATTATATGTTGTGTCTATAATTGAATATGTGTAACCTAGAATGGTGATGGGAAATAGTATATCTCCCATCAAGTGACCAATTCTTTATGTCTAGGATTTTTGTGGTGGTAAAGAGGGCATCTAAGAGATAAGACATCATGAAAAAGTAGTTATTGGTTTTCTTATTGATGGTTGTGAACTATTTTTTCAAAAAAATGTTAATAATCTCACTAATTGAGAGTGTGAGTCCCTTTTCTACCATGAAGTATACATAAGGCACCCATATATTATTAACCTATGTGGTGGAAGGGGCTCTAGATAACCTATTCAGCAAGGTCATGATTATTTTGATCCCTTCCCTAAATTAGGCAATTGTGATTTCCATGGTAGGGTCTTAGATTACATGGGTTCTAGTAAGCAACCATGAGGCAAGGACAGTGTTCAAGTAATTCTTACTAGTCTATGCTCTAATTGTAGGCAAGTCTATCTAGGGCTTGCTTAGTTTGTAGTAGCTTTCAAATATGAGGGTTGAAATATATGTTATCTTTCTAAAAGTACATTTATTAACTCTCCAATATTTCTCAACTTTAAAATCAATGAAAATGGGGGAAATAACATTGATGTAGTGAAATACCTTATTTTTTGTAATAACATAGTGGAGACTGGTCATCTAGATGAAAATAGGTCATTGTATCTCTATAGGATCATATCACTCTTTTGTTCCTTCCTTATGATGGCTTACATCTCCTCAATAGTCAAGAAGAGCTCAAACCAATTTTTTTCCCTACATTTAATGCCACAACGTCAAAGTTAGTATCCTTAAAGACCCACCCCTCATTTTTTGAAGTCAAGTATAGCTCTATGTCATCCCTTTATTGTTGCCTTTGAGCTACCATGACTATGAAACTTTAAAATTTCTCACTAATGGTCCTCAAGTATCCTTTGGATTAGTTTGTTCTTGATCAAATAATAATTGGACTCTTTTTAACTTGACTATGATTGATTAGAGTTCAAATTAGGGATTTTTGTATGGGGACTAGGGCTTTCTACAACTTTAATGGTGATAGTAGCTTAGACTTAGATAAATTCATGCCTCAAATTTTATTTAGACCCTTTCCTTTATAACTTTTCCTTTTCATGCCCACTAAATCTTTGATTTTGTCATTTTGTGCTTGTGTGGTGACTATATGGTGTGTATTTGGAAACTTTCATGGCATTTTTCATAAATGCCTTAAAGGAATTAGCCATTGTCTTTTGAAAATCCATCTTTTCCTTCACACCATTAGATATTTATTTATTGATAATATGTATATCATTGATCATGATCTTAGGGATTGATCACTATTGGTTGTCTTTATGTCAAGCCCCAAAGTTGTGCCACCTAGCACCTTTATGAGCCTTCTAGGCTCTACAATTTGTTAGTGAATATGTGCTCACCATGTGTCACTCCTATGGGCCCTCAAGGTTTTATTGAATAATCTTTGATGACTATGCTTCATATGATCATATTTTGTGAGCAAGTGCAGGTCATTGATCATGATCTAGGCAAATGCATGTCATTGGTCTAATAGATCAAATGATTTAGATTCATTAGATATTTTCACTCTATTTGATCATCTTCTATGATGAAGTGAGAGTCATTGATCCTAAAAATTCACTTTAATTAACATTAGATATAGGAAGGAACTTAGGATAAATACTTTACACTAAAGTTTATTTTATGTTAATAAACATGACATAAACTTTAGGCTAAAATATTTATGTTAAGTTTTATAACACATATAAAGGGACTTAGGCTAAATATTTTAGACTAAAGTTTATGCCATTTTGATAAACATGATGTAAAATTTAGGCTAAAATATTTAAGCTAAGTCTTAGAATAAACTTAAAGGGTGCCCGAATAATAAGTGGACTTAATATAGGGTGTTAACCTATGGTTTTATTTTCTCAATAAACATGATAAAACTTTAGGTTAAAAATTTAAGCCATGTTTTAAGGTGTAGGGAATTCTTGTTGAATTAAACATAATACAAGTTTTTGGCCTAAGGTTTATTATGTTTAATAAATATAATTAGAACTTTAACATAAAGACTTAGATTAAGAATGTGTTTATGAATTTTTAGACCACAAGATCATTTTATCATTAAAGTTCAAAGGCCCTAAGTAATTTTTATTTCCAAAAAGTGGGGGGTCTCATTGAATTGAAATGTAAGTAATAATATTTTAGCAAAATTTTGAAGCATATCCCTATGTCTAAGCAAAATAATCGATGATCTTAAATTTGACAAACTCATGGATGTTAATGATGGCCTCACAAGCATCAAATGATGTTCATGAGAACATCAAATTTAAGTTCATGAAGTCCATTAGGTCTAAATATCTTAGATTTTATACACTCTATTAGATCATCTAGTCTTAATCAAGCATAGGCCATTAATCAATATATAGGTAGATGAATGTCATTGGTCCCTAAAATCATGAGGAAGATCAAGTTAGCTCATGGATCAACACATATGAAGATTAGACTAAGTTAAAGGCTTATGTCTAAAAAGCATAATAAAATGGGTCCCTTTGAATATTATAATCATAATAATTTTAACCTAAGGTTTCATTATATTAAGGAAATATAATAAAACTTAGGATAAAAACTTAGGTTGAGTTTAAGTATTAATGCATGGGGCCCTTTTAATATTGAGCTCAAATGCAAGAGTGCCATGTGGAAATTCCATGGGACTCCTAAGCTTTTGACTTTGTTTGACCTTGGGGAAGGTCTATAGAGGATTGATCTAGATCTAGGTTCCCAATATGGTGATACTTATCATCCTCATGGGGTTTCTTAGGCCTTTAACATTTCAAAATTGCATATGCTCTATCAGATCAGTTTATATGAGTAATCACAGGCCATTAATCATGATCCTAGATACTTGCACATGATTGTATCTTTATGGATATTAAAGTGGTAGTATAAGTTTTATCTTAAGGTTTCATTGTATTAATAAATATAATGAGACCTTCAGGTAAAACTTAGGCTAAGTCTATGTTTGATAAAAGGGGCCTTTAACCTTAATGATGATCATGCATCATTCAATATTTAGTCCCATTGAAGTATGGATCAATGATCATGATCTTGAGGCTCACACAAGATTGGTTTGATGGATTAAGGTTTTAGATCTATTGAGTCTCCTTTGGTTTGTCTGATCACCCTCTATGATGAAGTGAGAGTCATTGATCTTATAAGGAGTCAAGATGCTTCATTTATGGCTTGAGTCGAACATAAAAACTTAGTCTAAAGTTTATAATACTAAGGTCTCATTCATGTTAATAAATACTAATAGGGCCTTAGGACTAAGACTTTATGCTAAGTACATAACAAAAAGACCATGTGATATGACAAGGTGCCAAGCTAGGAAAATAAAGGATCCTACACACATGAATGTTAGACCTCATTAAAATAAAGGGAATAAAAAGGGGGAAAACATAAATGGCACCAAGCATGATTTTAGGCTAAAGTTTGGTCATGCTAAAAAAAATGACCAAGCCTTAGCATAAAATTAGGCTTAATTCTATATAAAATTTTAAAATATTCCTCCAAAATTTTCTCCCACCAAATTTGATTCCAAACCAAGGGTCTAAGCTAGGGATTTCTAAAGGAGGATTTCAACACATGAATCCAATTGTAAGATTTACAAACCAAAGGCTAGTAAAATCCTAAATGAGGGTAAGACTATGAACATCCCAATATGATCCATTGATAAGAGCTCCATGAAACCTATAACTTAAGACATGAAGGCCAACTTTTAGCACCATTAGGCAAGGTTAAAAAAAACCATGAAAAAATGGGCCAATTTTTTCAGGCATGGATGATCTTCAAATTCTAATAAAGTGTAGAATATCAAGATTTTAGTATGAAGGTTTAAAGTATGCACAAGGGTCCTTATTTTTTATAAATTGGGGTATGTTGACCTCAATAGGATGTTTTAAAACTGAGGGTACTAGATAGTAACACCATATCTTGGATATTAGTGCCATGTGGCTCTAGTGTCCCAATTTGGGTGCTAGTGTCCTTATAGTATGAATTTTGTGCAATTGTATTGCTTTCTAGGTCATTCTTTTCCCACTATGTTTACCTATGTTTGATTTTATATAACTAATTTTGTGTGCTAAAAAATATACTAAGTGAAATATAGGATCTTGATATCTATGACAAACCCTTGTGAATCCCCCCTCTTTTGAGATTAGTTGTTAAACCTATGTAATAGCTTTCCTCAAAATAAAAAGATCTGTAAAATGTGTGTTAGCTGGAGCATATATGATAACTATGTAACAATCCAATATAATGTGCATATATAACATACAAATTTAATATGATTTCAGCATAAGTATGTAATGTAAGATGTATGTCATGTCTAGCATTCACAAGGATGTCACAATAGATGTAGCAATGTATAAAATAGAAAATCTAAGTAAAACTGGGTAACTACCAAGGGGGATAGGGCATGTTGTCCATCATGACACCCAAGTAGCGAGGGTAGATGCATGAGGTTGGAATAAAAAAAAATTATGTGTAAAAATGAAAGATAAGTGTCATGGCCATGATGTATATAATAAAATATACATAAAAAACATATGACGCACACAAAGTAGGCTAATGGGCTAGAATATAAGAGACATAGACACGTCTCTAAATATGAGAAAAATAATACATACAAGGACATGTTTAAATGTCCATATACACAAGAAACAAATAAATTGACTTAGAGCCACATATAAGGAAATGTTCAAATGTATGCATACACAATCAATAAGAAACATAAAAGGACATGGGCACATGTCCAAAGCATATATATTGTGAAATAGAAGTGGCATAGAGCCAAAGAGAAATGGAATATGCAAATGCAAATACCCTCAAATAGAAAAAGCATAGAGATACAATCAATTCCAAATTAAGAAATCAAGATATGAAAGTATGCATGAATATGATTAAAAATATGTGTTAAAGCTAGGATGTATATATGTTGAGTCTAAAGTTGTAGTATCTAGTAAAAAATCTGGTTAAGATTAGCATGATCAATATCAAGATATAACAGTGCTAAAGCTAGGATGTAGAGTATATAAATATAGAATTTGGTAATCAAATTTGTGTATAGGATGCCCCTAATTAGGTGAATGTGTCAAATAAAGACCCATGTATCAGTGTATATGCCCCCATTGGGTAGATAATAGGAATTTTGGATTAATGTAGTGGACCTAAGTCTTAAGTCTTCAAACACTCAACAAGAACAAGTGAAGCATGCATGTATGATAAAACTAACTATACTAAGATAGTTAGAATATGTAGTGTTTATAAAATATAATAAATGTAAACATAGTGATGTATACAATCTATAATTATGTTTTTTATGAGTAAATATTTGAATATTTTTGTGTTTTTGAAATACTATATTATTTTTATGTTTTATAAATATAATATATGTACAAGAAATATCAAAATGAACTATGTAAAAGGAGAAAAGAAAGGAAAAGAATGTACAAGAAGGGAGGGATAATACTAACAGATGAGTCTCATGGGAGAGTCACTATCATTGTGGCCTATGCTGAATAAGGGAACTATGATCATGCATTTTATGTGAAAGGGCAACTGTGCTTTCATAATCTATTATATTGCATGATCTATATTTGTATCTACCTATGTATTGGTATTAGGAATCTATGGCACTGACTATGGTGTCCTATGCATTGTAGGGGTCTTAGGAACCCATCTGGTAGAAGAAGTTGTAAGTGGCTTAGGTTCCCTATGTTGATAACCCTGAGAACTCAATAATATTGATCTCAATAAAAAGTGAGTAGAGGGAGGCCTTCTAGAATATACAACATACTTATGACATAGGAGTATCTCTAATAATGATCTCCATGGGAGAGTATGTGTATGTGTTAATATTATAGGAATATACCTCACCTTCACATGTAGCTCTACTAAACTTGATGGTATATCAAAAGGAACTATGCTCTAAGCTATAACTGATAACTATGTTATATCTAGTAACTATATTATAACTAGTAATTATGATGTAACTTCCTATGAAATAGGTAAAGGATAATCATATGTAAGACCCTCAACTATGACCACCTAATTTACATGTATATATTTTAAGCATCTATGCATTATGGATGGGATGGATCATAATTTTTGTATCTAGGTCCAACCTAATATTATATCAAACACTCCTACACTAGGTACTACTAAGAATCGAGTGGCCACATGTGCTGGTCCAACCTATAATGTAAGCATAATCTCCCTAATTCAACTCTAAACATGACCACTAAAACCACTTATAACTATGTCTTTAGGGGATATATCCTACTTTGAATACCCCAAATGTTGTAAAAGTGTGATAGTGCACATGTTAATACTTAACCCATTTTCAATCATAACACTTTGGATAGGATGTTGATATATCTAGGCCTATACAAAGAGTTCATATGAATTTGTATCATAATCAATAATTTCCTACTCTAAGAAGGTGATGAGTGGTCTAGTTAGAATGGTAGTGTGGTACATACCAATGATATTGTGTAATGGGTGTGCATCCTATAGAATAGTGTGATATGAAAATGGTGGTGGATGTGCCTGATATGTATGGTGAACACTTGAAGTAATCCTTGCCTCATTGATTATGTACTTTGGAAATAGATATAAGAATAACTTTAATGCCTTAGATTCCATTTTTTGTACTTTTAGTGCCTCTATGGGTGTACCCACATCAATAATGTTAGCCTTAATAAAATATTGTATCTTATGTTTTAGGCTAAAACATATGTTTGTTGTATGGCTTGGTGCCCTTTGATACTCATATAATGTATTGAAATGATAAATCTTTGGAAGAGGCTATGCCATATGAACCTCTTTGATGGGAGGAAGAGATATGACATTATATTCCAAGAGTTGATATAAAACCCATGCTGGTGATTCTGGAAGGTTGATGAAGACTCTACGTGGAGAAGTTGATAAAACCAAATGAGGAGATGGATCTAAAGCTACATTAATTGTGGCCTTTTGATCACTCTTTTTTTCAGTGTCCCTTACTTTGTATGGAGGCTTACTTGAACTCTTAGATATTGATTTTGATCCATTGGTATATTTTAGTTTGACCATTGATAGAATCTTGAATTCTCTTTATTTTATTGTGTGGAATAAATATTTGAATGTTGGAAACTTCTTAAAAAAGATAGATTCATGTAATACTAGTAGAATACTCTATTTGAAGATGTCTTGAAGTTTTTTATCTACCATAGAGCTAGTCAATATAGCTAATATAGTCTTGTATCGTAAAATGTATTTTATAATAGGCTCATTTGAATTTTGTTTCAATTTTGAAACTTGAATATATGAGATCTTATCATTGATGTTTATGGATAAGTGTGCTAAAAACATGTCTCCCAGAGGATTCAATTCTGTGATAGATTGATTTGGTAAGTCATAAAACCATTGTAAGGTATAATCTTTTAAACTACATGGAAAAATCTTTGTGAGAAGCCAATCATTAGACACAGTCCAAAAATGTTGTGTGAAAATCTTGGAGATGGTGCTCTAGGTCACCCTCACCATCATACAATGTAATCATAGGTGCCACAAATCTATATGGAAAGGGAGTTACCACTATGTGATGTGCCAAAGGTGTATGTAAGATAACATTAGAACCCAAGGCATGTGATGGCCTAGTGGCTCCTTTCTCAATATGTAACACCTTAGCCTATAGATATGAACCTCATGTATAAGGGATTGTATATATGGAGTGGAAAAACTAGCCACAAGAGGTGTATATGTCACTAAAATTGGTTGAGTTACAATTGTTGGTTATGTTAGCTGAATTAGCCCCACTGTAGGTGTAATAATGTTATTAGTTGGGGGAGTTGAAGATTGACCATTGTTTAATTTATTCTTAACTTTCATAATGGATTATAAAATTTATGCGTGATCAAGGGGTTGTTCCTAAATTATATCTCTAAATTTTTGTAGGATCTCATTATTATTGACAATTAGGTTGTCATTATTAAGTGGAAGGAGAGTGTCCCGATTTACAATTTGTGTATCATATTGATCTTGATTATGTTGTTTATATTCAGATGCATTATCATTGAAATCCACATAATTAGGGTGCAAAGGATCAATAATGGGAGTTACAATAGATCTTTTATTCATGGTGCAAGCTCAAATAGTAGGATTCTAAATATGCTTAATAGGATTACCACCTAGCCTGGCACTTCTTCTTAATGGAAGAGATATAGCTTTTTGAGATGGCATATAATAAACAAATTGAAATAAATTTGATAAAATAGAATATATGAAATCTAAAAAAGTTAAATTAGATAATGAAAATAGGAAAAATAAGGATACAAACCCTAGGAACATATAGGGTTAGGGTTTGAGCAATGTTTAAAGTAATCTAGGTTCACCATATGTTTTAATCTTTTCGAAATAAGTGAGTATAAATCATATGTTTGTTAAAGACCTAAGTTAATTAAATCATGTAAATGATATGTAATAAATATGACCACTAATTTTTTATAGAATTTATTGGCTTTGACTTTTCTAAAAATAGTAATAATTAGTGTAAGTAATGACTTAGTTAAAAAACACCTGATACAAATGATCTAGGTGTTATAAACTAAGATGGAATCTAGTTTGAGTGTCATAAATTAGATCTCAATGTTATATCCCATCTTAAATAGTATAACCATAATTGGAAAGTAGTACCATTATTGGAAAAGTGGAAATAATGTCCTGATATTGGCAGTAGTGTCCTCTATGAAAGACTATCTCGAGCTTTTGGGTGCACGATCTCTAGGGTCTATTCTTGCATGCATGAGTTTTTCAACCTATATTTTACCTATAATGACTAATTTATTATGTAAAACCTAATCCTACATATAACTATGGAATAAACTAAAAAGTGTGTTTGTTATAAGGGTAGTTTAGACATCCTTAACACCCTGTTGTGAAGAGAGTTACCTACATACTAATACATTGATGTAGGGATAAAGCCAGATGTAGTTATCCCCACCTAAATGATGGTAAAATTACAAGTTATTCTAGTATTATAGTGTCTTTTAGTACCTTTAATATGATTGATATTGTAAATTTAGATAATTTGAGCTTATGTCTATTGTACATGGTAGTATGTAAAAGTAGGGAAAAACAGGTATTTATAACCTTAATTATGCTCAATTTGTTCTGATTTTGAATGTGTATTTTAAAAATGATTTCCATATAGTTGTTAGAGGGATAAAATTCATGTATATACAATGTTTTGTTGATTTTTCATATGATAAAATATGTTTAGGCTGACCTTAAGAGGTTTTAGTTTTAAAAAGATATATGTTTGGGAAAAGATAGGTTAAAGGACATTAGGACCATTTTGGGGACACTAGCACCATGTGACATGTTGGGCCCATTTTTTGGCTAAGTATGGATCCATGCCTACTCAGAAGATATCTTGATATAAGGCAATCACTTGGTATGATTTTCATTTTGGCATCTTTTACACCATCTAGAGGAATCATCATAGACCTAGTGCCATCTGGCAGGCAGTTACTTGGCACCTAGTTTTTTAGGGCATCATCTTGAGTGGCAACATGTGGTAACCATAGTAAAAATGGCACAAGGTGATGGAGCTAGTAGAATTATCAACCAAGGTTCCACCTCATTACCTAATGTGTACCCTCTACCCTAGCATAAAGATGCTCCTATCTACTATAAATTTAAGCTCGATCTAGTAAGCTAGAGAGATGATTTTGATGTAGTGAAGCCCTATAGAATTGGTTCCAAATATAGTGACTCAACTAAAATTAAAACCTAAGATTAGCATGGATGCATTTGAGGATCCAAATTATATTTCCCATGCTTGCTTGTGAGCCTTTGGTCCATTAGTAGCTTTAGATGAGCATCTTCTCTATTTCACTATTATGTACTTTGTTTACATGAACCTTATTTAATTAAGAATGGCATTTCACCTAATTGAGTATTGATTTGGTATATGTGGTTATGGTAATATGCTTCAAATGTGAACTAAATATAATAGTGTAATTTCAATATATGAATGTTTTGGTAAGCTAAGTTCTATTCTAGGTCATTAATGGCATCCCTATGTAAAAGATGATGCCAACCTACTTTGAATAAATGGCCAAGTATAGATAAGAACTTACACCCAATGATAATATCCTTGCATAAATCATGATCCTAGTATGAACTTGATCTAAGGCATTCCATTGACCTCTCATGTGCTAGATGATGTTAATCTTAGAGAAATAAAGACTTGTTCCCTTGAGAGAATAGAACAAATCTAATATATAATTGTTCCCTTATGAGCATAAGTAGTTCCCCAAATAGGCTCTATGCCTATATACCATCAGCCTAGCCTAAAACCACTTTATAACAATTAACCTACCAATGTCATTATTATAATGACCGAGTCCTATGAAGAATGAGTTGTTCCATGGCACAACTAGCCTAATGTATGCCTTGGTTCTTTCTTTGTTGCACTTTGGGTGAGCGCATAAAGATTGCACCTTATATGAATTGATGCCATCACAAATGAGTGATAAATGTTGAGTGCTACAAGAACATACCTTATTTGTGCTTAGTTGTAATGAGTTGATAACTAACTTAAAATAACTAGATAAGTTATAGATAGAGTAAATTAATTAAAACCTAATTTTTCTACAACATTTTGGTTTTGTTACTAGAACCTATGTTGAATTTTTTTATTTTAATGGTGCAATATAAAAATTATTCAACTCTCCCTTGAGAACATTGAGCACTAGTTGTAATAGGTGGAAGATATATTTACACTAAAGCATCCATATTATAAAGGATAGAATCTAAGGAAGTGAGTCTAAAGTAACCTATATGATTCTCTGTATGAGGTCTTCCTTTATGAACTACTTGAGCATGTGTATTGATGGTTGGATGCTTATATGAATCATAAAATTCAAATCTATGGATAGCAACTTGATTGGATAAAATAATGCCTAGAGAAGCTTGAGAACCTAGATGCCACTTGGACTAGAGTAGTAGATAAATGGTCACAAGGAGCACTAAATAGATATATAGTTGAGTTTATATTATCAACATACTCCTACCCTAAGGAAGTAGAGTATCATTTTTTAGACAAACCCAGAGGCACATTTGTGAAAGATTTCAACACATACCTTAACAAACTAATGATCTATTAATGATTTGAAATCATGAGAATGGAAGGCTAAAGTCCTTTCACATATGAGTAGTGAAATAGGGGAGAAGGGGATGTGTAGGTGAAGTGTAATGGAGGAGGATGAACAAACTGACACCAAAGAGCTCATGAGATAGACTTATAACAAGATGAGGCATAGGTTGATGGAATATATAGAACTTAAAAGTGCCAAAAGAACCTGTAGTGAGTGGGAAAGGCATGGGGAAGGATCTCTTGAATTATAGCAATACCAAGAGGAGATAAATAATGAAGCCATATATCAAGATCAATAATTGATAGGTGTAAAATGCTCTAGATCCTTATAGAATTTAACCATTAGATATGCACTAGATGTACCTACCCCCTTTGAACCTATGGTAAAAGCTCATGTAATGGATCCCCCATAAGAAGAAAGAAGAGTGATAACTGACCCTATTATCAACATAGAATTTGACCATTTTGTAGACTTGGACTATAATTTTGTGATTGAACAAGTTGTTCCTCATGAAGAATTAAGTGAGGATACCTCTAAACCTTTATGTGCTAGCTTGATAACATAGAACATGAGTACAAGTATTTTATCTCAGCTAATGTTATCTTCATAGACTGGGTAACATCTTAGAGGAAGTTGCCTAACAACATAATTTAGTAGTACAACATCATCATCATCATCATCATCTATGATGCCATTAGTAATAATGTGACCAGTGCCTAACCTAATGGCTAGAAGCATTGGAGGGCCACCACCAACACAAGTAATAGGGGGACAAGCACCTCAAATTTTAGCTTCCCCCCACCACAAATATATTATAAGATGGCCATGCACTTGCTAGGGTATCATGGAATAGATAATACCATAGAGAATGTGTTAAAATTTGAACTATAATAGCATGCTTGGGGTTCAACCCAATCTAAGCATAAGGCAACCTAGTTCATGATAACTCTACTTGATCATGCCCATACTTGTTATAGGAAATTTGATCCTAACTAGGCTATGGTTGACTATGAAACCTTGAAGGAAGCATTATTGAAAGAATTCAATATACCTAAGTTTCAATAGTAGAGAATCATTGTGGTCAAGGAAATTAACTAAGGACTATCAAAGAGCATGTGCCTATATGATGTCAAGTTCAAATCTCCTCTTTTCAATATTATTTATGATATTCACCCCTCCTATCATGCACAATGGTTTGTTAGGGGATTGCTAGTACCATTTAGAAGAGTACTTTTCATGAAGACATTCATAGACCCTCATGAAGCACTTGAAGCCAAGCTTAGATTCAAGGTAATTGGAAGCACCAACAATAGAATCAACCCATTCTTGGAGGCACATATTACATCCATGGCCAACCAACTCCAAAAACTTATTACTAGTTTATCATAAGAGGCTCAAAGTGGGTTATGGTACACTGATTGTGAAATACAAGGCCATAATAATAATAGATTCCCTCAAAAGAATGTGTACACATTGATTCTAAGCTATGAGTTTTGTCATAAGGTACATGATTTTTACAATTGCCCTTTACTATAATGCACTAATCAAGTTAACACAACCATATTTTTTTAGTTATGTGATGCTTATACTCATACCATAACTAAATATCAAGTGATTAATGAGATGCATGAGAATGTGGAAAGAGGTGCATGACAGACCACTATAAAAATTGTGGGCAGGGGGGGAGAAGCTAATCAAGGCAATGGAGGCTATGGCTAGTATAATTTAGGATATGGGATGCAAAAAGGTGCCAAAGGGTAAGGTGGAGGATGAGATGGAGGAAGATTCCCACTATGATCATATTACAAGTGTAGTTTGATCGAGTATTATTAGTTTGACTACCTTACACATCTAATGTGTGGGTATTATCAAGGAACACATAAGGTTAAGGAATGCCTTGACTTGTATAATAAATTGACCCACAGTAGTCCTATCATAGACAAAGGCACAGGACTGATCAGGCATGAGCCTAAAGTAGAGAAGTGGATTTTGAAGGCACAACCAACCTACATAGAGCCAATCAAATTATAGGCAACTAATCATAGTGGATTTACCACTCAGCTGCTAGTTGTGCTAGTACCAAATTTATGCATAGGATATGGGGAACAAAGCTATGTTAAATGCATAACTCAACTTGAACCTAATGTTGTGCCTTAATTAGACCCTATGCACTAGAAATATGTATTAAAATAGGCTATAAGTGTGATTCAAAACCTATAAGGAGAGCTCCAACTATCATGAGACCTAAAAGTGCAAGATGCCACTTCTTGCAAGAAGCAAGATAGTTAATAGGCTAAGGCACAGGAGCTAATAGAGATCTTGTGCCTCCTACAAATAAAAGGTATTCTAGGCCTATTGAATAACTTGATTTTAGATCATCCAAGGAATAATCTAATTGAAGTTTTTATTCCATAGATCGAAAATGCATGAGAATTCAGGCATACCCAGAATACAAAGTATGATCAATAACACCTAGTGAATGCTACCATTGATGGATGGTCTATATGTGAGGTCCTCATAGACATAAGTATTGAGGTCAATATCTTGATAAAGAATTCATGAGATAATATGGGTAGGCTAGCCTTGAGGCCTTAATCTCACATGCTTTTTATGGCCAATAAATCTAGGATGCAACCAATTGAAATTCTAAAAAGTTCCATTGTAAATATCATGGCCATCAATTTCTATGTTGACTTCTAGGAAATAAAGTTGGTTGAACAAGATTATTATCTAGTACTCCTAGGAAGGATAGGGTGTTACACAAATAATGTCGATATGTGCTTCAAGAAGTGTTATATAACCTTTGAGAATGGCAAAGAGAGGCTAGTGATCCCCCTCTCAAGTGACCAAGGACCCCCCATGTAGAAAGTGTTTATCTAGAGGATGAGATCAACCATATCTACAAAGGAGTGATTTCTTGAGAATATGGATAGTTGACCTCAGACACTACCAACATTACTTATGATCGATGGGTCAAAGAAGCTTATGAGATGACTAGTTAAGGTGTTTCTTAATTATCACAAAATTACCAAAACCTATTAGGACTAGATGGTTCCATATTGATAGCACTTCAAAGACATGGGTATCTTATAAGAAAAATAATGGGAAGAGATTATTTATCTTGAAAAAAGGTAAAATTTCCATGCTCCTAAGATACAAGGGGAGAAATCCTATGGAAGAATATGTTCATGACCTCAAGTTGTACATCCCAAAGGAGGTAGACAAGATGGGTGAACTAGTGTATACTATGAGAAATACTGTCACTCATTGGTGGGCAACCCAAATACCTAGCTTATGTAATTTTTAGGATATAAAAGTATCCATTTGAACTAAATTTAGGAAAAGTAATAAGGACCTAGGCATTTCTACATACTCTAGTGAATGACTATAGTAAAAATGCCCCAAGGAACTTATAGGTGCATGTTTTTTATATAATCTTGAATACATGGGCATGCACATGGTATGTGGTCAATGAAATGAACTATAAGATATATAGTTGGGATATACTAAAGGATAGTTTTTTGTACACCTTCTCCTTTTCCTCACATAACCTGGAATTGATCGAGCCATTGTAATTAATTCAAAGGGTAGTGTTCAAGGACATTAAATTCCTAAAGGAGTGCCTAAAATATATGTTCAAGGAAAATATATTGGTGATCTCAAATTTATTTGAGTATAAATCACTCAATAGTGACTCGAGTGATGAAGATACTGATGTTTGGAAGACATGTAACTAGATATTATTGATAGGAAAAAAGAATCTAGTGCATCAAGTGGATGATATAAACCTTGATGTAGAATATCCTACTCATCTTAACATAAAAAGCTAACGTAAGTAGGTAAGTTGATGATTCATATCAAGAGAGGAATGATCTCTATCATGCATCACTCAAAAATACCCAAGTAGACATCAACTTAGAAGGGGAACCAAAGATGGCTACTTTGGGTGCATATTGGTCTAACATAGAGCTAGCACAAATTATGGATCCGTTGAAGGAGTTTCAAGACTTGTTCCCTTAAAAGTATCAATACATGAAGGGACCCACCCATACCTTGGTAAAATGAGCATAAATATATTAGATGGTGAAAGACCTATTAAGAATCACCCCTATAGAATGAACCCAAACCTCCACACCAAGGTCAAGATGGAGATTGATGGTATGCTAGTTATAGGAATGATCTACCCAATACAATATTCAAAATGGTTGAGTCCCATGGTGATTAGAATCAATAAGGATGGGTCTATTCACATTTATGTTGATTATAGAATGTTGAATATTGCTTGCATCACTGACCCCTTCCCAACTTAATTCATTGATGAAGTCTTAGATAGTGTCATAGAATATGAAATATACACCTTCACTGATGGGTTCTCTAAATACCATCAATTCTAGATTGAAGAGGAGGAAAAGCCCAAAAAAACCTTTATGACTAATGGGGTTGTTTCTCTTAAAAAATTTTGCCATTTGGACTCAAGAATGTGCTATCCATGTTTTCTAGAGTGGTGACCATTGCATGTAAGGACTTCATACACAAGTTCCTCTAAGAATACCTAGATGACTGGACTATGTATGGGTTTGTTAAGGACCATTAAGATAACTTGTACCTAATTTTTTAAAGGTGTAGGAATTTGTAGATATCCTTGAACCTCAATAAGTGTGTCTTTACAACACCATTTGGAACCTTGTTCAGGCACATCATTTGTAAAGATGGTATGCTTATCGATCTTATGAAGATTATAATAATCATTTAGCTCCACACCCCTTTCACATATAAAGACATTTTATACCTTTATTGGCCATTTTGGATACTACAAAAAGTTCATAAAGAGCTATGAAAATATTGTGGCACCATTAAAGGATCTCTTGCACAAGGATGGCCTATTCTATTGGGGTGTAATGCAATAGGATGCCTTTGAAACTTTAAAGCTCAAGTTGGATAACATACTAATTTATTGGATAGATGAACCTATTCCATGTACATGTCAATTCATCTAGCTATGTAATTGGCACCATTTTGGTGTAACCTATTGAGGGTAAAATGGGTCATCCCATCTCCTTCACAAGTAGTAAATTGACCCAAGCAGAGTAGAACTATACAATAATTGAACATAAGGCATTAACTATGGTATATTCCCTATAAAAATTCAATAAATACTTGTTGGTAACTCCATTCATCTTCTTAATGGATCGTGAGGTGATAATTACCTCGTAAATAAGCCCATTCTCCATGAGCACATTTGTATATGGATAGTTTTGTTTTAAGAATTCTAATTCTCAATTCTCATCAAGTTTAGAAAATTGAACTCAGGTCCAAACCATTTATCCTACATTGACTATGGTGATTCAATAGTGCTTATTGAGGATGAAATACCAGATACACAAATTTATAAAGTCTATCATGTCCCTAAGGACTTGGCATAAATATCCACTTTTCTAACATCTGGATCTGCACCCCAGACTATGATAAACAAAGAAAAGAAACAAGTCATAGTTTACATCACCCCCTTTCATATCATTAGTGGGGAGATGTAAAAATTAAGTCATGATGAATTCTTACATAGATGTGTCTTATAACATGAAAGGGACTCTATTTTATGTGAGGCTTGTGAGGGGATAGTAGGAAACCATTATGCTAAAGATGCAATGGTGTGTAAGGTGTTGTAATCAAGCTTGTGGTGGCCAAGTCTATTTCAAGATGCAAAATATTATGCCAATGAATGTGACATATGCTTGCACATAAAGAATCCAAACCATCAGGATAAGATGCCTCTCATCCCCATTATTTCCAAGGAATCATTCAAAAAATAGGCCATTGATTTTATTGGGCCAATCACTCCCACAACAAGGTGCACTGGCACAAGATATATTTTAGTAGCCACAAAATATTTCACCAAGTGGGCCGAGGTAACACCAACCAAAAATTACACAACTAACACATCTATAAGGTTCATATGTGAGAAAATTACAAGTCACTATGGGTTCTCACTTAGTTTGACTAGCGATAGGGGCACACACTTCATCAATGAAACTATGTAGATCTTATTAACCGAATATATGGTGTTGCACTATAAGACAATGCCTTATCATCCATAATCATATGGCACAACTAAGGCATTCAACAAGATCCTAGGGATGTGTCTTATGAATATATGTGATTTTGGTTTCAAATACTAGGATGATCAAGTATCAATAATACTATAGGCATATTACACAACCTACAAGTGCCTAAACAAAGCTACACCATTCTAACTTGTGTTTGGCATATAGGTGATTCTATATATGGAGCTTTTGGTACATATTATGATGTGAGATTACACCCTTGTAGAGGATTTATTCAAGCTGCCCCACTCCCAATTACAATATGGGTGTAACCCTAAGCTTTGGATATCCTATGATGGGGTTGAACCTTTGGAGAAGTCTAACTTCCTCTTGATGGATCACCTAAACTAATGATATGACAAGGAAAAGGGTTAAAAAGGGGGGAAAGGGATATTAAGAAAGTTAACTAGTTGATGCACCAAATATAAATGGGAAACTCACATAATTTTAAACCCACACTATATCAACACAATATAATGCTAGCTCACACAACCTCATAGACTAACTAATTTCATAAGTGTTTCATGGACTAGTTTCAAACAGAACACTAATCTAGACCTATAAAAAGATTAAACACACTTTAAAAGAGGTTAGAAAGGAGGACAATGGATGAGGAAGATTCTTCTTCACAATGCCATCATGCACAACACACTAAACACTAATTCAAGGCAAGATATAAGTCAAGAAAGTCTTTCATTGCATCAAGAGGTAGTTCTTACAAATGTTTTATAGGGTTTGGCCTAATCAAGAGGACAATATCTTCCAATATCTTAGATATTTCCTTGCTCTTGAAAATAAAAGAGTAATTATGGGAACCCAATATCATAGAGAGAGAGCTTACAAATGGGAAATAATGGGTAAAATAGAGAAAGAGAAAATAAATAGAGGAAGAGCATGCATCAAGAAATCAATGAATGAGATGTCACCACATTTATTGAAATCTCTACCACATTTTATTCCAATTAGGGATAATCCTTCATCGACAAATTAGCCTTAATTTTCTCAAATAGTCTTCAAACTCTTTTCATTGACTAAGAAATGCACTAGAAGATAAGAATATATTAAGGATATGAGTCATGATCCTATTAAGAATGAAAACCTCAATGATCTTGAAAGGAATTGAATGCTCCAACTACTTTCTCCAATCCCCAAATCCCATTGCTTTGATATTCTACACCATATCCCACTTTATTTCATTATGAGGACAAAGTCTTCATACCTCTAATCCTGATAGAGCCATGACAAATTCTATTTTAGAAGTTTTAAGTACCTATTTGTTGAGGCTATAGCTATGTCAAAGGATGAGATGCCTTCTCATAATCACAAATATCTATCCTTACTTTAAAATTTGAACCCAAGTTTACTATAGATGAAAACCAATCCCAATTATTAGTTTTCCTATAGTATTACTATTGATGAAATGAAGTTGGCCAGGTGTTTCATCTTGCTTTGATAATAGTTGCCACCCTTTTGTTTGTATTAGGTATAAAAGACCTATTATACCTCCATAGATCTCTAATGGTGATGTTCAATCCCTAAAATATCCATTATAGTTCAACCTGGATCATCTTCAAACTTGGATCTTATGCATTTGATTTTATAGGTTGAAAACAACTTCATCAACCTCCACCAAAAGTCTCCTAGGATTACCTTTGTTTATTGTCTATCAACTTATTGATTTTATACTATCAAATCTAGACACTTAATATCTTCATGCTTGATCTGAGCTCTACTAACTTATTAACCTTGCTCATACCATTGATCTTTCTCTATATAAATTAATGCAATCCATAGATCTTCTACCAGTTTACCATGCTTAAGACACTTGTCACCCTTACATTTACTCTTAGTATCCTTTAACCTTTTTACCCATCACTCACTATTAGATCTACTTTTTACAAGTGAATATGCTTTATTGATCTTCCTGGACCCATTGAATTGAGCTTTGTTTGCACACCATTGAATCTAGATTATGCTCCTAAGATTATGACACTTGTCACTTATGCATTCACCTTTGATATCCTTTGAAATGTTTGAAACCCAATGGTTATTTCCCAAGGCTTTAACTTGGCATACCCATACACGTCTCTACTCTACTTGTTCAACTTTGAATGCTCATATCTTGAGATAGATAACTCATCAAGACATGAAATTTGTAGAGGATGATCAAGGCATAAAAAAACTCATGTCTATGTAATCCTTTGGCTCTGAGAGACCTCTTAAGTGAACTTATGAAATGTGTAACTAGACTAACCTATCCATTTTTGCATTACCTTTGATGATGGTCTGGTCCATCTTCTTCACTTACTTAAGTCATTTGATTATTTGGTCAATTAAAAACTCTACTCAACTGATCTATCCAAGATAAATCTTTATATGTAGGCCAAAATTGGCCAATAGTACCATCATTATACATTGCACATATTGGTTATTTGTATGACCAAGAACTATTGAGTATAAGGCTGGAGGACTTGGAGTGATTGGATTAGATGTATACCCAAGTAAGGTAGAGCCAATAGATAGAGAAGGCATATCATAAGTTATGGCATGGAAAGCATATTAAGAATAAGGTATTGACTAAAGGAGCCTTGGTCTTGCTATATGACTCCAAGTACCTCAAACACCTAGGAAATCTACAAATTAAGTGGATGGGCCCATATGTCATCCATAATATATTATAAATTGGTGCATGCAAGTGGCACATGTTGTAAAGTGAAATTATCCATGGGTATTTTAATGGCAACTAATTAAATCCTTATAATCAATAGGATGGCACTTGTAACATTAGACATAAACTTCCTGATCACAATTTAGTTGCGTTATGCTGACCTAAATAACACTTGGCACAAGTCAAACATTTCCCTATGTTTTATTTTTTTATTATTTTTGGGTGAATAAGTGATGCTTTGAGGCCTACCAATAAAATATTTTAATTCTTCCATGCATAAATCCAACTATGTGAGTTGAGCATAGATGGTTTCTAAATCACCTAAGGCTAGACACCTAAGTTATGGGCATGTGAAGATTGTCTGATTCAAAAAATAGGTGCATAAGATCCTCATGTGTAAGATTCAAGAAGTGAGGTACTTTTAGGCCCATATGAGAGTTATGCTAGGACTTCCATGAATAATACCAATTAGGTGAGTCGAGCAAGGTTACTTCCTAAGCACTTAAAGCCAGACACCTAAGTTTCTAAGGACATGGAGTTTGCCATACTTACACAAATATGAGTACCAAGTGACACAAGAGGCATACAAGATGTTAAGTGTTCATAAGATGAGAGAAAGGTGCACAAGATGATAAGTGCACAAGACACCTAAAGTGTGAAACACTAGAAGACTAGAGTAAGGGATTTGTATGGAGTAGGATAGGTTAAGGTAACAAATGAAAGTGTAGAGAAATTAACCAAGACAAGAAGGCATGCTTGAAATAAAAGTGCATCAGAAAGAGAAGATGGACATTTAGAGGCTGAATCATGTGCATGTGAAGCATTGTGTCCAAGTTGACATAAGGAAGGTGAAGGTCATGCCAAGTGAACAAAGTGTAGGAGAAAGATCATTAGGATGAGATGGAATCCACCTAAAGTTAGGCTAGAAGCGACCATTTGAAATACATGTCACTTCATCAAAAATACAATTAGGAGAATTTATTGAGGTGATGGTAGAAGCACAAAGATCCACATTAAATTCATGGGTGGTAGCGTATTATTGTGGATTTCACAAGTTTTTGCAAATTCTAAGAAATCTAGGTGTTGGCATGTCATTAATCACCTACAATTAAGAGGGTAGCTAAATTAGGGGTATAAAGTATTGATAGACCAATTAGTTTATGTTACAAACCTTAAATTAATTTGTACCCAAAATGTAGATTATAGAACTAGAGCCAAACTAGATCCAAAACAAATAAATGATACCAGAGTGAAACCTTGAGCACCCATAGATGCAAAAAATAGAATGATTGAATAAAAATGGGAATTATATTCCCTTTAAGATTGGCATAAAGAAGTGTGGGGCATGAATTTTGTGAAAATTAGAAAGCATAAAATTTGAGTGACACTGAGGCCACCATTAATGAGAAGAAAATATTGAGAGATAAATTCATAATCATAGACATCATGACTATGAGGAGTGCCAATAAACATTATAATCTTTAACAAATTAAATAGACTACACTTCAACATTAGCCAGTTCAGAATGGGAAAGAAAAATATGAGATTAGGTCCACCACAAATGTATAAAGATGCCAAATGAGCATGGATGATAGAAGAAATAACTAATACAAAGAAGAAAACACAGTCAGTGGAAGGGGTTAGCATCATAATATTTGATCCTAAGGTGCTAAAAAAGATGTCATATCAAGAAATGTAGTTTCCCATATGGGTTTTGGTAGGATAAAATTGGGCATATTTTGTGCATAATTGCTAACTAAAATAATACAACTAATACACCCCCAAAAATGTGTAAGATCTAACACAATATTGGGTGGTTGATATAGGGGCCAAAATAGAAGTAAGCATGACATTATTTTATGTCTCCATCCTAGATAGACTTATGACCACTAATGCAACTTAGCTCTATGAGTTACCATGTTTTGGGAATCTAGAGGAACTCATGCAATTCCTCCTCTCGCACATCCATGGAAACCATTTTTACTTTATAGGGAGGTGCATATGGTTATCAACAAGCCTAATTAGTAGAATCACTAGGCTCCAATACTCTAATGTAGACATCTATTGGATGATGGTGGATGATGCTAAAGTAGAAAGGGTTGAGAAACTCCTTGGGTACTACAAGGGAGGATTCACACTCCCTATAAAAGATATAAATTACCATAATATGAGGTAAATGGCATGCCCTATAATTTAAAAACTTTGACCTAATGAATGGTAGTTAAAAATAACCAAAGCCTACCTATGTATTACCCAACACATGAAGCATGGGGTCAAGTTTAACATAGAAAAAATTATTATTGAAGAGATGGTGAAGAACGTGCCTGAATTTCATATGATGGAAGAGATATTTAGATGGGGGTTAATGTTGATTTTAATTTTGATAAAGGAGGTCAACATTATTGATGGTGATGAAGATAACCTTTGGGTCTTCTCAATGCACATGGACTCCTTAACACTAAAGTACCATAACTTCACCTTCCCACCTACCTTCTCTTGTAAGTACAAGACCTGAGTGATGGGGTGGTGCACCCAATACATAGAGGCATTCAAGATGGACTGGTGCATCCTCAAGGAGATCCCTTAGAACATGTTCGAAATAGAAACCTTCACCATTATGTAACACTTTTTTATAGTTCACTTGCAACTCATAGATTATAACTGATAAGGCTGGTTGAAACTCACACATTTTCTACCAAGTACTTTAAGGATGCACTAAGGTTAATTCCTAATATGTAGCAACTCAACATCCTAGTGAAGGTCATAGATTTGGAAAGAAGTAGGTTATGACATAATAAATGCACCCAAGAGGAAAATATACCAAATATGAGGAAGATGACTTGAATCACACTGACTTCCATCCCCTCTAGAAGGAAGTAATACTCGATCAGATACACATGTTATACTATGAGATGAAACTAAGAAAAAAGGGTGTAGACCTTGAGGGATGATGATCTCCCCATGGATTAGTGATGAATGGAAGTCATTTCCTTTATTAGAGAAGAAATATCCCTATAAAAATCATAGAGAAACACTTGAATAACTTTAAGAGCACCTACGGTTAAGGATTGACTTTGACAAGGAATCCACCCCCTCAGCCCAAAGAAAAAACATGTGACCTTCTTGTCAGGGACTACTTCTAGAAATAAGGAGAAAAAGAAGAAGAAGAATAATTCCAAGGGGCCCATTAAAATTCACATAATAACCTTGGCAGATATGGAGGCATAAGAGGTGCATAAGGAAATGGAAGCACAAAAGGCATGTGAAGAGATGAAGGAGGAAGAAGTAGGGACAATAGTTTACATTGTATAAGAAGAATATTCAAGAAAAAACCCAATGATAAATAGGTTTATAAGGACCTCCAAGGTGGAAGTACTACTACACTTATATAAATAGAGAATCCATTAAGTGCCTCACCTAAAGAACCCACCACACAACCTCTGCAAATTGAGGAGGAAAAGAGAGAGGCATGCAGGAAATTGGGGATGGGCAAGGTAGAAATATTGAGGATGAT
The DNA here is from genome assembly GCA_037957365.1 of Torreya grandis. Classification (NCBI taxonomy): domain Eukaryota; kingdom Viridiplantae; phylum Streptophyta; class Pinopsida; order Cupressales; family Taxaceae; genus Torreya; species Torreya grandis. The sequence goes on along the minus strand of JARHVA010000374.1, from coordinate 4,700,067 downwards.
AGAAATAGAAAAGAAAAGGGATGCCATGAAGAAGAAAGGCATGACCCATAAGGATATTTATAAGGTTGAGGCTAAGGACAGGAAGGATAAAGAATAAAATTCCTTAGCACAAGGTAAAAAGAAGGCCAAAAAAAAGAAGGCCCAAGAAGAAAAGGCTAAGAAAGATAAGAAAGAGAAAGAGATTGTCACAAGCATGGAAAAAAGAAAATAAAGGAAGTAACAGAAAATGCACCTAGTACCCCCACTAGCATAGCAAAAAAAAATTCACTATAGGTGCACCGAAGTAGTAAAGGGGTTCCTAAAGAAAAGGAAGGTAATGTTGGTAGCTTGAAAGAACAAATGGAGAGCACTAAATAAACCCAAAATAAATAATAGGGTGAAGTTTTTGCCAAGGGAGAAGAAGTAGACAAAGGGGATAAGTCCAAATAATAACCCCTACATGAGCAAGAAGAATAAACCTCTAAGGAAAGCATCAAAGAGAGCAGTATCACTGATGAAGAGGAAGAAGAGAAAATAGATTTGGTCATCTTAGAAGAAGGTGTATAATTAAGCCTAAGAGAGAAGATATAGAATGGGTGAAATAATGATGATTTATATATGTTTGAATACATGACCTTAGAGCTACCACAACTAGGACATGCCAATAGTTTTAATTTTATTTTGAAAACTATATGGATGACCAACATTTTGAGGTGTTACAGAAGGCCATATTAGGCACAAATAAACTAGAAGAAGGGCATGATAGACTTCTCATAAATCCCCATGCCATGAACCCATTTAAGTTTACAAATGCACTCATCTAAATTGCCTTCAAAGTTGTGTGAAAGAATATCATCAATAATGTTAGGGCATAAAAATGGAAGAAAATAACCTTAGATGTATAAGAGGAAGCAAAGGCCATGAATTTTAAGTGGCAACAACTTATTGAGTGTATAGAGGAATCTAATCCAACCCTCTTGTATGGAATTGATACTTTGAACCTCTTAGAGGTTGATAAGGTATGCATGCTAGTGGAGTAGATGCTCCCAAGATTGAAGGTAGAGCTAGTACAAGAAGGAGAGGAGGGTCCATGCACCATGTTAAAAAGGGAGTTAGATTCAAAAATAGAAGAGATGGAAGACCTATTTTCAAAACTTCAAAAGGGTGTAGATGTAACTGATGCCATCTTCTATAACTTCTCCAACTAGGTGTAAGTCATAGGCATGCACCTCAAATAGGCAAAGGGGGAAAAGGAGGAGATGATGGCATAGGTATACAATACAAATAAGTTGGAGTATACCCAAATAATGTGTAAGGTCAATTCCTTAAGAACCCATATCAAATATTTTTTATATAGCCTAGAATCACTCTTTTTCACCTTGTAGACCAAGGACTATGAATAAGGATAAATCCTAGATGAGGGATTGATAAAGGCTAAGTCAAACCTCAAGGCCTTCCAAAAGGAATTAGATCAGATAGATGTACTTTCAATCAATGCCACCTCCATGGAGATAGATAGTGTCATTGAGGAACTCAAGATCACTATCAAGGGATTTGAGGACTTCAGTGCTAAAATTAAGGAGAGCATGCTTGAGTTTTGCATGATAAAAGCATTGAAAGACTAGTCCAGGGGTGGACTAGCAATTTTGTATGGGGTAATGTTGGTCCCCTTTTTTGGCTAAGTATGGATCCATGCCAACTCAATATATATCTCAATGCAAGGAAATCACTTGTTATTGTTTTCATTTTGGCATATTTTGTGCCAAATGGAGGAATCATCATAGACCTAGTGCCAATTGATAGGTGGTTACTTGGTGCCTAGTTTTTAGGGCATCTTCTTAAGTGGCTACACATGTTAAACATAATGGAAATGGTACAAGGTGATGGAACTAACAAAATTATCAACCAAGGATCGACCTCAACATCCAACATGCATCCTCTACCCTAGAATGATGTTGTTCCTATCTGTTATAAAGATTAGCTCAATTTAGTGAGCTAGAGAGATGATTCTGATGTAGCAAAGCCCTACAAAATCAGTTCCAAACATAATGACTTGACCACTATTAAAACCTAGGATTAGTATGGATGCCTTTGAGGATCCACATTATATTTCCCATGCTCACATGTGAGACTCTAGGCTATTAGTAGCTTTAGATGAACATCTTCTCTATTTCACTATTATGCAATCTATTTACTTGAACCTTGCTTAATAAAAAATGGTGTTGCACCTAATTGAGTATTAATTTGGTATATGTGTTTATGGTAATATTCTTCAAATGTGAAATAAATTAAATAGTTACAATAGTGTAATTTAAATATATGAATGTTCTGGTAAGCTAATTCATGTTTCAGGTCATTAATGGCATCCTTATGTAAAAGATGATGTTAGCCTACTTTGAAGAAATGGCCAAGTATAGATAAGAACTTGTGCCCAGTGATGAACCTAGTATGAACTTTATCTAAGGCATTCCATTAACCCCTCAAGCACTGGATGCTGCTAATATTAGTGAAATAAAGGCTTACACCCTTAAGATAATATAACCAACCCAATATAAACTTGTGCCCTTATAACCATAAGTAGATTCCCCAATAGGCTCTGTGCCCGTAGACTATCAACCTAGCCCAAAATTGGCTTGTGCCAATGAACCTAATATTGTTTTTATTGAAATAACCAAGAACTATGAAGAATGAGTTCCACCATGGCACAACTAGCCTAATGCGGCCCCCAATTCTTTCTCTATTGCGCTTTAGGTGAGCGCATAAGGTTTACACCTTATATGAATTAATGACAATGAAGTCAAGTGATAAATGTTGAGAACTAAAAGAACATACCTTATTTTTTCCTAGTTTCAATGAATTAATAACTAACTTGGAACAACTAGATAAGTACTAGATAGAGTAAATTAATTAAAACCCAACTTTTCTACAACATGGTGCTAGTGTCCTTATTATGGTGATAGTGTTCAGTTAGTAGAACACTAAGGATGAAGGACCAAGATTGGGAAATGAGGGTCTAGGAATAATTTGGATATGATTACGGATGCTTTTGGTCCACACAAAGGCTATATAAGTGTGATAATAAGATATATGATAGGTTTATGGCTAAGTAGGGATATTTAGTCTCAAGTAACACTCTTAGCACTCAAATACCACTTTTGGGTGGTTACATACAACTCCAATTACTGACCCATTTTTACTCTTACTCATATGTTTATTTCTTGGTGGCACAAATCTAGGTTTTTAAACTTCAAAAAATTATACACAAGTCTCCATAAAGTTTTATAAGATCAAATCAACATAAAAATACCTAACTATCACTGTCACACTTGATTTTTTTGAAAGTTATAATTTTCCACAAAAAGATAGAATAGACCAAAAGGGATAATAATGGAAATAACTCATTACTCTACTAGGAATTCATGTCTATCAAGGTAATAAGGCACAACTTCCAAGATATTTTTGGGTTCTTTACATTTTGTTTATTTCAACATTTTATTTTCTTATGTAGTCACTTGATGATTCAAAAGCTAAGTTCATCTCTCTTTTGCATAGTTTAGCCTTCTTGATTTGGTTTCAAATTTTTTTTAGTCATTTATATTTATTTTTTTGTTTAAAATTATATTTACAACACCTTGTATTATTCTATTCAATTTATCTAATTTAGGATTAATTTTAATATTAATTACAAATTAGATAAAACATAAGATACACCCATAATAATTTTGTAATTGCTATCAGAAAATAATCTTATAACATTACCTAATGTTGTCAGTAAGATTACACCCTTGAGGCAAAAGAGTTTTGAACTTGCCTCATCTATTTGATATAATGGAATCACCTCTAGGTGTGGGTAGCCTAATAGATGAGGTGAATCTCTAATTATGGGGCTAGCTCCCTTGCATCATCTATGATCATACTACTAAGCCTACTAGTTTTATCAATGAAAAGGGATAGAATGGACTTGAAAATAACCCTAAGATATAGGAGGTGATGCACTAGTATGTTATGTCTCCTCTAATTGATCCTTAAATAACAGTTATGGATAAAATAAAGAGTGATTTCTAACACACTCTCTCCAAAAGACTCCTACACATTAGTGCTTCACATAGAGGCCATTCTAACTACCTATAACCTAAGGGTGATGAGTTAAAGGTCTGATAAAAGACACTAACAGTCATTTTCCACTGTGATCACAAGCAAAATCATTTTCACACACCATGTAACCTTTATAGGATAATCCACTAGTATATAGGTGAGATAAAAGGACCTATAAAGGGAGAAAATATCAACCACTTATATAAATCACAAAATCATGAACACACTAAAGACTAGTATGGATAAGGATAAATTAGTCCATATATTAGCTCTAGGATGTAAGATACAAATGAGTAGAAATTTCTCATACCCAGTAGAGGGATCATTATAATGTATTTTGAAGCCAAATTTATAGAACATGAGAGAGAGAGAGGAATAATATTACCATAATGATCATAATTCATCCAATAAATAGTTACAAACATTAATGAGGGGTAGAGATAGCTCCATAACTATCCCCATGCATTGCCTTGGTGAGATAGTGGCCTTCAATGACTTTTGGGCATAAAAGTATGGTGGATGGCTTATTTTTGGTTATAATTAACTCCATAAAGGCACCATTCTCCTTTAAATTTATCCATTACTCCTTTACATGTAATAAGATTTCATGCATCTATTATGGGAAGGTAGTTACTTATTTGAACATACCCACTACTCACCTAGTTACCTCCCTTCATGCCATTCATATCCCATTCAATGAATTTATCACTCTAGTGAGTGAGGGAACTAAGAATTAGACATTTTTAGGTGTTTTTTTAGCTTTATAGTGATCTTAAATGTTTATATAGTGATGTTTCTACCTTATACAACATTTTTACCATGTGAACAAACCTACAACATCTTCTTCCCAATGCAAATGAGGTTACCTTTCTTAATTAGCTCCAACTATACTCATTAGGCTTGATTTAGCCACTATAGTAATTAAATAGTGATTTTTTGGAGACCATTATATCTATTCATAGGCCCAAGAGGCCTCTTGATCCACTTAGAAGCTCAAACATACCTAGGAACCATGAAAATGGTCCCAAAACCAAACATTATAATCCATTTTCCTATAAATTATGCTTCACACATACTACCAAAAACCATTTAAAAATTACCATGAGATCTATGGAGATCACCAAATTCATTCCAAGGTCAAAAAATTTCATTTTAAGGCATTAAGAATCTAATTTCCTCCATCGGGTCCTATTCTAGGTTTAACAAGGGTTTTAGGTAGTTAACATTATTAGGGATTGTTCATAAAGAAAAAATAAATAAACATTAAAATAACACCATAAATATTTAGTATTTAGATCCTAATAATCACTCCAATAACCACTTATACCCATGAAACTAATCATGCAAGTACCGAGTAGAAAACTATGCTCTCTTGAACTCTTTCACAATGCATAATAGGGTTTTGGACTACCCCCCCTCCTTAAGGATTATTCATAGCATGCAGGACCATAATAAAAAAAAAATTCCATGTTTTGGAGGTAATATACCTTACCCAACTCCTAAAATATCCATTTTACTCCATTCACATCTTCCATAGAGTTTTGAGCTTCTTAAGACTACCTCTTGGGCCTACAGGAATGTGTGTGAGACTGAGAAGGAATTTTTTTCACCAAAACCCATCAAAATGTATTTAATGGCTATAAAATACTATAATAATGTATAAAATAATATATATAATTTTTATTAGTGATACCCAATATTTATTTACCTTTCAAAAGGTCTAACAACCTACTTTTCATAATTTGAGGGTTTGTAGGCCATTAGGTCAGTTTGGCCCTAATCGCCTTGTTTGGAGTTTGTATTTAAATTTACAAGGATAAAATATTTATGAAAACTTATCATATGGATCCTAATTCCTTCCATTCTCATATAAAACTAATTTTTAATGAAATATTTCATATTGTCTTCACACTTTTACAAATAGACTTGAAGCTCTCTATTAGGTCTCTAGGTGCACACTCTATGTTCCTTAAATAAAAAACACTCACAATGAATTATATGATTATTTTATCTTTTATTAAATATAATTATAACCTTATATAGTACTCCAAAAAATTTATCACACCTTAAAAACCTCAAACTCACCTTATAATACACATTCCCCTCAACTTGCTTAAATAGGCATGTATGTGACTGCCTAGGCTTCCTTGACTGCAACCTTGAGGATGGGTTTCCTTCAAAAAGATATGGAAAATTAAAGGTTTTTTAAATTAATATTAGGTTCATATATACTCTTCCTAACTTTATTCAAACATCCTTATCACTTTACTAACACCTAACCTATACTTTTATCTTTAAACTACCTTTAATCAAGCCTATAGGTCTCTATTTGAGGCTTAGCTATGTGATTAACACAAGAGAGTCACTTTGAAGTGATAATTAAAATAAAATAATTTATATTATGATGTGATAATTTATTGGAGATTTTAATAGTTAAACGTAGGATTTTTGTGATGCTTATAACCTCAAACAACTATTACTAATGTGCCTTTTGTTCTTATTAACTGTGCCAAGCCTATAAGTGATTACTTGGCATAAGTTCCTCTTCTTTATTATGGTTATGAATTTATTATAGTATATTTGAATCACCATTAACTATTAGAGAGTGATTATTTTCTCTCCTTAATTCTCTCTATGTCTTTTATTCATGTATAATGGCATGATCAACCACTTAGTCTTCACTTTATTCACACAGTCCACCAAGTGCTTCATAAACTCATTATTATGAGATGATCAAAACTTGGATTATGACCTATACCATTTCATCATTATTAATGGGATTTTTATGAGACTTTGAATAGGATTTATTGTCTCTAAACTCATGTTGTCTTCTTAAATACCAAATTGCCTATTGAACTACCTTGAGCCCTACTAAGTTACCTATGTGTGGCTGAGTGCATGTTTACTTTCTTAGAATGATCTTGATTTACTCAAACAAGCCTATTGAGGAATTTTATTCAAGTTACATTAATAATCCATTATCAAGAGGGACAAATCTCCACTGATCTCTTAAAATCAAAATTCCCAAGGGCACCAAGAATCTCCTTTAGACTCCACAACATTGTTAGTCTCTCAAATAGGTCTCTTTAACTATTTTAATGTCTCTTTTGTTTACCATAACGACTAAATAGTTCCAATATTATCATATCATCTAAAAAACTTGTTCAAACATTTCAAACCTTTAATCCATTACACATCCTGGTTCTTTTGTTTTTGTCTACCATTGTAATGAAGATCACTCCATGTGTGGCAGTCATACTCAAGTCTAAGACTTGAAGTAGGTTGAGTGTTCACTTGGTACACAATCAATGACTTATGAAATTTTAGATGATTTTAAAGAATCCATCATTACAACATCAAACTATGACCCATCTCTTGTATACATTGGAGACCCTAAAATATCAAGAAACTAATTGTCCTCAACCTATAGCTGCTTTAGAATAAAGATTCCTTATTTCCTTGAACTCACACATGCCATCCAATGATGAAGAGTGAAGTGGAAGGACTATAAATAATTATATAAGACATATTAAACCACCAATTTCATCAACCAATCTAAGAATGCATTGAAATTATTTAGAAGTAAACCCTGTGTAGATGTAGAAGACAAACTTGATTCCTTAGGTTCTTAGCATTTATTCACAAATAATATAGTTTTGGTATAATAACCAATGCTAAGGATTCGAATGCCATTATACCCCTTCATTTTCCTAATATCTTAGCCTCTAACTCTCTTCCTCCTATATGAACTGATGCAAAACTATTGACCATTCTGGGACTACCAAGAGACTGATGGAGAAAAGATGTAGGTTTTTGACTTTTTTTGGCTTATGAATCATGGATTATATTATATAATTCCTAAAATGTGTCCCTCATGAAATGTTTGACCTTATATAACTCTGACCTAACCACACTAAGCTATATATGTCTTGATAACACCTTCAAAACCTCTTTTCTTTGCATTTTTTCATGATTGAAATCTTGGGAATCCATTAGAGACCAAAAGGAGGGAAATGAGAAGTCATATACACTTTAAAACTTTAGGGTACAGATGGAATGAAGTTTAAAGGTCACTTTTCAAGTGTGTGGGGACATTTTATGGTGAATGAATGATGTTTTACCCCTAAAAATAAAACCCTTTGTTATGGCTTTATAATGATAATAAGACCTTTTCGAAACCTTTTACACTTGATGGTGGCTAGATGATGTCATAGGGGCCATATTAACCCTATGTACATGGTTTGAACACCATTTTAAGGCAATATATACATGATATTAAATTTAATATAAATTGAATAATTTACCTTAAAATTTGCTAAAAAACCTTAAAATATGCTAAAGGATTTAAACAAAGTTATCATTCTCTCCTCATACTAGCCCCAATCCTTCTAATTTTGACATATTCTACATTTTATTGGCATGCTTAAAAGGACACATGACTGGTCATGGAATGCAACACCATAGATCATCCTATTGTGAGTGATTTTGTATCATGAAGACTACACTAAGGCTTATTTCAAACCCTTAGACATAATCAATACAATATGAAATATTGACACAAGTTTAAACAAGGTGAAATGATATCTACTATAGAACTTCTTTGACATAAGCACACCACATAAACATGTTGCCTATGATCCTCATGATAATTGATTCTCTTTTAGACTCCATGACAAGTAAAAGTTGGTTCTTTTGAGTTTAAGGGGAGAAATACATCAACATCATTGGTGACTCCTAAGGATTGACCTATCTTCTAGTCAAGAGAACCAATTATCTCATTATTTAGGTGAAGGACTCACATATGACCATCATGACTCAACTGAGATAACCTCTTTATTTGGAATGATAATCAGAACTAGCACCCTATAAGCTTTTAAGGATTATAACAACCTCACCACTCATAACAAGGACACAAAAAGCAAATTAACACCTAAACACCTATGAAAATAATAAGGTAACAAATAAACTAACTAACATAGTTTCTATGCAATAGCACTTGGAGACAAGGAAATGCACGCCTAATATACTATGTACAAGGACAATAGATTAAAATTACCTAACCTAAATCAAATGAGACTTATCTGAAGTCACATGTACCCCATGCAAGTATGTTATCATGTGATTGATAGGGGTAAACAAAATCTAATTTGGTAGGTTACTCATCTGACATATTAACCCTCAATAATGGTTCCTTGGTCATGGATGCCACTTTATTTTATGTTCCTTGGATTGCCAATATAGTCTATTTACTTTGAAATATGTCAATTGAATTAAGCACACCCTCCATACTGACATAACCTTATAATAACTCATCAAAACTTATGAAATATTCATCAAGATTAGTCTAATTAGGAAGAATCATGTCAGCTATAGGATTATAAGTACTCATAGGGTGTTCCTCAAATTGTATTAGTAAGCTATATACTTCTAATTCTTCAAAAATATTAAAGTGTTGCTATCATGTCTAGTCTAAGTCCTCCTTTGGCTCTAATTAGATAAATAAAATGACATATTTTGACATACCTGACTAATCTTGTCCTAATATAACCTCTAATGTGTCCCTATTTTGCACTTTAGTGGTATCTAGTTTGCTTATATTTTAAAACTCTTGAATGATGTCAAATTACTCTTGCCACATCTCATCATTAAGTTTCCTTTGAGGTTCCTCCAAGTTATATAAGATGATATATTTTCCTTGAATGTAATATGTGTTCTAATTTTATCCTTACACCTAATCACAATTGTTGATTCCATAACATTCTCTTTCCCATTCATCAAAACAAAAATTATGAATCTTCTCTATTGGTGTAATAGCCTCATAATGAGTGATATCTATTTATTTATCAAGCATAAGGTTTGGTATTATTGAATCCTCTTCAAATATGTAAAAATAATGTAAACCTAAAAATTTTCCATAGTCATATGAATCAAGATCATAAAAACCTTTAGCATCTCCATCATTTTCTTAAATTGGATGGTAAGGGTTGGTATGATTGCCTCCTCCTCATGCATATAATATATCCCTAATCCTACTTACTCAATTATCTTGTAAGGACCATATCCATGGTTATCCATCCCCCAATCATAAAGAAGTAGGTTTGATATGCCCTTAAGTGGCACAAGTGGCTTTTGATCATTAGGGTTCTCATCTTCATCAATAATAATGTAGTTGAAATTTGATAGATTAGGTATGTAGGGATATATATAAAACCTAGAGATATGCTCAAACCTAATGGTAAATTTGGTCCCATACCTAGTTCTAAATACCATATAAGACCAATTAGATGATAAGTATCCTCATATCTTAACAATGAAGTCTTTAGATAAATATAAATGAAAATAGGGGGGTAAATCAACCATAAAAAAATCTTAGGATATGGTGCAATTGGGACAAGAAGCTAAGATCAGTTTTAGGTCCTTAAGTACACCAACTATTTTAGTAGGAGACCCATCTAGTTACAAGACTCCTTTAGAATTAGGCTCATATTTTAACCCCAATTTATGTTCTATTGACTTTGGAATGATATATGTACTTGCCCCACTATCTATCATACAATTATGTATTAGGCAATCTCATATTATGATAATAAGATAAAAGGTAGGGGATTTATTTACCTTGGTTGGGGTTTATTATGTTGACTAGTGTTGGTTAAGACTACACTTTCTTTTTCTATCTATTTGACTAATATGTTGAGCTTTTACAACTCTTCTTAAAGGTCTTTCTACCCTAGAATGAGAAATGTTCCCCACATTGTTATGGTGGCATGAGCCTTCTTCATCTAGTCTATAATTTTGATGTGAGGGATAAAAAACTTTGACTATAATTTAGGAGTAGTATAAAAACTTAGAACTTGAGCAAAATGAGGTATGAATAGACCCATATGATTTTTACCCTTCTCATTCTGACCCTTTTCAATTGGTGAGGATTTAGGAGCTATATCTTGCTCATTAGTCTTCTAAGGTGGTTTATAAGGTGAAGGAGTTATTATCCCTACCTCTGAGTCACAACTTATTACCCTTATTTTATCCCTTATATTGGCTAAAATAGGATTATCCACCTTAATTGTACCTCCAAGATTCTTGAATGGACATTGTCCAAAAGGGCTTTCTCCTTCTTGAAAGTTTAAAAATGTAGCCTCTAACTGTGTCTACTCTCTACCCATTTCTTATTTATTTGGAAATTCAGATTGAGTCATGAAAGGGACTTCTCCATGTTGCACAAGAGGAACTTCTTTATGTTGTGTAAGAGGACTCTGATTATTTTGCATAAGAGGAACTTAATTATGTTACATAAGAGAATATTTATTATCACCTTGAATTAAGCTGATTGTTTTTTAAAGAGATTTTACCTAATGTGTATACCATTGGTCCTCTTAAGCATAGTTATTTTGAGTGGGAACTAATTCTCTAGAAGTGTTAGCAGAGTTAGGATTGAAGCTATTATATGGCCTTTCATGAGTGAACTACCCTTGATCTTGAGGATTGGATTGGTATGGAGGTCTATTAAACTAATAATATTGATAATGATCTTGATCAAGAGCTTGATAGGGTCTATGGGGTGGAATTTTTTTCCTCTCTAAGGCCACTATCTTGTTGATTTGTCCTTTGAGCAACTTTTCAAGCTTAACCAACCTATCTACCTAACTAGTATCCACATATTCATTATTGGTTGGTATAGGTATGGGTCAAATGGTAGGTATAAGAGGTTGTATCTTTGGGAATAATGGAATGAGGGTTTTTGGTATGAGTTTTCCTAATTTAATGAGATATTTTTATGCCCTTAGTGCCACTTTATAGGCATTAAGTAATGTGTGTCCACCCATTAACTGTATCATGGTTACCACATCAAAATTGAGGGATCTCAAATCGTATAAGAAGGAATAATTTAGGGTGGGATTAACTATTTTTGGGATATTATCCCAATTTTTTTTAACCCTGTAATTAAAATCCACCATAAACTATTAAGGATATCTTTTAATTGTGGTTAATTATTCTATTAGGGATAAGTGGTCACTTTTATCTTAAAAATTCTTACATAGGTGTTCCCCAAACTCATACCAAGTATTGATGGAGGTAGGTAATATACATATATACCATTTAAGTTCCTTTCCTCTCATGGAGGTAGTTAGAAACCTCATTGTTACATTTTCTTGAGTCACATTATGCATTGAACAAATATTTGTTATGTCTATAATGTGTTCAACAAGAGTGGTAGAGTTTTTTCCTATGAAGTATGAGAGGATTTTGAGTTCAATAATAGGTATATAATCAAATTGGTTTAAGTTCATAATTCTACCACCATTTAATGGTACAAAGGCTTGGTTTATTAGTTTAGCCATTGGAAATGTAGGAGTTACAGTAGGGATATGTTAAATAGGATTAGGAGGAGTAGGGGATGTGAGATATGGATTAAACTTGGGTTACCTCTTCCTTCTATAAAAATTCAAAGGTAAATAAACAAGTTCATATTACTTACCCTTGGATGAATACCTTTTGATGACATTTGGAACGAATCTTGGATGCTAATCTTCCTTGAAAGTGTTTGAAGCTCCTTGAGGCCACCAAATGCTAAAAGTAAGTGATTTAACCTCTTTAAATTTTGGTCCCACCAAGCATGCTATAAAATTTTATCATCTTGGATTTCACCCTTAAGGCAAATAAGTTTCAAATTTTCCTCATCCAGCTGATATAATAGAATCACCTTTAAGTGTGGGTAGCCTAATGGATGAGGTGAATATCTATTTTTAGGGATAGCTCCCCAAATGCATCATCTATGATCAAACTACTAAGCCCACTAGTTTTATCAATGAAAAGGGATAGAAGAGAATTTAAAATAAATCTAAGATATAGGAAGTGATTCACCAATATGTTATGTCTCCTCTGCTTGATCCTTCTACAACACTTATGGACAAAACAAAGACTGATTATTGACACAATCTCTTTAAAAGACTCGTACATATTAGTATTTCACATGGAGGCCATATTAACTACCTATAACTTAAGGGTGATGAGTTCAAGGTATAATAAAATACACTAATAGTCAGCTTCCAATGTGATCACACGCACAAGAATCTTCACACACCATGTAACCTACATAAGAAAATCCACTAGTATTTAGGTGAGATATAAGGACCTACAAAGGGAAAAAAGATCCATCACTTATATAAATCAGAAAAGCATGACCACACTAAATAATAGTATAGAGAAATATGAATTAGACCTTATATTAGCTCTAGGTTGAAAGATACAAGTGGGCATAACTTTATTGTACCTAGCAAAGGGATCATTACAATGGCTTTTGAAGCCCAATTTATAGAACATGAGTGAGAGAGAGAGAGAGGAAGAATGTGGTGAGAAATGGTGTAGAGAGGCCATTATTACCATCATTCATCTAATAAATAGTTACAAACATGAATGAGGGGTAGATATATCCCCATAACTCTCCCCATGAATTGCCTTGGTGATATAGTGGCCTTTAATGCCTTTTGGGTGTAGAAGTATGGTGGATGGCCTATTTCTAGTCATAGTTGACTCCATGAAGGCACCATGCTCTTTGAAACTAATAAATTACTCTTTGATATGTAATAATAGATCATGCATCTATCTGGGGAAGGTATTTACTTTTTTGAACATGACCAATACTTGTTTGGATGCCTCTAATCATGCCATTCACAACCCATCAATGCATCTATCACTCTAATGAGTGAGAGACTTAATACTTATACATTTTTAGGTGTGTTTTGAGCTTGGTAGTGATTTTAAATTTTTATACCATGATGTTTCTACCTTATAAATACTTTTCACCATCTGAACAAACTTAAAACATCATTCTCTCAATGTAAATGAGGCTACCTTTCTTAATTGACTCAAAGTTTGCTCATTAGGATTAATTATGCCACTGTAAGAATTCACTATTGATTTTTTTAGACCATTATATATCTTCATAGTCCCAAGAGGCATCCCAATCCACTTATAATCTCAAACATGCCCAAGAACCATGAAAATAGTCCTAAAACTAGACATTATAAGCCATTTTCCTATAAACTTTACCTCACATGTGCCACCAAAAACCATTTCCATATGACCATGAGACTTTTGGAGATCAAAAAAGTTATTAAAAGGTTAAAACTTTAAATTTAAAGACATTAAGAATCACATTTCCTCCATCAAGTCTTGTTCTGGGTTTAATAAGTGTATTAGGTAGTTAACATTATTAGGGATTGTTCATAAAGAATAGATCCATAACCTTTAAAATAATACCAAAAATCTTGAGTAGGTATAGAATAATAATCAATAAAATATCCAATTAGATCCATGAAACTAATCCTATAATTACCAAGGAGAAAATTATGTTCTCTCAAGCTATTTCATAATGCAGAATAGGGTTTTGGATTACCCCTCCTTAACAATTATCCATAGCATGTAGGAACATGATCAACAAACCAATAACATAAGTTAGAGGTAATATACCTTACACAACTCCTAATTAATCCATTTTACACCATTCACATCTTCCATGGATTTTTGATCTTCTTAAGACTGCCTCTCAGGCTTGTAGGATTGTATGTGAGATCGATAGAGAGGATTTTTTGGGCCAAAACCCATAAAAATGTATTTGGTGGTTATAAAATCATATAATAAGGTATAAAATAGTCTATATCATGGTTATAAATGATCCTCAATAATCATTTAACTTTAAAAAGGTTTGGCAACCTATTTTTCATAATTTGAGGTTTGTAGGGCATTAGGCCAGTTTGGCCCTAATGGCCTTATTTGGAGTTTTTATTTATCTTTAAAAGGTTAAAATATTTATGAAAAATATTTATAGGTATCCTCATGAATTTAATTCTCATATAAAATCAATTTACAATGAAATAATATTTCATATTGTCTTCACACTTCTAATGATAGACTTGAAGCTCTCTATTAGGTTTGTAGGTGCACAGTCTAAGTTCCTTGAATAGAAAACACTTAAAATGCATTATATGATTATTTTATATATTATTATAGATAATTATAACCTTATATCATACCCTAAAAAAATTCTCACACTTATAAAACCTCAAACTCACCTTAATATACACATTCCCCTCAACTTGCTTAAATAAACTTGTATGTAACTACTTGGGATTCCTTGACTACAACCTTGATGATGGGTTTATTTCAAAAATATTTAAAAACATTAAGGTTTTTTCAAGTAATAATAGGTTAATATATACTCTTCCTAACTTTATTCAATCTTCATTATCACTTTACTCACACCTAACTTGTACATTCATCTTTAAACTACTTACAATCAAACCTATAGGTCTCTATTTAAGGATTAGTTATGAGATTAACACAAGAGAGTCAATTTGAGGTGATAATGAAACTAAAATCATGTATAATACAATGTGATAATTTAATGGATATCTAAGGAGTTAAACATAGGCTTTATGTGATGTTCATAACCTCAAACTACTATTACCAATGTGCCTTTTGTTCCTATTGACTATGTCAGGCCTATAGGTGATTACTTGGAATAAGCTCCTCTTCCTTCTTGTGTTTATGAATTTGACCAAAAATGACCTAGTATATAGTGATTATTTCCTCTCCATAATCCTCTTTATGTCTTCTAGTCATTCATAATGACATGATCAACTACTTAGTCTTCACTTTGTTCACATAGTCTACTAAGTGCTTCATAATCTCATTTGTATGAGATGATCAAAACTTGGATCATGACCTACACCATTTCATATTTATTTATGGAATTGGGATGATAATTTTAAGAGGATTTCTTTTTTATAAACTCATTTTGTCTCCTTAAATCCCAAATTTCTTATTAAACTACTTTGAGCCCTGCTAAGTTGCATGTGTATGGTTGAGTACATGTTTGCTTTCTTATAATGATCCTGATGTCCTCATAGAAGCCTATTGAGGAATTTTATTCAAGTTACATGAATAAATAATTATTATGATGGATCAATCTCCATTTATCTCTTGAAATCACAACTCCTAAGGGCACTGAAAATATCCTTTAGACTCTACAAGGTTGTTAGTCTCCCAAATAGGTATTTTAAACTATCTTGATGTTTCTTTTATTTACCATAATGCATCAATTCTTAAAATATTATCATAGGGTATACACACCCTATTCAAACCTTTAATCCATTACACATCTTATTCTTTTGATTTTTTATACCATTGTAATGAAGATCACTCCATGTGTGGCAGTTATACTCAGGTCTAGGACTTGAAGGAGATTGAGTGTTCACTTGGTACATAATCAGTGACTTGAGAAAGTTTTGATGAGTTTAAAGAATACATAATTATAACATCAAACTATGACCCATTTCTTTCATGCATTGAAGAACCAATTGTCCTCAACTTATAACTAATCCAAAATGAAGACTCCTTATTTCCTTGAACTCACACATACCATCCAATGATGAAGATTGAAGTGAAAGGACTGTGAAGACTCAAAAAAGACATATAAAACCACCAATTTTATCAAACAATCTAATAATGCATTAAAACCATTCAAAATTTGACCCTATGTAGATGTAAAAGATAAATTTGACTACTTAGGTTCTTAGAATTTGTTCATAAAGAATAGGGATTTGATCTGAGAACCAATGCTAAGGATTAAAAGGCCATTAGACCCCCTTACTCTTCCCAATAGATTATCCTCTAACTCTTTTCCTCCTATACAGAGTGATGCAAAACCATTGACCATTTTGGGGCTACCAAGAGGTTGATGGAGAAAAGACATAGGTTTTTGATTTATTTTGGCTTTTAAATCATGGATTCTCTTCTATGATGCCCATAATGAGTCCCCCATGAGATTTATAACCTTATCTAACTTTGACCTAACCATGTCAATATGTACATATCTTTAGAACACCTATAAAACCTCTTTTCTTTGCATTTTTTCATGATTGTGATCTTGGGAACTTGACCAAATTTGACCCTACAGGTCAAATTAGGACCCCTATAGGTAAAAACTTGAATTTTAGGTGTTTTATGGGTCTAATATATATTCATTAAAGTGTAATATAGGTCATTTAGTGTGATTTCATGTTATATTAGCCTTGGTCATTAGTCTTATTATCCAACATGTCATTTTGAGTCATTTTGAGGTCAAAAAGGGGGAATTTAATGAGTTTTAAGACCTCATATATAAATTTTAAGGTTTAAAGTTATTTAATGCCCCATATGTCCTCTTATGTCTCAATTAATTGTTACTAATTGAAAAGTGGTAGGCTATTAAAAAAGAGGTAGTTTTCTAGAAAAAAGAGGAGTTTTCTTGAGTTGTATGGACTTGTATAGAATTATAAAATTGAGGAAATTTTATTAGTGTCCCTTGGTCTTCCAAACACTTTTTTTAGTGATCAATTTGATTATAATCTCAAAAAAATGAAGAAAACTGATTATCTCTCCTTCCACTAGGCTTGGCAAGTAAAAGTAGTGTTCAAGTTTGTACTTGGTACAGACAACAATAAAGGTTTGAGGAAAAATTATATTATGGGTGTATTATAAACTCATTCAAATTACATTTTATGTTTGTTTTCAAAGGAATGGTGGTTTGAGCTTTATTAAATATCCCTAAGAAGTTGACCTTTCTAGTTTTCTTACTAATCTATGCATCTTATAGGTTTTGACTTATTGTGGAAAAATATATAAAATTCACTTTCTTAGGTTTATCCCAAATGATTTTGGATGTACCCTATAGTTACCCCCATTCTTGGTTTCATGTTTCAAGGTGTTGTGATGGCCAAATCATCTCAAGTTTGTAGACTGCTCTCTTTTGGGATGACAGGCCAATTTTCCACCATTTTTAGATCCTCATGCTTTGTCACTAATTCCATGGGGTGTAAATAAGTACATTTTAATTTTTTAAATGTTTTATTAACCACTAACCTTTCTAGGCTCATTATCCAATCATTATCTCCATGAAGTTACAGTCATAAGTCACCATACAATCAATCTACTATATGACTATCATACTAGTCAGTTAGGTGCCTTTAAGGGGGTTTAACTTTGAAAATGAAGCACAAAACTTATCTTAGGACTTGAATCAACTTTATGTTTCATTTTATAATCATTTAAAGGATAAAAACATCATTTAAACTCATAAAACATGCATATACCCATGGTTTTCCTCCACTACCAGGTCTGCAACATTATAAGTGCACCTACAGGTATCATTTATGAGTGAGCACATGGGAAGAAGGTTTAGGACTGGGTTGATGTCTTTTAATTTTAAAATAATCCATTTTATAACTTGGTGAGAACCTATAATAGATCACAATCACCTATGTTAGTCATAATATCCAAGTTTCCTTCATTACCTATATGCATGATATTGTCCACCTACAAGTGTCTTGACAGAGATGTAAAGGTACCTGTATTAAAAAATGGGAGAATCATGAATATTTTTTTAGAGTTATAGTATGTTATGTTAATAAAGGTAGACTAATTTAGGTTTCAGGTTGCCAATTTGAAGTGGATAAACCTTCAAAACATGAGAAGATAGGTTCAGGGACATTTTCCCTAAAATAGGAAAACAAAGGTCTAGGGGCTTTTATGAATAACATATGACATGGATACAAGAGATTTTGATGCATCCAAATTATTTTGTCTCATAACCCCTACATGGGATAAAATAAATGCAAAATATGGAGGGATGAAGAGTAAGGGAAGACAATAGTTTATCTCTTCAAAATTTCCATTTGACACACTAAATTTTATCACTGTTATCTATAGAATTTGAGTGATTGAGTGTCATTGCTTTGCAAGGTGATAGTGTATAAGGAAGTGTTCATGGTATATTTTATTTAATAGTTACAATAAACCTAATAATTTTAAATTTATATCCATAGAGGTCAAGACATAAGGTATACCCCTACATGTCTACCTATAGGTCTTTTTGCACCACAATATGCACCTATGGGCTGGCTGTAGGGTCACCATGGAGGATAAGCTTGATACCTTTGGTAATATATTTATTTCAAAGAATGATAGGTAATTTTAGGTAAAAAATGGTTTGGGGAAATTCAATAATTGTTAAATTCTTGTCTTCAAGGCCTAGATCAGATGAAAAACACCTACAGGATCCTATAGCCACTGCAGATGATTGTAGACAAATATGAAACTAAGATAGGGTGCCTAAGTGATAGTATAGGATACCTAAGGTGAGATGATGAGTAAAATAATGGTTAAATTACTATATATTATTGAGTAAAGTTTTTAATCATTTTATTTAAAGCCTAACTCATACAAAAGTGCACCTGCAAGGGTATTCCCAAGTAGAAACACAGTCAATTGTGACTAATTGGGATAGTAAGCTTAAGAAAATGGTTGAAACCATATCAAGGTATGAATATGAATTATTTTGAAATGTAAATGATTTATTTTGGTCCATAACACCTTTTAAAGTCTCTAATCACTATATTTAAGACTCAAACATGCATAAATACCTATAGCAGTGAAGGCAGGCAGTATGTCAAGAATGGTGTATAACTGAGGGTCTAAGCTACCTAAGGTGAAGGGATAGGTAAAAAAAATATAAATTGACCTAAGGTATTAATTTAATCTCACTAAATCTGTTACCAAGTTCCAACATTCATGATGAACTACAAGTGGGCCCTATTCCATAACAAAACATAGTCATAGTTATCTAGCACTCAGTCTTGACTAAGTAAGGTGATTGGGTAAGTAAAATAGAAGGTTAGATTAATGAATAGAGGATGGGACACATACATAATCAAAATTAAAGTCTTTATAATCCTTAAAAATATAAATAAAATACAAAATGGAGCTCTAAACATGAAATACACAGTCTAAGGTGAAGTTCCTACACACAGTCCTTGCCGAGCAGGTCTATCTTGGATTTTTGAGATTTTGGGAGGTATAATCACATGATAAAGTGATAAAATTTTGTGTATATAATACTTAACATTTTAATAATCCTATAAAATACCTATTTGGTCTATAAAAATACGGTAATCTCCCTCTTTTTGTCTCAGGTAGAGGGCACTCCCTTATACATGAAACTTATAGTCTTGGAAAAGAAGGAAAGGAAGATATGAACTAGGAGTTAAGGTAACCTTGTTATAAGGTGTAATAGTTTGGATAAAATATAGAAAAATAATATTAACCATGCACATTATGATGAAACCAAATAGGGTGCTAAAAAACCCCAAGGTTGTAGTCAAGCCCATTGGGTAGGGTTTTGACCTAGAGCCAAATTGGTAGACCAATGACATCTCCAAATTTAGTAATGGTTTCCAATGGACCAAAGAATATTTTTGGGATAATTATAGATGTGTTAAATATTATGTAATTCAAATAAGTCAAATTGGATGGCCTATAACACAAAGGTTAAAGGTAGGCCTATTGGACATGATTCAGGCCTAGTATCCAAATGAGGGTCACTCACACTTATAGAATGAAATATGATTCCTAGCCTATTGGAGAATGATTTTATGGTCATAATAAGTGTGTTAAATCTCTCACTCTTTATATTAAGCATGAATAACTTCATTTTGAGCTTAAAACTACATTATACCTATGTAAAATGGAGAATCAAATTTGATGGAGCAACTTTGGAGGTTCATATCTTTTTGGAGGGTTTGTATAGAGGAAATAATATTTTTGGAAAGTTAGTGGGAGTCCTAAAAATCACATCAGTGTAATTTTTCTACAACTCCAACATCAAAACTTTATGAACAAACCTTAAGGACAAAAATTGCCTAAAACCCTTACAAACCCTTAGTCAAGACCTAATGGATAAAATTAGGTTGTAAATATGATAAAATGTCATATTTTATACATAATATTGATTGTAACTTTAATATGACTCTATAAATATCCTCCCCACCCTTTTGAGTTGTATGAAATTGTGTGGACAGGGTGCAAAATAGGGGTTTTATGACTATTTTGTGAATTGTGTAGGTTTTAAGAGGTTTTAAGAGATGAAAAAAAATTAAGAGGAATTTTAAGACTTATTATAAATCTAAATTTTCATTTCATTCCTCATAACACCTCTTAAGTTCCTCAATAAGAGCTCTCATCTTATCTAGTCAAAAGTGTGGAAACTTCAAGTGGATGTATTTTTAAGGTGTGTCTGAGTAGTATAATTACATGGATATTATTTAAAAGTGTCACAAACTACCTCTCATATATTTTAATGAAAACTAAATCTAAATTTGAGGCCAAGTGTGCAGGGTGCGTGAAATAAGAGTTATTTGGACTACAAATGGTGATAGCTCATTTTGGGAGATTTTAGATGACAAGGACTAAAACCATTGCATAGAGAGGCATGTATGAAATACTTACCCCTAATTATAATCATAATACCTATACTTAATCACTTTTTGGATGTTAAAATAGTTCCAAATCATGAAGGTAGTTTTCTAAGCCAGAATGAGGAGTTTCATGCCACTTTTCATGAGTTTTATGGCTTAGATGGACACTTGTGCTTCTTAACCTTGCATGGTTTGTCCCAAATCCTATTATCATGCACAAGAAACTAATTATCTCATATTTACAAGTTTAATTGTGACCCTTTTACTTCTCTCTTCTTCTCTCTCTCAAGCTCTATAATAACTAGCCTTTTTTGCTATTGTCACTTATTCTCCACCTAGTATGGCAAAGCCCTGATCATTTGCATATCATTTGATCAATAAAACTATTGATTTTTACCTTTTCCATGACTATTATTAGTGTGTTAATTTTTAGTGTGTTAAGTGATAACTCTTGTTTCCTTAGCATAATTGTTTCATTTTATCATCTATTTTTAGTTGGAAAGCTTGCTCTTGCAGGGAATGTGAAGTGTTCTAGGAAGTGTCAAGGTTGAGTGAGTTAGTATATTCACTAGTTCCATTCAAGGCATATTTTATATTCCTCCTAGCCTAAGAATTCATCCATAACCTCATAATGTAATATTGATGTGAGAAGATGTAGATTGGAGAAATGTATGTTTGGTTAGTCTCTTGATTTCATGTGTAACATGCAACTAGTTAGAAGTCATCAATATATTTGGTGTATCACCTCCCTTAGGATAGTTTGATTTCAATTATCTCTCTCCCTTCCCCCCCCCCCAAATTTTAGGTGTAGTAGTGATCTAAAGTGGTACATCAAGGGAGCTATCACTATCTAGAGATTCACCTCATCCTTAGGTTACCCACAAGTCTAGAGGTGTTTTAATTGTAGCACTTGGATGAGGAGAGACGAGACATCTCCTAAAAGGGTTAAAATCCAAGTATTTTTCATACCTAGTGGGAATATTGATCTAAGAGATTGAATTTTTTTTGTTGTCTTTCAATAATCAGCCTTTGGAAGCATCTATCTAAGCATCAATGGCAAATTTGAAGTTATATCAGCTAGTCAAGTAGTCTAGGTTATCCTTTGAATATTGTTGGTAATGTTTATTTGTGTTCTTTCTTCCCAATGAAATTTCATGGATAGTTTTGGTGTTGAGTTTTGTTTTACACAAGTTGGTGAGACATATCAATCATATGGCACTCCTTATTAGCCTTGGTGTGATTCTTACTAGTCTTGATATGACCATGGTCAACCTTATCATGATCCTTATAAGAACTATAGTCAGCCTTGTCATAAGTTTTATCAGTCCTATAGCCAACATCATCAATAATTTGTTTCTCCTAGTCAACCTAGCCACTTCTCAACTCAATCCATTTCAACCTTCAAGCAAAATATTTTGAGGTATGAGAAGTATATGTTATAGATTGATACACTAAGGGGACATGGTCAAGATGTTCTTATACATTTAATTAATTAGGTGAGAGATGCATTAGATCTGGTCAAAAGGGAGTGGGCACCTATTGAGAGAGCCAATTAGCAAAGACTCACAGGTGAGATGCTAGATGTGAGTGGCCTAATTTCTTCTTTAGGGGATAGGCTAAGAATTCATGAAAGGTATCCTCACCAAACCTACCAAACTTCATTTTCAATTCCAAAAGAGTTTTATCAGTCCTACATGGTTCCCACTCATGAACCCAATCAAGCTTATCAAGTCATCATTTTCCCAATCAGTTAGAAGAGAGAGTTGAAAAGCGAAATCTTATTTTTGAAGCCAATATTGATAGGCAGATTGAGTTAGATAACGTGCATATTTAGTAATCCATTTCATCACTAAAATAAGTTAAATATAATTCCTCATTTCCTCTTTAATTATAGCCCCACCTCAAGAGAAGACCTCTAGATATGAGATTCCAAGTTAGAGACACAGTGGAGAATCCAAACCTAAAGAGATCACAAGTTTCTTGAATACTTCATCCACCCCTCAATTTGCATCACCACCTCAAGAAAATACTCCTAATCCTAACATCCTAAGATAGAATAAGATAGTGGATTCATGTGGAAAGAAAGAGGATAAATGCCTTGATAAAGAGTGTGAAGTTGAGAAAGAACTTGATCATATGCAAGCCCTCCCACCCTTCCTCAAGAAACCTATTATCCTCCATATGATCCCTATTTTAATCCTTATCCTCATGATGATGTATATAAACTTCAAGACGGATTTTTCCAAGAGAACCTAGCTAAGAAAATTGAGGATTTAGAGTCAAATATGAAATTGCTAAGCCAAGGTGTGATGGAAGGTTTAGACCCAAAAGAAGATAATATTCCTAAACACACCCCATCCACCCTTCCTCAAGAGAATGCTCAAGCCCAATAAAATTATAATGAAGTGATTTTAAAATGGAAGGATGAAAACCAAGCTATTTTATCCTAAGGTCCGCCTCCCCTTCCTCATGATCTCCCAAAATAATCCCTTACAATTCATTACAAATCTAATTTTGAGTTTTATGTTCCAGCTCCACCAAGTAGTTCATCTTATCCTCACCCTATCACCATTTTCCTTGATGTAACTATGGTATGGGAACCCAAAAAGTAAATTTTGGTTGAATAAATCTCAAAACTCTTGCTTGAAGAATACATACCTCCTTGATAGCCTCATAGGGCTAGGTCACATGATTTCAAGATTCCTAGTCTTAGCATCACCATGAAAGAGAAAGAGATGAAAGATATTCCATACCTTGAAGAAGAATATACATCTGATCAAAATGTTGTAGATGATCACCTCCAAAATGAAGATAAATGTGTTATTAAGGATGGAGAACAATTTCAAGACATCCTTAAAGAGGTGGTAGTCCTAGAAGAATCTCTTGAGACTAAGGTAGAAGTTGTTATTTTTGAAGATGATCTAATACATCAACATAATTTTGAATCACCCCCATACACATTGGATCTTGAATAAAACCATCTTGATGACCTCATACATCAAGAAGAGAAGATTAAATAGGTAGTGGTTATAAATGATAAAGAGGAAAAAGATGATTGGCAATTGTAAATAGAGTTGTTTCAAGGGCTTGATGAGTTTTTCCAAGTTGAAGATCAACTACATGACAAGGTGAATAAATATTATTCCATGGAGGAAAATTAAAAATATTATGCAGAGTATGCAAATCTCCTTGATGAGCTAGAAGAACTTGTAGCTGAGAAGGAACCCAATCTTATTGAGAGCACTATATAAATAAAGAAGGTATGCCTTGTTTAACCACCATTGGAAATTATAATTAAGGATCCATATGAGAAAGTTGAGGATGTTTAGATGCAAGAATATTTCATTTCCATAGCCACCCTATTTGGATCTATTAGGTTCTCATTAAACATCATGCCAATGAAGTTGGAAAACACCATGAAGAGGATGGAGGCATCAACGCTAAAGGATAAAATGCTAAATGTCTCACTAAATCCTTCATTTCATGAATTAAGAAGAGTTTCAAACTTCCCCTTTGATCCAGGAAGGATTTTTCATCTTAGGCTAGTTATAGTTTGATTTTATTTTGTTTAGTTTGTTGTGTGTGTTCTATAAGTGCTCATGAAGCACATGTGTATTTGATTTTTCTTTGTGTGTGTCTTTTGCTTTGGGTGGTTTAGGTAGTCATTGGTATTGTCTTGATAAAATATTATTGTCAAGGTCATCTTATGTGTGTAAGACTTTAGATGACTCTCTAAGCCCAATAGACTGGTAAGGCTACTGGTCTAGTTAGTATAGCAGGCATATTACCCCTATTAATCACTAATTTGTTGACCAAATTTCACTTTACAATTCAAATCGAGACTCTTATAGGTAAAAACTTGACTTTTTGGTGTTTTAGGGGTCTAATATACATACATACATACACATATATATATATATATATATATATATATATATATATATATTATTATTATTATTATTATTAAGGTGTAATATAGGTCATTTAGTTTGATTTCATGTTAATCAGCCTTGGTCATTAGTCTTATTAGCCAACATATCATTTTGAGCCATTTTAAGGTCAAAAAAGGGGAATTTAATGATTTGTATAGACTATAATGGAAATATTAAGGTTTCAAGGGATTATGTCATGCCCCATGTGTCCTCTTATGTCTTAATTAACTGTTACTAATTGAAAAGTGGTAGTCTATTTTTAAAAAAAGGTAGTTTTCTTGAAAAAAGAGGAGTTTTTGTGAGTTATACAGACTTGTATGTAATTATAAATTTTTATAAATTTAAAGAGTGTCCATTGGTATTAAAAACACTTTTTTTAGTGATAATTTTTATCAAAATCTCAAAAAAATGAAGAAAACTACTTATCTCTCCTTCCACTAGGTTTGGCAAGCAAAAGCAGTCTTCAAGTTTATACTTGGTATGGTCAGAAATAGAGGTTTTAGAAAAAATATTATTTGGGGTGTATTATAAATTAATTTATATTCCATTTTATGTTTGATTTTAGAATAATTTTAGTCTAAACTTTATGAACTATCCCTAAGAAGTTAACCTTTCTAGTTTGCTTATTAATCTATGCATCCTACATGTTTTGACTTGTTGTGGACAAATCCATACAATTCACTTTCTTAGGTTGATAAAAAATGATTTTTTATCTAACATATAGTTATCACCATTATTTTTTTCATGTTTCAAGGTGTTGTGATGGGAAAATCATCTCAAGTTTGCAGACTGCTCTCTTTTGGGATGACAGGGCAATTTTCAACCATTTTTAGATCTTCATGATTTGTCAGTGATTCCATGGGGTGTAAATAATTAAATTTTAATTTTTTTCATGTTTTATTAACCCCTCACCTTTATAGGCTCATTATCCAATCATTTATCCATGAAGGTATGGTCATAAGTCACCATACAGTCAGTCTACTATATGACTGTCATACTAGTCAGTTAGGTGCCTTTAAGGTGATTCAACATTGAAAATGAAGCATGAAAATTATCTTAGGCATTTAAAAATATTTATTTTTCATCTTATAATCATTTAAAGTATAAAAAACATCATTTAAACTCATAAAACGTGCACATACCCATGGTTTTTCCTTCACTACCAGGTCTGCAACATTACAAGTGCACCTACAAGTACCATTTATGAGTGAGCACGTGGGAAGAAGGTTTAGGACTGGGTTGAGGTATTTTAAGTTTAAAATCATAAATTTTATAACTTTTTTATGACATAAAATAGATCATAAACACCCATGTTAGTCACACTATCCAAGTTTCCTTCACTGCCTGTATGCATGATATTGTCCACCTACATGTGGCTTAACAGAGATGTGAAGGTACTTGTACTGAAAAATGGGAGCATGGTGAATATTTTTTTGGAGTTATAGTATGTTATGTTGACCAGGATATACTAATTTGAGGTTTCAAGTTGGAAATTTAAAATAGAGAAACCTTCAAAACATGAGAAGATAGGTTCAGGGACATTTTCCCTAAAATAGGAAAACAGAGGTCCAAGGGCTTTTGTGAATAACATATGACATGGATACAAGAGATTTTTATGTATCCAAATGAATTTTTCTCATAAAAAATAAATGGTTAAAAATACATGAAAAATATGGAGGGAATAATATTAATTCAAGATAGTAGTTTAGCTCTTTAAAGTTGTCATTTGACACACTAATTTTTCTCACTATTAAGTATAGAATTTGAGTGATTGAGTGCCATTGCTTCTCAAGGTGATAATTTATAAGGAATTTTTCATTGTATATGGTCTCAAATATTGAAAATAAAACTAATAATTTTAAATTGATATCCATATAGGTTAACACATAGGATATACCCCTACATGTCTGCCTACAAGCCTCTTTGCACCACAAATATGCACCTACAGGTTGGTTGTAGGGTCACCATGGAGGGTAATATTGATAACTTTGGTAATATAATTATTTCAAATAATGTGAGGTAATTTCAGGTAGAACATGGTTTTGGGAGATTCAATAAGGGTTTCATTATTGTATTCAAGGCCTAGATTAGATAAAGAACACCTCTAAGATCCTACAGCCACTATAGATGATTACATACAAATAGGAAACTGAGACAGGGTGCCTAATTGATGGTCTAGGCTACCCAAGGTGATATGATTAATACCGTCATGGTTAAATGAATATTAATTCTTTATTAAAGGTTCCAAGAATTGTCTTTAAGGCCTAACTCATACAAAAGTGCACCTACAAGGGTATTCCTAAGTAGAAACATAGTCAGTTGTGACTAAGTGGGACAGTAACCTTGAGAAAATAATTGAAACCATATAAAGGTATGAATATGAATAATTTTTACATGTAAATTATTTAGTGTATTCAATAAATCCTTGTAAATTCTATAAGCAATATATTCAATACTCAAACACGCATAAACACCTACAATAGGGAAGGCAAGCAGTAGGTTAAGAATGATGTATAAGTGAGGGTATAAGCTACCCAAGGTAAATTAATAGGTCCAAACCAATATAAAAGTACCTAATGGATTAATGGAATATCACTTAATGTTTTACAAGTTCCAACATACATGATGACCTACATTTGGGCCATGTTTTGAAACAAAACACAGTCACAGTTGTATGACACTCAATCTTGACTAAGTAAGTTGTATGGGGAAGTAAAATTAAAGGTTATAGTAATTAGTAGAGGATGGTACACATCCATAATTAATTTTAAATTATTTATATTCCTTGATAATATAAATAAAATATAAAAGGGAGCTCTAAACATGAAATACATAGTCTAAGGTGAAGTTCCTGCACACAGTTCTTGCCTTATAGGTATGTCTTAGATTTTTGAGAGTTTGGGAGGTCTAATCACATGATAAAGGGGTAAATTTTTATGGATATAATCCTTATAAATTTAATAATCCTCTCAAATACCTATTTGGTCTATAAAAATAGGGGAAGTGCCCTCTTTTTTGTCTTAGATAGAGGGCACTCCCTTGTACATGAAACTTATAGTCTTGGAAAAGAAGGAGAGGAAGATATGAATGAGAAGCTAAGGGAACCTTGTTATAAAGTGTGATAGGTTGGATAAAATACATACAAAAAATAGTAACTAGGAACATGAGGATGGAACCAAACAAGGTGTTAATAAACCCCAAGGTTGCAATCAAGCCCATTGGGCAGGGTTTTAACCTAAATCCAAATTGGTAGACCAATGACATCTCAAACTTTAGTATTGGTTTCCAATGTAAAAAATCATGTTTTTTGGATAATTATATAGGTTTTAAATCTTATTTAATGTAAATAAGTGAAATTGGATGGCCTATAACACAAAGGTTACAGGCATGCCTATTGGATAAGGTTTAGGCCTAGTATCAAAATGAGGGTTATTCACACTTATATAATGAAATATGATTCCTAGCCTATTGTATAATGATTATATGGTCATAATAAGTGTGTTAAATCTATAAATATTTGGATTAATCATGAATAACTTCAATTTGAGCTCAAAACTACATTAGACCTATGCAAAATGGAGAATCAAATTCGATAGAGCAACTTTGGAGGTTCATATCTTTTTGGAGGGTTTGCATAAAGGCCAAAAGTGTTTTTAAAGTTATTGGGGGTCCTAAAAATCACATTAGTGTAATTTTTATGAAACTCCAACATCATAACTTTATGAATAAACCTTAAGGACAAAAACTGCCTAAAACCCTTGCAAACCCTTAGTCAAGACCTAATGGAAAAAATGAAGATGGAAAGTTGATAAAATGGCATAGTTTATATAGAATATTTATTGGAACTTATATAGGACTCTCTCATTATCCTCCCCACCCTTTTTAGCTATATGGAATTTTATATATAGGGTGTAAAACATGGTTTTTCTAACTATTTTGTGCATTTTGCAAGTTCCAAGAGGTTTCAATAGATGAAAAAAACATTAGGGGGAATATTAATAATTTTGATAGCTCCATATTTTAATTTCATTCCTCATAACAACTCCTAATTTCCTCAATAGGAGTTCTCATCTTAGCTAATCAAAACTGGCATAATGATCAAGCTAGTGAGAAGTGTGGAAACTTTAAGTGGATGGAGTTTTAAGTTGTGACTAAGTAGTATAATGACATGGAGAGTATTTTAAAGTTTCATCCACTCCCTCCCACATACTTTCATGGAAAATTGAATCCAAATTTGATGCCAAGTGTGAAAGGTGCATGAAAGAAGAGTTATTTAGACTACAGATGGTGATAGCTCATTTTGGGGATATTTTAGATGACCAAGACTATAACCAATGCATAAAGAGGCATGTATGAAATCCTTCCCCTTAATTATAATCATAATAACTATCCATAATTATTTTTGGGATGTTTAAACATGTCCAAATCATGAAGGCAAATTTTTGAGCCAAAATGAGGAGTTTCATGCCACTTTTCATGAGTTTTATGACTTGGATGGACACTTGTGCTTCCTAACCTTGCATGTTTCATCCCACATCCTCTTCTCATGCACAAGTAACTAATTCTCTTATCTTTACAAGTGTCCTTGTGACCCTTGGATTTATCTCTTCTTCTCTCTCTCTCTCTCAAGTTATATAAGAACTAGCCTTTTTGGCTATTATAGATTATGTTCCACCTAAGTATGGCAAAGCCCTGCTCATTTTCATACCATTTGCTTAATATGAATACTAATTTTTACCTCTTCCATGATTTTTATTAGTGTTTTCATTTGGAACATTTTATTTTTCATAAGTGATAACTCTTGTTTCTTAGCATGATTATTTCATTTTATCATTTATTTATAGTTGGAAAGCTTCTTCTTATAGGGCATGTGAATTCTTATAAGAAGTGTCAATGTTGATTGAGTTAGTCTATTGACTAGTGCCATTTAAGCCCTCTTGTCTAGTCCTCATAGCCTAAGAATTCATCTATAACCTCATAATGTAATATTGATGTGAGAACATGTAGATTGGAGAAGTGTATGTCTGGTTAGTCTCTTGATTTCATGTGTAACATATATCTGGTTGGAAGTCATCATTCTATTTGGTGTATCACCTCCCTTAAGATAGTTTTCTTTCAATTATCTCTCTCTCATCCCCCTCCCCAAAGTTTAGGTATAGTGGTGATCCAAAGTGGTACATCAAGGGAGCTATCCCTATCTAGAGATTCACCTCATCCTTAGGTGACCCACAAGCCTAGAGGTGTTTTTAATTGTGCCACTTGGATGAGGAGAATTGATACATATCCTCAAAGGGTATAAATCCAAGTCATAATAGAACCCACTTGAGACCAAAATGAGGGAAATGAGAATTCAAATACACTTTCAAACTAGAGGGTATGGAAGGAGGGAAGTTAAAAGGTCATTTTTCAAGAATGTGGGGGCTTTTTATGGTGAATGAATGATGTTTTACCCCCCCAAAAGACCCTTTATTATGAATTTAAAATGATTATAAGACCTTTTGGAAACCTTTTACCCTTTATTGTGGCTAAATGATGTTATAGGGATCATATTAACCCTATGTACATGGTTTTAACACCCCTTGAAGGCAATATATACATGATATCATATGTAATATAAATTGAATAATTTACCTTAACATTTTATAAAAAACCCTAAAATATTTTAAAGGCTTCAAACAAAGTTATCATTTTCTCCTCATAATAGCCCCAATATTTCTAATTTTCCCATATTCTACATGTTCTTAGCATGCTTAAAAGGACACATGAATGGTCATGGGATGAAACACCATAGGTCAACCTATTGTGAATTATTTTGGATCATGAATACTACACTAAGACTTTTTGCATACCCTTAGACAAAATTAAAACAAGATGAAATATTGATGCAAGTTCAAAAAAGGTGAAATGGTAACTACTATAGCATTTTTTTGACATAAGCACACCACATAAACATGATGACTATGATCCTAATGATAACTAACCCTCTCTTAGACTCCATGACAAGCATAAGTCGGTTCTTTTGAGTTTAAGGGGTGAAAGACATCAACACCTACTACTAGACATTTATCATAAGCATGTATTTTGTATATATAAGGTAAACCATTGTGTGCTTATCATACAATCACAAAACATGTGTTTTATGTGAAATGGGTCTATTACATAAACACCTTATACAAATAAAACATTAATGTTTATATTTGAGTAGTATATATAACAATTTATTGAAAAATTAACTTATTTAAGAATGTGCAATAATTACAACAAATATTGTACAACCAAGGGGTAAAGAAACCATATCTTGTTTAGTGTTCTATCTTGAATTATAATAGTGGCTTGGATTTATCTCAGACCTATGAATAAGATCTTTATTTTGTTTATTTTGTGTCCTAACTATTTTTTTTGACTGGATACTACCATCACCTCAGGGCACTATCATCAATGTACGTGTCCAAATTTGATGCAGGTGTCTATCCCTAAATATTCACTTAAATTGATCCAAACTTTATTTAAAGTTGTGATGCCACTTTTAGACCTTTTTATCCATATATATAGATAGTACTATGTGTGAAATAATTAAATGATCAAAACCCTAATTTGCTTTAGCATTTGACCTATTATAACTTGGTAAAAATGGGTTAGCACATGAGTTGAGCTAACCCTAAAAACCCATTTTTTTCTAAGTGTTTCCTACATAGATATATTATTTGAATAGGGCCTTAGACTCACACATATTTATCCATCTTAGGTATGTGTATATAATATTTATTATGTAATTATATGTTTTTTTCTCTAATTGAAACCCTTGGCATAAGTAATGTGATTGAAAATTGAACTTTGGATACTTCAAATTTACAATTTTAATAGTTTTATATATAATCCAATTTAATAGATTTTGATTAAGATAAAGTATATGCTAATTTAGAATTTTTTTTGGTGAAATAAATTATACTATAACTTTGTATATATAGGGAAGCCATTTGATTTTGAATTAGAACCTAGTGGCATGCAAAAAGACAACAATATAATTAACATGTGGGGTTTAAAAAGCAGCCATAAGATGAAAAGTATGGAAAATTATCAAAATATAAGGTTTGACACTACCGCTAACTTTGGACACTATCATCAACACTAGTGTCTTGATCCATTGGTAGTGTTTAAGGGTTTAAAACATATAAATGATCATAACATGGGTAGGGATACCTGAAGTACATTGAAAAAGTATATATTGGATAACAAAAAGATATGAATGATTAGATAACATTAACAAAATAAATATGAACCAAAATGTTTCATGTGTGACCACACCACTATATTCTTAACTCTCTACCCAAAATGTCTATATATATAAAGTTATGAAAAACATGTTATGAAATGATGCTTGTACCAAATATGGGTATATAAATCCCATACTAATATAGCAATCCACAAAAATGAAATTACTTGTTTAAAGTAAATAAAATGTGTACCTCGATGTGTATAAGACACCTTTCTTTGCTTGAGCTCTATATAAACTTGTTGTTTGAATATTAATTACAACCAAAATCATGTCAAAGTGTAATCAATGTATATAATATAAAAATGAGTAGTAATATAAATTATCTAGATAAATAAATATCATGGATAGAATACACTTATGTGCATGTTTCATAGTGATGATCATGGGATGTTGGTTCTACTATGGAAGTTGGTTAAGTAGAAATGTACTTGAGACCTCATCTATTTTATGACCATTAAAATGAGTGAGTTCATAAGTGGTCATATGTGATGCACCATAGAGGATCCATATATATAATAGGGAGAGTTTTTAGGTGATCATGCCACAAACTTGGTATAAGGAGAGTGGTGTTGTGGTCATCAAGAGTATTACATCCCAACCAACATAACTCAAGTGTAATCATATATATAATTTTATGTAGGGTGAGTGATTTAATCAATATCATATTTTAAATATGATTAGGTTGAATTATTTAATAAATTTAACTTATAAAAATAACCAAATACTAAAAACAAATAAGGTTTTGTAATAGTAATTCCTAGTGTAGTCGGTGTATCCGAGTGAAATATATTTTAATATGGTGAATTTGGTAGATAAATTAGTGAATTTGATAAATAAAAGGAATGAATTCCATTAATTTACCCTATCATATCTATCATGGTCAATTTATTTTTTTTATTTGTATTTGTGTGTAGTAATGGTACCACAAATCTGAGAAACTCTACCCCAAATCTATGAAAATTAGTGCCAATGTATAGAATTTTTGGACCCAAATATTTATCTAAATCATGAACTAAACTATATATTTTTTTCAATTGTGGAGGTAGTGTATTTTATGACATTCCCCCACTAAAATTTTAGGATAATGATTAAGTTTATAAGTGTGGAGGTCATGTTATTATGACATTCTCCCATTGAGATCTAGAAATACTGAGAAAGTGTATAAGTGTGGAGGTCATTTCTTTATGACATACCTCCACTAAAATCTAAAAAATGTGTAAATGTAGAGGTCATGATTCTATGACATGCCCCCATTGATATTCCCCCTTTTGAGGTGAGGGGAGTAGAATCTAGTAGTCACCACATTTCATAAGGATGAAGTATTATTATGTATATAGATCGAGTGTATGGTATTTGATTGTGTACTAGTGATATGCCTTAGAACATTTATTAATATATAATGTAGTAGTATACAAGTGTTTTTGAAATTATAATGGTTATTGGGTTAGATTTGGAAAAAAAGAGATTTTAGGTGATACTATTACATGCAAAGTAGTTACAAGATTGACATGTTACAAAAAGGCTCATTACATGGGTCCTAATAGAAATTGTGGTTTTGAATTTAGAAAAATGGTGTTCAAGATATGGTCCTTTGAAGTTATGATAGTTGAAAGTTAAATGGATATATATGTAGATGATATTTATGGATTATATAGCACCTCAGTCTTGTACACTTAGAAAATTTAGACCTTAATTATTCCTCTTAGTTTTGGACCTTTCCCACTTCCACAAGTCTTGCATTTGCTCTATCTTATGCCTCTTTGCCTATATCTTATTTTGACCAGTCTTATGTTGATGACACAAGCCATATATATTGCATAGAATCTTAAAATTTACTTATCTTCCATCTCTACAAATTCTAAACCTATATTTACTTTCCTTCTCCCTAAACATTAACATCAAGGATAAACACTAGCATCAATGTTAGTGTCCTAACTTGACATAAGTGTCCAATGCCCTAAAGTCATCTATTTTTCAAATGAAATGTATCCTAATGGTTGGCCTAAGTTATTTAATGTGATTTAATTATCCAAAGGGATTGATATAAATATAATATCAACTCTCATTCATTTCTCACCTAAGAAAAACCTAGAAAATACCTAGCATAGACCAAGGCAACTTATCAAAGCATTCAATTGAGTAAAGATTCCCTATTTTATCCTATTATAATATTATTCATAATGAAAACACATAAATATATCTAAAGTAATGAAAGATTATCCTAAGAGCCCAATTTTCCAAGTTATAAGCTAGGTCACTATTGTACTTACTTTCCACATATTACATGATTCACACACAAGCCAAGATGTAAGGGAGAACTACATAATTCTAAGGCTCTCTTTGAGGTATTGGCTATGTAAGTAGTTCCCAATGATATCAAGTTCTTTGGGTAGCTCGACACTATGTTCCCACTAACCCATTTCCCCCAAGGTCACTATGAAGATGAAGAACTAGGGTTTTGAAAATTCATTAGGAATGATAGTCCATGACCCAAATTTGAATGCATCAAAGCAAAGGCAAATTCAAATCCAAAGGCATCTAGGTGGTCACATCTTTTTCTAATATTTATTCCATTTAAGACACTTATGTCCAACATAGATAGTAGTGTATATGCAACTATCTCAGGGTGACATTAGTGTGTAGATCTTCAGAAGCACTAGATCCATAATCTAATGACTGTTATAGAACTATCTTCTATCTTGATTCATGCATGTTCTATAGCTAACATTGGGTTATGGGAATTAGATAATTATATTAATTATTTGTTATTTCCATGC
Source organism: Torreya grandis (assembly GCA_037957365.1). Taxonomy (NCBI): domain Eukaryota; kingdom Viridiplantae; phylum Streptophyta; class Pinopsida; order Cupressales; family Taxaceae; genus Torreya; species Torreya grandis. The sequence continues at coordinate 4,664,717 of JARHVA010000374.1, read as the reverse complement.
ATATCTTAGTTATACTTTCTATATTTATCCTAGACTTAGCATAAGAAATTTAGTGTATGTTTATATCTGAGTCTAGCACCCAATAGGCATGTTGTAGATCTAATTATCACCCTTGTGCATTATCATTTTTATATACCCATTTAATAATAATATAAGGATAATTTTAAAGTGTTATATATTTTCATTTTAGGGTTAAACAATATAATTATTTTTTAAAAATAAAGTAGAATTAGAATTTTCAAAAAACTTATGCTCTAGAACTTATTTGAAAATGCTTCAGAAATGAGGTGTATGACTAATGTGTTTTGAGCTACTACAGACCAATTTAGGAGGGTAGGATCTTGAAGAGATAGTAAGTATAATAATTTATGATCATTTTGGTAATTTTATATTTTTCAAAATTTACCTTTTTGGCTATACTTTTTGTGTTTGTGAGGGTCAATGGATTATACCATTGCTAAGTTAGATGGTATTATCAAGCCTTCAACATTATCATCTATTTTTTGATAGTAGTGTCCTACACTACCATCCTAAAATTATATTAGCATCCAAAACTATCATCCCACTAAGTTTTTTATATTTTAACCTTAAAACATGTTTGAAATTATTTTAATTTAGTGATTAACACTTTTTTATTTCTTATTGTGCATAAGGATGTGCAATCCATTAGTTTTGACATGGTAGGCATTTTTCTACCCTTACTAAGCTTGGTTTGGATGACACTGATTGTTGTATTATTGATTAGAAGGGATTGATATATGTGGCCCATTTAGAATATGCCCCCTATGATAGCCATCTCATGACAACATTAGCTAAGAGATGGAATGATGACACTTGCACTTTTTGGCTCCCAACAAGGGAGATGACAATCACTTTGGAAGATGAGTACAAGATTCTAAGGTTTCCTATCATAGGGGATAGATCACATATATCTATATATTCTAGCATTAATTATATTTATAAGTCTTACATATACTTTATAGGATAATGATTAGAATATGTAGACCTAAGCATTAGTATCTAGATGGATATTATTATTAGAGTTGATGTTTCATGTTTATGGAAGCTTATCTATTGTTTAATAGACTATTTAATAGTTATTGATGGTGTTGGGGTAGTGATATCCTATCAAATGTATCATATTGTTCATCACATTAAGGATCAAGAGGTGAGATTTTCTTTGAGGAATATTATGATATCTCATTTGTATAAATATTTATGTTGGTTTTTCTTGGAGACACAAGGTGGAAGCTTAGGTATTATTACACTTTTACATGTATGGGCATATTTTATCTATGCATCTAGTTGGTGATCCTTTGGTAAGATGGGTCCATTCTCAATATTTTTAAGCATGATGGGTGGTGTCACATGTTTTGGTACCTTTTCCTCCTAGAGAGTAGGATAAATTTATACCATTAGAAGTAGGTGATGATGTTGGATGTATAAAATCATATATGTAGTGGTGGATAGGTGATTGATGGCCATTATTTTTAATAATGATTATTTTTCCTCTATGGTACCTATAGCTCAGGGTGGTGATAGTGGAGGTAGGCATGGTGGAGACCCAATAGGTACACATCCTATAGATGAGGTTGCCATTAGAGCCACGTGTGTGTGTGTGTGTGTGTGTGTGTGTGTGTGTGTGTGTGTGTGTGTGTGTGTGTGTGATGTTTATTTGTTATATTTGTTTTTTAATGGATGAGCATTTGTATTGATTACTATTTACAGTGATTTCCTTTTTAAATTTATGTAAGAAACATTTTAAATGTAATATGTGCACTTATGATAAAATATTTAGAAATTTAATGCTTAAGTTCATTATTTAGTGATATTTAGGCAATCACCGTAGACAATGAAATCTAGTTAGAAATAATAAAGATTGAATATAATTGTTATGTGGTAGCTAGTTTCTAACCCTTGGTTTTAACACTTTAATTGGTGTATCTTTAGGGATATCAAGCATATTTTTATGGTCTATATCTTTTCATTTTGGTTTTAGTAACCAAATCAGCTATGTAGATATGTGAATAGGCTATATCATTTTTTTATCAATGCCTTCTCCACATGTCCATCTATTAGGAAATCAATCAACCAATGGTTCCTTTGTAGGATCAGTTGGGAGAGATTTGTCATAATAGAGGATACACTAGGATAAGGACTTATGTTATTGGTTGATTTTTCCAAAGGTTGATGGACAACATGTTCCTGAAAAGAAGTGAAATGGGATGTCTTGACCTTATTAGAATAACCTCTAGAAAAAGTAGGGTAAAATGACTAAAATGACCTTGATGAATCTTTTCAAAATATAGTTATCCCTTGATCAACAAGTTGTGAAATATTTTGTATTAATGTGAAAAAATCATTATCACAATATCCTTTAATACCATGGTAAGTGGAAAAGGGTTTTCCTTTCACCTTTTAAAATCTATGTGGTAGATGGTAATAATTTGAAGGAAGGGTAATCAACCATTTATCTAATAATGTATGAAGTATATCCCTTAGTTGATCAAATTGAAGTGGTTGCCTCTTAGTATATGTATAGGTTTTAACTATAAGAAATATTTTGTAAGTAGATTCCCTTCCCCTATGTAAAAATTGTATTACTTGTTCTTAAGTATTATTGTTGGTTTTTAAGAAGTTTTTGAGGTGTCTCATGACCCTTCTTGATTTTTTGATCCATTTTATAAGAATTTTTTGTAACATGTTTACCTTTTAGTAAAGTAATAGTTGATTCAATATTTGTATTTGTTAAGGCACAAACATATTTACGCACATCCCAATATAGAGTATCAAAATAAATAAAGGGCTTATGTAATGCTCTTTCATGAAGTGGAGAAAGAAGATCCATACTAAAAATGAATTTTACTTATAAATACGAGGGGGTATAGTTCACGGAATATAAGATATACTTAAATCTAGTAACATAATCTTGAATAGATTCATCCTCATTTTGAGTTAAGGTTTGAAAATAATCCAATGATAGATTTGGTAACTTATGCTTATGGAAATTTGATATAATACATCTTCAAGTCTGTTAAATGTTGGAAAGGAATCATTTGGAATGATATAGAACCAATCTAGGGATTCTTGAGTTAAACTTATATGGAAAGCTTTAAGTATTAGGTATTCATCTTTGGCCCAATGGTTAAAGGATTGTGTATATTATCACATATGACTAGTAGGATCTCCTTGACCATTGAAGGAATAAAACATTAACACGACATAATTTTAAGGATAAGGATGATCAAATACTTCCCATAGAAGGGGTTGGTCATATAATATATTATAAATAAGGGTATTCTCATGGAAGGAAACTTACAACTTAAGGACATTCATTTCACCTTGAATGTCTCTTACAGTAGTCAACATAGATAGAATTTCACTAGGGGTAATTAGTAAATAGGTTGAAGAGGTGCATATAAGTTATAATTTACCATACACATAAAACATTAGAAAAATAGGTTCTTTATCATCATCCTTGTATTCTAAGGTAGTATCATCACATGGTTTATAAATATTATGTAAATGAATATCCATGTTACATGTTGATTCAAGAGAGGTCATGATATCATTTTGGATGTCATGAAGGTCAATATCATTATCTTAGAAAGGTGTTAAACTATTTACAAATTCATGACATACAATAAGAATAGGGGATGTGACTTTATTTAAGATTGGAACATGATTTTTAGTGGCAAATGTAAAAGAGGGGGAAATAGAAATATTCTCTAGTTTGTTTGAATCTTCAACATAGGGAGGTAAAATACAAGTTTCACTTTCATTTTTGAATTCAACTTAGAAAGTGATAGAAGATGTAGTATCACTTTTAAGTTTTGATACATGATTTTCATGTAAGAGATGGAAATTAGCATGACTAACATTTACATCTTGAATTTCATGATTGTCAATTGACTTAGGAAATTATTTCATTAAAAAAAATTTGGAAAATATGCTTTTATGGTTATCTTTAATTAGAATAAGGGTGGAAGCACATACATCTACACTATTTTGAGTAACATTATCATTTTAATCTTTCTAACCTAAAGGGATAGGAGGAAAAGTATTATATGCATTTTTATCATTTAGTTATATAAATAGAGAAGTAATCGCATTATTTTTATCTCCATAAATTAAAGAAATAATATAATCTTCATTTGAATAATATTTTCAAGATTTTGAAAAGAAGGGAAACATTTAATTTTTTTTAACAAGATCATCATTGACTAAATAATGTGTGGATTTAATTATTGCTTCATATTTTGAATGCTCAAGTATCTCATCATTAGAATAAAAAACATGAAATTTAAGATAAAAATAAAAACTAGGATCTTCACATTCCTCTTCAAAATATCTAGAATCACAATCATGATTATATGGAAAAAAGGGTTTATGCCATCAATGTCACCATAGTCATCAATATTTGTATTTTCATTAATGGTATTTTCCTATTTGTAATTTTAAGAATTTATTACAAATGAAGACTATTTATTGCAATTTTTATTAGCCATAAGATCCTCATAAGGAATATATTGGTCATCAAGAAGGTTAAATAAATGATCAAAATGATGAGATTTTTTAGGGTTATCAATAAAATTATCCATGATTAGGGCTCTAAGTTTGGATGTAACCACACAAAAAAATATAGAAGGAATAAGTAAAAAATGTAAATAAGAATTCCTTAAGTGATGTCCATGAAAATTAATTCAGATCTAAAAAATAAAATACAAAAACCTAAAAAAAAAATTTCAGAAGGAGAAACTGTAGATGATTTAAGCATTTGGTTGAAATGAAGAGGATGGGTTCACTATAATGTTTTATGTGAAATGTATCTATTACATAAACACCTTACACAAATAAAATGTTTGAATGTAACAAAGTAATGTTCATATTTGAGTAGTATATATAACAATTTATTAAAATTTAACCTATTTAATAATGTGCAATAAATGTAATAAATATTATACAATAAAGGGGTAAAGAGATAATATCTTGTTTAGTGTTTTCTTTTGAACTATAACATTATCTTAGATTCATCTCAAACATGTGAATAAGCTTTTTGTTCTATACATTATGTGTCTTGGCTATGTTTTCCACATGGGCACTACTGTTACCTAAAGAAACTACCATAGACACAAGTATCCAAATCTAACACATGTGTCCAACTCTAAATATTCATTGAAACTAATCAAAACTTTTTATAAAACTATGATGCCACTTATAGCCCTTATTCCCCCTTTGAACAAATATAATTATGTATGAAATATAGTCAATGAGAAAAAACCTAGTTTTATTTAGCCTTTGACCTCCTGTAACTTGGTAAAAAGGGGTTAACATGTGAGTTGAGCTAATGATAGCAACCTGGATATTTATAAGGGTTTCCTGCATAGCCATATACACTGAAGAGGGCCTTAAACTCACATGTGTTTCTCCCACCTAGGTATGTGTGTGTAATGATTATTATGTAATTATATGATCTTTATCCTATTTGAACCATTTGCACAATCAATGTGAATACAAATTGACCTTTAGATACTTAATATTTGAAATTTTAGCAATTCTATACATAATGAAATTTAATATATTTTAAATAATATAAAGTATATGATAATTGAGAAGTTTAATTGGTAAAATAAACTATACCATAGGTTTGTATATATATGGAACCCCTTTGATTTTGAATTAAAACCTAGTGGTGCATGGAAAGTCGACAAAAGAATAAAAATGTGGGGTTTAAAAAATGGTCATAAGATAAAAAAATTACAAAAAATGATCGAAATATAAGGCTAGACACTATTGCTGACTTTAGACACTACCATCAACATTAGTGTCTTGATCCATCGATAGTGTCCAAGGGCTAAAAATAAAGAATTTATTAAAACACGAGTAAGGATCCTTGAAATATATTGTAAAAGTGGATATTAGATAACAAAAATATATGAACAATAAGATAAAATTCATAAAAGGAACATGAACCAAAAGGGTTCATGTGAGACTGCACCACTAGATGCCTAACCCTCTATCAAAAAGGTCTATATATGAAAAGTTATGAAAAACATGCTATGAAACTATGCTTGTACCAAATATGGGTATCTACAACATGATACATAACAGTTTAAGATATTATAATAGAAAATTCAAAAGTATAAGAATGATGGAACTATCAGAATGATATAGAAGAAACAAAATTATCCTACTTCAAAGATTTAAAAAGTATTACCTATAGATATAAAAAGCAAAAATTGATTTCAAAAAAATAATTTAACCATCACAATATATATGAAAGGAGCCTATTTCAAGAATAATTACATTGATTCTAATCAAAGGAAATTTTTTTATAGTGTGAGTGGACTATCACAAATTGGATACATTATTACTTATTTACATCATAATAAACATTAGAAATAATCACTTGGATATACCATATACCCAATTACTTGTGGATCCAAAATAGTCAATACAAAGGTATGGGTTATGCTTCATACACATCGACAACCATTTACATTGGGAAAATCATGGTTATAACAAATGTAGCCTTGATAGATTCTAACCAATAAGGCATAACATTTTCACATGAGGAATAAATAATACATATCCCACATGATGGTAAAAATGACCAAGATATGGATGGAGAAGAAGAATATGACATGTACTTATACAATTCTAATAACTTCAATCTTGAAGAGGATGATTTATTGCATGCTTTTTGATTGCTTAATACTTAAAAAACATTCAAATAATTCAAAAACTAAATAATCTAATTGTACATAGCTTATGAAACATTGCATCACATTCTTAAATTTGATTACATATGTGATTGATTGATCAATTATTCTAAGCCCTTAGCTCTTGTTGATATTTTGGCCTATTGGCCCTTCTATTTCACTTTCTAGATCTAAAAAACTCAAAACATTGATCATTTTTTTCTAAAATATGCCATTCATCTCTCTATTTTCACAATATGCACTAAAACATTGTCATTTTCTTATAGGATAGAATCAACTATTATATGATAGAACCAATATCCATTATTATCCTAGTTGTTTGATCCTTTCCTTTACCAATATTTACACATAAATCATAGTTTTGGCACTAGAGCTTTAATGCTTCCATTTTTTTATATTTTCACTCAATTTCAATATATAAATCACTTTTTTCATAAAAAAACATTATTTTCATGAAAAACTTCTATTTTTCAAAGCTATATTATGCATACATGTGACATATTTAGACAAGTTACATTTGATGACATGAGGATATACAATCAGTAGTCTGCATACATTTTTAGTGTCCTACAGATATCTCAAAGTTATAATTCACATTCAATGGGGACATCTTACTCATGTTTGGCTATATAATACTTTCTAATGCATACCTCACATTGACACATGTTACAAATTGTTTATATATTTATAACTTATTCTATTTTTGACACCTTGCTTCATTCAATTTTCTTGTGTTGTTGGTTCCAATATTTCAAAAATACAAAAAAAAACATACATTTTAAAATGTAAAAACATTTATAATATTCTAAAAAATATAAAATTAATACCTAAGCATTAGTATAAATTTGGTTTGCATATTATCAATATGTTATTTATCTCATGATTAGTAGATAGCATATTATTATCATATCACACATGCATTTTACTAGTATTCATGTGTTAAGTAAGACATACAAATTTTTTTGAGGAATATTTGTACTTGCCTCTACTCAATAGTTTTGATAAGCTGGGGGAATATTATCTATAGGTGATATTATGTAGGTTCTATCATTTTATGAATATTATACTATTGAGCTTTATACTATTTATAAAAGTTTTGATAACATTTCTATCTTACATAGTGTACATGAATATGTTATTTATTAGGATATGATCAGATTACATATGCATAGTTTAGAATACATTTATAATTATATGTTCCATATGTGTTATTTATTTATACATATTAGATTACATTTTGATTATCTATTGTGTCATCCCTGAGCCCTTGTGTGTAAAAACTTGATTGGTGCATCTCTATGAGATCTTGTGTGTTATGTGAAATATTTAAACATGTCAATTAATTTTTAACCTTGGTCATATGTTGTGTGTGAAATTTGAACATTTCCATTATTTTTGACATTAATAATTTTTATCTTATATGAAATCTTTTACTTTGCAACATTTGAATATGTCATGTGTACCCTTGGCCTAATTATTCAATATTGTTGTCATTGTTCTTGTTGTATGTGTGCATGTTAATATTTTTGAGTATGATAAGCTCTATGATCCATATTATTCACTACTAACATAATATAATAATTATATATTCCAATTATATGAGCTTAATTGATACATTATATCAGCCTTGCCTCATGAGTTACATACAAAATTCAATTATTACTATGCTAACACACTTTATACATATGATACATGCTTTTTAATGATGACAGATTTACTACACATGTTTCAAGTTAAATTTTTTTTTATATGAGTGACTTTCAAGATCAATTCCCTCACTTCAAAATGGGGGAATTTCAATGGGCTTTTCACGTATGAGATAAACCTTTTTTCAAAGACAAAAATCTCTTTTGGCACAAATACAGTTTTAAAAGTTGTAAAAATGTTTCAAAATTAAATATTGGAACATTTCATGGGGTAATATGCACTAATATTTAAATATCAAAATAAAAAATAACATAGATTCAAATTTTTAAATAAAATTTATTATTATCTTCTACATATAGTTTCAAATTCTACAGTTACAATGGGGAAAATATATAGGTTCATGCCACATTTTTCAATTATATTTTTATAGATACTAACAAGGTATGAGTATGGGTTAATCCATTCTCTTTTGATCATACATTCAATAAAAAATTTACAATTGTATCTACAATCCATCTACATTGGTTGATTCAGTTTAGGTGCATAGTGCATAACTTGGAGAATATTGGGCACTTGATAATAATGTGTGTGAATCCATTTTATATTTAAACCCATTTCAAATATTGGGGTTACAAATACCAATAAATTTTAAATTAGGTTTTAGTATCCCTCAATTAGTGTCATTTATATTCTACAAGTTCAAATTCAAGTTGGGGTTTGATCATCCCTAATTTATATCTAATGGTTCAGCTAAGGAACCATAATATTTAAGTGTTTCATGAAGAGGCACTAATCCTATAATTCTTAAGGGAAGCATCATCACCAAGAAAATTCAAAAAATAAAAATTCAATTCTACACATACAAAAGTTCAAGAAATTTTCAAATTTATAAAATTTCAAGCAATGTTCAAATTTCAAATCCAACATGTTCAAATTTAAATTTTCAAAAGATAAAAAGTAACTAATTCATGTTTTTTTTAGGTTTTTCCAAAACATACGGTGCCTTTCATAATTTAAGTAATATCTCAAATATAAAGTGTGTCTTACACACCGAGTATAGTTTTCCTTTAATCTAATAATTGTATTTATAAAATAAATGTGGGAGGGATTTAGGAACCTAAAATTGGTCATGAATACTCTATCATGTTACTTTTACCATTTTTATCTTTAATTAACTTATGCACTTAATTAGTAACCATTTTTTTCTTCGCCCTATCCTAAGCATAAGAGAGGTCCTATTTTTATTTTAAAATTATCATCTGTTGCATATAGAAATGTTTTGATTTATAAAAACACCATTGTGCATTTGTATGCCTTAACCCATATCCAAAACCCATCACTTTTCCCTAGGGGACAAAAACACCCAATAAGTATAATTATGGTAAACATACTTATCTTTATGTAATGTTTTTGTATTTCTCCTACCAACACTAAAATTATCAAATTAGACCCTCCCTTTAGTCATCTTCTATGTTTTAGTCTTCCTAATATGTGGTCATGCCTTTTGAATTACTATAAAGGCACACTCAAGTAATTTATTACTTTGCTTGGGAATTTTAATATAGTATCTTATTTACACAAGTGCACACTAAGTAAAACTTTCCTATTCTTACTAATTTAGATTTTAAACATCTTGAAAAGTCCTCATACAAATCACAAACTTGTTTTATTCAGTCCTAAGCAAAACATGATCAAGTATTCAGGTCAATTATAGATGCATTCATGTATTCAAAGGATCACTATTGCGTGAATCACTCTAGGTGGGAGAACTACATTATGCTTGATTTACCTCAGAGTATTAGATATGTAAGCAATGTTTAGTCATTATGGGGATGATTAGGGTCAGTTCAACCCATTACATTCCTTATTTTTTTACTTTTAGGTATTCCAATCATTATAATCCTTATTATATTTTCAACCTTCTAAAATCCATTTTTTCAATCTTTCACACACTTATAAATGTCAAACCAACACACACAGACTTAATTACAATTGTATACACATAATATTTTTAAAACTTTATCAATTATTGATGTTTTCTCTCTTATAGGAACCCATTGAATCTTAACCTCTTTGAGTGCACACCTTAAAATGTGTACCAAGAAAGGGGTGGGTAGACATTTGGTTCTTCACAAGATTGTTTTCCCTATACCTCCACCTAAAACTAATACAAACCTTTCTTATACATTTCCCTAAGCTTTGACACCTCAAATATCCCTTACCTAATGCATTCAATTGGGTTGGATTAGTTCTAATAACTAAGCACATTATAGGACTAAGTCAGTACAGTTGACTTAGTCTGAGACCTAACGAATCTATCTCTTAATTAAATAGGTTGATTGGGATGAATGTATCAGCTAAAATTTTTTAATGGTTTATGGTCATATTAGGCTATATATACACATCTTTCACCCCATTTCTAATAGAGATAATCATTCATTTTTTCTTCTTTATATGTATTTTCTACCATTCTACTTGAGGAGTCATTGTTCAGGGTTTCATGCTTCTTGGAAGAGAACCTTTATCTTGTGAAAGCTTGAGATTCAATAGGAGGTCTTTAGCTAGACTATAGTCCATTATCCATCATTAATTCCTTCAAAAATACATAACAACCTCTTGAAAATAACCATTGGCTAAGGGAGAGGTTGGGTTTGATGGATTCATCTTCAATGTAAGTATTCCTAACTCTTACTCATATAATTTAATAGATATATTTTCTTGTATAATGGATAATAAATGCATTGTCTCTCCATTCTTGGGATTACCTCTACATTAACTTGAGTAGAGTTTTACTTTGCATGTTCATTGTTTATGTTAATCCCCCATTTGTGCCATAAGCTTTAGATAGAAATATATTATATTTACTTTACTTTATTATTGCATTGAATATCAAGACCTAACTAGGGTTATTATGTGGTGTTGTTTTATAATAGGGTTTAGAACCCTCTCTATCCATACTATATGATAAGATATTCCTTAGGTAGGTTTAGAATATTCATATTGGTCATGACCCAAATTATCTAAGGATTGTTAGTGGTATAGTTAGCTGATTTATCTTCTTCGAGTTAGGATTTATTTATAAATCAAATTCATTTTCACTTACATACATTATGGTAAACATGACATGAACTAACCCTTGTAGATTTTCAATGTTTATTTTAAAAGTACTGGATTAACTTTATCAAATTAGTACAATAGTTTTTGTATAGGTCTCAATAATCAGTCAATCCAATCAACTTAGTTTAGTATTGTGTGCAAGTCATTTTCTCCTATAGACAACTAGATTTATCTGATAGACCTAGTTCTATATTCTTTATAGGTCATCTTTTACTTCATTGATCTAATTGATTGAGTTAGGGAATCAACTTACAAGTTTTCAAATGAGGTGAACATGCTGATCTTGTTTGACTCTCTATGATCAAAATTTCCCTCTTAGCATACTAAATTGATTTTATCAATTTAGTTTTTCATCCCATCTTTCAAATTTTCTAATAAGTTTTGTTTAGACTACTAAATTTATTTTATTGACATATTTATTTCAATTATTTTTAATTGGTTAGTTTATGTAGACTCTATTGATTAGTTTGAATTTTTTTAACATCTTATTTTGCAAGTTCAAACCCTCATCTAGATAAAATAGAAATTCAACAAATCCGGTGCATTGCTAAAATTAATCAAAAATTAAATTGATCAAACTAAATTTAGGTTCATTCTAACTAGACTATTTATTTTATTTTTATCAATTTTAGTCAAACTTCAATTTTATTTTCCCAATTTTTTAATTTTATAAAACTTGTCATCTTATAATAAACTAAGTCCATTAGCTTAACTTAGTTTTATAATTACTTCTCACCTAGGAAACTTAGTCAAATTTATTGATTACATTTATTTTGACTATCTTACAATAGATAAAGTTGACCAGGTTGACTCTATTATATACTATATTCATTCTAGGTTAATCCAATCGATCTAATATTGTGTCTTTTTCAAGCAAAAGAAATTAACTTACATTGGTGTTAATTAATTCACTTTTCATTTATCTATTTGTTTTCTTAGATTAGTGCACATAACATAACTAGAAATTTCAATTCGTCATATTATTCATTTTCTTCTTTCACACACTACCAAATCAAAAAATATCAAATAAGCCTTCAAACACTTCTACCTACCCAGGTCTACCTACTTGGATTTCATCACCAAGGGGGAAACTGACTCAATTTTCTAAATAAGTATAAATATGTGATGGATGGTATATATTGGCAAAGTCATGACACCCTTATCATCATGGGATTATGAAGTGACAGGGTAGGCCCCAATACTAAACTAGTACCATCACCAATATAGATCCTTTTAAGACTTAACATACCTAAAACTATCTTTAGATTACCTCTTTTTAGTTCATTTGCAAAGCCAAACACCTTATCACATATTAAAACATAATTTAAAACATATAAGAATGTTCTCTCATTCTATTAGCATTTACATTTTAGTATTGTTGTTTGTTGTTTGTCAATTGTATTTTTATTGCAAAACTTATATTAGCCATCATAGGTACACAATTTGTGTTGTTTGTTGCAACTAGATTGATTTAATTGACCTAGTTAACTATGTGTTTAGCTTATTATCCTAAAAAATTATTACTTATTCATCTAGATTTATACCATTTCAATTTGATCCTACCTTCAAAACACAATCAACTCAGTCTCTTATAGGCTACTCTATTTGTTTTCCTATGGAACATAGACAACTCATTTAACTCAGTTTACCATAAAGCTATTATGTTTTTCCTCCCATAAACATAGTCAACTTATTTAAATTTATTTATTTCCATTCTTTCTATTTAACTTCTTCCAAAACATAATCTACCAGTTCAACCCTATACCATTAGGATGAATGTGTACATTTTTGTTGATTCAATCCTTTTTCTAAATTTTATCTATTCAATCCCATCTATTACTTGGCTGATTTTGTCCAAATTCATTCCTATTTTAAACATCATTAAATATCCTATTATAATATTCTTGGATAACCTTAATCCATTTAGACAATACATAGGTTGTTATTTGCTTCTTAACTTATTTACCTAAGAGGATACTCACTCTTGGTGCACCTTCTCTCACCCTTCATCTATGGATTGTAATATGGTTCAAATTACCCAAAATGATGACATCAATAGATCAGATCCAATTCACACTTACAAAGACACTACCTTATCCAAAATATATTATTATACTATAATAGAAATTGATACAAGCCTCACAAACAACCTTATATTAATTCCATTAATAAGGGACATTCTTCCTCCTACCAACACCAATATTCCTCCTAATACCAACACTAACCTTCACCCTTCAAATCCTAATAATCCAAATTCACAAATTGATATTAAAATCCTTACACAAATAGTCCAAAAAATTAATGTTATGGAAACAATAAATACATCTTAAATGATGCAAATGCAACAACATTTATTACACATGAATAATCAACCTCCTTTTATTTTACCTCAAACTAATAAAAAATGTATCCCTCCTCTTCTTAGATATTCCAATGGAAATATCATTCCACAACACCTTATGCATAAAAATATGATTTAATATATCTAAAATGAACCTCTACATCCTTTCATTATTTCTATTAATATTGGAAGTATTTATCTAACTATTAAATATGATGGGATTAAATACCATACATCCTTTCTTAAGGCATTTGGTAATCTCTAAAAATAATGTATTCAAACAAACACCTTCACTACCACCAAAATTTTAGTCAAAACTTTTAAAGGATATGTACTATAATGGTATAGTCACTTACCTCAACATTCTATCTATAAATTAGAAGATTTGATTAATGCTTTAGTCAAGGAATTTCAACATAATGACCTTCCTAAAAATTATCTTAGTCATTTTATCAATGCTAAACAATGACCCTCCAAATCATCTCATGACTTCGTTAAATGATGTAAATCTTTGACTCATAAAGTAGATCATAACATGAATGATGATAATCTATTCAAACTCTTTATATCGACATTAACACCTTCACTTCAATATAGGGTTTGAAATTTTTCTCCAAAAAATATAAATTATGTAATTGATCAAGCTAAAATACAAGACTTTATTATGAAACAATTTAAGCCAAATCATAAATCCATCAAGGGATATTTCCAAAATTCCACTAATGAGATTACTAAAAATCCTCTTCAAAAAAATAGGAGTAGTCAAAGTGGATACTCCCCTTGATTCCCATACACCATTAACAATCCAAAAAATGAAGCAAATAATATCTCCCTCTAATCCTTTAACCTATAATAATTCCCCACCTTCATGGTATGACCTTAATAAATTATGTTGGTTCTATTATCAAATAGATTTTGAACCTATTTCTATGTTGTAGCTTGTTGTATAAAAATCTAATGATACAATGTGATCACCTCCAAGTTATAGGACCTTGGATATTTGAGGTGAACCTCCAAATAATGTTGGATTACTTTCACTAAATTTAGTGCATCTGATAAAATACCATCTTATATGGAAATTTTGCTTCTTAATGAACTTGCTTCTAAACTAAGGTTTGACTGTGAGAAAAGAGATTTTAGAAATGAATTTTCAAAACTAGAAATGGTGATTGTACCAAATATTTGTAGTGGATTTTAATTATTTTTTTATATGAACATAGAAAAATAATAGATATATTTAACTTTATTGAAGCACAAACTCATGCAAATATGAAACTAAAGGTAATATTGGGTATTTCTCATATAAGTAACAAGATTCTTTATTTTTTATCAAGCAATCTCTCAAAAGGGAAAAATAATACCACATGAATTTTTGTGATTGAAATAAGAATAAAATCATCCATAAATTTTATAAATATCCTTACATACATATATATAATGCAAATAAGAAAGGCAAAACTTCAATCTATTCTCATTTTCTAGGTTACAATATTTAGATAAATTATTCAAAATGCAGAATAATTTATCTAATAGTAAAAAGATCCTTGGGATATTTCATATTACCCATATTTATATAAAATAATCTCTTAAAAGAGCTGTATTTATCAAAAAGTATATGCCCATTTAAAGAGCAAACAAAATTTGAAACCCTCATGCATAGGGGCATGATATTCAACTAGAATGGCATCCTTGGAAAGGTAAATGGTTAGAAAAGGGAACATGCAACTATTGGGCATAACAAAATTACTAGAGGCATGGAGAAAACATGTTGAATCTTCATGTAATGTCCTCATGATCTTCAATTGAGCTATTTTTATCCTCTTCATGCAAT
Organism: Torreya grandis; assembly: GCA_037957365.1. Taxonomy (NCBI): domain Eukaryota; kingdom Viridiplantae; phylum Streptophyta; class Pinopsida; order Cupressales; family Taxaceae; genus Torreya; species Torreya grandis. The sequence goes on along the minus strand of JARHVA010000374.1, from coordinate 4,649,059 downwards.
GAGGTGCCAAAATGAACTCATACTCAAAATAATAGACAACTTTTACATATCTTAGGTTATTTTTTTCAAAACATAACTTATATTTTTTAATTGAGACTTTTACAAATTTTTAAGTCATCCAATTTTGAAAAAATTGGAAATGCAATTTACAACATGAGTTTTTACAGTTAAATAACTCAAACTTTGTCAAAAAGGAAAGTGTAATTTACGAGTTTAATTTTCACAAATTTTCAACTTATCAAAAAGATACTTGGAAATTACAAGTGGCTCTTTCTAAAAAAGAGATGACAAAATGATAATTGTAATTTTCAATCTATAAATTTACAATACTTTTTTGACAACAAAGAAATATGATATACATAATGTATTTGATTGAAAGAATTAATCTACAGCCATAACCTCTAAATACTCTTTGTCCTTCTTTGCCTATGTCTTCTTAATATAAGCATAAAATATTTTGCATGTCTCTAGGATATAATTTTCATCAGGACCAAATGAGTATAGGTTGTTTATTTCACAATCTTAAATTGTGTTAGAGAGTTCCATTTGTGTAACCATGTATACTTGAGTATATTTTCCCATTTGATCTAGTGTATTATGATACCTGATAAAATGATGGATGGAACTCAAGTTGAAGGTTGTGTCCCATGTTAACTCTCTTTCTACCATTCCCTTGAACTTGGTTTGAACTTTTTATACTAAAACAATTTGGTCCTGATGGTTTGTTGCTTCACTTGACAATTTATTAAGTAAATATTCAGTGTCATATATCATATCCATGACCTTATCATGTGTAGCCTTAGCTTTATTAATACTCTTTATGAGTATTCTTATTTTTATGTTGGTTCCCCTATCTAATTTCTCATACTCTATATCATTTTTCAATATCTTTTCTATAATGAGAGTGAGTCTCAATCATGTCCACAGCTTGTAGCTTTGGGTAGTATAGGTTCAACCTTTCTATCTCTTCATGATAGTTATTCATCGATGTCCTTAAGGTTACCTGAGCATCTTCCTAATCCTCTTCATTTATAACTCTATTCCTTTGAAATGAGATCCTCTACCTAGTCCTTTCTATCCCTTCCTATAATACCAATCTCTATTATTGCATCAAGTATTTCTCTATTAGAGATTTGAGTAATAGATTGTGTTGTTTGGGTAGTGGGATCAATGAACTTCTTTAGTGTAGTCATAAATTATTCAAATTTATTCTTTAATTTGTCCTTTGGGACCTTGTCACTATCCATTTTATTGAAAAGAGAGTTAATGCTTGATTTAAAATCATGTTTCAATCCCTCTCTTGTATGATGACCAAGGGGAACATTTAATATTTGGTAATACCCCACCACTAGATCTTATTTTTATTTGTCTTGTGGTGGGACTATAATTTCTACATAATTTTCCCCTAGTGAATCATATAGTATTATTTATATGGTTCTAGGAGTTGCCTTTGATCTCTTTGATGGCTCTACAAGGCCAAAATAAATTGTGATAGGGGATACCATCCATTTCCATTTCTTCCCCACTAATTGCACTAACCAAATTAGAGTTGCATCTTGATATCCTAACACTACCAATTGTAAATCTATAGCTAAATTTTTGCATTAGTGTTTATGATGATGAGTATTATATCTTTTACTGATATGGCCATAGAGACTTTGACTAATGTTTTAGAAATATCTTCCCCATTTATGGGTTGAGAGGCTATATTTGTATCAATGATTTTATCTATCTTTACCTCCTTTGTGGGGATCTAAGTTATTGTGGAAATGAAATAAATGGGTGAAATGGAAATGGATGTGCCTACCAAGGGTGTGGGAGATGTAAGTGACATTGGTAGAGGGGTAGGCATAGGGAGTTGAAAAAGAACCTGTGGGAGTGTGGAATCTAGAGCCATGAATGAATCAATCAAATTTATGTGGACACTCAAGATTAATGAAATGGGAAAGGTGATAGGAGATGAAAATGAAGTAGTTATTCTAGTGGTTCAGATGGCTATCAAGATTATAGTCATGATGAATGAATTTATATCTATGTATTATTGTGTGATGTTAGTGATTAATGAGGTGGTGGTGGTGATTAGGGATGAGATGGAAGGAAGTTTTTAAGAGGGGAGTGAAATTATGTAAGATATGGGAGGAATTATGGAAGAGGGGAGTGGAATTGAATCTTGAGTGTCTGATTGAGTTGATTGAAGTATTGATAATGGAGTCACTAACATAAGTGAGCTAGTGGGAACAAAGGGGGAAATTGTTTAAGGTGATGGCGGAGTAGAGATAGGAGGAAGAGGTGTTGTATCTAATGGAATGATAGAGATGATGTTGAGGTATGTTCCTAGTGTTAGCATTAAGGAATTAATGTTGTCATTAATGTCAAAGTTAAGTTGAATGTAGTTCATGTCAAAATTTGGAGTTGATGTAATGTTTGGTTAAGTGGTGTGTGATAAATAATTTTTGTCTCTCTATTGAGAGAAAATTTGAAGACAACCTGGTATTTTTTAAAGTTTTTATGGCATTTCAATATCATTTTTGAGATACAAGGGAAACATCTTGATTAAGCCCTAAGTACTAAGGTGCATACAAGATAAGCATATGGGTCAACAAGTCCTTGTATTATATATAAGGTCTTAGCACAAGGTTTTAGTATGAAATATCTCATAAATCATATTAAGAGTAAACTTGTCTTTAGATAATCATGTTTGAAGAATGACATCATTGAGAGCTAGCTTGTTTATGTCCAAAATCTGAGTACTAGGTATCTTGAGTATCCTAGTCTAGCTCCATGAATAAGATGTATGCATTAATAATAGTAAATATTTATTATTCAAGTCAATATAGGCATGATAATTTATCTTAATATATGTTAACAATGATCAAGAGATAAAGGATCTTATTGATGAATTTCAAGGTCTAGTTTTGAGGCTTAATCTTTACTTGAAAATACCTAAAGAAATAATATAGGTTTGATAGCATGATGATTTGAGCCATTTGAGACCTATGTGAGAAAGTTTGGTAGTGTATGATTATTATATAATATCACATGATATTTGGATGAGGTTTTGAATAAAGTTCAATAGGTTTAAAGGCATGATCATAGTTTAAATATGATTGGCATTATAAGGCATAGCATGAAAAGTGAAATATTGTGGATTAATGAGGGTTAAATATAATGTTAAAAAATTTATTATCTCTATAAATAATTTAAAATTTTTTTATATATCATGCTAAGTTTATGGATAAAGTTTGAAGTCTATACCTGAAGGAGAAAGTAGGAAAACCTATGTGCATAAAATGGGGTATTACAAACCTGAGAAGAGACTTATTTTACTCATTAGAATTTGAAACCTTTGCATGAGATCATAATAAATTAATGTAATTTATATAATGTCACTATATTTATATTAATAGCACTGGTTGTCAATATTAGACACAATCTTTTATGAATGATTACTAAGAAGTGAAACTAGATAAAACCCTCTCAAAACCCTTATAATGACTTGATAAGAAATATATAGTAATTTATGGATTATAATATTATTTTTTAACTATTTTTATTTTTGGAACATGTAAATTACTCTTAAAATTTTCCTTAGGTGGTTTTAGTTTGTCTTGATAGTAAGTAAAAGCTATATGAAAACCCTTATTTTTAGTAATTTTGATGTCGCAGACAGGGTTGACCAGGTCAAAGAATGAAAATGGATGGAGTATGATGTGTAATACTTATATATTATTACCATTAAATTTTTTTATCATGGTTTAGACAAAAAAAATTATATACCAGTCATGTAATTTGACCTATCGCTAAACATGCCTAATGAGCAAAACAGTGATAAAACAAGGTGAGAATGAGAATGAGATTAGGGATTAGTTATAGAGGAATAGGGATGGATTATAATAAATTGGTTGATTATTAAAAAATTATCCATCATATATCCTTGGTATATAAATTTTTTTTATTCCTATACTCAAGCAAAAAGTTGTCATCAAACTCGTTCATCTAACATAGTAAAGTCTATGTAGGGTGAAGTAGTGAGATTGGTCTGTAAGACCAATATTGATATATGACCATGAAATATATATTTTAAATAATGATTTAATTATTTTAAAGGTTAAAAAAACTCATTTTAAGATCATCTAAATTTTTTTATATGGGTTCTATGACTTGATTTTCTTGATTGTGTTTTTGGTGCTACAGGTAATTTTCTATATATGTGTGAAAATGATGTTTTTAAGTCATTTTTAACTAATTTTAAGGATAAAATGATATTTATGGTGTTATAAATATATAATAGTATCATTTTAATGTATTTTTACTTATTTTAAGTCCATATTCAAGTATGGATAGTTAAATGTTTTTTACTATATATTGATAGTGTTTGGTGGTTCTGAGTAAGCCATTTGTTGGAGTGTTACTGAGGCCTTTTAGATTGTGTCATGAAGACCAAAGCATATGGATAAATATTTTAAGTATTAAATGTAATATACATATTTTTTATGTGTGTTTTATATGGAAACATTATATATATGGTTCAAATTTGCAAAATAGACTTTTTCACAATGAGAAGGCCTAATGGTGAGTAAACCTAATTGGATGGTTCAAGGAGTGAAAAGAGACAAATGGTGTTGTGTAAATAAATATATATTATTATGGGTATATTAAAGTGACACATAAATTTTTTAATCCATTTTTTTAGGCTCAACGTGTTCAAAGGAGGTCTAAGTGAAACATGTGCTTAAGAAAGGCCTAATTGCATTAGGTCTCTATTAGGCCTAATGATAATTATAGCTCTTAATGGTAATGACCAATATATGAAATGTTTGTTTCAATTTTTAAACATATTTATTGATATATTTAAATAATAATACAATTATTTTTAGGTCCTTGTTTAACCAAAATGGGTATGAGAAAGAATATAGTATAAAGTTAAGGCCTAATAAGCCTATTTTAACTAGTTAGAGTATTGAGCTATTGAGCAAAGGATATAGAGTTTTAGAGAATAGGTTAAGGGATTGAATGTAATCATATATCTGATATTAATATTAAATTAGTATATAATTATGTTTCTATAGGTTTTGATCAAGGTCATTTGACCTAATTTTGCCAAAGAGAGGGCTAATTAAGTGAGAAGGCCTAATAGGCTATTGAGAGAGAAAGAAGTGTGAAAAGAGAAAACAAAGGAGGCAATATTTAATTGAGTAAGAAATATTTTTCCAAGTGTGATCATATATTCAATGTATCTGAGTTGGTATTTAGTTTCCTAGTGGGGTTGGAACATCCTTATAGGTTGAAGTTTGCTAAAAGCACTAATTGAGTTGGTGTTTGACTAGTGAGGGGTTGGATCTCCTTATGGGGTTGGTGCCTCACTAAAATGTTGATTGATTACTTATAGTATATTATTATAAGTTATTAATTAGTGTTTTTTATTACCTTATAATTTTTTCCACATATATCTTATGTCCTTATATTATTTACTTTCATAGATGCTTGTGTATGCATTCATTGATGTATGTAAGTGAATGAATGCTTCATGAATCTTAAGTGAAATTGGAAGAATTTTTTAATACAAATGACTCACTACATATCCTCTTATAATTTATACTTACAAAATTTATTATCATATCATGTCGTTTAAATGGGATATTACTACCTAAAGGAAATTATAAACAAGCTAAGATGGCTAGTCAAGCATAAGGTGGTTTTTCTAAAAGAAAAGCTTCATTGTTTAATGGATCCAATTATACTTTATGGAGTGTTAGTATGAGGAAATATATAATATCTCAAGGTCATGGTGTTTATAAATTGGTTTTTTATGGGTACACTATACCCTTTATTCCTCTTATAGATGCAACAGGTAAGAAGGCTAGTGACAATAACTCAAAATCACTGAATGGTATTATTTGTGGCCTATTAGAGGAAAAAATTATGAAGTTAATATGTTGTATATCTACCAAATAAATGTGGGATAATTTTCAAAATATTCATGAGGGAGATTTTAATGTCAAATTTCCCAAGTTGCAAACCCATAGAAGATAGTTTGAAAGTCTAAAAATGAATGAAGATGAGATCATTGTAGTCTACCTATTGAGGGTTGATGAGGTGGTCAACATCATAAGAGGTCCAGGAGAATAACTGAAATAGACTATTGTTTTTAAAAATGTTTTAAGGTCTCTAAATCCCAAATTTGATTCCAAGATATGTGGTGTTGAATAAATTCATGATCTAGACAAGCTAGAGATGGATGGACTTCATGGAACCCTAACAACCTATGAGATGAGGAAAAGTGAAGGATGACCTACAAAGAAGGAAGATACATTTAAGGTAAAAAATAATCCAAAATATAATAATTCACAAGGTATTAAATTCAAATATAATTATTAATCTTATATTGATGATGATGAGTCAATAGTTATTTTTGTAAGAAAGTTGAAGACAGGTTTAGGTAAATACAAAGGCAAACTATCTTTTAAATGCTTCAATTATGGAGAGGTTAGACACTTTTCCAATATATGTCCTCATAAGCATAAGACAAAGGATTATTAAGATCATGATGATGATAAAAATTATTATAAATTTGATAGGAGCAATAAAAACTTTAGAAGATATAATAACAAGAAAAGGTTCTTCAAAAACAAAAGGAGTCATTACACTAAGGAAGATTATAGCTCATCTAATTAGAGTGAGAGAAGTGACTCAGAGATTGATCATAAAGGTTCTAGTCTTGATTTAAAAAAGTTTATCTTTTCTAAATAATAAATATTCTCAAATCTAAAATAATCCATATGGATTGGAGGTGATTTTGGTGATTTAAATGAAGAAGGAGATGAGATGGATCTTGAGGTTGAGTTGATGAATACTCTAGAAGAGTGTAAGATGGTAAAGAAGAATAATAGGGTGATGAGATATTTTATCAAATATTATGAATATAAATTCAAATTTTTTTAATATAGACTAAGTAACAACTCTAAGGAATAAGAGGAAATAGTCAAAGAGGTGGAGAGTCAACTTGAAATTATGATTACAGGTCTAGAAGCAAAAGAAGAAGAATGTGCAAGGTATGTAGCTAAAGTGAACTCTTTGAGATCTTAATTGAAACAAGCATCAAATAAGGTCAAGTCCTTTATGAGGTTTGAAAATAATACCAATGATCTAGACAATATTCTAAGTAGTTAAAAGGCTAATAATGACAAAACAGGCCTTGGCTTCATCAGATATCAAGAGGGCACTAATGTGATCAAAAAGGTCAAAGATAAACCAAAGAATGAGTGTGATATTAGAACAAAGTTCAATAACATCAATAAATCTAATAACATAAGGTATGATAATCCTTTCAATGGCTATTTTTATTCATGTAACCAATTTAGTCATAGAGCAAGGTATTGTAGAAGGCCCTTCAAGAATGAATTTGCATAGAACTATGAGCAGAACCATCATCCAAGAGGTTTGGATCAGGGTTTATTTCCATCTAGAGGTATAATATATTTCAATTATCATAAGGTTGGTCATATTGTAAGATACTATAATCATGACTTGTCAAGATAAGACAACAAGTTTGAGACTTCTAGAATATAATAAATAAGACAAAATACTAATTGGAAACCCAAGGTAGCTAAGGTTGATAACTAGTCTAAGAGTACTACTTGACATGGTAGAGAAAAATCAAGATGCAAAGGAGTACCAAGATTTTTCTCTATCAACACAAATTTTTGATGGAGTCAAAACTAATAAATCAAGCTAGAATTTTTCTCAAACAAATATTGAGGGGGTCAAGATAGAAGGACAATTCAATCATAATAAGATAATACAATAATTTTAGTCATAAAAAGACATGGATATCTAGGAATCTCTTGAATTTATGTTGTTCTAGTTCTCTAGAGTAGAAGTGACTCTATTAGGATTCATAGAGGTACTCAGCTAATAATCAAGAAGCATGAAAGATGCTCTATCATAGGGGGATGTTTTTGTTCTTAGGTAACCTTTAGATTAAATATTCCATCAAGAAAGCATTTAAAAATGTGTGATAGGTCATGTTAAGTGTGTGTATAAAGTTTTAATTCTATACCTGAAGGTGAAAGCATGAAAACCTATGATAAGGTTCCCTATGTGCATAGAATGGGGTATTACAGACCCAAAAAGAGACTTCTTGTACTCATTATAATGTGTAACATTTACATGAGAACTTGAGCACTTCATGTAATTTGGGTAAGGTCCATATCTTTATTTTAATATCATTGGTTGTGAATATGAGATTCAATCCTTTATGAATGATTGCTAAGAAGTGAAACTAGTCAAAGCCATCTCAAAACCCTTATAATGACTTGATAATAAATATCTCGTTGTTTATGGCTCAAAATTGTCCTATTGACCTATTTTTATGTTTTTAAAATGTAAAGGACTCTTCAAAGTTTCCTCAAGTGGTTTTAGTTTGTCTTGATACTGAATAAAAGCTATAGGAAAACCCTTGGTTTCAAGAATGATGTAGGAGGTAGGGTTGACTATGTCAAAGGATGAAAATGGATGGAATATTATGTGTAATAATTATATATTATGACCATTAATTTTTTTTTTCATTTTTTAGACCAAAAATTTGATAAATCAGTCATGGAAGTTGACCTATCGCTAAATAGGCCTAATGAAAAAATAGTGAGAAAACTAGGCAAGAATGAGAATGAGATTAGGGATTAGTTGTAGAGGAATGGGGATAGATTATAATGCATGAGGTCATTATTAAATACCTATACCTCCTATCCCCTTGGTATATATGTGTGATTGATGTCTATACTCAAGCAAAAATTTGTCATCAAACTAATATGTCTAACACAATAAAGTCTATGTAGAGTGAATTAGTGAGATTGGTCTATAAGAACAATATAGATATATGGCCATGAAATATATAATTTAAAATATTATATAAGTATGATAAATTTTCACAAAAACCCATTTTAATATCATATAAATGTTCTCACATGGGTTCTATGACTTGATTTTCTTGACTGTATTTTTGGTGCTATAGGTAACTTTTTATGTGTGTGTGAAAATGATGTTTATGAGTCATTTTTCACTAAGTTGAAGGATAAAATGATAATAAAGGTGTTATAAACCTATAATAATATCATTTTAATTAATATTTACTCATTTTAAGTCCATTTTAAAGTATGTAAAGTCAAATGTTTTTTGATTATGTATTGACAGTGTTTGATGGATCTAAGTAAGCCATTTGTAAGAGTGTTCCTGGGGCCTTTTTGATTATGTGGTGAATAAAAAAGCATATGAATATGTATTTTAAGTCATAAATATCCTATTAATATTATTTTATGTGTGTTTTATGTGTAAAATTTTAATATATGGTTCAAATTTTCAAAATAGACTTTTTGGTAGTGAGAAGGCCTAATGGCGAGTAGACCTAATTGGATGGTTCAAGGAGTAAAAATATTCAAATGGTTTATGGGAAATAAAGAGAGATTATTAGGGTTATATTAAATTTTTCATCTATTTGTGAATTCTTAAATTTTTCAAATGAGGTCTAAGTGAAACGTGTGCTTAAGAAATGCCTAATTGCATTAGGTCTCTTTTAGGCCTAATAGTGGTTTTAGCTCTTAAGGGTAATGATTGACATATGAAATATTTTTTTAAATTTTAAAAAAAAAAAATTATATATTTAAATCATAATCCAATTATTTTAGGTCTTTGGCCAACCAAGATGGGTATGATAAAGTATATAGTATAAAGTCAAGGCCAAATAAGCCTATTTTGACTAGTTAGAGTATTGAGCTATTGAGTGAAGGATATAGAGTTTTGGAGAATAGGTTAAGGTATTTAAGATAATTATATAGATTATATGAATATTAAATGAGTATATAACTATGTTTTTATATGTGTTGAGCAAGGTCATTTGACCTAACTCTGCCAAAGAGAGGGCTAATTAAGTGAGAAAGCCTAATAGGTTATTGAGATAGAAAGAAGTGTGAGAATAGAAAATAGAGGAGGTCATATTTATTTGAGTAATAAATATGTGTCTAAAGTATATCATATATTCAAGGTACATAATTTTTTGATTTTTTCCCTAGGGTATTGGATCTTCCTTGCAGGTTGAAGCTTGTTAAAAGCACTAGTTGAGTTGGTGCTTGACTAGTGAGGGGTTGGTGCTCCTTGTGGGGTTGGTACCTCACCAAAAGGTTGATTAATTTATTATAGGATAATATTAAAAAAAAAAAAAAAAAAAATTATTTCCTTATAGTTTTTCCCACATATATCTCATTTTCTTATATTGTTTACTTTCATAAATGTTTTTGTATGCATTCATTATTATATGTAAGTGAATGAATGCTTCATGAATCTTAAGTGAAATTGGAGGATTATTTTAATAAATTTGATTCACCCCCATATTATTATTTTTACTTAAAAAATTTGGTATCATATCAGGTCCTTTAAATGAGGTCTTACAACCTAAAGGAGACTCTAAATGAGCTAAGATGGCTAGTCAAGCACAAGGGGTTTTTCTACAAGCAAAACTCTATTGTTTAATGGAGCCAATTATGCCTTTTGGAGTGTTAGAATGAGGAAATATATAATTTATAAAGTTAAATATGTTTGTAAATTGGTCTTGAATGGGTACACTACACCCCCTTTCCTCATATAGATGTAGCAGGTAAAAAGGCTAGTGATAATAACTCAAAAGCATTGAATGGTATTATGTGGTTTATCAGAGGTAGAAATTATGGAGGTAATACACTATATATCTACCAAATAAATGAAGGATAATTTTAAAACTATTCATGATGGATATTTCAAGGTCAAATTTCCCAAGTTTCAAACCCATAGAAGATAGTTTGAAATTTTAAAAATTAATGAAGATGAGACCATTGCAGCCTACCTATTGAGGGTTGATGAGGTGGTCAACATCATAAGAGGTATTGGAGAATAATTAAAAGATACTACTATTTTTAAAAATACTTTAATGTATCTAAATCCCAAATTTGATTCTAATGTATGTGTTATTGAATAAATTCAAGATCTAGACAAGTTAAAGATGGATGGACTTCATGAAACCCTAACAACATATGAGATGAGTACAAGTGAATGAAGACCTACAAAGAAGCAAGATGTATTTAAGTTAGAAAATAAGACAAAAGATAATAAGTCACAAGGTAATAAAGTCAAAGATAATTATGAATCTGATATTGAAGATGATGATGATTTAATAGTTATGTTTGTAAGAAAGTTGAAGACATGTTTAGGTATATACAAAGGCAAATTGGATTTTAAATGCTTCAATTATGGAGAGGTTGGACACTTTACCAATATATGTCCTCATAATCACAATAAAAATGATGATGGATATAATTATTAAGATCATGATGATGATAAAAATTCTTATAAATTTGATAAGAGCAATAAAAACTTTAGAAGATATGACAATAAGAAAAGGTTCTTCAAAAAGAAAATGAGGCTTTACACTAGGAAGATTGTAACTCATCTAATGAGAGTGAGAGAAGTGGTTCAGAGAATGATCATGAAGGTGATGGTCCTAATTTCAATGAGTTTATCTTCATGTTTGAATAAGAAAGCTTCTCAAATCTAGAAGAATCCAAATGGATTGAAGGTGATGTTGGTGATTCATATGAAGAAGGAGATGAGGTGGATCTTAAGGCTAAGTTGATGAATACTCTATAATCATTTAAGATGGTAAATAATAATAATAGGGTGATTATATCTCTTATCAAATATTATTAAGATAAAATCAACTTGTTTTATGATAGACTAATCAACAATTCTAAGGAGCAAGAGGAAATAGTCAAATAGGTGGAGAATCAACTTGTAATTGTGACTATAGGTCTAGAAGCAAATGAAGAAGAATGTACAAGGTATGTATTTGAAGTGAAGTATTTGAGAGATGAATTGAAACAAGCATAAAATAAGTTCAATTCCTTTTTGAGGTTTGAAAATATTACCAATGATCTATATAATATTCTAAATAGTCAAAAGGTTGTTAATGACAAAACAAGCCTTGGCTTCATTGGAGATCAAGAGAAGGACACTAATGTGATCAAAAATGTCAAAGATCAACCAAATAATGAGTGTACTAACAAAATAAAAGTCAATACCATTAGGAAACCTAATAACATAAGGTACAATAATCCTTTCAATGGCTATTGTTATTCATGTAACCAATTTGGTCATAGAGCAAGGTATTGCAAAAGGCCCTTCAAGAATGAATTTGCATGGAACTATGAGGAGAACCATAAAATAAGAGGTATGAGTTATGGTTTGTTTCCATCTATAGGGATAATATATTTTAATTATTATAAGTTTGGTTATATTGTAAGATATTATAATCATGACTTCTTAAGACAAGACAAGAAATTTGAAGCTTCAAGAATACAAAAAAGAGGATAAAACAATAATTGGAAACCCAAGGTAGCTAAGGTTGATAACTAGTCTATAAGTCTAAGAGGACTACTTTCCATGGTAGACAAAAACCAAGATGTAAAAGAGTGCCAAGAATTTTCTCTATCATCTCAAATTGTTGATGGAGTCAAGACTAATAAATCAAACAATAATATTTCTCAAACAAAGATTGATGGTGTTACACTAGAAGGATAAATAAAGCATAAGAAGATTGTGAAAGAAGTTTAATCCTATAAGGACATAAAAATATGGGAATATCCTAAATTTATGTCATTCTAGTTCTCTAGGGTAAAAGTGGATCCATTAGGCTTCATGGAGGCACTCAGCCAATAATCAAGAAGCATGAAGGATGATCCATCATAGGGGGAGTACTATGTTCTTAGGTAACCTTCAGATCTAAGGTTAAATCAAGAAGTATTCTAAAATTAGGATCACAAGAAATATGTCATAAAAATTTTGTGTGGTGACTTAATCAAACCAAGTCATAGTTTTGAAAATGTCTTGAATTTTCTTAGAATACAAAGGGAGCCAATCATGCCTTATGAGTAGGTATGTGATCCTATTCTATGATAAGTTTATGATAAAAAGGATTGATAATTTTTTTTAAGAGAAAAGGTATGTTTACCCAAGTCCAAGGATAAAATAACTACCAATAATATGAACCTTTGTTATTAATGTCAAAGGGGGAGAAAGCTCCTATTTCAAAGATCAAGTTTTGAAGAATATTTAGCTTGAAGGAAAGAGAATGATCTACTACGATTAAAAGTGTTTGCCATCAATGAAAAATGGGGAGATTGTTGAGGTATGTTCCTAATGTTGGTATTGAGGTATTAATGATGTCATTGATGTCAAAGTTAAGTTAAATGACCTTCATGTCAAAATTTAGAGTTGATGTCATGCTTGGTGAAGTGGTGTGTGACAAAGAATTTTTGTCTCTCTATTGAGAGAAAATATGAAGGCAACCTAGTATTTTTTAAAATGTTTGATGAATATTGACACTTGGATTCACACCCTTGAGGAGATTCCTAAATATCCTCATCCAAGTGGCACCATGGAGTCATCTCTCTTACTGTGGGTGATAATTTTGTTGAGATGAATTTCTAGATAAGGGGCTATCTCCCCTTGATGCACCTTTAAAGCTCTCTCTAATCTATAAATTCATGTATGAAAAGGGTTAAAGAAAATAACTAAGAAAATAAAAAAAAGGTGATGCACCAATGTTTATCTCCTTCTATTTGACTAAGAATATGCTACTTAAATACCAACATAACTTATTTCACACAAAACTCACAACTCCTTCTGTATTGTCACATTAGTGTTTCACATGTTAGATTCAAGAAGACATTAAACATTTAGGATAGCAATGGATGATTCCAAGAAGGAATACAATCATAGACTACTTATAAAATGTCTATACACTTGGAAAAGAATACTAATAAGGACCTGTAATGACATTCTTTTTGCACATTGGTAGACCATCAAGAGTACAAGATAGAAAATATAATCTTTCACTAGACTAGAACAACAAGATTCAAGTCATCACTCAATAGTAAAGCATGTGAGTGGAAAAATAACTTGTATTATTTATTCAAGAGTATTTTGAGTAAAAATATGGCTAGATTTTTCCCAATAACCAATAGAGGCTGCTCAAATGAGCCAAGAGAATGCATATTTATAGATTTGAGAGGTGGAGAAAGAAAAGGAAGTCTAAGGGTCACTTGGACATGTGTCATCTTGAGATAAATAGTTACATTTGAATGTGGGAGAGGTGGGTGAGCTATGTCATGTCACCAAATGAATCAGTTAAAAATGAATAAGTTACAACTGAACCAAATGCCTCAATTACAATTGAATTAGATATAATTAAATAAGTTAAAATCAAACCAAATGTTTTAGTTAAAATTGTCATTTGTTACCTTTATACTCACCTTTAGGTCCCATCGAGCCTTTTGACACCAACAACTATTTTTCATAGTTTGAAATTGACTTTTTTTGGGTCATCACCGTCCTTATTCCTTCAGAACATTTTACTTGAACTTACTATTTTAATCCACCTAGGACCCACTATTTAAACACCAATGGATAGCCCATGACCATGAAGTTGATGTTTATGGACCCATCATGAATTCCTTCAAGATATTTTCCTTAGACTCTTTTCTTGAATAATATTCCATGGACTTATCTTCTTTCAGGTTCTTTCCCCATGGATACTTTGTTTCAGCACTTTTACTAAAATAAATCCTTTGGGATTTTTCTTTTGACCATTTTTGTAGAAATTTTTCCCAAAACAAATCCTTTGGCTCCTTTTTTTGCATTAATTTATTTGGGCTATCAAATGACTTTTTAGATTTTGAAAATTGATCATTTGGTTCTTTGAAATGTTCCTCTGGTTTTCTTTAAGTGGACCTTCAAAACTCTAGAATGACCCCTTTAGATTCTTTCAAAATGACCCTTTAGCTTTTTTTTGGCACCTTTTAGCTTTACTGTAAATGTTCTTTGAAAAAACTAAAGTCCCCTTCAGAAAAATTGGAATGCCTTTCAAAAAAGTTGTTTTGGACAAAATGTCTAAAATAATTCCTTCAAAAAAGTTGAAAATTTCCCTTTGGAAAAGTTGAAAATTTCCCTTCAAAATATGTGTCTCAAACAAATTGTCTAAAATAATTCCTTTGGAAAAGTTGAAAATTACCCTTTGAAAAATCTATCTCAAATAAATCATCTGAAAGAATTTGGCACTTCAAAATGAAAAATATGAAATAAATAACACTTAGTTAAAACAAAAGACCTGAAAGGATCACTATGCAAAGACTTTAGCAAAAGACCAAAACCAACTTTATAAAAGAATTATACTTGTACATTTGTTACAAGCTTTGTATAGAACACTTCTTCTAAATGAAACCTGCATACTAAATCTAGCCAAAGGTATAGACTTAGGTGGCTAAGTTTTTAAATAGGGGGTTCCCAATTTTAGCCTAAAGGGCCAAAACTTAGTCATTAAATTGGTGACTCATAGGGGTAGTATGCCTACTATACTGACCAGACCAGTATCTGAATTAATTCATTGGTCATGGAGTCATCTAAGGACACTCAAATAAGTAAACATTGGCCATGACTCAAAACCTTATAGAATACACTAGACCAACAACAATAAGACCATGCAAAAACAACACAAACAAGATAAAGAGGAACTCACGCTTATGCATAAGCACTTAGGAAACACAATAAAATCAAGAAACTATGTACAAAGGAAAAGGAGAACCCTAATAACAATACTTTAGATATATCTCATTAACTATAATATGCAGCTCTTCTCCATCCAACTTTGAGAGTTGGAAAACATTGTGTTGTTTGCATTGTGTGATCACATATAAGCCACTCCATAGAGCATCAAAATTTGTGTGTCTTCCAAGTTTGGCCCTATCTTCATCCCATTTTATGATAATGTCTCCTTCTTTAAAGCTCCTTGGCATGGATTTCTTGTCAAAATACCTCTTTGTTTGATCTTGGTGAGTTGTCATGGTATGCATAACTTGATTTATTACCTCCTCAAGATCCATTAACTCATATAACCTGACCTCCATGCTATGATTCTCCATTAGTTTCAACTGATAGGTAAGATCTAAATCTAGTAACTCAAGTGAGATAGGAATTCTGACTTCCCTTCCATAGACAAGTGTATATGGTAAATTCCCAATTGCTCTCTTTGGGGTGATCCTATCAGTCTAAAGGGTTGTATTTAACTTGGTGTGCCAAGTCCTTTGATTCTCCTCCATTATCCTCTTAACAATCTTGATTAATTTCTTATTTGTGGACTCAACTAGTCTATTCCCTTGGGGATAATAGTTGGATGCCATACTAAGATAGATGCCATGCTTCAAGGACCATTCACTTATCCTTGCTCTTAAGAAAGCTAATGCATTATCTAAAATAATTATTGAAGGAGCTCCAAACCTTGTTACTATACTTTCATATAAGTCAAGGATTAAAATTTCATTGGCCTCCTTAAGAGATCCAGCCTCCACCCATCTCATAAAATAATAAGTGGTTTTCAACACCCACTTATGACTATCACTAGAAGGTGGATTGATTAGGCCTATGAAATCTAAACCCCATTGCATAAATGGTTGTTCAACCTAGATTGGATGAAGAGGCAAGGTAGATATATTTTGTTTGCCATCAAAAATAGCACACTTTTGGCATTTTCTTACCCAAGCATGGGCATCTTTGAATAAATTAGGCCAAAAGTAACCAACCCTCATAATCCTAGCAGATGTAGTTCTTGGAGCAAAATGACCACCAGATGGTCCATCATGAAACTCATACAATACTTTGTCAATCTAATCCAAATCAAGACATCTCAAAAGCACACCCAAAAAATCCTTTGTAAATATTACTCCATCAACAAGTACATAAGGAATAGATTATAACCTAAAGTACCTTCTTTTAGCCCTATCAAGACCTTGTGGACACTCACCCATTTGAAGGAAATGGATCATGTCCTATGTCCAAATTCTCATAGATGAAGTTATAGCTGATACAAAGTCATCATGAAGTACCTAAATAGCTTCTTTTTTCTCTTTCAAATCTAAAGCAAGATGCTCACACAATCCTTTTCCTTTCAATAACTTGGTAGTTTTGATCTCCACATCATATTCCATTACCCTTATGATGCATCCTACCCTCTTTTCATTCAAATATCTATTCAACATAAATTCTTTCACACTAGGATGAGGCACAAAAATATGAATCTTGATGTTAGATAACATATGCATAAACTTCTTTAAACTCATTATGACTGAAAGCACTTATTTCTCAACATATGTGTACCTTATCTCATAGCCTTACAAACCTTGACTGAATAAGGCAATAGGCTATTCAAAATTTTCATCGTTAGCTTGAGTAAGCATGGTAGAGATTACCTCTTCATTCCTAGAATTATATAGGTTGAAATATTTAGAGAAGTTTGGACTTGCAAGGGTAGGAGCTTGGGTAATGGCTTGCTTCATCTCCTCAAAACTTTTTTTCCTCCTTCTTGTCCAAGTGAACACCTCATCCTTCTTTAGCATGGAGTTCAAGGGCTTGAATAGTTTAGAAAAATTAAGAATAAACCTCTTAATGACATTGATCTCACCAAATAATCTTTTTAGATGTTTCTTATATTTAGGCAAAGACAATGCTAAGATGACACTTATCCTTTCAGGATTAATAGATATACCTTTCTTGGAAACAATGTGGCCTAAGATTTTGCCTTCATGAATAGAAAACACATACTTCTTTGGGTTTAGATAGATCCCAAACTCTCTACACTTCTCAAAAATCTATCTTATATGATTCAAATGGTCATTTTCATACTTGGAGAAAACTATCACATCATCAAGATAAACCAATACAATATCATTGATTAATCCTTTGAAATCCATATCCATTGCACATTAGAAAGTAAATCCAGTGTTTGACAATCTAAATGGAATTTTCTTATAAGCATATGTAACCCCATTTGGTAGTAAAAGCTATTTTATACTGGTCTTTTTCCTTTACCATAATTTAATTATACCCAAAATACCCATCAAGGAGAGAAAACCCTTCACTACCAACAACTACTTGCAAGATTTGTTTCATGAAAGGGATCCAATAATGATATTTCAAAGACACTCTATTCAAGTCTCTAAAATCAACACACAACCTTATCTCTCCATTCTTCTTCCTAAAAGGAACTAGGTTTTCCAACCAAGATGAATGCTTAATGGGAAAGATGATTTTAGACTCAATCAGTTTGGTGAGTTCTTTCCTCATGAGAAGCTCAATCTTGGGATTGATTGGCCTTTGACTTTACTTAATAGGATTATTATTCTCATCTAACTCTATGTTATGTTGAGATAGATTCAGATCAAAACCTTTTAAATCACTATACTCCCATGCAAAGACATCAAAAAATTATTTGCATAAGTCAATGAAAGCATGTTTCTCTTCGATAGTATATACCTTTCCAAGTGAAAACAATTTATCTTTGAAAATTTGAACCTTCTCATAGTTTTATTGCTTGGTAGATATGCTTACCTTCTCTTTCTTCAGCTGGTCATCATCATGGAATATGCTCTCAAGAGTGACTAGGGCCTTAGGAAGTTTGTTAGACTTAAATTGCACAATTTGCCCTCCATATTGTTACTATAGTTTAGACTAATTCCTAGAATAAAAATCAAATTATTCCTATATAAAAAGTGTTATTTTCTGGTCACTATCAAATACCTACCAATTAGTGACATTATTTAGTATGGAGGGCCTTACAATCAGTTTTAGATGAAGTTGGTTTTTGTCCTCGTTTATCCCTTTTAGAACATCAAACTGAGCTTCAATTGCTGACAACCTATCATCATGCTTGTTATATTATCTTAAGATATAATTTATGTTGAAGGCTTTGAAATCATCCATAATTTCCTACACTCTATGCTTATAAGACTTAAGCAAAGAGTTTTTTAATCAAATTTTGCCCTCTAACTTGGCTGATAATAAGATCGCTATCACCAATCACTTGTAATTCTTTGACACCTCTTTTCCTAGCCCATTAAAGGCCATGAATAAGGGATTAATATTTTGATACATTATAGGTGCAAGAGAACTAAAATATGGAGGTTTAAAAATACCTTTCCTTTGAAGGTGAATCCAACATTGCTCCACTACTTGCCCCAATCTTACTTCTAGACCCATCAAAGAAGAGTTGCCACAATCCATTCACATCCTCACTTGATGTCATAAAATTAGGCACAAAATAGTCCTTCTCATGTATATAAT
Source organism: Torreya grandis (assembly GCA_037957365.1). Taxonomy (NCBI): domain Eukaryota; kingdom Viridiplantae; phylum Streptophyta; class Pinopsida; order Cupressales; family Taxaceae; genus Torreya; species Torreya grandis. The sequence goes on along the minus strand of JARHVA010000374.1, from coordinate 4,629,868 downwards.
ATACTCCAATACTATATTATTCAATAAACTTGTAAGGATCATGCTCATAGTTGTCATCTCCCCACTCATCTAGGAACAAATCACAAACTCCCTCAAGGGAAGATAAGGGAGATTGGTCAATATAAAGTTCCTTTTCATCAATGATAGCATAATTAACATTTTCTACCTTAGGTAAGTAAGGTTCTAATTGATCTCTATGAATTTATTCTGACTCAATCTTCAATTTAGTGTCATACTTTGTCCTAAACACCATGTAAGACCAATTGGCTACCAAATATCCATTTATATTAGATGTGAAGTTTCTTGATAAGCAAAGAGAAAATAGGGAGGTAAATCTACCACCACCACATCCTAAGGAATTGAAAAAATATGAAAATCATGAAGGACCAAATTTAAACCTTTAACTAACCCCAAAGTCTTGGTTAGTGATCCATCCAATTGTAAAACTCCTTTAGTCATTGGCTCATATTTGAGGCGTAGCTTATCTGCTATATATTTAGGGATAAATGATGTGTTTGTTCCATTATCTATGATGCAATAATGAACCAAAAAATCACCAATGAGTAGAGATAGACAAAAAGGAGGAGTCTTCTCATCTTTCTTCACTTGACCATCTATAGATTGAGTTCCATTGACCAAAACCACATTGTCATTTCTAGATGGGCTAGCTTGTTTACCCAATCCATACAATTCCTCTTAGAGTATATCATTTTACCCTAGTAATGTTAGATAATACTATAATTATATTTTAATATGAATATTATTCATCTAGTCTATCACATTGATTTAAGGATTACTCACCTTGGGGTTCTCTTTATGGACATTGGCACCTTATGATGTAGCTTGTGGAGGTATAGTTGTAGCACCTAGAATAAAATTTGGAATACTCTAATTTTGTTATAGTTTAGGATCTATATTATACCTGATTATCATAGGATATGATATAGGAATCATAAAATGTCCTTGATTGGCTCCTTGATTTTCATCAACAATCCTCCTTTTGGACCTAATATTAGAGGCAACACTAGTATTCTAATTACTTATATTCCCCACATAATTAATGACACAAAACTCACCCTCCAAATGACTTATGAGGGTAGAATTAGTCTAAGGTTATCTATTTTCCACCCCACCTTTCATGGATCCTTCAATATTTGAAACTTGGAAAGATTGGTTGCCTTGCATTACCATGCCTTGATTATCCATTTCATTTGCATAAGTCACTTGCTCTTGACCACATTCAAAATATGGATAGTTGGGTTGTTTTTAGACCAAGTTATTTTGAGTTGGGATGAGGGATTTAGAGGATAATGGAGAATTAATATTATAGCCTTGATAAGGCTTGACATGGGTGATTTGGTCTTGTCCTTGTGCATTATTTTGGAAAGGAGGTCTATTTGTTTATCCAAATTGATTGTATGTTTGATATGGTCTATAACCTTGAGCTTGTTGTCTCTTGAGGGAAACTAACTCATTTTTAGCACTTTAAATCAAGATTTCAACTTCATGGGTTTTATTTATAGGAGTAATTATAGGCCTTTCTTTATTAGTCAAAGGGGCTAAAGTGGGCAATACACTTTGACTAGGAGAATTCAAATCAAGGAATAGTGGCATTAGAGGCATAGGAGTTATCTTTACTACTTGGAAAAGATAATTCTTAGCATTAATGGCTATTTCATAGGTGTTAGGAAATATTTTTCCACACATATATTGAATCATCATGGCAATGTCACTATTCAATGCTTTTAAGTAGTACAAAAATGCATATTTTGGAATAGGTCTCACAAGAGCTAGGATCCTATCCCATGTTTTTTGAAATCTAGTATTAAAATCCTACGTAAACTCATGTGGTGCCCTCTTGATTGTGGTCAATTTATTATCTAGAGATAGGTGATCACTCTTTTCCCCAAACCTATTAGTCAGTAGATCCCCCAACTCATCCCATGATCCAACATTATTTATAGGTAGAGTCCCATACCAATACAAACTTTTCCTTTGAAAGACAAGGCTAACAACCTAATAGCTACATTTTCTTGGTCGATGTTGTGAATATTATAAAAGTTTGATATATTCCTAATGTGATTAATGGCATTAATAGGACCATCCCCACTAAAATATGGGACACTTTTGAGGGATACTCCTGAAATTTGATCATATTGGGAAAGATGCAAGGGAGATGCCCTGGTGAAAGGCACAAATGGTTGTCTTTTATCCATGTTTGAATGATCACAATGGATATTAGGAATGGAATGTAACACAAACTTATAAGCTTTAAACACAAAATCTCTTTTGTAAGGATGAGTGTTTATAAATCTATACCTTTTGGTGGAATATGGAGGTAGTTGCACAAACTCAAAGGGTGTATCCTTAGTAGCAAATCTAGTTGTCACCATTGGCATGTAAAACAAGATTGATCATCAACCAAAGATTTGAATTATTCAATGGATTTTTTAGGTACTAAATTTAAATGCTTCTTTCATATTCAACTATGCCAAGACCAACACCAACCTTGAACAATATTATAAAATTTGGAAGTCCCACTAGGCATGCCAAAAAATGTTTGCACTTGGATTCACACCCTTGAGGAGATACCTAAATATCCTCATCCAAGTGGAACCATGGAGTCATCTCTCTTTGTATGGGTGATAATTTTGTTGAGATGAATCTCTAGATAAGGGGCTAGCTCCCCTTGATTTACCTTTAAAGCTCTCTCTATGCTATCAATTCATGTATGAAAAGGGTTCAAGAAAATAACTAAGAAAAAAAAGGTGATGCACTAATGTTTATATCCTCATATTTGACATAATACACTACTTAAAGACCAACACGACTTTTCTCACACAAAACTCACAACTCCTTGTGTGGTGTCACATCAATGTTTCACATGTTAGATTCAAGAAGGCATTTGACATTTAGGAGAGAAATGGATAATTCCAATAAGGAATAAATTCATAGAATACTTCTAAAATGTCTATACACTTAGAAAAAAATACTAAAATGGACCTATAATGACACTCTTTCTATAAATTGGTAGACCATCAAGAGTACAAGCTAGAAAAGATAATATTTCATTAGACTAGACCAACAAGATTCAAGTCATCACTCAATAGTACAATATGTGAGTGGAAAAATAACTTGTATTATTTTTTTAAGAGTATTTCAAGTACAAATTTGGCTAGAGTTTTCCTAATAGCTAGCTAAGGTTGATCAAATGAGCTAAGAGAATGCATATTTATAGCTTTGAGAGGTGGAGCAAGCAAAGGAAGTCCAAGGGTCCCTTGGACATGTGTCATCTTGAGAGAAATAGTTACATTTGCATGTGGGAGAGGTGGGAAATCTATGCCATGTCAGCAAATGAATTATTTACAAATGAATAAGTTATAATTAAACCAAATACCTTAGTTATAATTAAATTAGCTACAGTTGAATAAGTTATAATTAAACCAAATGTTTTAGTTATAATTTCCATTTGTTACCTTTATATTCACCTTCAGGTTCCCACTGAGAATTTTGACACTAATGGCCATTTTTCATAGTTTGAAATTGAATTTTTATGGGCCATCACCCTCCTTATTCCTTTAGAAAATTTTCTTTAGACTCACTATTTTGATCTACCTGGGACCCACTATTTAAATGTCAATGGCTATCTCATGTCCCTGAAGTTGATGTCTATGGATCCTCCATGAATTCTTTCAAGATAGTTTTTTCAAAATCTTTTATCAAACAATATTCTATGGACTTATCTTCTTTTAGGTTCTTTACCTATGAATACTTTGTTTCAGCATTTAAATCCTTTAAGCTTTTGCTTTTGACTATTTTAGTGGATAATTATCCCGAAACAAATCCTTCAGCTCCTTTTTATACATTAATTTCTTTAGGCTATCAAATGACTTTTCAAATTTTAAAAATGGACCATTTGGTTCTTTGAAATTTTCCTTTATTTTTATTTAAGTGGACCTTTAGAACTATAGAATGACCCCTTTAGCTTCTTGTAAATGACCCTTCAGCTTTTTGTTTGGCACCTTTCGGCCTTCCTGCAAATGTTCTTCAAAAAAACTAAGGTCCCCTTCAAAAAAATGGAGTGCCTTTCAAAAAAATTATTTCAAAAAAAACATCCAAAATAATTCCTTTGGAAAATTTGAAATTTTCCCTTCAAAAAATCTGTCTTGGATAAATTGTTCGAAACAATTCCTTTGGAAAAGTTGAAAATTGCCCTTCAAAAAATCTATCTCAAATAAAATATCTAAAATAATTTGGCACTTTGGAATGAAAAATATTAAATAAATAACACTTAGTCAAAATAAAAGTCCTGAAAGGATCACTATGAAAATACTTTAGCAAAAGACCAAAACCAACTTTCTGAAAGAATTAGACTTATACATTTGTTGCGGGCTTTGTATAAAAAACTTCTTCTGAATGAAACCTGCATACTATACCTAGCCAAATGTATAGACTTATGTAGCTAAGTTTTCAAATAGGGGGTTCCCAATTTTGGCCTAAAGGTCCAAAACTTTTTCAACAATGACATGTTAAGATCATGTTCAAGATACTAGGGAAGCATATTAATTGAGCTCTAAGTACTAAGGAGCATACAATGTAAGCACATGGGTTAACAAGTCCTTGTATTCTAAATGAAGTCTTAGAACAAGGTTTTATAATGACAGAGATCATAAATATTGTTAAGAGTAGCCTTGTCTTTAATGAATCATGTTTGAATAATTACATCATTGAGAACTAGCTCATTTGTGTCCAAAATTTGAGTACTAGGTATTTATATTAGCTTAGTCTAGCTCTGTGAAGATGTATGCATGAATAATAGTAAATATTTATGATTTGGGTTACTATAGGAATGATAAAGTGTATTAAACTATGTTAACAATGAGTAAGGGACAAAGGAGCTTACTGATGAGTTTCAAGGTCTAGTTTTGAGGCTTAATCTTTATTTGAAAAAACCTAGTGAAATGGCATAGGTCTATTAGCATGATGGTTTGAACCATTTTAGACCTATGTGATCAATATTGGAAGTATATTATAATAATATGAGATCACATGACATGTGGATGAGGTTTTGATTAAAGTTTAAGAGGTTTCAAGGCATGATCATAGTTTAAATATGATTGGTAGTGTAAGGCCTAGCATGCAAAGTGACTTATAGTGGCCTAATGAGGGGTCAAGATAATTTAAAAAGGTTTAATATCTCTTAAAATAACTTTAATATGTGTGATAGGTCATTTTAAGTGTGTGTACAAATTTTGAAGTCTATACCTGAAGGAAAAAGCATGAAAACCTATAATAAGGTTCCCTATGTACATAGATTGGGGTATTACAGACCTGAGAAGAGACTTATTATACTCATTTGCATATGTAAACTTTTCATGAGAACCTAATAACTTAATGTAAGTTTTCTAATTTCGTCATATTTATTTTACTTGAATTGGTTGTGAAGATGACATGCAATCCTTTATGAATGATTACTAAGAAGTGAAACTAGTTAAAACCATCTCAAAACCCTTATAATGACCTGATAAGAAACATATAGTTTTTTATGGATTAAAATGGTCTTTTTAAACTATTTTTATTTTTTAAACATGTAAATTACTCTTCAAATTTTCCTTATGTGGTTTTAGTTTGTCTTGACAATGAGTAAAAGCTACAAAAAACCCTTATTTTAGGGAATTTTGATGTAGAAGGTAGGGTTGACCAAGTCAAACCATGAAAATGTATGGAGGATTATTTTTAAGACTTATATATCATTCTCATGAATTTTTTTTATCATTTTATGGGCCAAAAATGTGCTAAAGTGGTCACATAAGTTGACCTATTACTAAACAAGCCTAATGAGCAAAATAGTGAAAAAACTAGGCAAGAAATTATAATGAATGGGGTAACTATTAAATACCTATCCCTACTATCCCCTTTGTATACAATTTTTTATGTTTCCTATACACAAGTAAAACATTGTCATCAAACTGGTTTGTCTAACATATTAAAGTTTGTGAAGAGTGAAGTAGTGAGATTGGTATATAAGACTAATATTGATATATGACCATGGAATATATATTTTAAAATATGGTATAATGATGATAAATTTTCACAAAAACCCATTTTAATAACATATAAATGTTCTCACAAGGGTTTTATGACTTGATTTTCTTGATTATATTTTTGGTGTTATAGGCAACTTTGTGTGTGTGTGTGAAAATGATGTTTTTGTGTAATTTTTCACTAATTTGAAGGATAAATTTATATTTAATGTTTTATAAATATATAATAAGATAATTTTAATGTATTTTTTCTCATTTTAAGTCCCTATTCAAGTATGGATATTCAAATGTTTTTTATTGTGTATTGACAGTGTTTGGTGGTTCTGAGTAAGCCATTTGTAGGAGTGTTCTTAAGGCCTTTTAGCCAATGTGGTGAATAAAAAATCATTTTTAGAAGTATTTTAAGTCATAAATATCCTATTAATATTATTTTATATGTAAAAATTATATATATGGTTCAAATTTTCAAAATAGACTTTATGGTAGTGAGAAGGCCTAATGGCGAGTAGACCTGATTGGATGGTCCAAGGAGTGAAAAGATCCAAATGGTTTTGGGGAAATAATGATATATTATTAGGGATATATAAAAGTTACATATTAATTTTTTCATCCATTTTTAAAGTCTCAAAGTGTTCAAATGAGGTCAAAGTGAAATGTGTGTTTAAGAAAAGCCTAAGTGCATTAGGTCTCTATTAAGCCTAATGGTGGTTTTAGATATTACTGGTAATGACCGATCTATATAAAAAAAAATTAAATTTATAAAAAAAATTATTGATATAATTTAAGCACAATATAATTATGGTGAGGTCCTTGTCTTACCAAGATGGGAATGAGAAATAATATAGTATAAAGTCAAGGCCTAATAAGCCTATTTTTTACTAGTTAGAGTATTGAGATATTGAGCAAAGGATATAGAGTTTTGGATAATAGGTTAAGGTATTTAATATCATAAAATATATGAGATTGATATTCCATGATTATATAACTATTTTTATATAGGTGTTGAGCAAGGTCATTTGACCTAATTCTGCCAAAGAGAGGGCTAATTAAGTGAGAAGGCCTAATAGGCTATTGAGAGAGAAAGAAGTGTGAAAAGAGAAAAAAAAAGAGGCCATCTTTAATTGAGTAAGAAATATTTTTCCAAGTGTGATCATATATTCAATGTATTTGAGTTGGTATTTATTTTCCTAGGGGGGTTGAAACATCCTTATAGGTTAAAGTTTGCTAAAAGCACTAATTGAGTTGGTGTTTGACTAGTGAGGGGTTGGATCTCTTTATGGGGTTGGTACCTCACTAAAATTTTGATTTATTACTTATAGTATATTATTATAATTTATTCATTAGTGTTTTTTATTCCCCTAAAGGTTTTCCCACATATATCTCATGTCCTTATATTATTTTCTTTCATAGAGGCTTGTGTATGCATTCATTGATGTATGTAAGTGAATGAATGCTTCATGAATCTTAAGTGAAATTAGAGGAATATTTTAATATAAATTATTCACCCCAGACATATTAATAGTTTTACTTCAAACATTTGGTATCATACTAGGTCCTTTAAAGGAGGTCTTACAACCTAAAGGAGATTCTAAACAAGTTAAGATGGCTAGTCAAGCACAAGGTAGTTTTTCTACAAGAAAATATCTATTATTTAATGGATCTAATTATGAATTTTAGAGTGTTAGGATGAGGACATATCTAATGTCTCAATATCATGATGTTTGTACATTTATCTTGGATGGGTACACTACACCCCCTATTCCTCCTACAAATGCAATAGGTAAGAAGGTGAGTGACAATAAATTAAAAAAAATTAATGGTTTTATGTGTGGCCTATCAGAGGTATATATTATGAGGGTAATGCACTATATATATTCCAAATAAAATTAAGATAAGTTTAAAACTATTCATGATGGATATTCTAAGTTCAAATTTCCCAAGTTTCAAACCCATAGAAGATAGTTTGAAAGTCTGAAATTTAATAAAGATGAGACCATTGCAGCCTACCTATTAAGGGTTGATGAGGTGGTCAACATCATATTAGGTCTATGAGAATAATTAAAAGAGCCTAATATTATTCAAAATGTTTTAAGGTCTCTAACTCCTAAATATTATTCTAAGGTATATGTTGTTTAATAAATGTAAGATCTAGACAAGCTATAGATGGATGGATTCTTGAAAACCTAATAGCCTATGAGATAAGGACAATGAAGGAAGAATTGAAAATAAGGAAACTAAATTCAAGGTAGAAAATAAGCCAAAAAATAAGAATTCACAAGGTAAAAAATTCAAATATAATTATGAATTTTATATTGGTGATGATGAGTTAATAGTTATGTTTACAAGAAAGTTGAAGATAGGTTCAGGTAAATACAAAGTCAAGTTGCCTTTTAAATGTTTCAATTATGGAGAGGTTGTAAAATTTTCCAATATATGTCCTCATAATCATAAGATAAAGTATGATGGAGAGAATGATTAATATCATGATGATTATTAAAATTCTTATAAATATGATAAGAGAAATAAAAACTTTAGAAGATATGACAACAAGAAAAGGTTCTTCAAAAATAAAAGGAGTCTTTACACTAAGGAATATTGTAGCTTATCTAATGAGAGTGAGATAAGTGATTAAAAGAGTGATCATGAAGGTGATGGTACTAATGTCAATGATTTTTTCTTCATGTCTAAATAATAAAACTTCTCAAATCTAGAAGAATCCATATGGATTTGAGGTGATTTTGGTGATTCAAATGAAGAAGGAGATGAGGTGGATCTTAAGGATAAGTTGAATACTATAGAAGAATTGAATATGGTAAAGAAGAATAATAGGGTGATTAAATATCTTATCAAATATTGTGAAGAGAAAATTAACTTGTTTTAAGATAGAATAGGCAAAAACTCCAAGTAACAACAAGAAATAGTCAAACAAGTGGAGAATCAACTGAAATTGTGACTGTAGATCTAGAAGAAAAAGAAGAAGAATGTGTAAGGTATGTAGCTTAAGTGAACTCTTTGAGAGATAAATTGAAACAAGCATAAAATAAATTCAAGTCCTTTTTGAGGTTTGAAAAGAGTAGAAATGATCTAGACAATATTCTAAGTAGTCAAAAGGCTGATAATGATAAAACTAGCCTTGGCTTCATTAGAGATCAAGAGGACACTAATGTGATAAAAAAAGGTCAAATATCAACCAAAGAATGAGTGTGTTGATAGAACATAGGTCAACACCATCAATAAATCTAATAACATAAGGTATGATAATCCTTTGAATGGTTATTGTTATTCATGTAACCAATTTGGTCATAGAGCAAGGTATTGCAAAAGGCCCTTCAAGAATGAATTTGCATGGAACTATGAGGAGAACCATCATCCAAGAGGTATGGGTCATGGCTTTTTTCCATCTAGAGGGATAATATGTTTAAATTATCATAAGGTTGGTCATATTGTAAGATATTGTAAGCATGACTTCTCAAGATAAGATAAGAAATTTGAGGCTTCTAGAATATAAGAAAGAAGACAAAAGAGTAAGTGGAAACCTAAAGTATCTAAGGTTGATACTAGTCTATAAGTTTAAGAGGTCTACTTGTCATGGTAGAGCAAAATAAAAATGCAAAGGAGTGCCAAGAATTTTCTCTATCAGCTCAGATTGTTGATGAAGGAGTCAAGACCAATAAAGTAAGCTAGAATGTTTCTCAAAAAAGGATTGAGGGGGTCAAGATAGAAGGACAAATCAAGAATAAGAATATCATGGAAGAATTTTAATCCTACAAGGACATGGATATCTAAGAATCTCCTAAATTTATGTTGTTTTAGTTCTCTAGAGTAAAGGTGAATCCATTAGTCATCATAGAGGCACTCAGCCAATAAGAAATAAGCATGGAAGATTATCCATCATAGGGGAGTTATATGGTCTTAGGTAACCTTTAGATTCAAATTTCAATCAAGAAGTTTGATATAAGTGTGATCACAAGAAACATGTCAGAAAAATTTTACATGGTGACTTGATCAAACCAAGCCATAATTTTAAAAATGTCTTAAAATTTCTTTGAAGATAAAGGGGGTCAATCATGTCTTATGAGTAGGTATGTGATCCTTTTCGATGCTAAGTTTTTGATATAAAGGATTGATAAGTTTGTTTGATAAAAGGTATGATTACCTAGGTTTAAGGATCAAATAGCTACCAAAAAGATGAATCTTTTTCATTAATGTCAAAGGGGGAAAAAGTTCATATTTCAAAGATCAAGTTATGAATAAGATCCAACTCAAATTAAAGAGAATGATTTGTTGTGATTAAGAGTGTTTTCCATCAATGATAAAGGGGGATATTATTGAGGTATGCTCCTAGTGTTGGTATTAAGGAATTAATGTTACCATTGATGTAAAAGTTAAGTTGAATTACATTCATGTCAAAAGTCAGAGTTTATGGCATGCTTGGTGACATGGTTTGTGAAAAATAAGTTTCGTCTCTCTATATTGAGAGAAAATTTTAAGGCAACCTGGTATTCTTTTTTAGGTTTGATGACATTCCAAGATCATATTCAAGATACAAGGGAAGCATCTTGATTGAGCTTTAAGTACTGAGGAGCATACAAGATAAGAAGATGGGTCAACAAGTCCTTGTATTATATATGAGGTCTTAACACAAGGTTGTGGTAAGATAAAGTTGATAAATTTTGTTGATAATATCATTGTCTTCAATGAATCATGTTTTAAGAATGACATCATTGAGAGTTAGCTTGTTTATGTTTAAAATCTGAGTACTATGTATCTTGAGTAGCCAGGTCTAGCTCTATGAAGAAGATGTATGCATAAATAATAGTAAAGCTTTATGATTTGGGTCACTACATGCATGAAAAAGTGTCTTAATATTTGTTAACAATGAGCAAGAAATAATGGATATTACTAATGAGTTTCAAGGTCTAGTTTGGAGGTTGAATATTTACTTGAAAAGGCCTAGTAAAATGGCATAGGTCTAGTAACATGATGATTTGAGTCATTTGAGAAATGTCTTGTATGATTATTATATGAGATCACATGACATGTGGATGATTTTTTAATACATTTCAAGAGGTTTTAAGGCATGATCATAGTCTAAATATGACTAATAATGTAAGGCCTAACATGAAAAGTGACCTATAGTGGCATATTGAGGGGTCAAGGAAATTTACAAAGGTTTTAGATATATTTATTCATTTTAAAATTTGTGATAGGTCATGTTAAATGTGTTTATAATTTTTTAAGTCTATCCCTGAAGGAGAAAGCATGAAAACCTATGATAAGGTTCCCTATGTGCATAAAATGGGGTATTATAGACCTAAGAAGAGACTTATTATACTCATTGGCATGTACAAAATTTTAATGAGAGCTTGAGAACTACATGGAATTTTTTGAATGTCCCTATTTTTATTTTATTATAATTAGTTGTGAATATGAGATGCAATCCTTTATGAACGATTGCTAAGAAATGAAACTAGTCAAAACCCTCTCAAAACCCTTATAATGACCTGATAAGAAATATTTAGTTGGTTATGGCTCACAATTTTTTTTGACCTATTTTTATTATTTTAACATGTAAATGAATCTTCAAATTTTCCTTAGGTGGTTTTAGTTTGTCTTGACAGTGAGTAAAAACTATAAGAAAACCCTTGTTTTTAGGAATTTTGATGTAGCAGGTAGTGTTTACTTGATAAAATAATGATACTGGATGGAGTATGATGTGTAATACTTATATATTATTCCCATGAAATTTTATTATCAGTTTTTAGACCCAAAATATGCTAAACTGGTCATGGAAGTTGACCTATCGCCAAACAAGCCTAATAAGCAAAACAATGAGAAAAATAGGTGAGAATGAGAATGAAATTAGGGATTGGTTGAAATGGAATAATTATGGATTATAATACATGGGGTAATTATTAAATATATATCCCTCATATCCCCTTGGTATATAATATTTTATGATTCCTATACTCAAGCAAAATTTTGTCATCAAACTGATCTATCTAACACAGTAAAGTTTGTGTAGAGTGAAGTAGTGAGATTGGTCTATAAGAATAATATTTGTATATTAACATGAAATATATATTTTCAGATATGATATAATGATGATAAATTTTCACACAAATCCATTTTAATATAATATAAATGTTCTCACATGGGTTCTATGACTTGATTTTTTGACTATATTTTTGGTGTTATAGGCAACTTTTTGTGTGTGTTTGAAAATGATGTTTCTAAGTCTTTTTTCACTAAGGTAAAGGATAAAATGATATTTAAGGTGTTATAAATCTCTAATATTATCATATTAATGTATTTTTAATCATTTTAAGTCCCTATTCAAGTATTGAGAGTCAATTTTTCTGACTATACATTAATAGTGTTTGGTGGTTCTAAGTAAGCCATTTGTAAGAGTGTTCTTGATGCCTTTTGGCCTATGTGGTGAATTAAAAAACATATATGGAAGTATTTTAAGTAATAAATATCCTATCCATATTATTTTATGTTTGGGTTATGTGTAAAAATTGTAAATATGGTTTAAATTTACAAAAGAGACTTTCTGGTAGTGAGAAGGCCTAATGGTAAATAGACCTAATTGGATGGTTCAAGGAGTGAAACGAGCCAAATAGTGTTGAGAACATAAGGATACATTATTAAGGGTATATTAAAGTTACATATGAATTTTTTCATCCATTTTTTAAGGCTCAAATTATTTAAATGAGGTCTAAGTGAAATGTGTGCTTAAGAAAGGCCTAATTGCATTAGGTTTCTATTAGGCCTAACAGTGGTTTTAGATTTTAAGGGTAATGACTGACCTATGAAATGTTAATTTTAATTTTTAAATTTGTGTATTGATATATTTAAATAATAATCTAATTATGGTGAGGTCTTTGGCCAACCAAGATGGGTATGAGAAAGAATCTTGTATAAAGTCAATGCCTAATAAGCCTATTTTGACTAGTTAGAGTATTGAGATATTGAGAAAAGGCTATATAGTTTTAGAGAATAGGTTAAGGGATTGAAGATAATTATATATATTATATGAATATTCCATGAGTATCTAACTATGTTTCTATAGGTGTTGAGAAAAGTCATTTGACCTAATTCTACCAAAGAAAAGGCTAATTAAGCGAGAAGGCCTAATAGTCTGTTGAAAGAGAAAAAAAGTGTGAGAAGAGAAAATAGAGGAGGTCATATTCAATTAATTAATAAATAGGTTCCCAAAGGTTATTATATATTCAAGGTAGCTTAGTTTTTTCTTATTTTTTTAAGGGGTTAGATCCTCCTTGCATGTTGAAGCTTGTTAAAAGAACTAGATGAGTTAGTGCTTGACTAGTGAGGGGTTGGTGCTCCTTATGGGGTTGGTGCCTCACTAAAACATTGATTCATTTATTATCGGATAGAACTCAATTTTTTTCATTAGTGGGTATTCTTATCCTAGATGTTTTTTCACATATATATCATGTCTTTATATTATTTGCTTTTATAGATGCTTGTGTATGCATTAATTAATGGATGTAAGTGAATGAATGATTCATGAATCTTAAGTGAAATTGGAGAAATATTTTAATACAAATGATTCACCCCCCACCTATTAGAATCTATACTTACAATAGATATGAGTATAAACTATGATATAAATATGAGAAACTATTTATGCTTCAAGGGTAGTTATGTCTTTAGCTAAAATTACTATGGGTTGATATGTTGCTAGTCCTTGGCTACTAGATTGTCCTCTTTTATCCTTTTACTTTTGTTTTATCTTATGAGACATAACTAGCCTATCTACTTGTTCTATTATGATTCCACTACTAGAACCTTATTCTATTAGTGGCACTCCCTTATTTTTGATCTCTCTTAACTTATCATTGATTCTCATAGATTCCCTAGTCACCTTGACCCCTTTGCTTCTGAGCTAGTTGATTATTATATTTATTATGTTGGTGGTCATATCCATTAATGAGGACTTAGGGATGGACCACATAAATAATTAATGTGTTGAAAAAATATCTTATTATCATATTAGACCCTATTTAGTCAAGATTCATCATCTACCAAGTCCTTGATTATTGGTGCCATGTTAAAAGCCTTGATCTAATACACAGTCATCCTAGAATAATATTTTTGTATCACTTATTCCTCATATTTTAGGTATTCCTAATAGTCATCATAGTATGGAACATGAGAATATGTTTTGATCCCTAATATACTAGTAATGATGCCATTTACATCATAAAATGGCCTTGTCTCGAGAGTTCTCAAGGTCATCTGAGTCATTTTAGCATCTGCAAACTTGGATTTTGATAAGGAATGGAATTTATACCTCCCTATACTAATAGGGAAATGGATTCCTACCTTTTTTTTGCTCGATTACAATTTTTGAGTCTCTATAAACTACCTCACAAGTTTCATAAAATCCCATTTATCACTTACGTACCTTAGGAGGGTGTAAGGACAACCACTAAATCCTCTTACTCTAATGTATGAGTATGTGGTGAATTGAATGAAATAGGATCTCGAGTTTATGATCTATATTGTAGAAACATCATAAAATCTCTTATTTTCTAGCTCTTTATCAAACATGACTACGATGCAATATATGAATTCATTATTTACCCTTCTGAAATGTTGCCTACTTGCCTCAAGGGTGAGGTCAAGGTAATAATTAAAGACCTTTTTGACTATATTCAATCTTGGGAAGGCCATTCCCTTTGATAATATTTAGACTATATATGAAGTCATATATAACTTCCTTATATTCTGGACTCCCATCAATTATTTATGGATGGATTCATTAATCAATTGGGCCTAGTGGATGTACTAATTTTTTTGGTGGATTACCCATATGTATTGGTACATCTAGTCATAAAATTTATTAGCATCAGGGTTCCTAATGACTTTATGTAGGATTATTATTAAATCACCTACTTCATATTTAAATTTTATCCTTGCTAATGCTTTGGGCAGTCTTATAGAGGTAGGCCTAGGAACTTTTAGCCATTGTTTATTGATGACTTTTAGACATCTAGTTTTATTGTCTTGATAAAACTTCTTTGATGATTTAATATTTATATCAAGATAAATCTCATATTTTGGGATTAAGAACATTGAATCTATGAATTCAGGGTCTAGGTTTTGAATCATTTCTCCCTTATCTTTTAATACTTCACTCTTTTTTGTATCATAGTGCTTCACCAAATGTGAGCACCATCTCAAGGCTCTACACTAATAAGGGGAAAACTTCAGCTTGAGGCAGTCCATAGTTGTAAATGCTATAAATCTAGTCATTTTTAAATTTAGCATTTAACCTTGTCTAGAAATCACCTAGGTCTATGTCTATGATCTCATTAGTTTTAGACTCCAAGCTGATTAGGACACCAAGTCCCTTAGATTTGAATTTCATCTCTTTTCCAGACATATATTTTGGGAAATTTACTAGGGGAAAATCAATTACAGAGTTGGTAGGCTTTGGGATTGAAAAACATAGGTAAAAGTTCCAATGGAATTTGGAGTCATTATTGTAGGTAAACCATCTAATAGGGATTTTGGTTGTAAAATACACTATCAATGTCTGATGAAAACTCCAAAGGTTTTCAAGCTTGAAATTGCAAGTAAGATCCCTGGTGGGCTTTGGATTTGCAATGCACTAAGATTGTCCATAGAGTTGTGGGGTTGTAAATGAAGGTGGAAAGTATATGGGTTTTGAAGTTGCTTTGGTAGGTAAAAATTTTATAGGGACTATGTGAGGAATCTTCAAATGAATATTCTACTAAATTTAATTGAACCCTAGGTTTTCTCATACAAGAGAATAAAGGGAATGACTTGATAGGAATTTGATAACATATATGACCCTAGTAATGATACCAAGAAAATAAACTATATCAATGCCAAGCAAATTAAAACCCTAAAATTTTAACTAAAAAAGGAAAAAATGTGAAATCAACCTATTATTAGATTTGACTAAGGAAAAAGGTAGCAAAAAATGCAAGAATTAGGAAAATCATGTAGGGGGTAGTAATGGAATCATGGCTCAAGGCTACGTGGCTGAGGCATGGTGGCATGGCTTGGCATCTTATAAGGGTCATGGTTCTTGCACAGAGCTCTAATTTTTCATAATTTTAAAAATAAATAATGATTTATAATTAACCCCATTTCATTTATATAACCTCTAAATTAAATTCCCTTAGGTCAATAGTTGGCAAGAGGTTTAGAATTTTGAAGTCCTAGAGTAATTTAGAAATTTTAAAAATTTGAAATTTGCACTCTAAATTTGAATTCCCAATAGGTAGCTTAGTATATTGGAAATGAGAAAGCAAAACTCAAATTGTAATTTGTAACTTTATGAGTTACAAATTACAACTAGGTTTTTGAGTTTTGTAGGAAAGGTAGTTGGTAGGATGCAAGAATCAAGTTACAATTTACAACTTTTCAAGTTCCAAATTACAATTAGAGTTCCAATTTTCAATAGGAGTGATGCATGGGAAGTGGATGTTGGAAATCAATTTTCATGTTTTCAAGTTTTAAATTGCATTCAAATATCTAGTTTTTATGGGGAAGGTGTTCAGTAGAAGGTGAAGCCCCATTTGAAATTTACAAGTTTACAAGTTGAAAATTACAAGTAGGGTTATAGTTTATAATGGTCATGGGTTATGTGGGAAGTGGAGGTTGGAATGAAATTTTCAAGTTTAAAAACTTGCAAATTGCATTTAAATCTCCACTTTCCACTAGATATGGTGTTTAGTCAGAAGCAGAGGTTAGGATGTAATTTATAATTTTGAGAACTTGTAAATTGCATTCAAATCTCTGGTTTCCACCAAGTATGGTGTTTAGCAAGAAGTGGAGGTTGGGATATAATTTATAATTTTTTAATTTATAAATTACACTCAAATCTCTAGTTTCTATTGGCTAGGGGAAAAAGCTATGTTGGGTTATTTTAAGACTTTTTTTTGAAAAATTTAAAGGGTCTCCCTTAGGGTAATTGATATTTTGAAATTTTTGGGATAATAATATCGACATTTTTGGTGACCTCTATGGAGTGATTTCCTACCAATCAATTTCTTTCTAGTAGCCTTCAATTTCATTAGGCATGGAGTCATTTTAAGATTAACACACTTTAATTGGAGAAGAATAAAACTAGGATTTGCTTAAATAAGAATGAAATAGGGAAATATAACAAACTAAGAAAAAAACTCCTAATGAGTTGACCTATATGAAAGCACTTATTTTTGGAGACTAACTAAACCTAATACATACAAAATTTTTGGATTGAATTCTAATCTCAAAAGCAATATTTGAGGTACATCCCATTGACTGGGATAGGCATTTCAAATCCATTGAGCTTGGATAATTATAATGTATTTGTTCTTTTGCATTGAGTTATAATGTATAGACCATTCCATATCACATCAAACTTTATGTGTTTTCCTAGTTTAGATTTTTTAGCATCCCATTTCAGAACCATGTCTCCTTCATTGAAGCTCTTGTCAAATTATTTTTTGTCAAAAGTTCTCTTTATTTGAGCCTTATTTTCTTCTAGAAATTTCACTGACTGATTTTTGACTTCTTCTAGTTTTATGAGTTCCACTAATCATACTGTCATTTCATCATTATCAATCAATTCCAACTGATGATTGAGTTTTAGATATGTTAACTCAATTGAAAACATATCTCTAGATTCCCTTGCATGTACCAACATGAATGGATAATTACTAATGGCTCTCTTGGGAGTGATACTATCAGCCCATAGTGTTGATTTCAACTTTGTGTGCCATGTCTTTTGGTTGTCCTCCATTGTCATTTTGTTAATCCTTATGAGAGTTTTATTGGTAGGCTCGACCAAGCCATTACCCTATGTGTAATAATTAGATGAATTACTCAAGTATACATTATGCCTTACAACCCATTCACTCACTTGAGTGCCCACAAAATCTTTAGCATTATTGAGATAATGGTGTAAATAACACCAAACCTTGTGACTATGCCCTCCATAAATTTTAGGAAAGATTCCTCTATGGCATCTTTCAGTTAAACCACTTCATTATATTTGGTGAAATAATTAGTTATTGTAAAGATCAATTTATGGCATGTACTTGATGATGGATTGATCATGCCAATGAAATCCAATCCCGATTGGGAAAATAGTTGGTCAGCTTGGATTGGTTTGAGCGGGAGAGTTGTTAATATTTATTTGTATGTAAAGTAAGCACACTTTTCATAGTTCCTTACCCATTGATGGGAATATTTGAATATATTAGGCTAATAATATCCCCCTCTCATTCTTTTAATGGTTGTGGTTCTTGCATAGAAGTGTCCACCTAATGGACCATCATGAAACTATTTGAGTACCTTTGGGAATTGACCATGCTCAATACACCTTAGCATGACTCCATTTATATCTTTCCTAAACAATACTCCATAAACAAGAACATAAGGAATATATTTGAGTTTAAAATACCTTTTCTTGGACTACTAAAAATCATACAGGTTAGAATAGATGAGATGTTGCCTTCCCCTCCAAAATCATAGAGAATGAAATCATTCTCATAGTTGGGTTGACCAAGGTAGGAGCCTGAGAAATAACCTACTTGATGGCCTCAAACCTATCTTTTACCTCCTATGTCCAACTAAAAATCATACCCTTCTTAAGAATTATAGTAAGGGGCTCTACCATAGAGGTAAAATTTGGAACAAACCTTCTTAAAAAGTTGATCTTTCTTAGGAAACTTTATAACCCCTTTTTATGGCTCAAGAGTATTAGTGCAAATATAACACTTATTCTCTCTAGGTCTATTGCTAAATACTCTTTTAAAATAATATGTCCTATTATTTTCCCTTCATAAATTGCAAAAAATACACTTTTTTGGATTGATGGAAATTTTAAATTATCTGCACCTTTCCAAAATTTTCCTAAGATGATCTAGGTGTGCATCAACATGTTTTAAATAAACAATAATATCATCTAGGTATACCAAGATCATCTCATTTATCAAACCTTTGAAATCCATATCCATGGCTCTTTTGAATGTATCATCAACATTAGTCAGACCAAAAATCATCTTTTTGTATGCATATGTGACCCATTTTATAGTGAAGGCAATCTTGAACTGGTTTTATTCCTACACTAGGATTTGGTTATATCCAAAATAAACATCTATAAGGTAAAACCTTTTAGAACCTGATACAATTTGAATAATTTTATCCATGGGTGGAAGGGGATAATGATCCTTCATGGATGCTTTGTTTAGGTCCTTGAAATCTACACAAAGCCTAATTTCACCATTCATTTTCCTTACAGGGACCAAGTTAGCAAACCAAGATGAGTGTTTGATATGGAAAATGATATTAGCCTCTATCAATTTGGACTAATCACTCTTCATCAAGGGTTGTATTTTTGGATTGATTGGTCTTTGTTTGTGTCTAGTAGGCCTTGTATTTGGGTCAATCTCTATTGTGTGTTGGGCTAAGCTAGGGTCAAACCTCCTTAGATCTTGATAATTCCAGGCAAAGTTATCATCAAATTATTGACATAACTCAATAAAATCCTATTTTTTAGAATCATTACATACCTTTCTAATCTTCAATATTTTTTCCTTTGATATGACTACTAGCTCATAGTCTTATTCATTAATTATGATGTTATTCTTTTCACTTTTTAGCTAATCATATGATTTGAAGATACTATCTAAAGTAACAAGGACATGGTTAATTTATTTGTATTTAAATAAATGATTTAATATCTATATTGATCTTGGAGTCTTGAATGGTTTTTATCAGAGAATTAAGATTTTTCTCTTAGAAAATTCACAATTTATTGATCGTTATTGAAGACTTGCCAGTTGGTTACATTATCAGGAATAGATGGCCTTACTGTCAACTTTGCATGCCAGCTATTTTTCTTTATCTCTTTAGGTAGGTTATACTAGGATACTACCAATTCCATATAATTATTATATTTGTTTTATGATCTTGGTACTTCTTAAATGTTTAGTGTGAAAAAGTCTTCTAATAGGTCTGAAACCCTATGTTTATAATATCTCAACAAGTTATTCTTGGTTATGATTTTGGATCTTACTTGGTGAACAATAAACTCACTATCACTATGTACTTGTAATTATTGTATCCCTCTTTCCTTAGATAGCTGGAGACCTCAAATTAATGTTTCATATTCATCTACATTATTAGCGTAGCTGAATTGAAGTTTGAAAGAATAGAAATATCTCTCCTTTTATGGAGAGATCAAAATAATACCTATACCTATGCCATTCCTACTTCTTGACCCATCAAAGAATAGTTGCCACATTCCTTGGAGATCCTTAGCTACTTTCAAAATATTTGGAATGATTGCATCATTTTCATGGATGTAATATGTACCCAACCTAGTTTCTAGTACATAGTCATAAGGATAAAATTTGAGGTTTGATCCCCATTTATTCAAAAGAGTGTCTAGGATATCTTCCATGGATGTTGTAACTTTATGATCAAGCTATTCTTCCTTATCTTATAATGTGAAATTCATATTCATAAGGATAGGAGTGTATGGCTCAATATGGTCTTTAGTGATTGGCTCAAATCTTATTATTACTCTCATTCCATATCTCATCCTACAAAACATGTGGGAAAAATCATTAGATATATACCCTCCTATTTTTGTAGTGAAGTCTCTTGAAAGGTAAATAAAAAAATAGGAGGGAAGATCAATAACTAAGATATATTGGGAAATTGACAAGATGGAACATGCATGGATGGTAAGATTTAAACCTTTTATAGTATTGACTATTTGAACAGTAGCCCCATCCAACTAAACCACACCTTTTGAGATAAGTGTATACATAATACCAAGAGCATCAGCTATTTTCTTAGGCATAATAGAACTACTATCCCCTGAATCTATCATGCAATTATGAATAAGATGTTTCCCAACTATGAGTGAAAGGTAAAAAGGGAGAGGCTTACCATTTTTGCTTGTTTTGGTGTTAGTTTATGGTTGACATAAAGTAACTACAACATTAGGTCCCTTAGCTAGGACTTTATCTATTATTTGGAAGTTTTTCAAAGCTTCTTATAATAAGTCCATTTGTGCTGGAATAGATATTGCTTCCCACATAGTGACATTCAAATTCGTTTTATTCATTTGTTCAATAATACTAAAAGGAATGCTAACAACCTTCACTATTTCCTTCATAGGAGCTATGTCTTCTTTCACAAGATATGGGGTCATCAATTTTGATTTTGATTGGCACATTGGGTGACCTTTGTATTGTGTTACCTTTTTTAGATTCTTGTACAACTTTAGAAGTTATAGCTTGTTCCACCCTGGAAGTTAATCACTTTTTATTTCCCTTTTATTTAAACATGTATTTGTTTCCAATGAAAAAACACCATTTAATAATGCTTCATCCTAATTTATACCATAAAATTCTTCCTCTTACCAATTCAAAAGAATAGCTTCTTTTTTAGTAGGTTCTTGTTGGGAATTGGCATCTTATTGTTCTTGAGTGTTTGATATGTTTTGTACCATCAAGACTTGAGTAATGATGTCATTAAGACAAGAATTATGATTATATGGTTGAGCACAAGGATAACACCACTCATACTCATGAGCTAGGTTGTTTTGAATAGGTACAATATATTTGGAAGTACCTAGTGCAAGTAGAACATGAATATTTGGTGGTTTTGCTTGTATATTTTGACTTTGTGGCTGTGAATTACCTTGGTATGGCTGCCTATTAAGATAATATGTTTGGTTAGCTTGATAATAAGGCCTATAGTTGGATTATTTCCTTTTCATTGCTACCAAGTCATTTCCAAAACTTTTAAACAGTGACTTAACCTTATATAAATCATCAGTAGGAGTGGGAGTTAAAGCTAGTGCTTTGATTTTAGTGGGAATTAGAGATATTTTAGGTTGAATAGGAGGAAATTATATAAATAGAGGCATTGGTGGTCTTGGGGTAATTTTTCTATCTTTAATTAGGTAATTTTTTGCTCTTATTGCATTTTCATAGGTATTGGGGAGTGTGGTACATCCCATCAACTGAATCATAACAACTATATCACTATTAAAGGCTCTTAAGTAATATATAAAAGCATTATTTTGGGTTGACTTGACCAATACTATAATTCTATTCCATGTCTTTTCAAATCAAAAATTGAAATCACTCATGAACTCATGAGGAGCCTATTGAATAGTAATTAGTTGTTTAACTAGGGAGAGGTGTTCTCTCTTATCTTCAAATTGTGTGCATAATATAGTTCCTAAGTCATCCCAAACATGGATAAAATTGAGAGATAGTCCTTTGTACCATTTTAAGTCTTTACCCTTAAAAGAGGAGACAAGAAGTCTGATTGTAACATTATCTTGTACTACATTGTGAACTAAACAAATACTATCAATATCTTGTATATATTCCATGGGAGTGGTGGAAGTTTCACTAGTAAAATATTGAAGGTTTTTCAAAGCCAATGTGGGTATGTCATCCAACCAAAGTGGTTTTCCTCCATTGAAGGCTACAAAAATTTTATTTCTCAAAGACATAATGGGAGGTATGAAACTATTATGTGTATTTATTAGAGATGCAAATAGATTTTTAGGATATAATCTAGTGTAAGGTACAATTGAACTTGATTTATTTTTATATGGAAATGACAATTCTTGCAAGTCATCTTTCTTACCTTTAGTAGATGATCTCATTTGTATCTTTGGCATACATAAACCATGATTTCCTAAGTTTGTAAGCTAGTGGAGTTACTAGATGCTTTTAAAATGTGTATGAGGCTTGTATAATGCTTTCTGATAATAGCACCAATCTCTTAGTAATAATTTTTGGGTCCCATCAAGCATGTTAAAAACTATTATCACATAGATTTTGCACATGTTTCTATGTTGTAGCTTGCAATGCATAAATATAATGATATAATGGGATCACATCTAAGCTATAGGACCTTGGTGAATCATGGTGAACCTCTAGAGAATGTCACCTTGTTTTCACTAAATTTAGTGTAATTGATAAACTACCAACTCATATGTAAATTTTGATTCTTTGCAAATTTGATTCTACACTAGGGTTTGACTATGAGAAAAGAGTTTTTAGAAATTATTTTGAAAAACTAAAAATGGTGATTGCACCAAATATTTGTAGTGGATTTTAATGCTTGATTTGTATGAACACAATAGAAAAATAGATATATTAAAATTTATTGGATCACAAACTCATATAAATATGAAACCAAAGGTAATATTGGGTATTTCTCATATAATGAACAAGATCCTTTATTTTTGTCAAGCAATCTCTCAAAAGGGAAAAATAATACCATATATGAAATTTTGTGACTGAAATAAGAATAAAAGCATCCAAAATTTTGATAAATAGCCTTGTATAAATAAAGATAACATAAATAAGGAAATCAAAACTTCAATCTATTCTCATTCTCTAGGTTACAACATGTAGATAAATTGTTCAAAATGTAGAGTAATTTCTCTAACAACAAAAAGATCCATGGGCCACACCATAGTACCCATATTTATACAAAATACTATCTTGTAAGAGATGTAGTTATCAAAAAGTTTACACCAAATTAAAGATTAAAAAAATATGAAAACCTCATGCAAAGGGGCATGATCTTCAATTGGAATGGCATCCTTGGCAAGGTAAACAACTAGAAAAGGGAACATATAACTATTGGGCATTCCAAAATTGCTAGAGGCATGGAGAAAACTTGTTGAATCTTCATGCAATGTCCTTCATTCAATAATGTGCCAAAATGAACTCTTACTCAAAAAAATAGATAGCTTTTACATATCTTAGTTTATTTTTTGCAAAACCTAACTTTTATTTTTTAATTGGGACTATTAAAAAAATTAAGTCATCCAATTTTGACAAAATTGGAAATGCAATTTACAGCATTAGTTTTTACAAGTTAAATAACTTAGACTTTGTCAAAAAGGAAAGTAAAATTTACAAGTTTGATTTTCACAACTTTTCAACTTATAAAAAAGATACTTGGAAATTACAAGTGGCTCTTTCTCACAAAGATATGACAAAATGATAGTTGCAATTTTTAATGTGCAACTTTACAATATTTTTTTTCTACAAAGAAATATGATATACATAATGTATCTAATTAAAAGAATTAATCTACAACCATAACCTATGAAGAATATTTATCCTTCTTTGTTTGTGTCTTTTCAATATAAGTATCAAATCTTTTGAATATCTCTAGGATACAATCTTCATCATGACCAAATGAGTATAGGTTGATTATTTCACATTCTATAATTGTGTCAGAGAGTTCCCTTTGTGCAACCCTGTATACTTGAGTATCTTTAACCATTTGATTTAGTGTATTATGATACCTGATAAAATAGTGGATGGAACTCAAGTTGAAGGTTGTGTCCCATGTTGACTCTCTTTCTACGAATCCATAGAACTTGTCTTGAAATTCTTTTACTAAAATAATTTGGTCCTGATGATCTATTGCTTCACATGAGAATTTATTAAGCAAATTTTCAATGTCATAGATTATATATGTGACCTTACCAGTGTAACCTTAGCTTTATTGATACTCTTTATGAGTATTCTTATTATAAAGTTGGATACCCTATCCAATTCCTCATGCTCTGCATCATTTTTTAATATCTTTTCTGTAATGAGGGTGTCGGTCTCAATCATGTCCACATGTTACAGCTTTGGGTAGAATAGGTTCAACCTTTCTATCTCTTCCTGATAGTTGTTCATTTATGTCCTTAAGGTTTCCAAACCATCTTTTAGAGCTTTGTAGTAGTCCATTTCTAACTCAATAAATTTATATGATCTACTCTACCCAATATTTTATATCCCTTCCCATTATGTCAATCTCTATTACTACATCAAGCATTTTTCTATCAGAGATCTTAGTAATAGATTGTGTTGGTTGTGTATAAAGCTCAATGAACATCTTCAATGTGATTGTTAATTATTCAACCTTATTATTAAATTTTTCCTTTGTGACCTTGTCACTATCCATTTTATTGAAAAAAGAGTTGATGCTTGATTGAACATCATGTTTCAATCCCTCTCTTGTAGGACAACCAAGGTGAACCTTTGATATTTAGTAATCCCCCACCACTAGATCTTATTTTTATTTATCTAGTGGGGGAACTATAATTTAAACATAATTTTTCCCTATTGAATCATATAGTATTATTGATATGGTTCTAGGATCTGCCTTTGATCTATTTAATGCCTTTGGAAGTCCAAAATCAATTGTGCTAGGGGACACCATCTATTTATGTTTCTTCCCCACTATTTACACTAACTAACTTGGAGTTGTATTTTGCTATCTTAACATTACCAAATATGAATCTATAGCTAAATTTGTTACATTGGTGGTTATGGTAATAAGTGTTGTATCTTTAACTGATATGGTCATTGAGTCTTTGACTGATGTTTTGGTAATCTCTTCCCCATCTATGGGTTGAGTGGCCACATTTGCATCAATGATTTTCTATATCTCTACCTCATTTGTGGGGGTCTGAGTTATTGTGGAAATGGAAGAAATAGGTGTAGTAGAAATGGATGTGCCTACCAAGGGTGTGGGATATGTAAGTGACACCAATGGAGGGATAGGCATAGGGAGTTGAAAAAGAAGAACCTATGGGAGTGTGGAATCTAGGTCCATGAATGAGTAAATTAAAGTTGTGAGGACACATAGGGTTGATGAAATGAGAAAGGTGATAAGAGATGAAAATGAAGAAGTAGTAGTGGTTAAGATGGCTAAAGGGATTGTATTCAGGATGACTAAATCTATAGTTATGTACTATTGTGTAGTGTTAGTGATTAACAGGGTGGTGGTGGTGATTAGGCATGAGATGGAAAGAATTGTGGAAGAGGGGAGTGAAAATTTGGAATATATGGAAGGAATTTTGTAAAAGGGGAGTGGAAGTGAATCTTGACTATCTAATTGAGTTGATTGAACTATTGAGAATGGAGTCACTGGCATAGGTGAGCTATTGGGAATAGAGGGGGTAACTATTAAACGTTATAATAGACTAGAGACATGAGGAGGAGGTGTTTTAGTTGATGGAATGATAGAGATAGGAGGATAAACTATGATATAAATAGGATGAGAAACTATTTTTTCTTTAAGGGTAGCTATGTCTTTAGATAAAATTACTATGGGTTGATTCATTGTTGCTCTTTGACTACTAGATTGTTAGCCTTTTGATTTTGTTCTCTTGTGAGATACCACTAGCCTATCTACCTATTTTATTGTGGTTACACTACTAGAACCTTATGTTTTTGGTGGAACTCCCTTCTCTTTGATCTCTCTTATCACTGATGCTCACAGTTTTCTTGGTTAATTTGACCCCTTTGCTTCTGAGCAAGTTGATTATTCTATTTATTATGTTGGTGGTCATATCCATTAATGAGAAGAAATCAAGGATGGACCACCTAACTAATATAAGGGGTTGAGAAAAGATCTTTTTTTTTATCATAGTATACCCTATCTATTGAATATTAATCATCTACTAAGTCCTCAAGGACTGGTGCTATGTTAAAAGCCTTGATCTGATCTAAGTTCATCTTGAAATAATCTTTCAATCTCAATTCTTCCTCATCTTACAGGTCCTCCTAATAGTACTCATAGTAGTAAACATGGGAATATGTTGTGATCCTCAATATAATAGTAATGATACCATTTAAATCATAAAATGGCCTTGCCTCAAGAGATCTCAAGGTCATCTAAGTCATTTTAGCATCTGCACACTTGGATTTTGATTAGGAAGGGCATGAATACCTCCCTATACTAATGGGGAAATGGATTATTACCTTGTGTTTGATCAATAACAATTTATGAGTCTCTAAAATTTACCTCACAAGATTTATTAAATCCCATTTATCACTTACATAGCTTGGGAGAGTGTAAGGATAACCATTGAATCCTCATACTCTAATGTATGATTATGTGGGGAATTAAATGAAATAGGATCCCTCGTTTATGATCTTTGAAGTAGAAGCATCAGAGAATCTCTTCTTTTCCAACTCTTTATCAAACATGACTATGATGCAGAATATGAATGCATCATTTACCCTTTTTAGATGTTGCCTACTTGCCTCAAGGTTGAGGTCAAGGTAATAATTGAATACCTTGTTGACTTGGTCATGCATTGTATTCAATCTTGGGAAGGCCATTCCCTTTCCTAATATGTAGACTATATATGAAGTGATATAGAAATTCCCTGTATTCTAGACTTTTATTGATTATTTATGGATGGAGTCATCAATCAATTGGGCTTAGTGGATGTAATGCTTGTTTTGGTGGATTACCCATATGTATTAATACATATAGTCCTAAAAGTTTGTAGCATCAGGGGTTCCTAGTGATTCAATGTAGGAGTATGATTAAATCACCCACTTCATCCTTAAATTTTATCCTTACTAGTGTTTTGTGAATTCTTGTAGAGGTAAGCCTAGGGACTTTTATCCATTATTTACTGATGACCCTTAGACATCTAGTGTTATTGTCTTCACAAAACTTATTTGATGATATAGAAGTTATATCAAGATAAATCTCATATTTTGGGATCAATACCATTGATTATATGAAGTTGAGGTCCAAGTTTAGAATTCTTTCTCCCTTATCATTTAATACTTCTCTATTTTTTATATCATAATGCTTCACCAATGTGAGCACCAGCTCAGGGATCTACACTGATAAGGGGAAATATATTATTTGAGGTAGTCTATAATTTTAAATGCTTAGAATCTATTAATTTTTGAATTTACTATTTACCCTTGTCTAGAAATCACCTAGGTCTATGTCACCTAGGTTTATGTATGTGATCTTATTGGTGTTAGATTCCAAGCTAAGTGGTATACTATGTCCCTTATATTTGAATTTCATCTCTTTTATAGACATATATTCTATGAAATTTTCTAGGGAATAACCAATTATAGAGTTGGTGGGATTTAGGATTGAAAAACATAGGTAAAAGTTTTGGTAGACTTTAGAGTTTTTCTTGCAGGGAAAATTTATGGTGAGGATTGTGGTTTTAAAATACACTTGTAATATATAGTGAAAACTTTGACAAGTTTCAGTCTTGTAATTACATGTAAGATCCCTAGTGGGATTTGGAGTTTTAAAATGCACTAGGATTATCCACAAAGTTGTGGGGTTACAAATGCAGGTGGAAACTCTATAGGTTTTTAAGTTGCTTTAGTAGGTAAAAATTCCATGGGGACTATGTATTTTATTAGTTTTAATCAAACCCTAGGTTTTATAATATAAGAAAATAGAAAGAATGACTCCATAGGAATTTGATAACATAGACAACCCTAGTAATGATACCAGGAAAATAAACTATACCAATGTCAAGCAAAGAAAAGCCCTAAAATTATAACTAAAAAGGGGGAAAATGTGAAATCAACCTATGATTAGCTTTGACAAAGGAAAAAGGTAGTTGAAAATGTAGGATAAATTTATTAATACTATATAGGGGGTAGTAATGGTGTCATGGCATAAGGCTACATGGCTGAGGCATGGTGTCATGGCTTGACATCATAGCAGGGTTATGGTTCTTGCATAGAGCTCCAATTTTCAAAATTTTGTAAATAAACATTGATTTATAATTAACCCCATTTCATTTATATAACCTTTGCATTAAATTCCCTTAGGTTAGTAGTTGGAGGGAGGTTTGAATTTTTAGAGTCCTAGAATAATTTATAAATTTTTCAAATTTGCAATTTGTACTCTGACTTCCACTTTTTACTAGGTAGCTTGGTGTATTGGAAATGGTAAAGCAAAACTCGAATTACAATTTTTAACTTTTCAAGTTGAAAATTACAACCAAGTTTCTAATTTATATAGGAAAGGTAGTTGGTGAGAAGTGAGACTCAAATTTTAATTTATAACTTTACAAGTTGCAAATTAAAATCAAAGTTCCAATTTCTAGTAGGAGTGATACATGAGAAGAAGAGTTTGGAAATCAATTTGCAAGTTTGCAAGTGCAATTACATTCAAATATCCAATTTTTATGGGGAAGGTATTCAGAGGAAGATTGATCTCTATATGAAATTTGCAAGTTTTCAAGTTGAAAATTATGAGTAGGTTTATAATTTTTGATGATCATGGGTTGTGCGGGAAGTGGAGGTTGAAATGAAATTTTCAAGTTTGCAAACTTGCAAATTGCATTTGGATCTCCACTTTTTGTCGGGTATGGTGTTTACCGAGAAGCAGAGGTTAGGATGTAATTTGCAATTTTTCAAATTTTAAAATTACATTTGAATCTCCACTTTCCTCTAAGTATGGTTTTTAGGGGGAAGAAAAGGTTGGGATTTAATTTTTAATTTTTCAAGTTACAAATTGCACCCAAATCTTTAGTTTCTGTTGGCTAGGGAAAAGGGTATACTAGGTCATTTTAAGGCCTTTTTCCAAAAAATTAATGGGTCTCCCTTAGGGTAATAGATATTTTGACATTTTTGGGATAAAAATATCAATAGGTTCCATGCCTATGTGGGTCATTCTCATGAAACATGTCATGGAATTATCAAATTCATTGCTTATTTTATGTTAGGAGATACATTTGAGCATGATACTATGATCAAATTACATCATCATGACAATCTCAAAAGCTCTCAAAATAAATAGTTTACCAAATATTCATCATCTAAACCTCAAAAATATTTCCTTAATTTTAACCCACAATATTTAAATGAGGATATACGTGCAATCAATGTTGACTATGACCAATATTATACTAACTCCTAATATGTGAACGTAGTCAGGATCAATTATAGATGAAAACCTTCTCACAAATATTTGGTCACTAAAAAAAATTAAACCATAAATCAAAGACCAACTAATTAAAGATACCATCACTACCATACCGTTTGAACTGAAAAAACACTCCCACAACCTGAACCTTACTCTATTTCTCCCATTCTTACAAAAATCATTGTACCTCATAAACCTCATGATGGTTTTTCATCTTCTAAATCATATCAAATTTTCTTAGAACTCAATACAATGCCTTGTAAAATTCCCCTCATGGAGTTAGTTTTTAAATCTCCATATCATCATAAATTTATAATGCAACAATTACAAGACATTGAATAACCACCATCCCTTGATTTGGAAAATCCTCCTAAAGATCCTTCACCTACCGAAGAACATACTATTGAAACTATTTGTACCTCTTCTAAATCATCAATGGAATTTATTGAATAATACATTATTAATGATGAAATTATTTTTTGAGATGATGATCTATCTCTCTTTATTAAAATTAAAATCATTAATACCCTCATTCAAAAATTCTTAATAGATGGAGGATCATGAATTAATGTCACCTCTCTTTAGTTAATACAAAAGATTGGATATACCAAATAAAATATTAAACCCACTCATCTCACATGTAGATTATTTTATAATAAAAAATCAAAAACTACTTGGTTGTATTTGTATCTCACTCACTATTGGACCCAAGACAATACACACTAAGCTCATGGTTCTTGATTTACCACTATCTTACAACATGCTTTTAGGTCACCCATGGACACATTGTATGTGGGTTATTGCCTCCTCAAGTAGTTAATTTATTAAATTCATCCATAATAGAAAATGATACAAATATGAGGATGATCCCAATCCATAGAGTATACAACTACCAAACCCTAAATCTCAATATCAAATTCTGACCATTCCAGACATTAGCAATACACTTCTACCTAAATTTTTTAACATGATTCCATATATACAGGTCACTCACATTGATTTTGATGATGATGAACCTAATGAATTAAAAGAAAAACTTGTAATACCACTAAATTACCTCCTTACATTTCAAAGTGGCTTCCTCCTTTACTACCATGTGATTGTACCATCCCTCTCATTGATGATATCACTAAAATTACTCCTCTATACAATGTATACAAGATTATTAAATAGAAGATGATTTCAAATTTGATGATTGTTTAGTGGCCAAATTATTTCAATATATTTTAATAATGTCTCCCCAAAATTTTAGAAATTTAGGCACATCCACTTCTGATTCTCCCATAAAAATAAATGCATGATCTATTTCCCACACATATGATGAAATTATATCATGACCCAAACTCAATCAAGAGACTTAAATGTACAATGCTAGAAAAAGAGATTAGCCAAAATACATGCCTTCAACCATGATGTCCATGTCATTCATATGTCAATTTATATTGAATCAAAACCTGAAGGTCATGTATCTCCCATTAATCCTCATCTATTTTACACCCCATGAGTACTTGAAAAACTCTCCACTCTTGAACCTTTTATACTTCCTACACAACCAAACATTTTACCACCTCTTTCTTCCATTGATACCATTGAGGCTATCCACCTTAATATAATTAAAGATTTATATGCAATACAAAATAACACACCTATCACCAATTTGGTTGACACCACTCAACCTAATACCTCTCAAATCGAACCTACACCTAAAATCACCTTAGATGCTAAATCCAGAGATATATGACAAATGCATTCTAAATATTATCATAACATTAACAAAATCATTGATCTCAAAGTAGATGTAAAATTCTATGGACCATTACTCATGCTCCCTAGTGATGAAGCTATACTTGAACTACTCTATGCTAGAGAACCTCAACTTCCCCAAAAACATCATAAACTTATAAAATTCACACAAAAATATGCTTATTTTAATAATTTCATTACCAGTGTGGATCCTACAAAAAATCATATTTCTTATCTCCCTCATGATCCATACCATTTCCAAGATGTAAATTTTATGCTCATTAAAGATCCCAAAAAACTAGAATATGGTACACCAATATGTCCTCAACATATTATTGTCTCTAAAGAACTCACTCTTACAGAGCATTATAACTTTAGCTTATTATTTGAAAAGTATGGGAAATTTTTTTCTTGGTCATATGAAGATATGACAAGTATTGATCCTATTGTTTCCTAGTTGTACACCTCATACACTTTACCTTGCATACTTGAATAAAATGGAAAACAAAGATGCAAAACCCACTAGTATGTTGTTGTAGTTGGGGAAGGGTTTAGCATCAAGACTGGACCAAATGTATAAAATGACTGAGAGTCACCTAAAAAGGGTATGGTTATCCCCCTGCTACTTTTGGCTCTACTTTAATTAAGGTGAGAGGACTTATGAGGTAGTTTTCTCACATGGAGAGATTCTATAATTCAATCTCCATGGGGATTATTAGCACAAATAGACATAAATCTGACTAAAACACAACCAAACATGCTCACTCCACTAGAGAAGGGTTATCACACAAAATGAGCAAATGTTCTAGGCCATATAAAAGCTATTGAAGATAGATATAAAAGTGACTACAATCTTCATTCAAAAGAATCTTCAACAACCTAGGGATTAAATAAAATATTACAATGTTGGGCTTTAAAACACAAAATGTAGACACATGTTAAATATACAATGTTTATGCATCTATAGGAAAATGACACTTAAGATATGCAAAGGGTATATTATTTATATGGTAGGATCCATTAGATGATAATAAAGAGGAAGGGTGCGTTAGTATGTTGGTAATTTGCATAAAGTAGGGATTCTTTTAGTATTGATGATGTTATTTATTACAAAGCTAAAGAAAACATTAAATGCTAGCTAATGGAACTACCAAAAGTGATTTGCACTTATTGGTGCTAATGAAATCCAAATACCCACATGATCCTTGAAATCCTAGAACATACACTAAAACTATAATATCACCTACCTTTTCCCATTGAATCCATAAACCTAGGGTTTCCTAACAAGTTAGTCAGCAACATATTCCCAAATACAATGTAGAAAGGGATTTATAATCTAAATCTAAACCCAAGATGGCAACTAGTAATGAGCATAGAATAAGATATCTGATCAACAACATTTGTAAGACATATTACTACACTTCATCAATAGAAAATAATAGATAACCATAAGCACTTTCATTAACTTTACAATAAAATATTACATCATCAATGTTTTAAAGTGATGCCATGGGGACAAGCATGGTGGATTTGCTCCATGTTGGATAGGGGAGACATATAGAGATTCTCTCAGAGCTTGCTAATGGATATATAGTTTCAACCACCTTAGTAAGAGAAATAAAATTCACACAATAGTGATCCCAAAATATGGAAGAGCCTATACTAAGGAAGAACCAAAGACCAACAACAGTGACCATAATGACCAACACAATGGCCAACCAACCTCCTGAATATAAAATAAGCCTTCTATTTATATTTTTTTACCCATTTCAAATCTACAAGTGTCAAAGTCTTGCCAAGAATCTCCTAGCTATAAAATATTCCTTTATCATGCCTAAAATCTTCATGTAACTTCAAGGAAGATGATTGTTGCAATTGCCTCTAAAAGAAATGATGAAAACATGGAGCATATCCTTTGATTTCATGATGGGAGATGCCTTCCTCATGATCTAGAATGAGAATATTTGTTTGATGATCCAAACTAACTTTGTCTTCATGTGCAACTGCCTAGAGATTATTTTATGTCAATAAATTATAAATATGGAATATTTTGGATAGATTCCCTTTCTCCTATGTAGACCAAAAAAACCCCATTACCTTGTGATGATGGCTTGAGAATATTCTTGATTTATGGTTGCTTGAAGATCATCTTTGGAGTGGCCCACTTTGATCTTGTAATCCTATAATATATGTCCCATGGAAGAGATTAGATAAGCAAAGTAGAT
This sequence comes from Torreya grandis, assembly GCA_037957365.1. Lineage (NCBI taxonomy): Eukaryota > Viridiplantae > Streptophyta > Pinopsida > Cupressales > Taxaceae > Torreya > Torreya grandis. The sequence continues at coordinate 4,596,108 of JARHVA010000374.1, read as the reverse complement.
AAAAAAAATGCCAAACTTAGGTTAAAATAACCTATTTACCCTTTGGAAAGTTTGCTCTCATTCACATCATCAATTTATTGGATGTATGATTGACCAAAAATCATTGATTTTCTTAGTCACTCTTCGAGGGCTTTATACTTGTCCTTCTTGTGTCTCCCCAGAAGACCTTAGACTACTTTGACTCTTTGTCTACCATTGTATCTTTCTTGGGTAGGCAAGCGTGCTCCATCAAATCATGATCTAAGGGGTGGAACATCATTGACTATTGTCTTCACTCAACCTTGAGGTTGTGCCACTTGGCAACCCCACAAACTTTCTATGTCCCTTTCAAATAGTCTTTATTTCATTGATTTCTATTACACTATGTGGCAGCAACTGGCTAAATCTCAAACCCCCATTGAGTTATCAACTATCTACTATCATCATTGAATCTTTGGAACATGGCCAAAATTTTAATCATGCCTTATGAGCTCGACACTTATCATGGCTGCACTAGTCTTAGGTTCCTTTTACTCTTTCATCTTTGATCACATACCATTGGATCATCCTACCTGATTAAATATGCACTATATATTTTCCTCTATTCAAACTCAAATGACTAATTCATAAGGCCTAAATTTGACACTCACACAACTATCCTATAGCATTTGAATGCCAACATATATTTGTTGTGGCTTAAGATTGATGTTTATGTACCTATCAATGATGTCCATGGGACCGTCACACTTATTCAATTCAAGCAAATTCCTTTAGATATTTTTATCTTTGGAAATTTGGTCTATGGGCTCTTTGTCTTGGCATCAATTTCACTAGGATAATTATTCTACAAGAATTCCTAGTTTTTGGGCCTTTGGTCTTTGAAATAATTTTCTCAAGCCTTTTGTCTTTAGCTTATCTATCTTTGGCACAATTTTCCTACAATAATTATTTTGGGATTTTGTCTTTGGCACTTTTATTCCTAGGCCCTTTATTTATTGGGAGAATTGTTTCAAACATTTTTTTTGAAACAATTTACCTAAATAAATTGCCATTTGCACTTTTCCCATAAAATTTGAGTCTTCAACATTTTGTCATCATTGGGACAATTGTTTCATACATTTTATTCAAAATAATTTCATTATATAAATTAAACTTGGCATTTTCTCCAAAGAAATTGAGCTTACACTTTTGCCAGAAAAAGCACTTTTGTTGGGCTTTTTGTGCGAGAAAAATGCCCAAAGGGCAAGTTACCTTCAAAAAATTTACCATGGATAAAATTTCTGAAACAAATAAAGACTTTACATTTTTTCCAGAGGAATTTAGACTCTTCTTTCAGTATTTTTTTCCATGGGTAAAATTCCCAAACGGCAAGTGCCCTTCATATTTTTTGCCACAAAAAAAAAGTACAAAAAAATTAGACCTTACACTTTTCCTAAAATAATTGGAATTATCTCTTTTTTCAAATAAATTAGACCTTTGTACTTTTGTCGAAGGGCCCTTCAAATTTTTTGCACAAATTTTTTGGTTGAAACAAAATAAGACTATGCATTTCTTTCAGACTTTTTGCATCGAGAAAAATGCCTGAAGGGTAAGTGCCCTTCAAACTTTTTATCATGGACAAAATGTCCAAAATAAATGACCCTTTGGATTTTTTGCAAAAAACTTAGCCCTTTGCAAATGGGACTTGGCCAAGACATTGAATTCTTTCAAACTTTTTGTAGTGGACAAAATGTTTGATGGAAATAAGCCTTTGGAATTTTTGTCTGAGACAAAAATATAGAAGACCTATTTTTGTTGGACATAATGTTCATGTAAAATATCCCAAAAAATTCTAAGGGAAAGACACATTCACCAAGCAAAGACCAAATTAGGACTTAGCCAATTTTCACATGAACTTGACCTTTCAAAGGAGCACTTGGAGATGGAAGTTGGGATAAATAATTAGGCATTACACTTGACAAGGGCCCGATTGCTTTAGTTTAATTTTAGGCACTAACATTAGCTCTCACTCAGGGATGAATAACCCCTATGGGTACTAATCTATTGGGTCATAGAGTTAAGATGTAGCAACTTTATCAAACATTCATGAAAGCTTAATAAAACCATGGTAGATTGATAAAAAATAGATCAAGAGGATAAAAAAGTGAACACATGACAAAAAAATGAAGGGAAACTATACAAACAAGGCCCAAATTAGAGGGGAAACAAAGTAACAGAAGGACAAAGAAAAAAAACACTATACAATATGTACATAGTTACAGGTTTAGTCAAGTAAATGTTTTATATATTTTATATTAACTGGTAGCTCTAGAATTTTATCATCCTTTAATCTCCTAAATTTTTCCAATAACTTGGTGGCCAAGATGAAGTAAAACAATCTTTGCACATGCCTAATAGTACTACTACTAGGATTTGATAAGATGATAAGCTAAAATAAATAATTTTTACATGATCTCAAATCTAGATAAGACCATGCTAGAAGGTTTTGGTACTCAGTCTGCAGCTGTAAATAAACTTGTTTCTCGGCTCAATCAAATGAGTACCAAGCAAGAGTGCACTAGGAATAGTAATGTCATTTGTGCATTCAAAGAACTTCTTGAAATAAAAATAAAAGAATGCATCTTTAGGGGAATAAAAAAAACCCATCTTCATCAAATGCCATTCCCCAAATAACACCCTCATTGACAAACCTAGTATTAAGAACAACTGGTTTCTCAACAATGTCCATATTCCCAATGGAGTCACTCAATTATACATTCATGTCCAACACTTCTGTTAAATCACACTCTAGATCTTCAATTACATCATGATTGGGTAACTCATTTACTTATGTTATACTATCATCACAATCAAATTCATATGTTGGGACACACACCTTATTGACTGCACTCCAAAATTATTTTGCAATAGTAGCATTCATCATTTCCATGGAGGTAGAAAACTTACATGGGGATTCTTGATAATTTAACATCATAATATCATCATCACCATCAGACATGGACTTAATATCATCTACATCTTCATCACTAGGTTTAGTTGTATCACATGGGGGATGTGGAAGGGAGCACTTATCACACCAATCAATGTTTAAATCATAATTCATAGCATTTACCTTGGTATGTAATGTCTCAAGCACTTTTTTTATAACCCCTATATTTTGACTTCTAAAATCACATGCAGGCCTATGAGTTAGCCCCATCTCAGATCTATCTAACTTTTAGTACATCTCTTTGATAGTGGAGGCCAAAGTCTTAACATTTTCCTCAAGCTAGACTATGTCTTTTTTGGATCAACCAACTTTGCATTACCCTAATTGTTCAAGGGCATACCCACAACCTTTATGTTTATCTCAATTTGGATGTCCATATTAAATTCCAATTGTAGGTTTGTGGGAGCCTTGTACCTCAAGTAATATGTAGCTCTTTAGTCAAATCTATTATAGTATTTCATCAAGCACATTGTCTCACTAGGCTTAATATTTTTAGGCAACCACATCATAGCTTTGTTGAAACTTGTGTTGAAGTCATGTACACACTTGTTAGGGTTCTTTCTAATGTTTTTAAATTTAGTTAAAAGGAACCTCAAATCAATTATATCACCATTCTAAATTCTAAAAAAAATCTTCATTTATTCTCATAAATCAATACATCCACAGGAAGATAATTAAACCACTCACGAGCATCTTCCTCTAATGTGTGCACAAATAATTTAATGCACACATCCTCATGCTCAACCTCATAGTCTACAATGATATTTTAAAAATACCTCAGGTGATGATCACCACTCACTACATTGTTCCCTTGGAATCTTGGAAGGCATTTCCTTACTTCATTTGGGACTTCATTAGGATAACTTCCCATGTCATAATTTATAAGTTTAAATCTATGAATTCTAAATGCAGGACACTCATTCTCATTTTGATCCCTATACCTCATGATTGATTCAATGTTAGGTTCAAGAATAAATAAAAAAGGGATGTGAGGGGGTGAATGAGGTGGACTTGGTGGATTAAACTTGGGAGGGGATTTAGCTAGTTGAGAATGAGATAGATAGTAAATGGGGCTATAAGGTTCTTAATCACTATAGGAGATATGATCAAAAGATTTATGATAATCTTTGTCAATAAGAATCTCAACAAATAGAAGCTTAGGATTACTAGAATTTTGACATCCCACATAATCTCTAACAACTGCACTTAGTTCTTTAATAGGCCTCCAAACTTGTCTCCTTCTTCTTTGATGAACACTCAGGGGCAAGACAAGTTTCTTAGATGAGTCACCTTTCAAGGATGACCTTAATCCTTTCATCTTCACAAGTAAGATAACTCTCAAAGATATAGATATTGAAGATGGGCACTGATCTTTCTTTGAAACTAGATGATGTCTTGGAGTCACCACTAGAGAAAAGTTCTATAATATAATCATTTACAAACTTGATGTGATACATATTGAAACCATATCTTGCTAAAGTTAGTGATGATATATGAAAGTAAAGACAATTAACTTTTCAAATTCATGTTCATCAAGGGGAAACCTCTTTAAAACATGATAAATCCATATCTCTTTACAATAAATAGAATATGTCAATTATCAAATCTCAAAAGTTCCTAGCATGTCCCTAATGGAGTAATATGGCATTGATGACTAAGATACAAAGCAAATATCAATATATAACTTCACAACATAAGTTACTTACAAATTTAGCTCTTTATAAGAGTCATGGCAACATGGGTGACAAGAAGTGTCCCTAGAAATGGTGATAGTAAAGTGTTGGTTCCTAGTTATACACCTCATACACTTAGCTTTGTACACTTGAAGAACATGGAAAACAAATATGCAAAACCCACTAGTATGTCATTGTATCTAGGAAGGGTTTAGCATCAAGACTGGAATGAATGTAGAAAATGACTAAGAGGCACCTACAAAGGATATGGTCAACCCCTTGCTACTTTTGGCTCTACCTGAACCAAGGTGAGAGGACTTATGGGGTAGCTTTCTCACATAGAGATATTTTTTATTCAATCTCCATGGGGATTATTGGCATAGAGAAACACAAATCTGACTATAACATAATCAAACTCACTCACTCCACCTAGGAAGGGTTATCACACATAATGAGTAAATCTTCTAGGATAGATAAAAGCTATTGAATATAACTATAAAAGTGACTATAATCTTCATTAAAAAAAATCTTCAACAACACAAGGGTTGAACAAAATATTGCAATGCTAAGCTTCAAAGCAAAAAACACAGACACATGTTAAATATACAATGTTTATACATCTATAGGCAAATAATACTTAAGATATGTAAAGGGTGTATTATTTGTATGATAGGATGAGTTAGATGTTAATAAAGAGGAAGGGCATGGTGGTGTGATAGTAGTTTTCAAACAATAGGGATTCTTTTAGCATTCATGGCATTATATTGCAAATATGTAAAAAAATTTAAATACAAGCTAATGGAACTACCAGGATTGATTTGGAATTATTGGTGCTAATGAAATGCAAATACCCAAATGATCCTTAAAATCCTAGAACATACACTAAAACTAGAATATCACCTACCTTTTCAAATTAAATCCATAAAACTAGGGTGCCCTAACAAGTTATTCAACAACATATTCCCAAATACAATACATAAAAGGATTTATAATCTAAATATAAACCCAAGATGAAACCCAATAATGACCATAGAATAAGATATCCAATAAAAAATATTTTTAAGACATATTACTATACTTCATCAATAAAAAATAACATAGAACCACAAGCACTTTCATTAACTTTGCAAGAAAATATTACACACATCAGTGTTTCAAAATGTTGCCATGGGGATAAGTATGATGGATTGGTTCCATGTTGGATAGGGGAGACATATAGAGATGCTCTCAAATCTTGATAATGGTTGTATATCTATAACCACCTTAGTAAGAGAAACAAAATGAACATAGTAGTGATCCCAAAATATGGAAGAGACTATACTAAGGAAGAACCAAAGACCAACAACAGTGACCACAATGACCAACACAATGGCCAACTAACCTCTTGAATAGAAGACAATCCATCTATTTATACATTTTTTACTCATTTCAAATCTTCAAGTTCCAAAGTCCACCAAGATTCTCCTAGCTAGAAAATATTCCTTTACCATGCCTAAAATCTTCATGTAACTATAAGGAAGATAATTCTTGTAACTACCTCTACAAGAAATGATGAAGACATGGAGCATATCCTTTGATTTCATGGTGTGATATGCCTTCCTCATGAGATGGAATGAGAATATTCATTTGAAGAACCAAACCAAGTTTGTCCTCATGTGCAACTACTTGGAGACATTTTTTTATGAATCAATTATAAATTTGGAATCTTTTAGATAGATGCCCTTTCTCTTATGCATGGCAAAGAAATCTCATTACCTTATGATGATGGTTTGAGAATATTCTTGATTCATGGTTACTTTAATATCTTCCTTGGAGTGGCCCACTTTGATCTTGTAATCATGCAATATTTATCCTATGGAGGATCTTAGACAAGCAAAGTAGATGAAGAATCCCAAAATTAGGTTAAAATAACCTTTTTACCCTTTGAAAATTCTACTCTTTCACATCATCAATCTATTGGGTACATGATTAACCACAAACCATTGATTTTCTTGGTTTTTCATTGAGGACTTGACACTTATCCTCCTCACATCTACCTAAAAGACTTTGGACTACTTTGACTCTTTGCCTATCATCAAATCTAACTTGGGTGGGCAAATGTGCTCCATTAAATCATGATCTAAGGTGCAAAATGTCATTATCTACTATTTGCACTTGGCCCCAAGGTTATGCCACTTAGAATCCCTATAAGATTTATGTTTCCCTTTAAAATAGTCTCTATTTAATTGAGTGATATCATGCCATGTGGTAGCAGTTGGCTAGATCTTATAACCCCATTGAATTATCAATTATTCGCTCACTTTATTAGATCTTTATAACATGATTGAACTTTTAATCATGCCCTATGATATTGACACTTATCATGCCAACACTAAAATTGGATTCCTTTTGTTCTTTTGACTTTGATCATACACCATTAGATCATTCTACTGGAGTAAAAATGTATCATAGATTTGCATCTATTAAAACTCAAATGGCTACTTCACGAGGCCTAAATTTGATGCTCACACAACCATCCTAGAATATTTGAATCCCAATGTATATTTTTCATGTATTAATATTGACTTTTACATGATTGTTAATTACTTCCATGAGATTATCACACTTATATAATTCAAGAAAATTCCTTCAGAGCTTTTGTCTTTGCCAATTTGGTCTGTAAGCTCTTTTTCTTGGTATCAATTTCACCATGATAATTATTTTGTAACAATTCTTGGTTTTAGGCCTTTTGTCTTTGATTTATCTATTTTTAGCATAATTTTCCTATAATAATTTTTGTAGGCTTTTTTCATTACCACTTCTACTCCCAGGCCCTTTATTTATCAAGAGAATTATTTTAGATATTATTTATAAAACAATTTCCCTAAAGAAATTTCCCTTTGCACTTTTCTCACAAAACTTGAGTCTTCGGTATTTTTTCATCATTGGGAAAATTGTTTCGGACATTTTGTTCAAAACAATTTTTACATAGAAATTGAACTTGGAATTTTATTGGAAGAAATTGATCTTACACTTTTTCTTAAAAAAGGACATTTATTGGGATTTTTGTGCAAGTAAAATTCTTGAAGGGCAAGTGCCCTTTGGACTTTTTTCCATGGACAAAATGTCAAACACATAAGAACTTGACATTTTTCCTAAAGGAATTTGGGCTCTTCTTTTGATCTTTTTTTCCATGAGAAAAATGCTTGAAGGGTAAGTACCCTTTAGACTATTTTCCATGGATAAAAAAGTCCAAAACAACTATACCTTACACTTTTATCAAAGGAATTGGACTTAGCTCTTTTGTTAAAGAAATTGGACCTTTGCACTTTTATATAGAAGAGTTACGTTTATATTTTTTACAGAAACATTTTGGAAAAAAAAATAAGACTTTGTATTGATTTTGAGATTTTTGCATGAGAAAAATGCTCAAAGGACAAGTGCCCTTCTAACTTTTTACCATGGATAAAATGTTTGAAATAAATGACCTTTCAAATTTTTTTTGAAACACTTAGCCTGATGCAAATGGGACTTGGCCAAGACATTGAATTCCTTCAAACTTTTTGTAGCCAATAAAATGTCCAAAAAAAATAAGTCTTTAGAATTTTTGTTCAAGACAAAAGTCCTAAAGACCTATTTCCATTAGACATTGTTTTCACATAAAAATCTGAAAAAAATCTAAGGGAAAGACATATTCACCAAGTAAAGACCAAATTATGACTTGGCCAAATTTCACATGAACTTGACCTTTCAAAAGGGCACTTGGAGATAGAATTTGGGCTAGGGAATTAGGCATTTACACTTAGCAAGGGCTACATTGCTTCAGTGAAATTTTGGGCACTAATAGATCATATCATCATTGTGCATAATATCATCACTTACCCAGATGCCAAACATGTTAGACAAAAATAACAAAAATTTCCACCTAAAATTTCTCACTTATGTCACAAAAAAATCATTAAATCTTTGGATGCCAATTCATCAATCCTATTGACTACTTAGAATGGGTATTAAACATCATTCCCATTTGTAAAAAATACACCATGGTTATTCATATGTGTATTTATTTTCATAATCTTAACTAGCATGTCCAAAAGATAACTTTCCCTTTCCTTCAATAAATGTTATAGTCAATTCCACCATTGGATATGAAATGTTATCACCTATGGATAGTTTCTCATGTCATAAAAAAATTTAGATAACTCTTTAAGACCAACATAAAACAACATTTACTATAGAATGGGGCACCTATTTTTATATCTAAATGCCTTTTAGTCTTTAAAAAAAAAAACTATCAATGTGCAATGACCCACATATTTCATGATCTTATGCACAAGATAGTGTAACCTATGTCTATGATCTCATTTCTAAATCTATAAGTCATACAATGCACCTCACCAATATATCTATCATTTTTTATCGATTACTCAAATATAAAGTTAGACTTAACCCATATAAATGTGTGTTTCAAGTTACATCAAGTAAAATTTTAGGGTTCTTAGTTTCTCTTCAAGGCATTGATGTCAATCTAACCAAAATAAATTACATCATCAACATGCCTATTTCCAACACCATTACTAACATACATACTTACCTTGAAAAACTTGGGGAAAACCGATGATTCATCCTAGAAATTAATTATCATATATAATCTATCAATTCCCTTCTCATAAAAGATAATGCTCTAGAATGGACAGATTCATGCCAAAAATAATTTGATATTGTGAAAGAATCTTTGATCTATCCTCTTACTCTTAAACCACATTTAAATGATTATCCCTTAATCTTATATACCCCCTCTACCCCCATATCAATTGGGTTAATACTTGACCAACAAGATGATACTAGTAGAGAGTATGTTATTTACTACATCAGTCGAGGACTCGTTGATTATGAAAAATGTTATACCAAAGTGGAACATGTTTGTTATGTTATATATTTCATAGCTAAAAATCTCCATCATTATATGCTCTACCAAACCACTAGTGTCATTATTCATTTTAATCCACTTCATCATTTCTTCTCTAAATCATTCTTACCTAGAGATATATTTGGAAAATGGATGGTCCTATTGATGTAATTCAACCTTTGAATTATTACACAAAAATATATAAAAGGATAAGTCATCACTGACCAACTTGTGGTGGCACATTTACCAGTCACAAATCACCTTCAAGATAATCACCCTAATGACAAAATTCTTTATATTGAAGGTCTTAACCAATTTATCTCTCTCAATGATTATTTTCATAATTTCCCTACTGATCTAGAAGAAATAATAAAAAAGATACCAATATCACTCCTAATACTACTAAACCTAAACTAGTTATTGAAGAACTACCTAAAGTTACCATTGATTTATATGAAGACACTTGGACCCTCCACTTTAATGCTTCCAAATGCCTCCAAGGAACTAGGGAAAGATGTATTCTAAAAAATAAACATGGTAAGATCATACCTTTAGCATTTTGATTAGCTTTTGATTTCACTAATAACATGGTTGAATATGAAGCTCTAATATTAGGCATGAAAGTGCACTTGACTTAGTATCCAATATTTAGGCACTTTGGGTGACTCATAACTTATCTATCACCATGTTGATGGTAATTATCAATGCAAAAGTGAAATTTAATTGCATGTCATTAAATGGCTGCCACACTTGCCAATGAATTTACTTATGTTACCATTAAACCAATTCTAAGAGATCAAAATGCCATATATGATTCTATTGCCTCATAAACATCTCTATTTCACCCTCATCAAGTACTTAATGATTCCAAATTTTTTATCCAAATCAAAAAATCACCTTATTCTATAAAACTAAACAATTCACTAATTTATCACATTGAGGATGCCACTATTCAACAAACCCCATGGTATAAAAACATAATCAAAATTATTAAACATCAAACTTATCCTCCAGCCATGGATTCTCATAAAAATACTCAAATTCATAAATAATCTTTCAAGTATGTCTTTTGGTACAACACCCTTTACTACTATAATGCATAAATAACCCTAATCCATTGTGTAGTGTAGGAAGAGGTTCCTACTCTCCTAGAACAAACACATGGGGGAATTTATAGTGGTCACTATAGTGCACATGCTACATCCTATTAATTCTTGTATATGGGTAAATTTTATCCTATTCTATAAAATATACTATCAAATTTTCTAGCAAATGTAATCCTTCTCAACTCCATGATGATCTAATCCACTCACCATCAACTGAGCTCCAAATAGTAGAATCTCCTTAGCTATTATCTATATAGGGATTAAACCTCATTAAAAAATTACTTGATCAAAATATGGCCATGTATTTATCATTACTACTACTGAATATTTTACTAAGTGGGTAGAAGCCATGCCTCTTATTAATGTCATGGGAACCACCATTTCAAAATTTATCCTTAAACAATCATTTATCATTTTAGAGTTTACCATACTATCATCTCTGACAATGGTGGTAATTTTAAAAATAAATACATGAAACAATTATATGCCAAATTAAAAATTTCCCATAAATTTTCCACACCTCCAAGCAAAGGCTACTAAAAAATCCTAAAAAAAATCTTACAAAAGATTATTATATCCCACACTTTGAGCTTATTATACTAGCATATGTACTACCATGAGGGCCACACCATTATCACTTGTATATGGTTCTAAATTAGTATTAACATTATAATTTGAACTCCCATATTTATGTATATCTCTTCATGGTATAATTCTTGATGAAAAATTATGTTAAGCCTATCTTCATGCTTTAGATTTTCTTGATGAACATCATTTGGCTTATTTATAACATAACCACCAATACAAGGCTTGTATTACTAAATAACATAATAAAAAGGTAAAAGTTATAACATATATTGTTGGTGACTTAGTCCTCAAATTAGATTACACCTATGACAAATAAGGAAAATATGCCTAAAAATGGTGGTACCCTTAAGTAGTAAAGGACATCCTTGGTCCTTGTACTTATCATCTACAAACTAACGAAGGCCAGGTTTTCAAAGAACCCACCAATGCATAATTTTTGAATAAATATTTTTCTTAAATATCTCTCTTATTTGAAAAATTCGATATATTTTCCTACTAACAATTCTTGTAGGACTTCTCCAATGATCTCTCCTCTTCAGAAATCTATTATATACACAAACCTTAGTCTCCTTCTATGGTATTTTGGTTTCTATTTGTTCCTTTCATTTAATTCATGAGTTTCATTTTCATACCATGTATAAGACCCAATTTTCCTCATGAATACCTTTTTATTTTATACATCCATTTTTAATGTTTTTTCTCTTTGATCATAAGTTTTTTATTTTACAAATATTTTTCATTCACTTCTTTCTTTTGTGAGTTACAATGTAAGATCATGGAGAGGATCATGCTCTCCTTATAAAATATGTTTTTTAATCAAACTATTTTTACAAAATTGAGTGTTATTTTTAGAATGTTAAGAAATGGTTCAAAGTTTATGATTCCACATTCTCAACCTTAGTTTTTGTTTCCTTTTTGGATAAAAACTACAAAACAAACTACATTATCATGTTTCCATACACTTACATCCATTCTTATGATAAGGAATCATACTTACCTATCATGGCATCCCTTTCACATTATCACATTTTTTACAATTTGAGGTACCTCAAATTGTTTCATGTTCATTTCCATTTGTCTCCCTTCCTTTCATTCCATAATGGATAAAACAAGGTCAAATTATAGATAAAACTTTTATTTGACATGAAAAAACAAGACTCTTAGATACCCTATTCCCTAAGTCCTATTTGTTAGCAACCAAGTTTAAAGTTTTCAAATAATAGTCCATTTTATCACCCATATTTGGCTATCTAAACATGTATGGAGTAAGAATATAAAAATCCATCAAAAAATTAAAATCCAAATCATGTAAACAAAAGGAATTAATCAAAAGGCAATATAAAATAAAAAATTCAACTTCACACCAAAATATGAGATTCATATTACATCTCCTATTCCTAATCGAAGATCAAAATCCATGATTGGCCTTATAATAGAATTGGGGTCCACTGGGGTATGGTAGGCTAGTATATTAGATATGAGAATTCAAATTTATCTATAATGCTAAAAAATTTCTAACACAACTAGCCAATATTTGTAGTACATCAATAGCTCTATAAGGGTTCCTAAGGAATGGGGAACATGTTGTGGGAATGTAGGTACATTTTAATTTTCATAAATATGGCCTTTATGGGATGATATTCATATTTCATTTGATAACCCAAGATTTGTGTGGCTAGGAGAAGTTCTTCAGAGTCCTTAATGTCAAAAGTCCTCTTGTTTCGACAAACTTAATTTTAATCTCTTGACTTCAATAAAGAGTTTCTCTACTACAATTTTTCCCACATATCCCCCACCACCCATTTAATTCCCCCCTTAATAGGCAAGCTTAATTCTATATATGTTTCTCCACTTCTATATTCCCTCTTCTTCACATATTCAAACATGTTAACACTACTTTGTTTTAGTTTTATGTATCTTTATAACAAAATAGTATGCTTGAGTGACTATGGATTGTTTCCTTTATACCATTGATTTACATTTATATAACTTCCTTGGGTTTATTTTAAAAAATTAAACATTTTTTATCATTCTTTTTTGTGGACAACTACATTGGTTTCTCTATTTTTTTACCTTTTCCATTTGGAATGAGTTTGTATTGTTACTTCTCACTCACCAATGTTGTTTTTACTTCATGTACTTTTTCCATTGTTGAGTGAGTTTGGATTGTTACTTCTCACTCATCAATGTTATTTTACTTTTTTTTTTCCATCTTTGTCTAAAGTTTGGGTTATTACTCCTTTATACATTGATGTTAGACTTAGCATACTACTTTTACACGTCCTTGGTTTGATGTAGTTTGCCACTTTTCTTACCTAAAAAATACTTTTTTTGAGTTTTTTGATCATTTATTAGCCTTGTATTTTTAGTTACCCAATTTAATCTAATTTTGGATTGGTCATTTTGGTCCTAATTTGGCATTTATCACCCTGGCTTACCAAATTTCCAAGTACATCATGCCTACACATTTTGATTGTTTTGACTTCTTTGCATTTGTTTATCTTTGATCTTTAGTTTTTCATCCTTAGGGTTTGTCCAAAGTAGTCTACATGCCATCCACAATCAAAAATAAAAATACAACAAACAATAATTCAATAATAAAGGTAATTTAAGATATATATATATATATTACTTGTTTATTTCAATAATTTCCTTATCATTTCAATTTTTTTTTATACTATAATTTATTTATCTTAGTGTTGTTTTTTGTTATGTGTCTTTTATCAAAGTGTCATCTTGTGTTATAATTGTGTGACACATGATGAGATTTGAGTGGAGCATATATACACATAATATTTTTAATACTTTATCAATTATTGATGTTTTCTCTTATAATAAATCATCAAATCTCAACCTCTCTGAGTGCATGCCTTAAAGGGTGCATTGGGAAAGGGGTGGGAAGACCTTTGGTGTTTTATAATATTTTTGTTCCCTATACCTCCACCTAAAACCAATACAAACCCCTTTTATATATTTCCATAATATTTGACACCTCCCTGACACTCTTCTCCAAATAATTTACCATCTCAAATAGCCCCTACCTAAGCCAAATCCCATTTTTACCACCTTACAAAATGTAGTTGATTGGGTTGGCTTAGTATTTGTAATTGAGCACATTACAAGACTAAATTATCTCAGTCAACTTATTATAAGACCTAACAACTCTATTTCCTAACTAACTAGGTTGATTGGGCTGACTACATCAATTAAAATCTAGAAGGGTTTAGGTTAAAATCAGGCTATATATACACATCTTTCACCCCATTTCTAATAGAGAGAATCATTCATTTGTTCTTATTTATCTAATTTTCAACAATTCTACTTGAGGAGTCATTGCTTAGGGTTTAATGCTTATTAGAGAACCTTTTTCTTGTGAAAGCTTGAGATTCTCTAGGAGGTCTTTGGTTAGACTATAGTCCATTTTCGATCCTTAGTTTCTTCAAAAATACATAATAACCTATTGCAAATAACCATTATCAAAGGGAGATGTTGAGGCTCAATGAATTTATATTCAAGGTAAGTATTCTTAACTCTTACTCTTCTATTTTAGTAGATAGATTTGAATGTATAATGGATAATGAATGTATTGTCTCTCCATTCTTTGGATTACCTGTACATTGACTTGAGTAGAGTTTTACTTTGCATTTTTATTATTTATGTTTATCCCACATTTATGCCATAAGATTTAGTGAGCACTAGATTATATTTGATTTAATTTATTATTGCATTAAATATCAATACCTAGCTAGGGTTATTGTGTGGTATTGATTGACTAGAGGATTTGAAACCTTCTCTAGTCATATTACATGTTAATATATCCTTAAGTAGGTATAACGGATCTATATTGGTCATGACCCTGATTATCTAAGTATTTCTAGTAGTATAGTTAGTTGATTTATCTTCTCTAAGGTAGGATTGATTTGTAGATCAACTTTAATTTTTCTTGCATAAAATAATTGTCACAAGTGATCATGTCCTAATTTCCATTTTTTTGAAAAGGTAAAAATCACCCAATAGGGTCAATAGTTGTAGTAATATTATCCTTACTCAATTTTTATGTTCTTCCATATCCTCAAATCTAACTTTTTGGTATTTTATAGGTTTATTCATGTATTTTTATTTATACTTTATGTCAGCCATTATATTCAATCAGACATACATACACAACTAAGTTTATCTTTCATTTGCATAGTTAGTCTTGTATATAATCATTTCATTTAATCTATTTCAATCATTTACTTTAAATATATTCTCAAAAGTGTTTTTTCAGCACCTTACTTTATTTTATTCCATTTATTATAATTAGGGTTGATTTTTATTTTAATTCAAATTCAAATAAAATAGGTGGGTGTTTGCATTATTGTGTGTGAACTTGTTTTGGTACTTGCAAGTGATGTTGGAATAATTGAAACATGTAATGTGTTATTTTGACTATCATTTTCCATTTTGTGTCCAACTAGAATCTTTATGACTTCTCAAAACCACTTTTTCATTCCTACAAATTCCTTGAAGGCTTATAACTTATTGACTCCTTCAATCACTAATGGCATAGGGGATGCATCCCTATGAATTTAATGAATTAACCCTAGAGTTTTAGTGATAACTAATTGTGAACCTAACATAGACCCTTCTTCAAATACTACATTAAATAAAGATTGTCCTTCTCATTATACATACATATGTTGATATTGTAGTTGATCATTAAACCTATTATTAAGTTGTTTTTACTGCTCCTTGACATCCTTGATACTAATGCTTTATTCTTATTCCTTTTTTAATTTTGGGTTGGTATCATTTCCCTGATTTGTCTCAATAATATCTTCTATCTATTCCAACTCCCTCTAACCATTTAACTTAATCTCTTTTGTTGGATGTCTACTTTCTCCCATTCATCATGTAGTTAATTTATTAATACTACTCTTATCTACCTTCAACCTTTCATTATTTAGACAAATTTGTTTGCTCCATATTTTGTGTTTTCATAGATCCCGTTGATGCCCTAATTTTTTTTTGTTTATCCATTGGTAAAGCTTTCCTTTCAGGATTCAAGTGATCAAGTGTCATCCATTCATTTATCTTTCATTCATCTTCCCCCAATTCACATTTAAATGTTTCCTTATAAGACTAATCCATCTCAACTGGAGTTAACACTGTGGCATTTTCCATAGGTAACATCTTCATTAATATTAGAAGTCATTTCAAAAATTTGCATTTGATTCCTCTTATAAATAAATCATATTCAATTTCAAATTTTATGTACCTTTGTATAATAAATTCAATAATATATCCATCATAGGGGTTATCAATTCATGGGATAACCCCTATGAAATCTATCATTTTTATCACCCATTATCTCTAAGTACACAAAATGAGTCTGATCTATGATTCCTTGCATTTGTTTTTCCTAAGAAAGTTGATATTTTGAGGTAATTTTGCATCCTGTGTAGTTCAAAGAATTTTTTCTAAACTAGACTTTGTTTATTTTCATGTTATGTCAAAGAATTTTTATGACCTTGCATATGTTCTATGCAAATTCAAAAAAAAATCTTGACTTTACATATGCAATGTCAGAGAATTTTCCTGACTTTGCATATGCAATGTCAAAGAATTTTTCTGACTTTGTATATGCAAGGTCAAGATTTTTCTCTGATCTTTCACGTGGGACCCACCACTTTTGATAATTAATGGGCATTAATTACAACATTTTATATTTAAACCCATGTAATTTTTCCATTTTTCCCTTTCTCCCTCACCATTTTCAAGTTTTGTTTCACTCATTCTAGCATCATTTTTGAGCTCATCATCATTTCTTATGCTCATGTGCATTCATTGTTGCCTTTGTGTTTGATATCTTCCTACATTTTTAGACCTCATCTTCACTATAGGTAGGGTTCACTTTTATTTTCTTTCCTTCCTATATTTATTAGTCATTCTCTTTTTTCCCTAGTTTTTCCATTGTGTTAAATTTTTGTGTGATTTACTTAATTTTGGTTTTAAACTCCCAAGGTCTCATTTTATTTTATTTTTTATGTTTATTTTATGTTTTAATGTGTCATGATCTCTCAAATAATGGTATAACTTGTCTTCAACATTTTACATTCCCTGTGCATCTCGAAGAAAATTAACCAAGTTTATTTCTTTCACCCTTTCATTTTTTTGCATGCACTCTAGAAAATTTTATTTGAAGTGCACATTATCTTTTGATGCACTTAAAAAAAATTCTCTACTATGAATCAAATTAATTCAATTGAAAATAGATGCAAGTTAGAGAATTTTCTCTGACTTACATCCCAAAGACCATTTTCCATCAAATGCAAGTCATAGAATTTTCTCTGACATGCACAAAACAATCAAATTAGATGTAGGTCAAATAATTGTATCCAACCTACATCCAATATTACTCTATCCTCATTCAAGTTAGATAATTTTCTATACATTTCAATTAACAAGATAAAACCAAGTTATTCAAGTTAGAGAATTTTCTATGACTTACATCTCAAAACTTTTCAACTCCTGTGCAGTTCATAGAAAATTCTATAAATTTCACAAATTTCACCATATCTTTTGTAAGAGCATATGTTTTGCCACTCTTAAATTTTTCTAAAAAGAATGAAAAATGTTAACTTTGGATAACCAAATTTTCCTACTTACAGCTATTTGATCAATGTCAAATAATTCTCTAAATAAGAAGACAATGAAGTATAAGTTTTAGGGTGTGCTTCCATTGTCTATAGTCGATTCAAATGTAGATCAGATTGGGGACATAGAGATTAGCCATGTGGACATGGCTAAGTTATTATAGAGACTAAGAAGATATCCCATTACATCTCATATGCAATCTATACTTGATAGTGAGATCCACTTGGATACCATATTTCTTATGTCAGCACAAGATTCTAAATTAATCTTGACCATGGATGCACATTTTGATAAAGAAAGTAAATTAGTCAAGGACTTAGAAGGTAAAGTGGTCATTCACCTTGATAAGGAATGTTTTGATAAAATATTCCACCTCTTTGAGATTAAAGAGTATTCAGACTTAATTATGGAATCAACTCAAGAATATTATGACAGAGATCTTGAGAAGTGCAAGAAGCAAATCAACTCCAAATGGCTCAAGACTCCTCAGCCCAACATTGCTAGATGGCCTAAGTATCTGTATTGTAGTGGAATTCTAGATGAGATAGGGTATTTTATCACCCTCCTAAGTAGAGTGAAAGGACTACCAACTTTAAAAAAAATCCAATAATAGATGTATCAATACATTTGGGTTATTAAAAGGAACAAGCAAAGGATATTTTAGGGTAAACAAACCAATGATGCTATCTATAATCAACTCTCTGAGATGGCTTCTTCACTCAAATTTTATATGACTTCATATCTCATGTATGTTGTAGCTAGTATGAAGTCTTTTTTGGGTTTAACTACCATTGGTGATAAAATAAATGTTCCTATATATGAACACTATCCATAGCTGACTCTAAAGGAAAACATCAAACATTACAGGAGAGTTAATGATGCTTTATTCTAAAAATTCATTTGTACTTTTGAGAAATATCTCAAAAATAAGATATTTTCATATCAAGCATGGGAATAGGTCAATATGGTTGGTTGCATTTTCTTATAATTCGCAACCTTTACCTATATCAAGGTAGAAGGGTTCGATGTGAAACCTTACATGATACCTAGGTACTCAAGTGACAAGTTAATATTAATAGAGATGTGTAGACAAGTAATGAGTGTGCATAAAAAACAATCAAATACCTAAAAAAAAGGTTTCAAGTTTCTAATCAATATTGGTTGGTATTAATTTCCACTACTCCAAAGGCCAAAACCATGGAAATTAAGTTGTAGTGGATTACACTTAAGAAATTCAAGAGTATAGAAAACTTTGATTATAGGATAATGAAGGAGAAAATCAAATGTAATATCACTCACATACATAGATTTGAAGACATTTAGGTAGAATGTAAAAATTATAAAGACATAAAGAGACTTGATTACAATCACCTCACTGCTAATCAGATTATTAATTTAAAATTGGTAGATATTCTTGAAGATTTTATAGATGATGGGAATATATTAGATCTATCATATGAGAAAAATCAAGTGGATTCAACTCCTCTTCCTCCCATCCAATGGTTAGTTAAATAATTTGCTTCTATTAGAGATAGATTCAAACCCATTCTTTCAAGAACTAATGCTTAGTTGGAAGGATAAAAGATCAAATTAAATTCATTTAAGATTGGTTCAGAAGAAGAATATGATGAGGAGACGATAAATAAATATGAAGATCTAAGAATAAAAAATAAAGAAGATGCCTCTATCTTGAGATATAAAATTAGGTTTGTGTTTAGAAGTCAAGGTAAGGGAAAAGGCAAAAAATCAAATACAAAAAATAATGACTAATTGGGTCAAGAGGAAAATCCAATCACAAGTGAAGTTCCAGTTCAAGTTGAAATTTCACCACAAATGACCTCCCAAGCAGAGACATCTCAAGGGAAAATTTCTCAAGTTGAAGTATCACAAATAGAAACTTCATAGGTAGCATCTTCTACTCTTCCTCTTTCCACTCCCATTATTCTAGATGTTTTCATAATACCTCTCCAAACTATTCTCTCATCTCCCCCTTCACTCCCAAGTGCTACTCTTTTTCAAGTTCTTCAATATAGTATGTTGGACCAAGTTTTTGACTCTTTGTCTAATTTTCCTATCCTTTCAAATTCAATAGAGTCAGACACCAATTTATATATCACTCAACAAGAGATAGACAAGTTCATGTCTAGTTCATCCTCTAAATTGGCAACCAAGGCCTCCTTTACCCTCATTTATAACTTGCCAACAACAACTAAAATTTATACCATTCTCACTCCAACTTCACATATCATAACTACCATTCCATTAGTTTCCATCCCATTACCCACTACCTCCATCCCACTCTTCATTCCACTTACCTCACAAACTATTGATCTTCTCCCAACATCCCAAGATTTGGCATCATTTTCACAAGGAGATTCATCTTCTCTTCCCCTTTGGCTAACATCACAAACACCTAATAAGAAGAAGTGAGTTGTGGCACTAGAATACTTTGATTTTGGTCAACTCCAACTAGAAAAGCCAAAAATGGCTAAAAAGGCTAAAACAATGTCAAGCATGATTGTTAAATCTAGTTACAAATATGTTGAGGTTGTAATTCCTTCAGAAGATAAGAGCATTAAAGATATCTAATTATCTGATTATGCAACTAGATAGATAAACTTGGGTAAACAAACTCATGAAGGTGCAAAAGAAGATTTGCATGCAGCAATGGCATCATTGCTTGAGAGATATGGCAAAGATAAAGTGATTAAAGATCAGCTCAAAGTATAAGTAGAATAATTAACTTTAGTTATACTAAAGATCATGCAAACTTCTAAATCTTTGGAACCTATTGGGGGTGATATTACTAAGAAATCTATTCAATAATCTGACAAAATTAGGTCACAAGGTTAGGTAGTCGATGCCTAGATAGAGAGACTGATAGTGTAAGGTACTCAATGGATAATATCTTCCATTAATTTTCTCAAAAACTTGGATCACGTAAAAAAATAAATACAACAAAATCTGAATACTCTTTCTCAATATTCACAATTGATGGATAACTATATTTAAACATGGACTTAACTATGCCAATTCAAGATGGATCTTTTGATTAAACAAAAGATCATTTCAAATAGGGAAAATGTACGTAGAATACAAAGAGGCAATGGTGAATAAAAAATAATTTATCCTTAGTCCAATCAAGATTATTGAAAAATCCCAAGATGTATGCACTAACAAAGGACTGGACCTTATAGATAAGATTGGAGAACTTCTTTGCCAGGTGATCAATGATTCTAAGGAAATTCTTCCTGCTGAAATAATTATTAGAGTTCACTTATTTGGTTCACAAAAAGGCAAAAATAGGGACATTTACACTATATTCCATTGATATATTAATTAAATTTCAAGTGATAATATATGAATTGTAGAAAATCATAGATAGAAGTAAATACTTGCCAGTTAATCTAACAAATTTTGTCATGAGGATTCTCATTATTTCTAAAATCACTTTACGGCCAGATAAGAAGGAAGTTCAAGCCACCATGTAGAGATACAAGGAATATCTAGAGAAAAATAAAAAGAAATAAATTCATGTATCCAAGGACACTTAGTTTATTTTTATATGTTTCAATGTAATTTTGTTCAATGTAAATTACATGTAGGAAAAGTACACAGTCCTAAGTCAAATTGGATTATGTCTTAGAATAAGTCAAATATTTATGTTTTTCCTATTTTTTCATATATCCTCTCTATAAATAATATTATTCTCTTTTTAAAAATGATGACCAAGAGATATAGAGACAAAATGCTATTGAATTGATAAACAATTTTGAAACTTTATGTTCATATTGTAAATCTTGAATTTCATTCAATATAATAAAATCAAGTTATCTTTCAATATTTGTGTTGAGATAAACTTATGGTGTGTTGTATATGTTCTTATGTCTTTTCCATTACATTTTCTTGTGTTTTTATTAGATTGTGGTTTGAAATTTATATAAAATGAAAGGTGTTAGGAAGCTAATTTTAGAGTCTTTGAGATTATTTTTAGTTACTGGGTTTGTGTTCATCATTGAAACTGACTTACTATGGAGACTTTGGGTTGAAATTTATTATTCTTTGGTGATTTTTAATCCTTTTTGGAAATAAGGTGAAGACTTTGGGATGAACTTTATTTCATTTTTTCACTTTACTTCCCTGGTATTATTGTAGTTATTCTTTTGGTTAACTAATTTGAATATCAGTTACTATTGCTCTATCAAGTGATTTTACATTTTCTCAATATATTGTAGAAAAAGGAAGAAAGTTTTTAAGAAAACATCAATTATAAAAAAAGAGGATTAGATGATATGACAACACCCACTATAATAAAATTAGTGTAAATAATTTGTTGTTTTAGTTAGCAATAGGAAGGGAGCCTCCCTTTGTCTTGAGGAGAGATTTTATCTCATCACACTGTGGCTGAAATAATCATTTTTCTACCATTATGGCAGTAAAAAAATAGTCACCCAACACACCCAATGATTAATTATATGTATCCAATCAATGTCTACATTTCACAATCATTCCAACTTATCTTTATCACAAAAAAATTGTCTCATCCTATGAGGTCTAAAGCAATAGTGTTTCAACCTTGATAACCATGTTTCTAGTGATTCAAACAACTTTCACTATAAAATTTCATAAATATCCCCATATATGAGTATAAACTATTTCTTGGGTATGCACTCCTAACCTAACATATTATTCCTATGTGAACTTTTGTATCTTTAAATCTATCCATCCCTTAATGTACCTTTGACTTAGTAATCATATTAACATTTTTTAGGTTCTAAAAATAGAACCATTATTAGCAAGGGTCCTAGGAACATGTATTTAGAACATGCTAATAGTGTAGTCTAAATAGTTGTGATAAGAATCACAAGATATTAAATTTATCATATTTATTCATTAATTGATTACTTATGTTGTGATACTGATTTTTATCATTATCTTAATTACAAAGCTAATTTTACATAGAATTTCATATCTACTTGGAATTATAGATGTTAAAATATGATATTTAACACTTGGAAATATCAATCTTGACCTACACTTCTCATACATGACTTGTACATCTCCAAACAAATCTTATTCCCCATTACCACACACTTACATGATATTTATGATCTTGAACTATCATTAATCACTTACAATAACCTCTTATTTTGAATTAAATTAGTGAAATATCTTACATAGACATTTCTAGATCACCACATTTGCATTCTTGCCTTTGAAGATAGTAACATTAGACTCAAGTAGTAATGTCAACATTATTTTTCTCACAATGACATTATCTTATTTCATTTAACTATGGTTATTTTTTAAAATTACATCATTCATATGGGTCATCCCACTTGCCTAGTGTGTTAATGACATGAGAAATTAATGAAATGGACTCATATAAATACAAATCAAACCCATACTCGAGACTCACTTGGCACTTATCTATCAAGCATATATACACTACTACACATTGAGAAAATCTTCCTTATTATTCCCAAATTGAAAATCAATCAATAGGAGTAGTCATCAGCCAAGTCTAAAACATATAAAGCCATGTGAAGAGTGCATATTGAAAAGTATCAAAATAAATATTATAGGTACAATCATATATCAGAAGAGCATAATTTCACAATCACACTAAGGAGAAGAATTGTGTGTAGCTTAACTTCCTTCTTTAGATTATTTGATATGTATGCAATGGTCAATCATCAAAGGGGCTATTAGGGTCAGCTTAATGTGATTACACTTCCTCACTTTTTATACTTTTCATCATTCATAAGTAGACCTAGGGTTTCAAGGAGAAGGAAGTTGATTTCTAGAGTTATACACATAGTCAAGGGTTAATATTTCACACATAAAGACATATAATGTAGGTGCATCACATTGTATGGTCATAGATAGAAAAGGTTTCCCAAGATAGTAATGTCATATCTAGTTACTACCATTGACATTTTTTCCCAAGCCTAACTTTAGTGACCATACACAAAGACACTATTCAATATCCAAATGAATCATATGCCTACTTTCAGTTCATGTATATTATCAAAATACACTCACAATCAACAAATTAAATAGTGAATTTAAGTATCTTATCCTTTTTTACTTTTCATGTATAAAAAATTTAACTATAAAGTCAATTATAATATTATACATTTAGATTTATACCTAATTCCCATACATTATAGTATAAATTAATTATTGCAGTTTATCTTATTATGATTTACATTAATATAAAAAAAAGCTAAAAATAATACACATAGTTCATAATCCCATTAACTATTAATCATAGAGAAGCACAAAAAGTACAATGGAAAGGATACATTATTTTGAAAATAATACATACACAAAACACAAGATAAAAGGAATGCTTGGTAATTAAAAATTATAATAGATTCAAAAATACTTCAGTGAGGGAAAATATCCCTTTACACATACTAGATATATATAGAGTTGAAGATAACATGACTCTTCACCTTATTGACCCTTTGTTTCCTCTTCTATATTATTTAAGATGAATGTTCAAACTTTAGTTTTTTCATTAACTTACATGAATGTATAAATTATACAAAATATATAAAATTATCCATTTGTCACATGTATAAAATATATAAAAATACTTGTGAAATATCTATCACATCTTCATACTAACATGAAGACTGTGGACGTGATCCACATAGTTCATTTATCATTCCTTCATAATGAAAACATATGAAAAAATATTGGAAATTCATCTCTATAATTCCTAAGATTATGATCCATTGAACTCCAAAAATAATGTCTACCCTATCGAAGGGAATATAAAACACAGGAAAATATAGGTTGTAATCTCCCATGGAAATTTTGATATTATGGCAATTCCTTGAACAATTGACTTTTACACAAACTAAAAGCATCATGATTTATTTTTTCATGTTTTTCACATTATTAGTTATCAATTATCATGAAGCATAAGAGTTATAAATTAATTTTAGAAATAATTTTGATATCTCTAGTTTACATGATATTTTTATGAGATTTTTACTATACGTATGGGTTTAATAATAATAATAATAATAATAATAATAATAATAATAATAATAATAATAATAATAATAATAATAATAAATTGGTAGGGTTTTTGGTAGTCCCACAAAAATTTAATGTGATGTGATGTGTGTGTGTGTGTGTGTGTGTGTGAGAGAGAGAGAGAGAGGACCAATTAGGGATCTAGGTTGGTGGATTCTTAATATTTTTTTAATAAATATTAGTGATTGTTCCTCCTTGGGTGATGGTGGTGATTGTAGTGGTGTTTAACAATTGTTTCCTTTCCTAAGGCCCTAAGTGGTTCTCTACATAATGAAGGTCCAAAATTTAAATGAAATTATAGTGGTGGATTAGCAAATACAAGAGCTATGAGGGGTTTATGAGGTTAAGGATTTAAATCTCAATAAGTAGTGGTGGCATTGTCATAGGTTAAAATGCATTTTATTGATCCAGAAGGGTTTTTAGTGTTTTAAATCCCATTTAGTAGGTAATGATGGAGTGAGATAGATCAATATTTCATATTAATCTTTTCATAAGAGAGTATTGTTAGGTGTAATTCCTATGAGTAGGTCTATGGAGCATACTTTGAAATCTAACTCGAGCTTGAAGCCTCTTTCCACCTTGTTTCTAAACCTATGTGATTGAATATTGGGAGAACTTAGATTTTTGAGTGGTTTTAGTTGAAGATTATTTCTCAAGTATAATATTCACACTATCATATGCATTGAGGTTTCACATATTCATTGTCTATGTAGGAGGAAAATACATAGAGCCACTAGAAGGAGTGGTGAGTCAATGATGGAGGTGTTGTTGTGGAGAGCATGAATTATTATGTCATGAGGGGTGTAAAATGAATTGGTTAAGTTTATGTATAGTTATCCTCCTAGATTTGTACTCGAGTTGTCCCCTTATAATTTTTAGCTTAAATGGGGTTGGAAGGTCTTGAGGACCCCTTAACTTGATTTCTCCCTTTAAAATGAAACTTTGCCTTGAGTAGGTTTTTCAAAAAAATAAATGAATAAAATGTTATTTAAAAATTGAAATTAAAAATATCATTAATTTTAAACATGAGTTTAATTTTGGCTCTAAGTAGCCATTAATGGCCACTAGAGATCTCGATGATCAAAATTGACCAAGTACATAGATAGACTAGGGAACTTATGGTAGGTCATAGAGGGAAACCCTTCAAACTAAAACATTTTTATAAATGAAAATAACACTCTTAAATTAAATTTTTAGTAAAGAGGCACAAGGCAACCATTAATGGTCACTGGGTATTTTTTCTCATTCTAGCTCCTAGAGATTTGTAATGATGTTCTAAGAGGTAGGGGCTAAAATCTACTCAACCACACATTAGAATTGTCATAAACTAAAAAATATACATTTTCAAATTGTGTTAAATAACTTATAGGATCCATTAATGGAGGTTTTCTAGGGGCTTAAAGGATAAGTGAGTAATACTATGGTCTAATCCCTCTCTAGATTCTCAAGCCCTCTTTACCTTATGTGTTTTATGAAAGAATTTAGAGTGCATATGAACACAAAGGATCTATATGTGAATTAATAAGCAAAGAGTACACATAAATTGACACAAATGTCAATAAGACACAACATAGATAATTAGGTGGGAAAACCTCCAATGGAGGTTAAAAAAACCCACATTGATTATTCAATGTTGAAATTATTCCCCCAATACACAAAATCTTCTCAATCTCATTTTTTCACAAAATGACCTTCATAAAAACCTTGTTCACCTAAAAATATATTGAGTTGGAATGAATTTACAATAGGGGTAAGACCCTATTTATAATATTCAAGAAGAGAGGTGACTGTTGTGAAATAACAGGTACATCTATATCGATAAAGTCAATTACTTAAAATACTTGGTAATTATTAAATAAGCATAATAATATTATTTATTTTTCATGAGGTTTTCACTTCATGTAATAAATAATATATTATTATTTAATTAATTAATTACCAATGTAAGCTAAGGGTTAATAATTACTACTTAAACATTAATTACTCTAACACTCTCCCTCAATGCTAAGTGGGGATAAATGTCATAGTCATCTCAAAAAAGGAATTATACTATGTACACAATTGAAGGATTTAAAAACCTTCATCATGATAAACACCACCTTTTGAAATAAAAGGAATTATAATCCATAAATTACTCAAAATTAAGTTTAGGCTAGAATGATCGTGAGACTACATCTCATAATTTCTCATGAATAATCACTAAGCATATTTAGATCCTTTTATAACATAAATACTTCCATTAAAAAGTATTATTTTAATTTATTGAGGTAAAAAAAGTAAAATTCCACATAAATTTTACTTAAATCACATAAATTCCACATGAAGTTTACTTAAATCACATAACTTCCACTTGAAGTTACAATGATTTACAATGAGAAGAAGTATAGATAAAGAGAAGAAACACATGTCCATTAAGAAATAAAAATTTTATGCACACTTTATCTTAATGGTAACTCTAAGAGGCCTATAATTTCATGAAATTGATAAAACTTGGTAGCACCAAGTGGTTTTGTGAAGATATCTACCATTTGTTCATCTGTAAGATAGAACTATAGATCAATATCACCATTGAGGACTTCCTCTTGGATAAAATGCACATAAATTTCAATATGATTAAAGTATTGGTGTTATTCACCTACACAAATCTTAAACACATATCCAAAAATAGATTCATGATAATATAATATGGTTAGCATCACAATAACCACATACATAAAAATATGACATATGTTTTTCTATGGTAAAACACATTTTAAAATAATCATGTCATATTTTAGGAAAATAAGTTCACTACTTTGATTACAAATTTAGTGAAAAAACATAAATTATTGTATGAAATTCATTATTAGATGTCTCCAATATTGACAAGATGAGCATCCCCAACTGTCATGCGATGTACATATAATAATTTAATAATATGATACTAAGTTTAATCAAACATCAAAGAATAACTCATTTTATCATTTGATTTTTATCAATTAATTTTCAAGTTTAATATGCTTCAACAAAATATTTAGGTATAACCTCTCATACATCAAAAAAAAATTATCATAAAATGAAATGCTTAGCAAAGTAAATGATGAAGAGAAAATAATACAAACTCCATTTACACTTTACATTTATTAACATATCTTATTAAAAAAATCAAATAAAAGTATCTAAATGATTGAAATACAAAAGATATAAACTCACTGAGCATGATCTTCTTACCAAATGAAACTAAAACATGATCATTTTGTCAAATTAAGCATGAGGTTATGCATATAATTTATTTCCTATACTAACTCATATGAATTCAAAATGATCAATATTTTCTTTGTTTTCTCATCTAATTCAAATATATCTATCACAATATAGTTGTAATAAATATTTTTTAAGATTCAAATTAAATTTTTTTACTAACAAATAAAATGTAGATGAGACACTATCAATATAGTTAGTATCTCTAAAGTAAAAATAATTTTATCAAAAAAAATGAAATGTTATGAGCATACATGTATTTTTTATGTAAAAAAATACAAATATTAAGTATATATTATTATGTATAATATGCAAAATAATATTCATGGCTTCGACCTATAAAAATTGGGAGGAAAATTTGTAAAATGCAACATTATTCTGGCCGTCTCAATAATGGTGCATTTTTTTTAGCAATACCATTTTTCTAACAGGAATAGGGAGTTGTTAATTATATTTAAATACTATAACTAATTTAAAAAAAATCAAACTCTTTACTAACATATTCACTACCATGATCAATTTTTAATCTCTTAATATAAATATCAAATGCATTTTCAACACTAGCTTTAAATTCCTTGAATTTAGACAACACATTAGATTTATTTTTAATGAAAAAAGCCCAGATCATTCTAGTTTAATCATCAATTAAAGTATTAGTATACAAATAATAATTAAGAGATAAAACTTTAATAATTTCTACAACATCACTATGAATCAATTCTAAAGGATGTGAGAAATTTACATCATGATTCATCTGAAAAGGGTTAGTATGTTGCTTACCACGTAAGTAACCCTCACAAGTTTCATGATGAGAGGGGATAGAAGGAAGTCCAACAATAATATTATTTTCATAAAAATCATGTAATCTTATAAAATTGATATGTCCTAATCTTTCATGTCATAATTGAGATTCATTTTTACTATGCAATGAAAGAAAACATGTAGAAGAAGGAGAAAAGATATATAAATAATTCTTCTAAACACCTTAAAAAATCAAAGAATCATATTGATTTCTAATGAACCAGATATTTTTAAGTAATATTATAATAAAATTATCATTTGTAAATTGAGAACAAGATAACAAATTCTTTTTAAGCTTAGGTACATAAAAAACATCATTTATATTAACATTTAAAAACTTTGGTTTTCCCTATTTAGTTGCTTCTAAAAATAATTTATCTCCAAAGTAAATTATTTCATAGATATATATATAATCACACAAAATATTAGATGATCATATCATATGGTGTGATGCACTACTATCTAAAATCCATGTATTTTTGTTTGAATCAACATACAAAGTAATAACATTTGAAGCTTGATTGTTATTCTGATTAGGGTTTTGATTTTTCTATTTATTTTGATTAGATTTCTTCTCTTTTTTATTTTTATAAGATTTATTTTTAATTATATCCTTATTTTTATAACATTTTTTCTTTCTATGATCAAATTTACAACACATATTGCAATTTCCATTAAACTTAAGTGTATGATTCTTATTACCATATTTCTTGTTCTCATATTTACTTTTTAAAAAATTAGGATTATATTTTTAGTTTTTAGTGTTATCAAAAATATTATTAAAGGTGAGAAGTGCATGAGTGTCATTATCTTTAGAATCAAAATTGGTCATAACTTGTTCTTTTTGAATTAAGAGAGTAGACAAAGTGGTAAGATCAAGGAGATCTTGCTCAATTTGATATTTAAAATTCAAAATTGAAATAAAATTTATAAATTCTCATGAATATTTAACTAAATAATAAAATAAATCAATTTATCATGAATCAAATTATAATTACATCCATCTAAGTTAACTTTAGTATTTTTAATTTTAGCAAGAAAATTAACAACTTTTTCATCACCCTTCATAGGTGTAGTTAGCAATTCAAGGATTAATTTATTGATATTTGAAAGGTGAGTGCCTTCATTCATAGAATCAAGGAGTTTACAAGAATTTATAGGATACTCTTGATTATAAATTTGGATAATGAATTCATCTTTAACACTCTACAAGATAATGGGCATAGCTTCCTATGATTTTTGTTGAAATACATTGGTAAGCTCAGGGGTTACATGTCATTTAGAAGGGGATTTTTCAATCTTGATCACAATATTTCATAAATTCTAGGTCATAAATTTATATTTAACATAAATTTTTCATATATTATAGTTATTTCCATTAAATATTTGATTTATCTAAGGAAAAATGAGGTAAAGCCACAGCTTCCCTTTAAACAGGATAGTAAATAAATACTTAAAAAAAACTATTTTAATTAAATTTTTTGAGATATTTTTAAAATAAATTAAATTTAAAATGAAACTATATTTAATTACATAATTTATATTCCAAATAATGTAAAAAAATTTAATTAAGCTTATATAAATCTAAGTGTCAAAAAAGTCGCACTCAAAATGACCACCTAGGCATTATTATTTAAAAAGATGTAAAAACTTTAATATAAGTCTTAAAAATAAAAAATGGACCACTCAAATGCATTAATAATGTGCCAAAACTTAGATATTGACTGGTTACATGACTATGTTTGTCAAAAAAATCATTAGATTGAAAGCCAAAACAAGTTTGACAGGTCAACTAAGGTTTTAGATGCGTGAGAAGTTGTCATGCAAATCAAAAAATAGATTTAAAAAATAATTAAATTTGAAAAAATAACTTGAAAAAATTAACTAATATTAAATTTAGGGGTTTTTTAACTTGGGACCTCTTTAGTTACAAGTTTTTAACAAAAAGAAAGCCACCAACCCTTCTAGGAAGCCAATTAAAATCCTGCATGCACTAATATATATTTGAACATTGTTATATCTAATTATATGTATGTATGTATGTATGTATGTATGTATGTATGTATGTATGAAATAAAAATTATTGTTTTTAATTTTTTGTAAAAGATAACCATTTGTCAATGTGGGACCCGAATGGCTTGCATGGAAATATGAAGATTTTAAAAAAGAGAATATTTTTAAAATATTTTCAAAAACTAAATATATGACATTAAACTTACCAGTAGCATGCTTCAAGAAGAATAATGGTGCTCAGTGGGAGTTTGGAAAATCACAAGAAATTGTATATGCCACCAAACACCTTGAAATTTTACCAATCTTTCTAAAATCTTGCCACAAAGCAGATCAAACCTTTAAAATAAAATTTTGATGAAAAAGTATAGATTTTTCATATTTTTAATATCTTAACCAAATTTACAATGACACCTAAGGAGGATAAAAAAATCACAAAAGTTTTAGGCAGTCTTCATAGGCTCTGAAATTTGTCAAGCAATTTTCAAATCTTCAAACTAAACCTCCAGGATCCTCGAAAGGAATTTTTTCAACCAAAAAATGAATTTTCATATTGTTAAAAAAAAATTCCATCCATACAAAGTGTTGTACTACATCCAATAATGGCATCCAAACTAAAATTTGGCTTCAAAAAATGAATATTGGTTGCTTGAAAGGAGTTTTTAGATGTTTGAATAGAGATTGTTTGCTCAAGAAAAATATATACAAGGTTCTATAAAAGATTCAAATCAAATAATATTATTTCAATGCCATACTACATCTGTACAAGGTTTATTAAATAAATTATTTTCTTAACTTTAGAGTTTTAGAAGCTTGCAGAGAGATCTTCAATGCTCTTGCCAATCAATAAACACATCACCTTTGCTCTGGTACCATGAAATAATTCAAAGCACATATGAACATATAAGATCTATATTTGAATTAATAAGCAAATAATACAAATAAATTGACACAAAGATCAATAAAACACAACATAGAGAATTAGGTGGGAAAACCTCCAATGGAGGTAAAAAAACCCACACTGAATATTTAATGTTGAAACTATTCCCCCAATACATAAAATCTTCTCAATCTCACTTCTTCACAAAATGGCCTTCACAAAAACCTTGTTCACCCAAAAATATATTAGGTTGGAATGAAATTACAATAGGGCTAAGACCCTATTTATAATATTCAAGTAGGGAGGTGAGCATTATGAAATAATGGGTCCATCCATCCCGATAAAGCCAATTAATTAAAATACTTGGTAAGTATTAAAAAACCATAATCATATTATTTATTTTTCATGAGGTTTCCAAATCATGTAATAAATAATATATTCTTATTTATTTAATTATCAATGTAAGCTAAGAGTTAATCATTACCACTTAGACATTAATTGCTCTAACATTTTAGAAACCATATTTATGTTAGGGACCTTTATATAATCTCATAAGGATTCCCAAGGTTTTTTATATTTGACACAATATAAATATTAGGATAGGCCAAATTTGATGGTAGACATCAGATGTTCCACCCACTAGGGGCTTACCTAAGAGATTTTAGGCACTTTTTGATGTTATATGGGACCTATTTAATCTTTTCCATAGCCCTTTATGGAAAATAAACTCAACTTGAAAATATCTTATATAATTGACTTAAAGTACAAATATAGGCCTCTTTATTATTTGGAATCATTTAAGGTCCCTTTTGAACCCCATTGGGTGTTGAAACAGGTTGTTAGACTCTAGCTCACACTAAAACCTTATCAATTTTAATTATGAGTCTTGATTGATTCCTAACATTCATGGGGTGTATCATTATTTTTTAGGTCATGTAGGCCATTTGAGTCATGGTTCAATTGGCATAGGTGAGGTTTACATGGTCATTATGATGACCACATGACCCCCTATGCATTGAAAACCTCATATGTTATTTCATAGTATGTGCATTAGTTGATGTGTGGAGCATTATAGTCAATATTGTTTATGTTTTATACATTCTCAAATAAATTTATATTTTTTTATTCATGTAAATTTTGGGGCATGAAAATTAGTCTCGGTTGGAACTCATGTGAGTTAGAAATCAAGTATGCATCTCTAAACCCCTATTAATCATCAAACATTCTAAGTACATTCATTCCCTTCAAGCATAGGCATTAGGTAGATCCTTATTAATTGAATTTTATGTATTTATATTAGATCTACCTTACCCCCATTTTAATTATGGTTGGTGTACCATTTTTAACACTTATGCATCCTCCACATAAAACACAAGATCTTCATATTAAACTAGACTACTTTTTAGAATACATTGAATGTTGATTACCAAGTTTTCAAATAACATGGGTCTAACAGAGGTAAACCCCTCACAACTCATCCCATTATTAATATTTTTTCAAGGTGAATTGATTTGATTACAAATGAAATGAAGATGAAGGATCTATAGTGAATTACGACAAAGTAAGTGAGATTTTTTAAGAGTAAAAGCAAAAGAAGGCATTCATCAATTTTATTTAAATTTTTTTTTGACTAGGATCATACTCTACTAAACTAAGAGTATACACTATCTAAGGAGTGTTTTCTCCATATAAGAGCATAATACTACACCTTTTCTCAACATAAGATCATGTTTTAACTTATTTTAGAATTAATGGATCTAAAGAGGACAAAATTACTAAATTTGAGATTTTATAAGATAGGGAATTCCACATAAAAATATGAATTGGTGAATAAATATTGATTACACTTAATATATAAATAACCTAAAGAGAAGACACTTAGCTGATATTTTGTTTTATATTTCTCACCCCTTTGTAAATTCCATTGAAATCCTTTGACTATTTAGTATAATAAATAGACTATTATAATTCTTCAAGATGTTATCATGAATGCTCAAACACTTATAGCCACCGATTTTTTCCATTATCTAACAATATTGTCCCTATGTATTTTTATAGTATATTTTTCAATAAATCACTATACCTGCATATTGACCTTAGTCTTGTTCATAAATCCTAATTTTATCTTTTATTACCTTGAAACCCTAGATTCACTTTCAACACAAACTTGACCAAAAATAAGAGGGGTAATATATGGGTTGGACATCCACAACCACTCTATGTTGATTGGTTGATCATTTCCTAAAATACAATACTCTGAAGAGCGTTTAAACCATATGTGGCTCTCACACTTATGTGGATATGTTCTCAATCATGATCTACTAGAATGTAATGCAATGATTTATCTTTCAACACTTGAAAACATGCAACTTTGACCTTGTATTACTATTTATACTTGGTTTTAAGGTTGTTCCTTTGATAAGTTTTCAAATTTTAATGCTTTTGGATAATGTCTCAAATGTATACAAATTTATTTTTCAAGATTTACCAAGATAAGTGTTAAATAGGTGCTAAATAGGAATGGTATTATACTTGATTTGTATTTATAAATGACTTTATTATTTCCCCCCATAAACAACATAAGAAACATGATTAGGCTAACCCAAATGAGATATTTAAATTTTAAAAATAATTGATAAGGGATGTAGGACACTGTCACTAAAGGTAGACACTTGTAGTAACCACTAGCATTTGATTATTATTGTCACCAACCAAAGAGGGAAAATTAGGGATATATAATATAGTAACAATAGACTTAGTATATTATAGCTTTCTAGTATAGACTAGGAATATCCTAGGTAGGAATGATAGTAAATTTGGCTAGCCAAGTTAATAAATAGATAAATGGATGGGGGAAAGGTGAAAAAGAGTCAAATGTGTATTAAAAAGTCATGTATGTCAAAGATATGTCAAATTTGATGTTTTCAAGTGTATAATATAAAATATAGGTGTCAATAAATTCCCCCCTTTCATTATAGTATTAAATATGCTTGATTAAAAGGATAAAATGAATAAATTTGGTACATGTGTGTAACCGCACTTAATTATTTGAAATTGAAAAGTTAATCAATGAATAACCATTGACTACACACCATTTAAACTCATTTATAAAATGGCATGCAGTGATTATGCCCCAAGAATATGCCACTATTAAAATCATGGGGTTGATGAACATAAATTCCTCAACAGCCATTGGATATGAAGAATAACTAGTTGAAAAATGTAATAAAAATCATGGCATCACAAACAATAGAATAATCTATGATAGAAATAATGACACCAAACTCATCAATAATCATAGATGTATCCAAACACATACACACACAATACCATGATCGTGACACACATAAGCACTAAAGACATGACTTGACTCTGACTTGAATATGACCCAATATTATTGGGTTAAAATATTATAGCCATAATTTACATATTTTAAGACTAAAAGAATGCATTACTTGCATAATGAAAAAATAAGGAATTTAAATAAATTAACTAGGAATCCATGAAGTAAGAGTGATAAAACATTATAGTGAGAAAGATGAACACCAAAATAATATAGATATCTCCGTTAAAATATCTAATATTGCATTACCATGGTTAATAGGCCATGGGATACAAATTCATTCAAACAATGGCTTACATTTTATGATTTACATCTTCATTCTTTTATAACCCAATATGGAATTTCAAATTCTACAACCTACTCCTCTTCTCTAGTGACTTTTCAATTTCATTTCTCAAGTGGCTTTTTGACTTCCTTTCTCAAGTGAATTTTTGACTTCCTTTCTCAAGTGACTTTTAAACTTCATTTTGTTTTTATTTGACACATATATATGATTTTACCACAAATTATATAATACATAGTTATAGTAAAATTTAGTTAGACTATGCATATGTTAACTATACACTAGGGGCACCTTGGTACATTTTTTTAATGTAGCATCTATATATTACCATTTCATTGATCATATTGAGCTACTTAGATTTTTTATAAATGGATTTATCTTGAATATACTATTTAGGTTGTTATTATGTATGGCTATTGTGTTTTGTTATATGTGATGATGACATAAATTGATTATGTTGACTAGCATTGCATTTTCTATGGATGTTTGATGATGATGATGATGATGATTACATTGTGTGATAATTAATTATGTATTACATTATGTAATGATTGATTTAATTTACTTTCCTTACACCTAAGGCCTACCTTTCTACACTAAGGGCATGTATATACTGGTGACATTTTGGGAATTTTTTAAGGTTACATCTTTCTATGACCATTTCATTAATCATATTGAGCAACTTAGATTTTTTGTATATGGTTTTATCTTGTGTATAATCTTTAGGTTATTATTCAATAATCATATTGTGTTATGATATATGTGATGATGAAATAGATTGATTGTGTAGACTAGCTGATTATTGTTACATGGTGTGATCATTGATTTATGTATCAAATTGTGTGATGATTGATGTCTGTTATATTGTGTGTTATATATATGACCATTGATGTGTGTTATAATATGTGATCTATGTGTGATCATTTATGTGTGTTACATTGTGTGTTATATTGTGTATTCTATGTGTGATCATTTATGTGTGTTATTTAATGTGTTATATATGTGCATTGATCATGTTTTTTCATGTCATTCACTAATGGTGTCAAGGATTCTTTAGTCCATGTCATGGTCATATCGTCAATGTGTTGGTAGTAAACTATGAAGTGTAAATTTGTAGAGTATGTATAAGTGACAAGTGTGCAACATATAGCATTTTTTTATGTATTTTAACACATGTTTGTGTATCAAAAGTCTATAATAAGATGAAAGTACTCCTTCAAGATATAACTAAAAGGTTGGGAATATAAAGTGCTAGAGACTTATATAATCTCTATAAATACTATACATTTGTAAAGGAAAAGGGTTTTGAGTTATGAGATTTTAATATAGATATTTGTTAATGGTTCCATTGAATGTCTTCTTTGTTGTTTTGTGCACATTTATTCCCTGTACCATTTTAATTTGTTTATTAATATTATAATAATGGATGTTATTTGGGTTATAAACTATGTTTAAATGAATATTCATTAACTATGAACAAAATAAATGAATTAAATTTTTGTTTCCTCATATGAGTTTCTAAATAGTTAAATAAATTTACACAAATAAACATTTGCATGTTTTAACACATATTTTCTAGGAACCTTTGCTAATAATGGTGAAATGAGCATGGGAATTGAAACATGTTGAAATGGATGCCATTTCAACGAGACCTAGAATTATGGTTGAATGAAATAATTCAAAAGTTCACAAAAGAAAAAGCTAGACAAATTGGAAGCATTGTGAAATAAATCATAATTGAGCATATTCATGGAAAAATCTATGAAATTTTCTTGTGTGAGTCACCTGAACTATTAGTTGTTTGCTTGTCAAGAATTGAATCTTATTGATTTAGGTGAATAAAGATAAAACACTTTTTCTAGACTAAATAAAAGTTATAAAAGGTTCAAAATCTAGACACTAATTAGATGCATGCAATATACCATTGGATAAAAACCACTATTGACAAATACATCACTAATTTTATCATGAAAGGGTATATTACATTTGAATTTATGCATGAGTTATTTTTAAGAGGAATCAAAAGCAAATTTATATAGTGACTACCTATACTTCTAAATATATTGGTTGTGGAGAAGGCCATGGTGCCAATCCCAACCCATATGGAGTATTCATCTAGGGTGGTATGGGGATAAAAATTTGAGAGAAGGAAATTGAACCTAAACCTATAAGATGAAATATGTAGAGAATTAGAAAGAGAATATTATTGTGGAGTTTGAGAGAGAATTGTGACAATAAAAGTGATGGAATAAACATAACAATACTCATTTAACTAAAAATAGGAGTAGAATAGAGACTTTGAAGAATACGAGAGGAGATAGACCTCCAAGAGAAGATGGTATGAAGTAGGGGAAAATATAATAATCAAAGGAATTGAAGGAGCCAAAAATATCAAAGTGAATGTATGAAATTGGTAAAGTGAATGTATGAAATTGGTAAAGTTAATCGAAGAAAGAGAATGAAGATATCATGAAGAGTTTACAGAGAAGTAACTATAATAACTATATGGTAGTTATAGGAATCAGATACATGGGAGGATATTAATTTGAGATGAGGAAGGAAAATATCTTTAAGAAGTTTTACTGAATCACAAAATTAATTCAAGTTTAATTTGAAGTGAGGGAGATATCTCAAAAAAAATCATTCATTCCAAGTGGATGCATCTCCCATTCCTTATTTGTTAATGTGATTAATGAATATATAAGTTGAAGGGCATACTAAATGGTTTAATGATTTTATAGTTAAATTTAGAAACTTAAGTGTATAAACTCAGTAATTGGTAGAAAATAAGAATATTAATACTCCTAACATAGCTAAAATATATCCTAATACACCAAAAAAGTTTAGTCCAAAGTAATCAATTTTTTCAAGCATAATCATAAGAAACATGGTTCTCAATTTGGTAAATTTTGTAACCCTGATAACTTATTATGCTTCTACTGACCCTAAACAATATTTGTTAACATGTAAAATGAAATGGCAAGCTAAAGGTGTTTCCACCAATAATGCAAAGAAGTGTGAGCTCATAGGAGCCTTGATAGATAGAACATTAGAATTAATATAAAAAATAATCTAATGATAATGTCTTTTTAAGATGTCAATAAAAAGTGATCATGGAATTTAAGATGCATAATTCCCAAACCCTTTGATCTATAAGTTTTCACTCATAACCAATATAAAGAGCAAGGATTTCCACCTTTGAAGATGCCATAGGATACTCTAATCATAAAGGCTAAGTAGAAAAATTAACCAAACCCTACAAGGAGAAGGTTTTGATGTCTAAATTGTTATAGTTACTATAGAACATATAAAATTAGAATTCTATTGAAAGATATGCTACAATTGTGGGTGCACAAACATATGGGTAGAATTTATCACATATTGTGATAATATAGAGTAGTTAAAACTTTAATGGATCTTTTAAATATGGTGATTACTCTACATAATGAGGACATATCATAGAATATCATTAACTTATTTTATAATATGTTGGAATGTGCAAAATGAGGATAAGAATGGACTGAAAGGGTAGTCTAGTATGTAAAGACCATGAATCTATGGGATGTTGATTCCTGATTGGAATTAAACTTTGAGGAAATAAATTTCCAAATGTTGTCTTTGAAATTGGGAGCACATTTAATATGATTCTTTGATCCACATGGGAGGCCACTATAGGACCTACTCTTAACTACATCCCAATTACATTGATTCTCATAGATTATGAAAGGGTAGAACCCATTAGGAGGTTGAAAGATGTAGAAATAAAATTTGTAGATTTGATTATAGGAAGGGAATTCATATTCCTTGATATGAGGACTGATGAAATGCATTACCATACACTAACTGGGAAAATGTGGGCATATGATGGTCAAATGACCATAAATACAATATTTAATAAATTACAAGCACATCAAGGGGATATGATCATTATCATAATCTTGAACAAGGCTAAATTCAATCCTTACATTATTCCCAAGGATATTGCATCATATTATGCTTATATAGGATATAGTTGGTTTAAATTAGGCACAAAACTAAAAGTATGTGCTCTACAAACTAGAGGGTTTACTGGTTTCACACAATAGACTCAACCAACTCATAATTATAGTATACCTAGTAGTTTTCATACCAACCTATCAAAACCATGAATCAAGTCCCGTAATTACACATGAAGGAATGCAATTCTATATATATGTGATCCCCCATAAGATAATATGTTTATCTATTATACCAGGTGACTTCAACAAATAAAGACTACATATAACCCACTCATGAGGGTACTTTTAGTGATAAATGGTAAATTTAAAACTATTTGTATGTATGAGAACATCTTATGGTAATTTTAGTTGTATTCCATTTGTGGGTTGTTAAGAGTTGTTACGGTAATCTCCTTTTGGTCAGGATTAAACCAAATACAATATGGAGACCTATTTTTAGCATGGTAAATATTGAAGTTACAACTATAGTAATTAATACATATAATTATTTTTAATGAATGTAATATAAGGGTTGATGTTTATGATGATTTTGACATGTATGTAAGTAATAGAATAGTGAATGCTATTCTTAGAAAGTTTTCACGTATAATATTGACAGAATTGGACATTAATCTGAGTTTTTCCTTATTATAATCCCTATTATTAGATCTTTTAATTTGAATTTTAAGTATTTTTGTTCTTTACTGGTATAATCATAGAGTTTACTATGTTCTTAAGAATGTTTCCTTCATTATATTGCTCTAATGCATAAATATCTCTATCTATAAGTAGTTTCCATTGTGCATTGAACCTTTCAACAAGTATATTTATCTATGATAAACCTTGATTATGGATTCAAAGTATTTATTAAATCATTCTTCAAGATCTCTATATCACTTCACATACCCTATCCCCATAATTAT
Organism: Torreya grandis; assembly: GCA_037957365.1. Lineage (NCBI taxonomy): Eukaryota > Viridiplantae > Streptophyta > Pinopsida > Cupressales > Taxaceae > Torreya > Torreya grandis. Next base: position 4,555,736 of record JARHVA010000374.1, on the reverse strand, counting down.
CATGTTCTGGTGAAACCCATGAACCTTTGCTAACAATGGTGTAGTGAGTGTGGATATGTTTCAATGATTACCAACCCAAAGAGAGGTGGAGATTTGGTTAGATTATAAAATTATTAAATTTTTAGAGAAAGAAAGCTGAATAATTGGATGTACTTCAAGGGAGATTATACAAGAATACTTCTAAAGTGAAATTTATGATATATTCTAGAGTGAATTACTAAGCCTGCTAGTTGATTGGTTAGCTTGAATTGAATATCACTATTTTAGACCATGAAAAAGTGACACCATTATGTGGACCAAGGGAAAGATATAATATTTGTAGAATTTGGAAATAAATTAGACTCATGTAATCAATCATTGGATAGTTGCCACTATTGATGGATATATCATTGAGTTTACGGTGCAAGGATATTTGTACTTTGATGCAGTGAAAGATCTTTTTTTAGAGGAATCTGAGGAAAAAAAATTAGTGACTCTCGATAATGATCAAAATGTTGGCTATAGAAAAGACCATGGTGCCCACTTCTGCTAACATAGAGTATTCTCTTCAGGTATATGGGGGTGTGTGTGATATAGGGGAGAATGAATCAAAGATGAAAAGATAGAGCTTGAACCTAAGTCTAGCATGGAGAATCCAGAGGATAAGGATAAAAAAAAGACTCTAGAATTATAAAGAGATTTACAACAATAGAGGACATGGAATAAATATAGTGCATTCAAGGAAACTATGAATAAAATGAGTATTAGTAGCATTGATTATTTGGATTAAAGGAGATGACAAGGATAAGGATACAGTGAAGAGAAATAGAGTGAGAATCCATGGCCAAGTAGAGATAGAGCAAGAGGAAGTGATGAAGATTTAACATGGATAAAAGAAGAATGCAGTAGTATAGAATTAGAATAGATGATTAAAAGTTTGTTGTTTCCAAAAAGTCTATTATATAAATAACATCAAGGATTACCTTATATTCAAAAACATATTATATGTTCAAGTTTTGAGAGATACATCTTTGGAGGTAAGGATCATCTCCCAAGAACACATCCCCCAAATTCATATTTTTTCAAAATCATAGTAATTCCCTTATGACTTTAGAAAATGATACTTTTTAAGGACCAATTATAGAATAATCTCATAAAAAACCCCTAAAATTACAAAAGGCTACATATCATGAAGTTGTACAGAGTTTCTCAGACTAATAGAAGAAGAACATAACAACATTTCTTGATATAGAGACAGATCCTCTAATCCTTGTGCAAGCTAAGGATTTCATTACATCAATTTATATCTTAAAATAAAAATAATGAATCGATGGATATATATCTAAAACTATTACATCCATATAATTAGAGGTGATATCATAACCTTCACTAGATCAGGAGCCATATCAAAGTGCATAGAAGAATCTAAAACTATAACCATCCCTAACACTAGTTTCAACACAATCAATAGAGATATCCATAGGAAACCCTATTATGGTAGATCAATTGGGTGATTTTATACCCCTATCTCCCTATGATGGGTATGTAGACCTTAAAAATTACTTACCTACAACATGAAATGGTAGGCAAAAATAATAACTAATGATAATATAAATAAGTTTAAATTGATCAGTGCTTTGGGTGAATGTGAAATGGAGTTTATCATTAGTAAAAATATATCCAAAGCATCCCTAGATGATGTTAATAATTGGCTCATTATATATTTTAAAGTTAAGAAGAGTTCAAGCCAAACAATCCAAGATTTGAAGGATATCCGACAAGGACCCTGTGAGACCATTGGTGATTATGATCACATATTCTCTGACATCGTGAACAAAGTAGAATTTATTTTGGAAGATAAAGATAAATAATTTTGGTTTGTATAAGGCTTAATACCAAGGATTATATTTTCCATGGACTAAACTTAGTTTGGAGATAAATTAGATGTCAGATCTGTTATGATTCAAGTGGAGCAGATTGAAGAGTATGAGGATGCAACTGTGCCATCATCCAAGGTAAAAAGTGCCTTACAAACTATTTTGATCAGATTGGATCAGTTTTAAGGAAGGGTTGAGAGACCCAAATTAGATATATGGTGTATATAGTGTAAACAATAAGGGTATCATAGAAATGAATGCCCCATGGTTAATATGGAGTTATAGAAAATATGCATAGTGGTAGGGCATGCAACCTCACAGTGTCATATTTTATATCAGCACATCAAAACTCCATAGAAAATGCATTTTAAATTTTATAAGTCACCTACACATGATAACAAGGATTTTCATGCACTCCAAAAATTGGAGGAGGATATAACTAAGAATGTGTTTATGGTTACTATGAATAAATCCGTAGCTACACCATAGGCTACTCTTAGGAATGATAACAACATTTGATGAGGTTAAGATCATAAGTGTTCACAACAAATAACATCACAATAGATACTATATTCAAAATATGAGAATGATGAAAAGCTAATATAAATCACTTGCTTATATAGGCAAGGAAAAATAGAAACCTAGTTATTATAACAAATGTGGGACAAAATAATAACCCACTATAAGACAAAATAGATACAAAGACACTAGAAAACATGAGTAAAAACATTAAATACTCTAACACCCCCCTTAAGTGAAGCTAGGGGCTAAAAAAATCCAAAAAGGTGGCATATCTATAGAATGAGTCCCAAAAATGAGTCTTGATAAGGTACTCATGTATAATATGTATCCATGAAATGAAGATGGAAGATGTCCTCATGAACACCCCCTAAGAACAACTTCTAAAATTCCAAGCATGCCATGCCACTCAAGGAAATGAGGTGATGAAAAAGGCTTCATGAAGATGTCTACAACTTATTATTGAGTTAGAATATACTCCAAGCTAATGATGCCACCTAAATGTGCTAACGAATGAAGTTCATATGAACCTCAATGTTCTTGTTCCACTAATGCTCAACTGGGTTATAAGATAGGTGAATTGCACTTTGGTTGTCTTGCATGAAGCCAAACTTTGTCAACAACTAACAAAGCTAAATAACCTATTGAATCATTGTAACTGCTTCCCTATACTCAGACTCTATAGATGAAAGTGCAATAGCCTATTTCTTCTTGCACAACCAAGTAATAGGTGAAAAACCAAGACAAAAAATGTAGCCAGAATTGGAATGCCTATCATCAAGAAAACCTACCCAATATGAATCATTGTAGCCAACCAACTAAGTAGATCCCCTGGTATAATGTAATCCAAAATGAGTAGTGCCTCATAGATATCTCAAAATCCTCTTGGTAGCTTACCAATGACTATCATGAGGGTCATATGCAAACCTAGATACAAGCCCAACTACAAATGAAATGTTAGGGTGAGTATGGGTCAAATACATAAGACTCCCAACCAACTACCTATACAATGTAGGATCATAAAGTGGAGTGGTATAATAGGTAGTGAGAGTCACTCTAGACTAAAAAGGAGTAGGACTTGGCTTGTAATCAACCATGCCAAAATGTTGAAGAAGATCAAAGGTGTACTTTTACTGACTCAAATAAATTCTTATATATAACTATGAAATTTGTAGACTAAAGAAAAAGTACAAAAGACCAAGATCTATCATGTCAAACTAAAAGTGCATGTTAAATAGTCTGAATCTGAGATGAGGAGCTACCTATGAGAAGTAGATCATCAACATAGAAGACTAGAATAACAATGTCCTTAATATTTTTAATATACATTGTGGGATCAGAGTGGTAGTGAACAAAGCTAGTAGAGAGAATAAATGAATCCATCTTCTCATACCAAGCCTGAGGGGCCTATTTGAGACCATAAAGAGACCTCCTAAGTCGATAAACAAGAGAATAATCATGAAAAAACCCAGTAGGTTGCTCCATATAGATTTACTCATGAAAGTATCTATGGAAGAAATCACTCTTCACATCCATCTGATATACTGGCCAACCCTATGATGTAGTAAGATAAATTATAAGGTGAATAAAATCCATCTTGGAAATGGGTGAAAAAGTCTTAGATTAGTCAATACCTTTGACTTATGAAAACCCCTTTGCATCAAGACATGCCTTATACTTGTCAATAGACCCATCAGCTGCATACTTGGTGTGGTAAATCCATTTGTACCTAACCAACTTCCTTACCTTAGGAAGAGTGACCAAATCCCAAGTGTGATTCTTCATCAATGAATAATACTCATCATTCATCACATCATCCCACTCTTATATCCCATGAGCCTATGAAAAAGACTATGGATCCCCAAAGAATGCCTAACATAAAAGTCATGTACCTATAAAATGTGCATGATGATGTCAAGTAGGTGGAAGATCTTGTATGAATGGCACTACCTCAGAAAATTTAGTATGAGCCCACCTAGGCATAGTGGAAACATCAATGTGAACAAGATCATCATCCTCTATATCCTCCTAAACTGGCTCCTAAAATAATGAATCCTTGAGAGGATGTGAATCATGGAAAGAAGAAGAAGAAGGCATGGAAGAAGATGAGCATTCATGAGATGTGAAATGCTCATCAAAGTATACATGTCTTTGAAAATGAACATCATGAGTATCAAGGTCTAAAAAATGATAAACTCTCATGTCCTCACAATACCCTATAAAGACCAATGGTTTACTCTTCTTGTCTAATGCTTTCTTTTTCTTCTTTGGTACAAATGCCCAAGCATGGCTCGTAAAGACTTGAAAAATGAGACATTAAGCTTGGATCCAGACCAAGCCTCTTTGAGAGTAATATGCTCAAGTGTTTGATGTGGTGTGTGGTTATAAATGTAGCTTTCATAATTAACTACTTATGCCCAATAGATAGGAGGAAAATCTCATGAATGCATCATATAGTTAACCATCTCTTTCAAATTTTGTTTCTTCCTCTCTGCTAATCCATTCTACTATGGATTATATGCAATAGAATGTTGGTGAAAAATACCATGAGATGCTAAAAAATTAGTGAATTCTCTATTGAAGTACTCTCCCCATTATCTATACAAAGATTTTTGACACAAATTGATGACTATTTTTCAACCAAAGCCTTAAAGACTTTGAAGTGAGCAAAGACATCACTATTTTACTTGAGAAAGTAAACCCAAGTATGCCTCAAGAAATTATCAATGAAGGTAAGTGCATACTTAGATCCATTGAAAGGAGTAGGAAAAACCATCAAATCACTATACATAAGCTCAAGTGGTGAAGAATCTCTCATGGACATCCCCTTAGGAAATGGATCCTAGTGTTGTTTCCCCAATGCACAACCAGAGCAGACTCCATCAAGACATGAAACTATAATAAGACCCTCTACCATGTTGTGAGTGCTCAACTCCTTCAAATATCTATAGTTTAGGTGTATAAATATCTCATGCAAAAGCTAACTCTTAGAATCCACATGAGAAACTAAACACATCCCTAGAGGAGGAGTATCATCAAAACCCTCAAAATAGTAAAGTCAAGAACTATTATCAACAACACCCTATACAATGAGTGTATGTAGCTCTAACAAAGCTCAAACTTCAGCACCCTATGGTGTGAAAGTCATTGTCTTACCCTGACCAAAATGACAAATTTGATAAACTAAAAGCATATTGGTGGTGATGTATGGAACACATAATGCATCATTGATGCAATCAACATCTAGTTGTATGTCACCTTTCTCCTTAACAAAAATGAAGGAAGAATCTCTGACCTCAATGTTGGAAGTGGAACTCAAACCAAGAGATGTAAAAGACTCCTTAGAAGAATTCATATAGTGTGAAGCACTAGAATCTATAACCCAACTATCTAAAATAGGTGACTATGATCTCTTGATAACATTAAGTGCTTTCTCATGATCATGAGATGGAGAAGGAGATGAGATAGAGATCTTGTGTTTCCTAAAGGCATCCTCTAAGGCTTGCATTCTCTTAAAACACCTAGACTCTTCATGATTAGTCCCTCGACAATAAGAGCAAGATAGCTTAGACTTAGGTTTAGATTTGGAAGATGGTTTGGGTTTAGATGTAGAAGTGTTGTTGGGCTTAGGTGCATTGGTGTTAGGGTTCTTAGATGCATTTTGAGGTGGAGGAGGAGTGTTTTTATTTTTAACCTTAGATTTTCCCTTAGACTTAGGATGTGAGGCCACTAATGCTTTCTAAGAGGTGAAAGACTCAAGGTGAGACAATTTGGATTCCTCCCTAGTGAGTATTTCCTAAAACAACTCAAGATTAGGCATTTTGAATGCAGTACCTAAGGCATCCATACTAGAGAAAAAGGTAGAGACAAATATTTGGAAAGGGCCACTCAACTTTGGTAATATTAAGTAGACACATTCTTCATCCTTTTTATCTTAACCACTCCCCTTCAACTGTGTTAATAAATGCTTAAATTTTGTGAGATAATCTACAATGGAAGCAAAGTCATCTGGGTTTAGTGAAGTGAGCTTCACTTCAAGTTGCATGGCTTGCAAGTGGTCTACATTCTCGAACAACCTTTGTAACCTAGTCCACATTTTAAATGGAGTGTCACACCCATCAAAGTTAAATAGAAGACTATCACTCATATAACTCCCAATTAAGCCCATACATTCTTCAAACTTACATTGCTACTAAAAATTTTCAAATTCCCTTATGAATTATGGTTATGTTTTGTTCATTAGGGACCATAATCCTTTATGTTTAATAATCGTCTCTATTCTAGGTCTCCATGTGTGGTAATTGTGTGTAGTTAACATCTCATAATGATCAATGTCAGATGTAGAATCCATGCCAACCAATCACCAAGAGTAGAAATAATGCAAAAGGTACACAAAAATTGGCACCGAGCCAACCCCCCCAAAAGATGTATTATAGGACCCCCCCCAAATTTGGAACTTTATAAAAGTAGTGAGTTTTTACAATTTTATGACACCATGTGATAGAGAATCAAAAAATACACAAATTTGAAAAACATGGAACTCAAATTTGAGTTATCATTCAAAAGTTATAGGCATTCTGATTTCCCATAAAAATGGGTCAAAATAATTTAAAAACACTATGATTTGATTTTGGAGGCCAAATCAAAAAATAACATGGGCATGCAACCACTCATTGGAACCAAAAATTCACCAAAAACTTATAAAATTCAATGAAAGTGAAAAAAAAGTTTTCCAAGTTACCTCAAAATGTGTGCAATCAGGGTTTTCTTCTTTTGAGAAAAATACGGCTTAATAAATAAAAATAATTAATTTCTAGAGGAAAAATGATTAATTTATTTTTGTTTTCAGCTCATATCTAAATAAGAACTCCACAAGAATAGCTAGATGGTATAATAGAGATCTTAGGTAGATCCAATGGCTCACACTCAAATTTGTAACGTCAAACTCCTCTTTTCCAACACCAAGGTAAAAAGTAATGCCACTTTTTAATCAGAATTCAACACAGCTAGAAAGAACAAGAATGGAAGACACCAGGAATTAGGATTTCAAGCTAAAATGCCTAAATATCTATACCTTCCCCAACCAACAATCATATCTATAAAAAAATCAAGAGAAAAGTATGCCTTTTTTTGTTTTTAGCAGAACTCAATGCATTTGAAAAGAATATGATACCAATGAGCAGATCTTCTAATACTTCAAATTAGAAGTGCTACAATAAAATAGATAATTATCATATATTTGTCTTCTTTTAATTAAAAACAAATCTAAAATTGATAGATAATGATGCTAATATCTTATTTGTAGAGAAAAGTCAAGGAATTTGTAGTGCTTTGCCAAAGAAGAATAGTTCTAAATGAAATGCCACTCTCCACTATGCTTCTTTATAGATCTGATAAAAAAGATCTAATGCTAAATTTTTTCTTAAAAACATATTTCAATGCTAAAGATAGTAGATATGGAAAGAAAATAGAAAGATAAACTCCAATGCCTTTTTCTCTAGAAGAAAATTTTTAGTGCCTAGGCAATTTTAGATGGTCAATCTACTAGATAGATAAAAACAATGCAGAGGACAAGGAACAAAATGTAGATGTCAATGCCTTCAAGTCAGATCAATGAATTCCAATGCCCCTCTTAAAAAATGACTCCAAGATTAATAAAAATCAACACTCAGTAGGAAAAAATTGCCAAAACAATTATGACACTACTTTCTTGTAATAAAAATAATAGATCTAAACTTTAACTATAGGCAAATCTAGGATGTCAAGACTCTCAACAAGGAGTTTTGAGTAGGTCTAGTAATAACAAAAGAATAAATCTTTGGAAAAATGATGCCAAAACACCAAATTTGATCTCATAATTAGACCTCAATGAGTTGTTGTCCAAGAGAAACTAAATGCCTTGAAACAAATCTTCTCTCCAAACAAAAAACTTCAATGCCTTAGATCATAAAAAATACACTGATAAGATAATTATTCTCTTGAATACAAGCAAGTTTTTAGATCTTTAGAACAAAAGAAAAAAATCTTAGCTTAGATATGAAACTAAACATGAAAATAAGGAAACAAATCTAATGGAGGCACCAAGATCTTCTCTTTGAATTGCAAAATTGGATGGTTAGAACTTCTTCAAGGCTCTGGTACCATGTTAAGAATCGTAACAACATTCCATGAAGCCAAGATTAGAATTATTCACTATATTCAAAATATGAGAATGATAAAAATCTAATATAAAACACTTGTTTATATAGGTAAGGCAAAATAGAAACCTAGCTATTCTAACAAATGTGGGATAGAACAATAACCCACTATAAGACAAAATAGCTAGAAAGACACTAGAAAACATGAGTAAATACATGAAATAATCTAACACTACTCCTAACCTAGGGATCTTCATACCAGGTCAAAATCACTCAGTGACACCTTGGGTCTCTGAAGCATAATAACAACCTCTGACACTGGTGGGTCCCCTACCTTTTATGCAGAATTGGAATATCACCTTGTAGAACTTCACATAACCAACTATGACCTACCCGTAAAAATTCACATCCTTATTGTTATCCCAAACCTAATACTTAAAAAATATTTATGAAAGAAGTATATATTTTGAAGATAATCCAGTAGCAAGGGATGAATGAAGGGGATGATTTAGCTCTTGATGCACAAATGTATGGGTAGATAGTGTGTATACTAAGACAAAATGGGTTTATCACTATGCTTATATATTTAATAAAACTCCTCAGTATGATAATAAATTAATATATCTCTTAGAACATCACAAACCTACTCCATAACCTACTAGAATGTGCACAAAAAGGCCAACAATGGATGGATAAGTTGGTTTGGTTTGTAAGGACCAATAAACCTTAAGACATTGATGCAAGGATGGACATATAATTAGTTAAGTATGACATACCCAATTTTGTATTCAACTTTGGAATCACTATAAATGCGATCCCCATACCCACTTGGCATTGAGCTATATCCCTATCACATTTAGGGCTATGAACTATGGAAGGGTAAAACCTATTGGTCACCTAGAGAATGTAAAAATAAAAGTCATAGAACTTAGCCTATGAGGTGATCTCAAATTGATTGATATGAATACATATGAGACTCACTACCCTACTCTGATAGGGAATAAGTGGACCTATGATGGGCTTATGACTATTAACATAGTCATGAATTAACTAGAGTCTCATACGAAAGACAAGATCATTATCATTCCTCTCAATAAGACTAAGTATAGGCCTTATATTATCCCAAAAGAACCATACTCACCTTATGTTGGTGCTAATGCCAACTAGATGAATATCATAGTTGATGATTAGCAAAAGTCTCTTTGAATAACTGACTACCATTTTATCTACATGAATACTATTTAGTAAACTCTTATTCTCAGTGCAGAATCGATCTTAGACAAGATGGGGTTGAATACCCTAGAGATCACTCAAAAAGTTGAGAAAGATGTCAAATCAATTATGGTAAGATCTCAAACACAATCTGATATAGATTTTATGTATCAAATGGGTTATACTAAGTAGGACTACATAGAACCCAATCTAGAGGGTGTTCTCCCATGGGGTAGAGCTTCTTCAATTAGTGGAGACTCAGATACACATGTACAAACTTGGGTGAAAATAGATCATGAGATATGATCATTATGAATGGTATTTGTGACTGAGTGATAAATACCCTAGTATTTTTCTATAAAGGATGTTGATGAATTCATTATATAATTTCAACATCATGTACTAGATGAAAACTAGAGGGTTAGCACTCTTGACTATGTGATGAAGGGTATTATTTCAAACTAATGGGCATCCATATGGATAAGTAGTTAACATAGGAAGAATCATGAAAGCTACTATTAGTTTGATTCTATTTTTTATAGACTGGCCTATCTATCAGGAGATTAAATACCCAAAATTACATGTGTATCTTTATATTGAGATATGGATGTTAGAGGGTATCGCTCCTAACTTTTGGCCACATATTTTTATCTATATCTTGGGTGTTTTCCCTACAACATGGTACATCCATCAAGAGTGAAGAAGAGAAATAAAGCATTGGGCCCATATCCAAGCCGATTTCATTCAAACATTCATTTTTTAAGTAACAATCCTTAGGTATAAGTCGCTTTACAAAAGATGAAAACTTTTATATGCCATGGAAAAGTTGAAGATTTACCAGGACCATGGGAACATGGTTTACATGAATTCATAGTGAAAAACCTGACTCACATCCTGAAGATTTAGGAAATTGGCCTAGGTGAGGCCCAACCATGGATTCAACCTTGCCAAAAGATATAGGAGGAGGATGAACGATCCTCTGGGATGCATAGTGAAGATTACATGGATGTAGGAGATCTCTTCAAACTAGAGAGATTTAGAGCCTCTTCCAGAATCAGTGGTAGAGGATACATAGGAGGAAAAGTTACGACATATATAATTCTTATAACATTAAGGAGAATGAATACTTTGTGATTTCATTCTTGAAGAAGAATGTAGGCTATATCAAGAGCCATTAAAAGAACACATAAAATATTGGCCTAAAATATGAACCTAAAATGGTGAATGTTAGAGATTATTGGATGCAAGAAGATATCTTAGAGGTTTTGCAATTACTCTAAGACTATCAAGATGTCTTTCCTACAACTTTATTATAATTCAAAGGTGTCGATCCTTCTTTGGGGGGAGATGCATATAGAGTTAAAGGAGTGTACATGGACAATCAAGAATATAACATATAGGTTGAACCCAAACATGAAGATGAAAGTGAAATCTAAACTCAATCACATGTTGGAAACAAGCATTATCTTCCCAATTGATAAAGTTGATTGGGTTACCCCCATGGTAGTATAGCCAAAGAAGACTAGGGAGATATGCATCTATAGAGACTACCATACCATCAATGATTCTTCTTTCAATGATATATTTCCCATTCCCTTTATAGATGAAGTTTTATAGGCTATTGCAGGCATGAAGTGTTCATTCATAGATGGATTAAGTAGTTACCATCAAATACCCATCATAGAAGAGGATAGGACCAAAAATACATTCAAAATATAATGGGGTTAATTCACTTACAAGGTCATGCCATTTGGACTCAAAAATACACTTGCAGTGTTCTCTAGAGTTGTGTTGACTATGTTCAAGGATTTCATCCATGACTTCCTAAAAGTATACTTGGATGACTAGGTAGTGTTCTCTTTATTTAGAGAACATTTATGAAAACTTAGGTTGATGTTAGAGAGATGTAGAGTGATTTTCATAGCACTAAATTTAAATAAATGTCTATTTTTAACACCTTTTGGTGTTTTATTAGGTCATGTATTGTGTAGTAAAGGAATCCTAGTAGACAAGATAAGATCACGGTCATTGTGAGTATGCCACCACCTAAGAATTCAACATAAGTGTGATATTTTATGGGACACTAGTTACTACCAAAATTTTATCAAGGGATACACTACTATATCAACCCATTTGGAGAAGTTACAATGAAAAAGAGTCTAATTTATATGGATAAAGGACTATCAGGTCACATTTATTGATTTGAAATAACGACTAGTGACTACTTTGATGCTAGTTTTCCCAAATTGGAGTAAACATTTTCATGTACATGTGGACACTTCATGACTTGTAGTTGGATTATTACTTGTACATCCAAGATAAGGATGATTAGATCATCTGATCCACTTTGCAAGTAGAAATTTATCAACTATAAAGAAGAATTATATGATAATTGAGAGGGTAACTTTATCCATAGTGCTTGCATTATAGAAGTTCAAGAACTAATTGTTAGACACACCATTAAATTTGTTTATTGATCATTAAGCTCTATGATACCTTGTGAACAAGATGTTTTTGGGTAGATGAATATATCTTTGGCTAATGTTTTTCTAGAAATTTCAATTCTAGATTAATGTCATACCCAAATGGGAGAATGTTGATCCAAATCATCTCATCCAAGTGACTAATTGTGAGGAACCTAAAAAACTCCAAGATGAGTCACTAGATGCACACCTATTTAGGGTCACTATGATTCTAGAGAAACTATAGGAGATTACATAATTTATTGAATAGGGGATGTTCATAGAACACTATATAGAAAGAGATAATAAATAATTGATCACTAGAGCTCTTTTATATATTCTTGTTAATGGATTTTTGTATTACTTAGGTAAAGATGAAGTGTGATGTAGAGTGGCACTAGAGCATGAGCATGTGTATATCATATATGAAGTGCATAAAGGATTCGTAGGAGGTCATTTTGTCTGAGATGCAACTATGAGGAAAATTTTTTAAAATGACATTTAGTGGCCCTATCTCTTTTAGGATATGTAGAGAGTCATACAACAATGTGATGTATTCCAAGGATTTCAAAGCTACACCAATGGGATGAGATGCCTTTACATCCCATGTTAGTACAGTATCCCTTTGAATAATAGGGCATTGAATTTATAGGTCCAATCAATCCTCCAAGTAAATGTAGCATGGTAAGGTACATAATCACAATGATAGATTACTTTACCAAATGGGTAGAAGATATTGTGACTCAAAGTTACGAAGTGAAGGACACAACTAAGTTATTATATGAGAACATCATTACTAGGTTTGGTTTTCCTCTTAAATTAGTAAGTGATAGAGGAACTCATTTTTTGAATAAGATCATCAAGACACTCACAAATAAGTTCATGATATTGCATCATAAAAGCACCACTTATTATCCATAGGTAAATGGCCAAGTTGAAGTTGTGAACAAGGTGATCAGTAAGATGGTCACTAAAATTTGTGATGTGAATCAAGATGACTAGGAAAATATACTTCTAGTAGACCTATAATCTTATCACATGCATTATAAATGTGTGATAGTGTTTACACCATTCTAACTGGTCTATGAGCTTGAAGCTATGATACCTATGGAATATGTACTTCCTAGTCTATGGGTTGTTAGTGTGCTAGAAATGGGTGATTAGGAGTTGATGACTCATAGGTTGTTGGACTTGAATCACATGGATGAATCAAGACATAGAGAAGTATGGGACCAAGAGATAAACAAGCATAGCCAAAAGGTATGGCATCATAAAAACTTGAAAATAAATAAATTATAGGTAAAATAATTTTTTTTTTTTTTTATGATAGTAGTTTAGATCTTTCCCTAGAAAGCAGAACATTTGGTGGAAGGGTCCTTACATCATCCATGAATTTTCATAGCCTGAAACTATGGTCTTATAAGATTTGTAGGGAAAAGTCTTACCTGGGTGGGTAAATGGTTGTAGGTTAAAGTCTTACCACTATTGATTCAAAACAATATGGAATAAAGATGCTATATTTCACTAAGTAGATAGTTGGCATGCTTATAAAGTGTTTTTTTTAGGATAGTTTAGGTTTTGTGTGTTTATTTTAGTATGTATGGTTAAATTTAAGTGTGTGTATAGAGATCATGTATAAGATGGATCCATGCCAAATTTTAAAGTTTCATTACTACAAATTAAATTGGAGAGAGAGGCCAACTTAGTATAGTGTAGGACATCAATTAAGTCCAAGAAAGACACATGCATCTGAATCTTACATAGATAGTGTAGTTTAACAATCAAAACATTGCATTTAATGATTAGGTATGGGGGGAGATTAACAAATCTCTTGTAAAATTGATGGATCTATGTCAAAAATAGAATAATTAATTTATGACCAAAGCCCAATTAATATGACAAGTAAAAAAGCATCAACCACTATCGTAGTTGAATGTCACATCAAAAAAATGAATGCCACATTAGTAGAAAGGATCCACTCCATTCAAATCTTGAATGTAAAGGATTGAGTGATAGCATAACACATCAAGATAGTAAAATGCCAAAGACAATGCAATATGTTATATATGGGACACTCAAGTTACTAATTTCTTCTCCATTGCTAATTATATTATAGTGTTGTGTAATTTCTAGTTTATTCCTCATTTATACTTTATATCTTATATGAACTTGTTTCAGAGAGAGATGTGTAATGGTTGGGTTTGATCAATCCTAACTCATTAAAGGATTTATAGAAGTATAGAAAGAGGATATGGGCATCAACATGGAATTATTCCAAATGGGATTTATAAACCCAGATAGTTATGAGTTTTCTTGCAATGTAAAACTACACATGTTTGTCTAAAATGCAGTTGAAGGGGTGAAACCAACTACATTATCACAACCACATAGGCTATGTAATGTGAATGTGTATAAATTGATCTTATTGACCACTTTTGGGAAACTCAGTGATATAACAGAGGTTTTGTTGGGCTGATACAATGAGAAAAAGATATATCTTTCCCAAGACATAACCATCCAAATCAATATTATTATGATGGCCAAGTTGACAAGACTTCCTACGAGAGGGAGATCAATATTGCACTATAAATCACAAACCCACCAATCCTTTTGGAGATTCAATAAAATTACTCTTGCAACTCTATAGGAATTTTATTAGAATACATTGAAGATATATTGGAGAGCATTCTAGTCGAATGCATTTCTCATAAATTCTAGTAGACAACCAAGGATGTTAAGCAAGCTATAAAAGGGGTCATCGATATTTCCCATCAAATGATTCATCATAATGAGGAATTAAATTGGCTAAAAAATTTGGTCAGTGAACTCACTTCCAACATAGATAAAGTCTTAGAAACTATGAAATAAACCTTCTAGTATTAATTTTTGGCATTATCATAGGTATTTACATAATGAAAGTATCTTCAACATAAATTTCATCCCAAGTTGATTAATGTATATATGTGTAGTTCCATAATCTCACATAGACCCATGAAAGAACCTAATTTGGGCATTAAGCCAAACACACCAATTGGTGGAATGAGTTGGTGGATCTTATCGCATCAAATGAGTTGGTCTTAAGGGTATAGTAGACCAAAGGAGTGATTATCTCTTGTGTGAAACATGTATGAGGACCTATTTCAATGGTAATTCAAGTGTGGTAAAGATCTTGGCTGACCAAGATGGATGAGACCAAAAGTGTGGTATAAAGGCAAATCCTAATAGGCCTATTTGTGTGAGTTAGAGAAGTGTGGATACAAGTAAAGGAAAAAAATCATTTGAAATAGAAGGAACATGTCATTGAGGACCATCAGAGGGAGTAGAGGATTATTCAAGCATATCTAACCAAGTTTATGTAGGTGGATGCATAGGTCAATAGACCTAATGAGCCTAGAAGAGGCTAATTGAGTAAAAAGGCCTAATAGGCTAGTTGAGTGAGAGTGAAGGGGAAAGAGAGAAAATAAAGGAGGTCATAATCAATTGAATATTATCAATAGGTGTTATAAGATGATCAAATTTTGAGGTAGATAATTTGGTGCTTGGTTTCTTAGGGGGTTGGATCCTCCTTTCAAGTTGGATCTTGTAGAAGACTAGTTGGGTGGGTGCTTAACTAGGTAGGGGTTGGAGCTCCTTGTGAAGTTGGTGCTTCACTAAACTTTGGATCTTCAAACTATATGATAGTATTCCATATGCATGATTCAATGTGTTTTATACCCCAAGAGGGTTTCCCACATAGCTCTTGTGTTCTCCTGTATGCTTGTGTAGTTATTTGCTTATGAATTGGTCTCTTATGTGAATGTATGCTTCATAGAATGATAAATTAAATTGAATATAAATTATTATGAAAATGGTTCACCCCCCTCTCAATAGCTACCTCCAATAATTGGTATCATATTAGGACCTTTATAGGAGGCTTGATATCCTACATGTGATCCTAAGTAGCTTAAAGTATGATGAGGACAATGTTCATCTTGTTTGAAGTGATGGACAAGTTTGTGAAGATCATGATTGAGGTTTGTATAGAAGTTTTCAAGATGGTAATATCAAGATTAAATAAGGACTATACTAAATATAAATCCAAGATAAAACTTAAGTTGATAGATAAAAGGACCTTGAAGAATGTTGAATGATAGAACTTATTGAAGGAGGCTTGATAACATATGTTTGGGCTTGAAATACATCATGGAATCTAATCGAGTGTCAAAGTGTTTGAAAATGGTAGTGTTTTCAAGGTCATATAGATATTTTTAGTTCTTTGTGTATGATTATTTTTATCCCTGAAAGGAAGAGCTAGCTCAAGAGGTAAAAGGTAGAAGATTGAGGGTTTCAAGGTACTTTGTCTCTTCAAACCCTAGGTGTGTGTTTGCAAGATAAATGAAATCATTCATGTTATTCTGAGCTTTATGATTGTTTGATGGATTAAGTTCAAGGTTTATTTCATTCATATCCATGTTTAGAATGCATGTTTGAGCTCAAGGAGGTGTCTAATGTACAAGATTAGATTAGTGGTTCATAAGAGTTGAAGTATGGTCTACAAGGCTAGTGTTATTCAAGGATAGAGTGGTTATTCACAAGTTTTATGGTTTGAATATGATTATAAAGAGTGAGATGTAATTTTCTATATATCTTGAGAATTTTCACAGTTGTCCTAAAAGGTGTTCTTCCTATTGAAGCTTCACAAGTTTCTTGTGAGCTTGAAGGAGAGTGAAACAGTGTTCTTAAAGGTTGCATTGTGAAGAATCATGGTTCTTTGCTATCAAGATGATCTCATAAGATCATGGAGGAGTGTGTTGTTGTTGGTGTAGGCCTTTTTCCTATGGGTTTTGATTACATGGCTACATTAGCTTTCTTAGGGCTTTAGAGGTTATTTAGGAAGATTAGTACCACATCACTAGAATATAGGGTTTCACAATCTTTCCAACCTATAAATACCTCTTTCCCTTTGTATTCTTCATTCAATGAGCCTGGATTCATTGAGATTCTTAGTTGTGAGTTGTGATAGCTTTGAGGTCTATGAGAGTTATGAAATTCATCTCTTTTTATAAGCAGTTCATCTCCATTATTGAATAAATTGTGTTCAATTTCTGCTCTCATTTATATTTCTTGATTCCACAGTTGTGTGTGTGTTCACTCTGTAGTCACCGGTCTTGGATGTCCAATTCTAGTCAACTCTTTCATGGTATCAGAGCTCTAGGTATCTTGTATCGAACACCATTATTTTTTGTTGTTCATTATTGAGATCTTGAGTAGTATACTATTTTGTATTCTTCATCAATTTTAGAGGGTTTATGAAATTTTGAGGTTGTTTTTAATTAAAAATCTCAAAAACTTTAGGATTTATTAAAATCCCTCAATTTCCCAAAGCGATTGAAAAAAATTGTAAGGGTCATTTTTGCTAAAAAAATCCTAGGTATTACTAGTATATTGGCCTTTTACATTGGTTGCATGAGATTGGTTGCATATCTATATGGAGTTTGGAAAGTTTAAGCAAGGGCATTGGAATTTTTCTATTTTTCTTGTCTCTGATCTAGGCATTATAGATTTGGAGGAGCATTCTTTTTTGGTCTATTCTGTGTAGTACCTTGAAAGAGGCATTGAAATTTGTTGTAGATATCCATATTGATTTTCAAATCTTCCCTTTGTTTCTTTGACATCACACTTTATGGAGATCTACCTTGGCAAGCCTTTAAGATCCCCTCATAGCCAAAAGAAAGATTTTGGATAGATTTATTGTTTGCTTCTTGTATTATTGATATTTTCCTTTTTTAATTATTTCTAGTCACAAGGTTTGTCTTCCATATCTATTATTTTAGATTTTTGACATGGAAATTTGAAGGAGGTGTATGAGCTAAATCTTACATGGACTTTCTGCAAGGATATATTTTTTGGTAACATGTTTGGAGGTCTCTACTATATATTTCTATCTAGTATTTTTTGTGTATCTTCCTTGTAGTGGTGAACATCCCATCTTGACCTATGTATCATTAGATCAGACTTGGACAGCATTGCCTCTCTTATCATCAATGTACATGGACCTATCCTAGCTGAAGATTAAAATAAGGATTTTTTTTGTAGAGTTTGAAGCAAGTCTAAGATCTCCAACACCCTGCACCACCCTCTTATGGCCGTATTTAGACTAGACATATGTGGGTGGAGGTATTTTTTAACAAGCTATTTTAGCATTCAAAAGGCTTTGTATTTGCTTCAACCTATTGGTGGATCTCAAAACTACCTACTCCTCATAATTTTCCTCTCTTATTTGTCACATGGACTACCTATCCTCTCACCTCCATCTATGCAAAGATAGTGACATGGTTTTTTTTTAAAACCACTCACCATTCTTGTCACCTCCTAGCTAGAAATGATAGGTTTTTAGCTCTAAAAAAATCCTTCCCTTAGATATTCTTAATCAGCCATTGAATAAGGTCAAGTGATAAGATCATTGATAGAAAGTAGATCATTTGAAAATAAACTAGGTCCTCATAGTTTTTGAGGATAGTTGTTTAACATAGATCTTGAATCGTCAAGCTAGTTGCAAGCCTGCACATAGCAACACACCCTCCACTGGTGGTGCCATAAAAATCACTTACCTTTACAAAATTATAAAAACCTAACTATTCCCTAAAAATACTAAAAAATAAAGCATGTTTTAATTTTATTTAAAATAGCTTTGTGTATTTTTTTAATTAAACGCCTTGGAACTAGCCTTTTCCTATAAAAGTATGCATAAGTATGACTGGGCAAAGTTTTCTAGACTTTTATTGACTTGTGGAATACCATAGTTTAGTGTTGGTTCTAATTACTAGCTAGAAGGCTAGGTAACCCCTTAGCATCAGGCATATTTTAATCATTTAGTGCAATTTTTATTAAAAATAGGCTATTTATAGGAAATTGTTTTGTTAATATCCTTCAAATGGTAGCTCAAAATTGAGCACCATCTTTTGAAAAAGTGTGTATTTTTAAATTTCCCATATATCTAGCCCATTTTCATTATAAAATACACTATATTATAAAGTTATAAAATTTGGAGAGGGTATCTGACTAGTTCACACATTTACTTCTCCATGGATACATTATCAGCAAAATCTAATGTCCTCTTACTTGGCTTGTTTGCATTTCATGTGTACTAATTTGGTCAATTTCACTAATTTCTAATTCTTTTGGATGCATTTTTAGCTAATTTTGACATCCATTTGAGCATGCATTATCTATTTTTCATTGTTTGCTCATACCTATCTAGATGTATTATCAATTGATTCAGACGTTCTCACATTGAGCATGATTGTAATTGTAACCACAAGGGGGGATACTTGTTGATTGTCTTGAGGAATTTTTTTATGGGCCCTACATTATTTCATGTGAACATTTAGTTTTCATAACTATTACCTATGCCCAATTACATATATTGACCTTGTATTCTTGGATGCTTTGTCAATAGAGCCTGACGTCCATTTGAGCATGCATTATCACTTGTGCATAGATTGCTCTTATTTAACTAGACTCATTTTGGCATTATTTAAAGTCCATCTCTAGAGCGTATACTATTTTTATCCTTCATTCTAGCACTGATTGTTCATTTTGATGCATTATCAGTTGTGTCTAATGTCTTATTCATGAACGTGCTACAAGGATTCATTATAGAGTATTTTATGCATTTGTGCACTTTCTTGGTATCTTCTATTGGTCATGTCAACTCTACTTGAGAGATACCTATTGATGAGGAAGGTTGAGTATACACTAGTGGTTCTTTTTGGAAAGGATAATTCTGCTTTGTAGTGTGCTTATATGGAATGTTCACTCAAGGAATGGGAACTTATTCCATTCTTATATGGATAGATTCTTGCTCTTATTGACCTAGCTCAATACAATGACTAGGCCAACTCTTGTGACTATGTCTATGGTCACTTTTTATTACATGTTTCATGGGATTTACACCACCATGTAGAGCACACAAAGTGTTCCTCCACTATTTGGAGCACTCTTTAGAGTCTTTTTGAAGATCTAATTGAGATTTACACCACACCTCCTCCATTATCTATCATCTCTTTAGAGATAGTTGTACTCTCACCTCCTACTTTTGTTTCTTATGATGACATATCCATGGTGGATAGTGCTCTTCCTTATATTAATCCCCCACTATAGGATGAGTTTCTACCAGACCTCAATTGTCTTATTATAAATTCTACTTCCATTCCTATGTTGGTTATTGCTCTTACAGAGCCTTCACAAATTGCACTTCGAATGACTACTATTTACAATATGAGACCTATTGTGAGAATTAATGACTCATCACTTCTTGTGGACTTTCCTTATTTAGTTGGTGAGTCATGATCCACTCTTCACATGGATATTATTTTAGTGAATGTTCCATGTCATTCTTCTAATTGGTTCACTTTGATGGTATTACTTTTAGCTTTTATGCATGTTCTTACCAGATCTATGCCACAGATATGATTTGGGCCACATTCAGAGATATTCATATTATTACCTTCATATTCCATTATGGAATGGGTAGAATTTTAGTACACACATCAAGTTATTCCTTTGCTAAAGGGAATAAACATTGTTTGATGTGGATGGAGCTTCTACAATCTTCAGGCAGAGGATCTCATCATCAACCTTCATCAACTTTTAAGCTATACTTGGAGTACCAATTGCTTTAGCATCATCATTTCAAGGGTATTTTAGTCTCCTCTTCTAATTTTCTCTCTTTTATGGGGGAGTTTTTTCCCACTGGGTTTTCTCCTTTTCTCCACTTTATGAGAGATTGCATGGTACATAGGTACCTCATTAGGCTTGTTGCTAAGACCCATTTTTTGTATCATCACCTACCTAAGCTTTACATATGGGGGGTGTTGGTGTAGGCCTTTTTCCTATGGGTTTTGGCTACATGTATATATTATCTTTATTAGGGTTTTATAGGTTATTTAGGAATATTAGTACCACATTCATTGGAATGTGGGGTTTCACTATCTCTCCAACCTTTAAATAGCTCTTTTCCTTTGTATTCATCATTTAGTGAGCCTGGATTCATTGAGATTCTTAATTATGAGATATGATAGATTTAATATCTATGAGAGATATGAACTTCATCTCTTTGTATAAGAAATTCATCTCCATTATTGAATACATTGTGCTTAGTTTCTGCTCTCTTCTAGATTTCTTGATTCAATAGTTGTGTGTGTGTTCGCTCTATAGTGACTAGTCTCAGACATATGATTCTATAAAACTCTTTCAATTGTCATGATATATGTGCCTTGAGAGTAAGCATAAATTTTTTTTGGGTAATGTTTTCCTATAGTAGGTCAAGATGCTAGTGACTTGGATGAATAAATTTGTTATAGTGTTATTCAAAGTTGTATCATGATTTGAAATGTTCTATAGATGTCATGATGACATCATAAGGTCATAAGAGGATAATTTGACTTATTTTAAGTACCATGAAGATATTTAGTGGTCTAAAGGTGATTGAAGTTCTATGTGTTTCATAATAGGGTATAGACTGTGTGTGTGGATAGTGGTTGAATAGTTGTTCTTTGAAGAGTTCTATGAGAGGTTTTGGTATCCTTTGTGCATGGAGATGACCTTTAGGTCCTATATGATTATGTTATATGTTTCTTTGTCCCTATTTTATTATCATAAAGAAGTCTAAAGTGCATCAAAGGTCAATTTCAGTGTATAAGGTATCACAGACTTAGTATGACAATTTGGTTAACCAAAAAGGTGTGGTTTGAGCCATGATGGCTCGTGAAGATAAAAGCGAATATGGTTGATGCTATGATGAGATTATTAGAGTTGTTAAATCCTAATTCATATGGTCTAATTTATCCAAGATGATAGAGGTAAGCAAGAAGAAATGAATCTTGTTGGTTTGGGTCTCTATGAGACCTACTAACAACATGAGGGCTAATGAAGTCTTCATAGGGAAAGTGAATGATTTGAATTGTCTAAAGCATGAAAGAGGCTTATGGATATTAGAAATGAAATTTTTGTCATGGTTTAGATCATTGGTAAGGTTATATGGTCCATAAATTCTCATTGGTTATTTGTTGTGGAAATAGACCTTATTGCATTAGGTCACCATAATATTTAATGAAGGGGTGAGACCTATTGTTGTTCCCATGAGTAATGTGATTAGGAGGAGCATAGAGTTAGGGGGAGATAAATCAGGTCCCTTGAGAATAATAAGAATTATGGAATTATTTCTTATGTGAGATAATTTAATGAGTAGTTTTATGATTCATTGGTCCAAGCCAGCTTGTAGGTGAAGAATATTAAGAAGATCAAAGTTGTTGCTCTTGGTTGCAGTCAAGAGGTTGAAGAAGCCCTATGTTTAATAAGCCCAAATGGAGAAGTTCATATTGAGTAATTATAATTAATATAATGAATGGTATGCCTAGAGTGATGGGGATCTTGTCAGCTTTGTGAATAGTTTGATAGGTCCAAGGATCAAGAAGGCTATGTGTGGATGAGCTTGTAAGAGTTTGTATGGCCCTTTATCATTAATGTCAAAAGGGGAGAAGATCAAATCAAGAGAATGTCATCCTAAGATTAGTTTTCCATTAATTACAAATGGGGATATTATTTGAATGTGGTCATTAGTTTCATGTGTTTTCACTGATGTCTGAGGTTGACTTGGTTCTTAGATGCATTAATGACAAAGAAGCTAGTTTGATGGTGATGAAAAACTATGACATGAGTGCAGTAATATGAGGTGTTAGAGAATTATTTAAGGGTGTTATATATTTTTATTAAATATTTTGAAGCATATGAGTGAGTTATAAAGTACATATATAGTTTCAATAAGGTCAAGTTTGAGGTCTAGTCCTAGCATGAGAGACATAGTGTGAAGGCACAAGCTTGGTAACTTGTTAAGGTAAGAAGTATGTGACCTATGTGAACATGGATGGAAAATTAATAACATCGTATGAGTTCATTTTATATGTGTATGAGCTTTTGATATCATCTATAGTGGTGAGTAGGTCATATTCTTAATACCTAAAGTGACTTACAGATGAAGGCCTAGTGTGCCAAGGCACCTAATGAGGCCAAATGGAGGACAAGGATCAAATTATAAGGTAAGATTAATTTTATGGTCACATTATGAAGGTATATAAAATGTGTGTGATGATTTTAGAGTAATAAAATATGTTTTTAAGTGCTTTTAAGATCCAAATATGATTGGTGGTTCTATACCTAACATACATAGAGACCTCGTGAGGTACAAATGGAGGGTCAAGTTGAGTTTCCAAGGTGTTGAAGACCATGTGAGCATGGAATGAGGTATTATATGGTGTTTCAATCATGTTTAATAATTATTAGGACATGGATTAGAGAAGAAGAAAATAAATCATGTTGGAAGGTCTCTTATGCGTGCAAATTGAAGGTTTTCAAGCTCAAGAAGAAAGTTTTGATGCTCATTGGCACATGTAGAATTTACATGGTAACCTGATCCTTTTAGGAGAGATTTAATATTTTCCTAAGAATATTTTACAAACATTTGGAAGTGGTTTTAGGTGCATAGATTTATGAACTTTTGTTAATAATGTAAATTCATTTTAAACCCTCTCAAAACCCTTATATTGACTTGATGATGAAGATATTGATATAAAGTTCCCATAATGGTTTTATTGATAAAATTTTATGATTATAGGGAGTATATTACTCCTCTAATAATCCCTAGGTGGTCTTAGTTTGTCAATATAGTGAGTAAAAAGTATAGAAAAAGGCATGTTTCTAAATATTTTGATGCTATAAGAAGGGTTGACTAAGTCAACACATGAAATTATATGGAGGTTGAAGGACAATTTTTTTTATTTATTTAAATAAATTTATTTTGGAAATAAATAGTCTTTATGTAAATAATTTTGGTCATAGAAGATGACCTATCACTAAACTGCTAGACAATGAAAATAATGAAGAAAATCAGGCAAGTGTGAAAAAGAGTTTAGGGATGAGGTGAAAGTGAGTAAGGATGAATAAAAATATTATAGGTAATTATTTAATAAATATTCCTCATGTTCCATTTGTTTTTAATTTTTGATGGTGCTCATACACAAGCAAAAAAGTGCTCTCAAGTTGATCAATCTATATAAGTCAAGATAATGAAAGAGTAAGTTCCAAGGATTGGACTATATGTTCTATATTTGCCCTATAACATATATTTTTTAGTGTTTTAATATGTTTTAATTTTTTTAAATGAAATTTTTAATTCATTTTATGTTCAATAAAGTTATTCTATAGTTTTTTCAATCATGTTCACCATGATTGTATTCTTTTGACAAATTGACAATTTCAAGTGTGCTATGGTAAGTGATGTGTTTGAGTCCTTATGATAAGAGGTGATGCATAAAATAAATGTTTTGTTATTTTTTATGTAAATTATATATTAATTATTTATTTAATTTGGATAGATAGGTTAAGTGGTTGAATCATGAAAGCCAAAAAGGCTTGTCTAGCTGTGTTAAGATAGTAAGCTAGAGGCCTGAGAGATTGGTCTATAAGACCAATGATTGATCCTAGAATTAGTGATAAATATATTTTATGATGTCATATAGATAAAATATGATATATTTATGTTAATTTTATGTATTTTAATAACTCTTAAAAGTGATAAACATGAACTTCTACATGACTATACTTTTGGAGGCTATATGTAGTTTGAGTGATCATTTTGTAAAGGTGAGTTGGAGGTTGTTTGTATTGAGATAGAGAACCCAATGAGTTTTAATTTTCTATATAATTCTCAAAGTTCCATGAAAATATTTTTTTATTGATAATAATTCTATATGAAGGTGTTGGTGGTCAATATTTCTTGACTTTACTTTGACTGTGTTTGACCAATCTGAGTGGTCCTATTGCAGAGGTGGTTTTGGGTACTTAGAGCTTGAGTGGTGATGTCAGATGGACATGGTAATGTTTTTGAGGTAATGAATTATATATTTATATTATTTTTTATGTTGTTTTTTTATAAATTTTATTGTATGATTTAGTTCTATAAGATAGACTTTCAGGCAGTAATAAGGCCTAATGGTGAGTAGGCTAAATGGCTTGGTTCAAGTGGTGAGTTGGAGTTATAGGTGGTATGGGAATATTTGGTAATGATAAAGGGTCTATTTGAGATGTATTATATGTTTTTAAATAATTTTTAAAATTTTAGTATGGTCCAAATAGTTCAAGTTTAATGTGTGCCTTGAAGAAGACCTAATTGATTTAGGTCTCAACTAGGCCTATTGGACGTTTTGGATCTTTAGGGAAATGGAAGACAAAAGGAGTGATTTTTTCTTATTTTAAACGTGTATTAGGACATATTTCAATGATAAATAAAGTTTTTTAAATATCTTGGCTGAAAAATATGGATGAGATTAGGAGTGTGGTATAAAGGCAAATCCTAATAGGCCTATTTATGTGAGTTAGATAAGTGTGGATACAAGTGAAGGAAAAAATCATTAGAAATAGAAGGAGAAGGTAATTTAGTACCATTATATGGAGAAAAAGATTAATAATTCATTTATAACCAAGTTTATGTAGGTGGATACATAGGTCAATGGACCTAAAGAGCCTAGAAGAGGCTAATTGAGTGAGAAGGCCTAAAAGGCTAGTTGAGTGAGAGTGAAGGGGAAAGAGAGAAAAAAAAGGAAGTCATAATCAGTTGAATATTATAAATAGGTGTTCTAATATTATCATATTTCAAGGTAATTGAGTTTGTTATTGGTTTCCTATGGGGTTGGATCCTCCTTGCAAGTTGGATCTTGTAGAAGACTAATTGGGTGGGTGTTCAATTAGGTAGGGGTTGGAGCTCCTTGTGAAGTTGGTGCTTCACTAAAATTTGGATATTAACACTATAGGATATTATTCCATGTGCAGTTTAGTTTTTTTTTATCCCTTAAGATGGTTCACCACATATCTCTTATGTTCTCTTGTATGCTTGTGTAGTTATTTGCTTATGCATTGATATCTTATGTGAATGTATGCTTTAAGGAATGATAAATGGAATTGAATATGCATTGTTATGAAACTAATTCACCCCCCATATCAGTAGATACCTCCAATAATTATTATCATAATAGGACCTTTGGATGAGGATTGATAGCCTATAGGTGATCCTAAGTAGTTTAAAGTATGATGAGGATAATGTTCATCTTATTTGCAGTGATGGATAAGTTTATGAAGATCATGATTGAGGTTTTCATAGAAGTATACATGATGGTACTATCAATATTGAATAAGGACTATACTGAAGCTAAATCTAAGATCAAAACTATATTGATAGAAAAAATGACTTTGAAAACTATTGAATGATAGAGCTTATTGAAGGAGGTTTGACAACATATGTTTGTGCATGAAATACATAATGGAAGTTGACTGAGTGTCAAAGTGTTTAACAATGGTAGTTTTTTCAAGGTCATATAGCTCATGTTAGTACTCTATGTATGATTAGTTTTATCCCTAAAAGGAATATTTAGCTTAAGAGGTGAAAGGTAGAGGATTTAGGGTTTCAAGGTGTTTTATCTCTTCCAACCCTAGGTATGTGTTTGCAAGATAAATGAACTCATTCATTTTCTTGAGATCTCTATGAGTGTTTGATGGATTAAATTCAAGGTTTATTTCATTATTTTTCATGTTTTAAATGCATGTTTTATCTCAAGGAGGTGTTTAAGGTACAATATTAGATTAGTGGTTCATAAGAGTTGAAGTATGGTATATAAGGCTAGTGATATTCAAGGATAGATTGGTTATTCACAAGTTTTATGGTTTGAATATGATTCTAAAGAGTTAGTAGAAATTATATATATATATTGAGAATGTTCATAGTTGTCCTAAAAAAAATCTTGTTGTTGAAGCTTCACAAGTTTCTTGTGATATTGAAGGAGAGTGTAACAGTGTACTTAAAGGTTGCATTGTGAGGTATCATGGTTCTTTAATATCAAGATGATCTCATAAGATCATAAAGGAGTGTGTTGTCATGTTATATGTTCCTTGAGAGTAAGAATCAAATTTATTTGGGTAATGTTTTCCTATAGCAAGTCAAGATGCTAGTGACTTGGATGAATAAAGTTGTTATAGTTATCTTCAAAGTTGTATCATGAGTTGAAATGTTCTACAGATGTCTGACATCATAAGGTCATAAGAGGAAAATTTTACTTATTGTAAGTTCCATGAATATATTTAGTGGTTTGAAGGTGATTGAATTTATGTGTGTTTCATAATAGGGTATAGACTATGTGTGTGGGTAGTGATTGAAGAGTTGTTCTTTGAAGAGTTCTATGAGAAGCTTTGGTATCCTTTATGCATGGAGATGAGATTTAGGTCATATATTATCAGGTTATATTTTTTTTGGTCCCTATTTTATTATCATAAATAAGTATAAATTGCATCAAAGGTCTATTCCAGTGCATAAGATCTCGTATACTTAGTATGATTGTTTGGTTAACCAAGGTGTGGTTTGAGCCATGATGGCTTGTGAAGATAGAAGAGAATTTAATTGGATGATATAAGGAGATTATTATATTTTTTTAATCCTTATTTAGGTATTCTAATTGATCCAATATGATAAATTTAATCAAGAAGAAATGAATCTGGTTGGTTTAGGTCTCTATGAGACCTACTAGCATCATGAGGGATAATGAAGTCTTCATAGTGAAAGTGAATGATTTGAATTGTCTAAATCATAGATGAGGCTTATGGATATTTAAAATGAATTATTTCATAGGTTTTGGATCATTGGTAGTGCTATATGATTCATAAATTCTCATTGTTTATTTTTTAGGAAAATAGAACTTGTTGCATTAGGTCACCATAAGACATAATGAAGGGGTGATACCTATTAGTGTTCCCATGAGTAGTGTGATTAGGAGGAGAATGGAATTAGGGGGAGATAAATCATGTCCCTTGAGAATAATTTGAATTATGTAATTATTTCTTGTGTGAGATAATTCAATGAGTAGTTCTTTTAGTCATTGGTCCCATTCAACATATAGGTGAAGAATATTGAGAAGATCAAAGTTATTGTTCTGGGTTGCACTCAAATGGTTAAATAAGCCCTATGTTTCATAATCCAAAGTGGAGAAGTTGTTATTGAGTTATGATCATTAATATAATGAAAGGTATGCCTAGAGTGATATGGGGCTTTCTATCTTTGTGAGTTATTTGACAGGTCCAAAGATTAAGAATGTTATGTGCGGATGAGCTTGTAAGAGTTTATATGGCCCTTTGTCATTAATTTCAAAGGGGGAGAAGATAATATTAGTAAAATATCATCTTGAGATTATTTTTCCATCAATTAAAAAGGGGGATATTATTATAATGTGGTCATTGGTGTCATGTGTTGTCACTGGTGTCTAAGGTTGACTTGGTTCCTATATGTATTAATGAAAAAGAGGCTAGTTTGATGGTGATGAGAAGTTATGGATTGAGTTTAGTATTATGAGGTGTTAGATAATGATTTAAGGGTGTTATAAATGTTTAGTGAAGATTTTGAAACATATGAGTGAGGTATAAAGTACATCTATAGTGGTAGCAAGGTCAGGTTTGAGGTCTAGTCCTAGCATGAAAGACCTAGTGTGAAGGCACAAACTTGGTAGCTTATTGAGGTAAGAATAATGTGACCTGTGTGAACATGGATGGAAATATGATAGCATGTAATGAGTGCATTTGATATTTTAATGAGGTGTTGAGAGAATTTATATTGGTGAAAAGTTCATATTCTAAGGGAAGAGTACCTATATGAGCATAGTATTAAGATATATGAAATGTGTGCAATGATTTGAGATTAATATAATAGGTTTCCAAGTGATTTTAAGATCTAATTATGACTGGTGGTTATAGACCTAACATTCATAGAGACCTAGTGAGGTCAAAATGGAGGGTCAAGTTGAGTTTATAAGGTGTTGAATCTTGTGTTATCATGTAATTAGGTCTGACAGGGTGTTTCAAGTATTTGGAACAATTTTGAGGTCATAAATTGGAGGAGAAGATAAGAAATCATGTTGGAAGGTCTCATGTGCATGAAAATTAAAGGTTTCCAAGCTTGAAAAGAAATGTTTGATGCTCATTGACATGTGTATACTTTGAATGGTGACATGATCCTTTTGGAATATATGTAATATGGTCCTAAGAAGGTTTTCAAATCATTTTGAAGTGGTTTCAAGCATATATATTTATGAACATTCATTAAGAATGTAAACTTGTTTATAACCCTCTCAAAACCCTTATATTGCACTGATGATGAATATATTCATATAAATTGATTAGAATGGTTTTATTAATAAATTTTTATGGTTATATGGTGTATATAACTCCTCCAATAATCCCTAGGTGGTCTTAGTTTGTCAAGACAATGAGTAAAAGGTACAGAAAAAGGCTTGTTTCTAAAGATTTTGATGTTACAAGAAGGGTTTACTGAGTCAAAACATGAAATTGGATGGAGCCTTAAGGTAAATAATTTTTCCTTATATTCATAAAGTTATTTTTTAAATAAATAGTCTCTATGTTAATTATTTTGGTCATGGAAGATGACCTATTGTTAAACTCCCAGATAGTGAAAACAATGAGAAAAACTAAGCTAGTATGAAAAAGAGTTTAGGAATGAGGTGCAAGTGACTAGGGATGAATAAATATGGTCTAGGTAATTATTATATAGCTATACCTCATGTTCCCTTTGTTAAGTGTTGATGGTGCTCATACACAAGCAATAAATTGTTCTCAAGTTGATCAGTTTGTATAAGTCAAGACAGTGAAAGAGTAAGTTCCAAGGATTGGCCTATATGTTCTATATTTACCCTATGACATATATTTTTTAGTGTTTTAAGATGTGTTAATTATTTTAAATGACATTTTTAATTCATTTTATTTTCAATAAAGTGATTCTACATTTATTCTAATCCATGTTCACCATGATTGTATTCTTGTGACAAATTGACAGTTCCAAGTATGTTAGGGTAAGTGATGTGTTTGAGTCCTTATGACAAAAGGTGATGAATAAAATAAATATATTTTTTTTAATATTTAATATATAAATTAATGATTTATTTAAGGTGTATATAAATTTAAGTCGTTAAATCATGAAATCTAAAAAGGCTTGTCTAGTTGTGTTAAGATAGTAAGCTAGAGGCCTAATAGATTGGTCTGAAAGACCAATGATTGATCCTAGAATTAGTGATCCATATATTTTATGATGCCCTATATAGAACATAGTATATATGTGTGTGTGTGTGTGTGTGTGTGTGTGTGTGTGTGTGTGTGTGTGTGTGTGTGTGTGTGTGTGTGTGTGTGTGTGTGTGTGTGTGTGTGTGTGTGTGTGTGTGTGTGTGTGTGTGTGTGTGTGTGTGTGTGTGTGTGTGTGTCTGTGTGTGTGTGTGTGTGTGTGTGTGTGTGTGTGTGTGCATGATATGTCTTATAATCACTCTTAAAAGTTATAAATATGAACTTCTACATGATTTTACTTTTGGAGGCTATAGGTAGTTTGAGTGATCATTTTACAGAGGTGAGTTGGAGGTTGTTTGGATTGAGATAGAGAACCCAATGATTTTTAAGTTATTATATATATCTCAAAGTAAAATTTAAATATTTTTATCTTCATAATAATTCTATATGAATGTGTTGGTGGTTAAATTTTCTTGACTATAATTTGACTATGTTTGCCCAATCTGAGTGGCCCTATTGTAGAAGTGGTTTTGCATATTTAGAGATTGAGTGGTGATGTCCAATGGAAATGGTAAGATTTTTTGGTCATGAAAGATATATTTATATTATTTTTCTATATGGTATTTTGATAAATTTAATTATATGATTCAGCTCTATAAGATAGACTTTCAAGCAGTAACAAGGCCTAATGGCGAGTAGGCTAAATGGCTTGGTTTAAGTGGTGAGTTTGGGTTATATATGGTATGGACATATGTGGGAATTATAAAGGGTATATTTTATATTTATTAAATGTTTTTAAAGTGTTTTTAAGACTTCAAGTTGGTCTAAATAGTTCAAGTGTAACATGTGCCTTGAATAAGACCTAATTGCTTTAGGTCTCAACTAGGCCTATTGGAAGTTTTGGGTCTTAAGGGAAATGGCCAACAAAAAGAGGATTTTTTAATGTGTTAAATGTGTATGAGGACCTATTTAAATGGTAAATTAGGTGTTTTAAATATATTTTCTGACCAAGATGGATGAGACCAAGAGTGTGGTAAAAAGGCAAATCATAAGAGCCCTATTTGTGTGAGTTAGAGAGGTGTGGATAAAAGTGAAGATAAAAATACTTTGAAAGAGAATGAGAAGGTAATTAAGGAAAATAATAGGGAACATATGATTATTCATGAATATTTAACCAATTTTATGCAAGTGGATACACATATCAATGGACCTAATGAGCCTAGAAGAGGATAATTGAGAGAAAAGTCCTAAAAGGTTGATTGAGTGAGAGTGAAGGGGAAAGATAGAAAAAAAGGTCATAATCAGTTTAATATTAGAAATAGGTGTTATAAGATGATAAAATTTCAAGGTATCTAATTTGGTGCTTCATTTCTTATGGGTTTGGATCCTCCTTATAAGTTGGAGCTTGCATAAGACTAGTTGGGTGCGTGCTCAACTAGGTAAGGGTTAGGGTTCCTTGTGAAGTTGGTAGTTCACTAAAATTTGGATATTGACACTATAGGATAGTATTTCATGTGCATTTTTTAGTGGGTTTTATTTCCCAAGAGGTTTTCCCACATATTTCTTGTGTTCTCTTGTATACTTGTGTAGTTTTTTGCTTATGCATTAATCTCTTATGTGAATGTATGCTTCATTGAATGATAAATGGAATTTAATATACATTTTTATAAAATTAATTCATTCCCCCATCTTATTAAATACCTCCAACATAATTTTTAGGTGATTCCTCATCTATAATTTGCATCTTCCATGAATTTTTTTAGAGAGAGATGCACAATGGTTGGGTTTGATCAATCCCAACTCATTAAAGGATTTATAGAAGTATAGAAAGAGGATATGGGAATTAGTATGGCATGATGCCAAATGTTCTTCATAGACCTAGATGGTTATGATTTTTATTTCAGTGTAGAGCTACACATGTTTATCCAAAATGTAGTTAAAGGGGCACAACCAGTTGCATTAGCATAACCACATAGGCTATGTAATATAAATGTGGAGTGGTTGATCCAATTGCCCACTTTTAGGCAACTTAGTGATGTAATTGAGGTTTTTTTGGGTTAATATAATGAGAGAAATATTTATATTTCCCAATATATAACCATCCACATTAATACTATTACAATGTCTAGGGCGATAGGACTGCCTGTGAGAGGGAGATCGATAGCACACTACAAATCATGAACCCACCAATCCTTCTAGAGATTCAAGAATATTACTCTTTCATCTCTAGAGGAATTCCAATATAATTCATAAAGATGTGTTGGATATCATTTTGGTTGAAATATTTATCATATAT
This sequence comes from Torreya grandis, assembly GCA_037957365.1. NCBI lineage: Eukaryota > Viridiplantae > Streptophyta > Pinopsida > Cupressales > Taxaceae > Torreya > Torreya grandis. The sequence continues at coordinate 4,523,110 of JARHVA010000374.1, read as the reverse complement.
TCTATCAAATAACCAAGGATGCTAAGTAAACTATAAAATGGGTCATCGATATTTCCCATTGAATGATCCATCACAGTGAAGAATTAAAGTGGCCAAAATTCCTAGTCAATGAACTCACTTCCAACATAGATAAAGTATTAGAAACTATGAAACAAACCTTTCAGTACTAATTTTTGGTATTTTTATTGGTATTTACATAATGGAAGTCTCCTGAGGGCAAACTTTATCCTAAATTAACTATTGGCCAAATGTGTAATTCCATAATCTCACATAGACCCATGAGAGCACCTAATTTGGTAATCAATCCAAATTCACCAATTAGTGGAATGATTTGGTCAATATTATCATAGAAAACCCATGTATACTACCTGATGTCACATAGCTTTTGGGATAGCATGCAATTATCATGAATCTTCCAAAGGGCATTATTATCTGAGTCCATGAACTTAAAAAGTTATGATATCCAACCCTCCCATATGTTATCAACATTCAAATGGCATAGATTGATGTGGATAAGTAGAAGACAATCACAATGATGAGAGTCACCCCACTATAGATAGTACCACCATTTGTTCTATATCTTATGACTACAACTATATAGCCTTCTATAATAGCTACCCAATTTGAGATTTTGGGAAGTGTAAGGTGCCCAAGGATAGAATATCTATCTCCTCTAAGATCGAAGACTCACATCTAGCTCACTTAGCTGAATAACCCAAACATACCCAAAAGTGTTGAGCTATATGACTTGTCATATTTGGGCACTGATGAGCAACAAGTATATAAGACTATGATGGATGATATGGTTGGATACCTCTATGAAAAGGAGGAATAAAAAGAGTATTTTTTAAAATTAGTACACACCATCTAGGTACAAAACAAAGTGCCCAAAAACCTTTGGATTGAGCTACCTCTATGCCTAGCTTTTATAATCATTAATATAGTGGCTGAAGAAGCCAAATGGTAGAAAATTTGGCAAATGTTCAAGGTCACAGGATTCACTATGAGTATGGACATCACAGTTAGGAGCCACCAAAACTAGTCCCCTAGTACCACTTTTTGGTAGAGGAGGACTCTACACAACCCTCGACAATCCAAGGCTAACACCTCACCTCTTCCTATGCATTCCATTGGAGAGATTGTGATGGAAGAATAATAAGCATAAGAATTTCAACCACCAAAACCCACAAGACACCTAGTTCACAAGGGGTAGGTTTCTTAGGTAGAGGTACAAATGATTATCTTTTCCTCTTATCCATCCAAATTTGAGGAGGTTGAGAGTGACACAAAATAAGTTACACTAGAAACTCAAACTATCAAAGAAAAGTAATTTACATGTGAGGAAGCATAGAGATCAGTTGAGCATCACGTACACCATGAAAAAAAGTGCAAGGCTAAGGCTAAGGCTAAATAGAAGGAAGAGGTGGAGTAGTAAGAATAAAAGGAATCCAAGTGTTAGGCCAAGGAAGTAGAGGCTCACAAGTATGTTGAGGATGCTAAGGCACTTTGATAACAACAAGAGGAAGATAAGATGAAAATGCATAAGAAAATTATAGATATAGAATAAGCTCAACAATATTAACATTCATCCAAATATAAGTGTAAGGATTTTAAACTAGAGGTAGAGCATAAATAGAAGGGAGTAGATAAAGAGTTGAATAAGAAATAGCTTGTGCAAGAGAAATCATAGAAGCAGGTTGAGGACCAAGCATGGTAGAAAAAGTGCAAGAAGAAGAGGTTGATAAAAATTCAAAGGAATATGTAAAAATGAAATCCTAGGAAGAGTCAATAAGGTACAAAAATATGTTTCTAATCAAGCATAGGAAGATGCTAAGAATAAGATCACTAAAGAATCCTAAATAACTACTATAAAGGCCCAATCATGATAAATACATTTATTTCTATTGTAGTGTAGCCATCGAACCACTCCAAACATAGGTGTAAGACACTCTAGTTACCTCACAAGATGATAGTACTTCTTTGATCTTATCTAATATTTATCTTTGGGATATGTTGGCTACTTCTACATGGTGCACTATTTTTTTTATACCCATTACTCCATTATAGATGGCACTTATGAGTACATTTGTCACACATATTTCCTTGAGTCCTACCACCACTAAAGCATCCTTGGATGTTTCCTAGCTATTATTATCAAAGCATAGTGAAGGTTCTATTGCATTCCAAGAGTCCTCACAAAAGGTAGTTGCATTGGAACAATAGGTTAAGGAGCTTTAAGATACAAATTTTTTACTCACAAAGTAGCTATGGATTGTATGAAAGATTATCAAAGATGCATATCTTGATGTGTACACCCAACTAATTATGGATTCATCACTCCCTAATAAATATTAACTTGCTTTTCTTCTCAACAAGCTCACCACAGATTGGTTGAAATTTAATAAAGTGAACATCATCTAGAATGGGTAATTTATCAAAGCTAAAACTAAGGTCCTCTATGAGTTTTTAACTGAGTATTATACCACTATTGATATTGATCAAGTTTAGGATATGCACATTACACTTTAGTTGCTCAATTAGAAGAAATAGTTGGTTATGATTTGGACCATTTCATAACCTAAATTTATAATGACTGTCTTCACACATGTTATCACAACACTGAATGCCACTCCTATTACTATGGATATTGCATAGTAAAACTTACTTAGTATGAGGGATATTATCATGTAAAATATGCAGACCTAGTAGTCCTAGATGTTGCACAACTCTTTCATCAATGTATAGGTGTAATGACATGTAGATATGTTGTTTGAGCTCCATAATTAAATCACCACCAAAGTCAACATGGTGAATTCTACTTTTCTTAGGATGGTTGACATAAATATTCACTAGCTGATGAAAAACCAAGCTTCCTTACAAGGTATTCTATGTAATTATTAGGAAGTTATACTAAATTATAAGTCTTATAAGGATTATTTTGACCTCATTAATACACATTTTTCACCACCCATAGATGAACCTAAGATCATTCTACCTAGATAGCTGTGACAGATTCTCTAATGATGGAAGATGCCTCCACCAGTCAACTAATGCTTGCATAAGTTCAAAAATTTTGACATTTTGGTCAGTTTATTTTGTATTTAAATTTTTTTCTAGTAATACATAGATCTAGTCTAATAAAAACCCATAATGGTGGTATACTAGTATGTTAGTTGAAAACCCAAATAGGTAGCTAAATAGTGTGCAAAGGGTGAAAACTAGTTTATCGATACCTTGAGTGAATTCTATGAGTCCTATATACTTCTATATTTTGTTTACTTTCTTAGTTTTTGAATTTCTTGCCTCTATAATAGTATCTTAGGAAGAGATAACCTTTTAAGTCTTGGAAAGTGTTAGTGGTAAATGGTAAATGTAAAACCATGTGTATGTATGAGAACACCCTATGGTAATTCTAGTTGTCCTCTATTTATGGGTTGTTAGGAGTTGTTATAGGAATCTCCATGTTGGTCAGGATTCTATTGAATGTGATATGGAGACCTTTTTTCACCATGGTAAATTTGGAAGTTATAACTATAATAATTAATACCTATAAGTATTTGTAATGAATGTAATATAAGGGTTGATGTTTATGTTGATTTTGATATGTATGTAAGTAATAGAATGGTGAATGTTATTCTTAGAAAAATTTTGCACAAAGTATTGACATAAATGAACATAAATATATGATGTTTTACTTATTATAATACCTAGTATTAGATCTTTTAATTTTAATTCTAAGTATTTGTGTTCTTTATTGTTATAATTACATAGTTTCCTATGTTCTTATGAATGTTTCCTTCATTATAATTCTCTGATGAATAAATCCCTCTATCTATATGTAGTTTCCATCATGCATTAAACCTTTAAATAATTATATTTGTCTACAATAAACCTTGATTATGGATTCAAAGTCTTGATTAAATCATTCTATAATATCTCTATGTCACTTTACACACCATATCCCCATAATTAGCATGTTCTGGTGAAACCTAGGAACCTATGATAATAGGTACTCGACCATAAGAAGATACAAATTTTATTGGTGGTGATTCAAATTCACATATTTTTAATTGGGTAAAAAGAGACCAAGAGGTAAGGTTGATGACAATTATTTTTACTACCAAGTGATAATTAACTCATTAATTCATAATAGAGGATTTAGTGCAATTCATTTCCAGGTTGGAACACCATGTTCTTAATATAGTCTTTGGGTCAATGCACTGAACTATGCACTCAAAAGTTTTTTTGTGACATGGTGGTCAATTCATCATTCCAATAAATTGCACTAGGAAGAAGCCTACAAACTAACAAGAGGTTAGTTCCAAGTAGCATTTTCTATCATTGATAAACATCCATTATTATAAGGTTAGTTCCCTAAATTTCATATTCATATGTATGTCGATATATGGTATTCATAGGGTATGGAGCCAAAATATTGGGTGCATGTGTTTCAGCATACTCTAACACATTTTCCATGATCATGGTATATGCATAAAGAACACAAGAATGAGACTGGCATTTGGCCACAAGTATAGCATGATATTATAGAAACCTTTGTATTTGAGGATGAGAATCCATAGTGAAAAAATATCTTCAAAAGATAAATATTTTTTTATGTTATGGACAAAAGGAAGATGTCCTAATTACATGGCATCAAAGTTCACAAGAATAAGTAGCTAGGGACATGAATAAAGTTATTAAAAATTACAAGGCTAATAAATATAAAAAAGAACTTTTTATGAAAGCATGTATTAGAATTATGGATAATGCATAGTAATCAAAGTCTAGTGATAGCGAGGAAGATTTAGATTTAAAAATATTCTTTAATCCTAAATGTTAGATATAAGAGCCTAAAGTTAACATCATAGAGAAACCAAAGAATATATAACTATGAAATATAAATATTCAAGAGTAAGAAGGGGAAAGGACACTGAGAGACTCTCTTTCAAATGGTCTAAATAATTATATCAAGAACTATTATGCAAATTAGTGGAAAACATTGGTATATACTCCATGCCTAGGCTAATGACCATAGGCAACTATTAGATGAAACAACAATTTTTAGAGGGGGTTAAATTATTGCAAGATTACTAATATGTATTCCCCATGAAGTTTTCAAAATTTAAGGGTGTAGATCCTTCATTAGGGGAGATGCACATAGAACTTAAAGAGTGTGCAAGGCCTATAAATAATCACCCATACATAATAAATCCTAATATTAAGCTCAAAGTCAAGGCTGAGATTTTCTAGATGCAAGAAGTAGGGATCATCTATTTGGTATAAAAAATAGATTTGGTACGTCCAATGGTGATTACACCCAATAATCTGGTATAGCTAAGATTTTATGACGACTACAAGGTACTAAATGATTCATGCATGAATGAGCCCTTTCTAATTCCTTTAACAAGTTCTTGATTCAGTCACATGGCATGAAGTATATTATTTTATGTATGCATTTCATTAGATTCTATCAAATTTTTATTGTAGTCGAATACTAGACTCAGACTACTTTTACAATAGAGTTGGGTTCATTTGTGTATAGAGTAATGCAAAAATGCTCTGATTGTTTTCTCTAGACTCATAGTCATTATGATTAAAGACATCATACATGATTTCCTATAATTTTAACTATTTGATTGGGTTTTGTTATCCTTATTCAAATATCACCTTTCCAAGTTGTGACTTATGCTAGAAATATGTTGATCTTTGTGCATAGCTCTAAAATTAAAGAAGTGTTTGTTCTTCATAATATTTGGTGTACTCCTAAGATATATAGTATGTGATGATGGTATTTTGGTTAACTAAGACAAAATCATAATGATTTTAGGATTTCCACCTCTTGTAAGTTTTTATGAAGTGTGATCATTCTTGGGGCACATTGGGTATTACCATAAGTTTATCAGGGGGTATGTAACTATATTTGCTCCATTATAAAGACTATTGTGTAAGGATAAATGTTCAAATGGACTTTTGAATGTCAAATAACCTTTATATATTTGAAATAGAGATTAATAACATCCCAAATATTGATATTTCGAGACTATAATAAGCCATTTCATGTCTATATATGTGTTTTAGGAACTATAGTAGGAGTTGTGTTGGCTCAACCTAGAGATGGCAGTTTGGATTATCCTATCCACTTCGTAAGCTAGAAGCTTTCAATGAATAAGAACTATACCATTAAAAAATGAGAATCTATGGATATGGTGTTTGTGTTATATAAATTCAATTATTATCTTATGGCTACACCATTTGAATTCTTTACAGACCACCAAGCTATATGATATTTGATGAACAAGCCCATGTTATGAGGATATATCTAGGTGCTTAATGTTATTTCAACAATTCCAATTTAAAATATATTTCAAGCCAAGAAGATAAAAAGTGGGGTCATTTCATCTCAATCTCATAAACAATGGAGAATAACCATAAGAACTATAGGATGAGTCACCACAATCTCATTTTTTCAAAGTATATGTGATCCCATAAAGTATGTAAGATATGGATAAATGTTTAGAACAAGGGGTTTTTCATGTGCACTATGTTTATAAAGACAAAAATTAGTTGTTCACATGAATTATGTCATTTAGTATCTTTAATGGGATTCTTTATAATATGGGCAAGGAAAATGTGTTGTGTAAAGTAACCTTGGACAATGAAAGAACATAGTTGCTAAAATAAGTACATTAGAGAGTCATAGGAGGACATTTCACAAGATAAAATATTATGAGGGAGATACTAAAAAATAGTATGTGGTGGTCTATTTTTTTTCATGATGCACATAGAGTCACAAAACACTATGACATTTTTTAATGAGTAGGAATGTTAAGCCAAACAGATGAAATGCTTTTAAACCTAATTTTAGTCATTTAATCATTTGAACAATGGGGAATCAATTTAAGGGGGCATATTAATCTATGTAACAAACATATTCATGCTAGATGTTTAATTACCATGATGTATTTCTTCATAAAATGGGTAAAAGATATTATGACACCATGTTACATTGCTAAAAACACACCCAAGTTCTTGTATGAGAACATCATAACCAGTTTGGGATGTCTTGTGAAGCTATTCAATGATAGATTAATGAACTTATATTAAATAATATCATTAATACTCTAATTTAATAATTCGTGATATCATACCATAAGACCATGACTTATCATCCTCAAGCCATTGAGCATTCAAAAGCATCAAATAAATTTATTGAGAAGAAGCTTGAAAAAATATCTAATGTGTAAAGAAATGATTGGAAGGATTGAATTACTATGATCCTATAGGAATAAGGGATCAATTATAAATGTTTGATAGGATTAACTCATTTTCTAGTTGGTATATGGTATGAAATAATTGATGACCACTAAATACATTATCCCTAGTTTTTGAGTCACATTGATAACGTGACTAGGATATCAAGACTCACTTTAGGTAAGGTTACTATATTTAATTCTCATGGAAGAAACTAAGAAGAGATAAATTTTGATGTAAGATGTAAAAAAATATCTAGAAGGAATGGCATGATAGTAATTTATGATCTAGGGAATTTTACCCATAGTATATAGTGTTATTATATGATAATAGATTTTGGGTGCATCCATGGAATATATGCATTCAATGAAAAGGATTATATATTATGTATGAAGTATCATAATTAGTAACTATAGTACTTAGGGACCTTTAAGGAACCATCATTTAGAGGTGAGTAAATGGATGCAAGTATAATCCCTACAATTAGTGATCTCTATAAATCTCATGCTAAAAAATAGAGTGGGTGTTGAGTACCACCATGTGGCTAGGATTTTGTTTGTTTTACAAAAAAAATTGTATTTTCTAGGTTTTTAGTGTAAATTTATATATCTCAAATAGTTAGAATGTATTCTAAAAATTAAAAATCATAGAGAAAGAAAAGGAAGTAATAGATCAATTAAAAGACACATATTGGTCAATGCATAAGTCAAAAAAATAATTCTAATAATGAGGCACTGACAAAAAGTTACATGTTAAGGATAAAAAATGGTAACTACCAAGACAATTAATGATAAGGCACTTTAAATATTACATCATTCCCAAAATGGATAGATGTGTTAGACCCAGGTAATACACCAAAAAAGAAATTATTTAGTAGTGAAAAGGAGTTCCATCACATCACCAAATTCCATTAGATGAAATAATGAATATATCCATAAAAACATAAAGGGCACATCACAATAATTGATGGAGTTCAAAGTAAAAATCATAACAATGTAAAAACATCTTGGAAAATTCAATGTGAGGTGTCAGATGAGATTGGGAGAGGAAATTTTATATAAGGAAGGGAAAATATATAAAATGCATTTAGAATCCATAGAGAAAAAGAATCATATATGAATTAAGTTTTAATTATCTACCTAGGCATAAATCCATCAAAGTAACCACAATAGAATAAATAAAAAGAATCAATCATAGATTCTAGTGCTATTATTTGATTCATAGAAAGAAAGATGTAGATTGAGATGACACTCAGGTAAAAAATATATCATGACCTTGACCCCTTATATTTCATCAATTCAATAGAGGTTAGATTATTTTCCCAAGCATAATCCATGGGTTCATATCCATGAGTCCTTGTCATACTAAATAGGCTTTGAGGATATGATGCAAAATGCCTTATAAAAATCCCCACTTTTGGGAAGTTAGATGAAGTAGTATTGACTCTCTTGAGTCATTACAATGAAAAAGAAATACATTTTTTAAAGGATATTACTATTTACATCAATGAAACCACAATGGTGTAGGCAACTAGGCTTACATCAAGAGGGAAGTTCTTGGAATAGTAAAAAACCAAAATCTCTCTCATCCATTCAAATAGAAATGATAAGAACCCATATAGTAAAATATGGAAAATTAGACAATATTGATTATATTAGATCTATGTTCCTTTTTATGGAAGGAACAACTCCAAATCATGGGTCACTTCGAGGGGGTTACCTCTTTTGAGCCAAGCTCAATTACAATAACTCTTCGATGACCTATAACATCATATGACCCTATACTTATATTATTTCTTACCTACCCCACTCCACATTCTAATGCATATGGGATTATTCACTATACTATTATACCCCTCTAGGTACATTACATTCCATCCCCCTTAAATATGTTTCACCCTTCAAACATGATAATAAATAAGAGGAGATCCAAATGAAATCCAAACAAAAAATAGGTTGAAGACCATATGGAAGCTCTACCATGTATTCATTTCTACTTCCACTTATTTCATCTATATTGTGATAGGAGGATGTACAATAATAAGGTGAACATAAGCACTAAAATAGGAGGTGGATATGCATAAATATGGATGAGTGGAATAATTGCAATTGGAATTTAGTAATGAAAGTTGAAGCTTGACAATGATCACCTCATATATATAATAGGGGTGCATAAAATAGTTATCCTTGTGAACCAACTGAGGGTACATGCCATCCCCCTTAGCATTATTTCTCAAGGGACGTGGATCCTTAATTCCCTACTTGGGATCTATGACTATTAACTTGGGCTCATCTGGGGTCTGCTCGAGCATGGTGGTTGTCTAAATGGACTCATTAGAGGAGTTTTTAGGCACTTTTGGTGCTTGTTCTAATGTTTTTACAATCTAAGGGGGCATTATTTAGAGATGTTGCTAGTTGATACAGTCTTTAACGAGCTTGGATAAGCCCACAACTTTCATTATTATGTGAGGAATGAACATTTCAACCTCATGTCAAATTTTATCATTAATACCACTGATAAATAAAAATGAGAAGAAGGCATTATAGAAGCCTATAGTCTAGTTGGTGAGTGCTTTAAATGTTACTTGATATTCTTAGATGGTCCCTGTTTAATATATTTGAGTCAAGGCCATAATGAAATTACCTCTAGATAAAATAGGAGTCCCCATGAGTAAAATCAATGGACATCACTTTCAAATGAAAATTCATCCTTACAATAATATGGGCTAAAACATAATGAGATAGACTCAAAAAGACTAGACTAGACTAAACTATACTTAACAAATATATTACACACATTAAAGATTAACTAACCACTAAAGTTAATGGACACCTAATAAATAAATCTCGTGATTAATATCTTATATTTCTACACTGACATAGGAAAAGATGACTATATGATAATAACTTAAAATGAACACATAACTTAAAACTAAATTAAAAGACATTAAAATTAAAAACTAAGATATTCCCAGACACCACTAGGAATGTACCCTACACACTATGGGAGATTAATAAAACTAATAAAAAGACACACTAAAAAATGGGATAAACATAACATAGTGATAATTAATGAAAGACTTTCATAAAAAAACAAACATTAAATATTAAAAGCTTCTTGACAATCCAAAACCTAAGACACAGATACCGAATCCCATGTAATCCTTAACAAACTAGTACATTACACTATGTGATAGACATAATTGATTACAAAACTTTAAATCTAAAAAACTAAAGGAAGTAATTAAAACCCTAAATCCTAAATACCATTTAAAAATTTTTAAACCAAAAATTGAGAAAACTAAGACACTAAAATAAGTGGATTCGATGGACATGGAATGCAGACAGGTGGTGCATTGATGAGGAGGTTGAGATGAGATAGATTTTTGTGAGCTAAGGTTGAACCTAGTGAGATGTGGAGATTCATATCTATAGCTTAATTAAGTCCATAGCTATGTCGATCCTAATAGAGACTATGATCCTCTAAAGAGTTTGTGTTGCAGAAGAGAGTAGGTAGGGTGAAAAATGGATAATGAGGATGAGGTAGCCTTTAAAGGATTAATTGAGATTGAGGTGTTGGATTTACTACTTGGTTATCCAACCAAGGTGATCCCTTGAAACTTGGAGGCTACTTAAATGCCAAAGCCAACTATGCAAAATACCAAAGTTAAATTGTATACAAGGTGTCACCAATCTGAAATTGATCTAGAAGAGATCTCAATCCTATAACTAAAAAAATACAAACCCATGATGAATGGTCAATGCAAAAATTGATGTAGGAGACACATCTAAATGTTTTCATAGGTGGGAAATTCTGTTAGTCCTCTAAGAGAAGGCAAGAGCCACCAAGATCATGCCAATAAGACCGAGTTGAAAGTGGAGGAGCTCAATCCATGTTAAGGCCAGCATGGTATAGGGTAAAATTATGGATGAAAATTGTTGACATAAATGGTGGAACCAAATAGAAACTAGATTATGGCCTAATACAAGGGGTTGACTATCAAGGCATCAAGTAGGGGAGTAATAAGTGGCCACCAAATAGAATAGAAGATGGAAAGATCCTTGCTACTACTACCATGAAATAAAATGTAGATATAAAATTTAAAAATACATATCAATGGTTATCAAAAAAGCTTCAATTTATAAAGAGACATCTTGTAGGGTATCAGATCCTAGAAGATATGTAGATTGATTTTCACCAAAAAAATGAATTGGTTACAAACAATGTATTATAGGGTGATTTTGAGCACAAGAGAGGGTACAAAACAACATATGATTACAATATGGATTGTGAAAAACTACAGATCTAGAAAATAAGACCTCATAGATTGAAAACTCTCCTAAATCTCAGTTTTTACTACAATGGAAAAAAAAATCAGCCTAAGAAAGTGCTCTAATACTAATGATAAGAACCCATATGCTACATTATGGAAAATCAGATAATATTGATTATATTATATCTATGTTCCTTTTGTGGAAGGAATAACTCCAAATCATGGGCCACTTTGAGGGGGATATCTCCTTTGATTAAAGCTCAATTATAATAACTCTTTAATACCCTATAATATCATATGCCCTTATACTTATACTATTTCTTACCTACCCCACTCCACATTATAATTCATGTGGGATTATTCACTATACTATTATACCCCTCTAGGTACATTATAATCAAAGATAAATATACATGAGCATCTAGAGGCATTCCAATTGATTTAATGGATGATGACACATTAAGAATGCTCATAAAGTGCATAACCAGGAGATACTAGTAAACAACAAAAAGTGTGAGGAAAGAAACCAAGGGGTCATCAACATCACATATTACATGATCTGAATCAATGAGTATTTCAAATTTCATGAGTTTTTAGTAGTATAATTTATCACCAATATTTATAAGGTCATCACAAATACATCGTAGACCTTCCAATACTAGTTTATGGTATTATTTCTTTGCTTTACATAACACAAATGCCTTAATGATCCCATCACACCCAATGTATACTACTAGTCCATCACCACTTTTTTGAATCTCATATAGACTAAAACATGATATCACTATACATAACTAGGTCATTTCAACCAATGGTGGATAAAAGTTTAGAGGTTGATTACCTCATGCCCTCGGGTGCCTACAAATGTATTGTAGTATCTAATATTTCTAGCTATGGTCACCAACTTCACAATTGGATTTATATATGAATCCATGAAGTCATGAATCCACCTACTACACCTCTCTCATTATTCATCACCATGTTGTATACATAAGTAAAGGTAATGAGGTAAAAATATCTAGTTATGAGGTCGGTACAATTATTGGGATCCATGCTTGTAAGCATAAAATTACCATTATTATAATAACAAGGGGAAACATAATCATAATCAAAACCAATTATGTGTTTGTCATAATAAATAACTCTAAAGATAAAATCTTTGGCTCAAAAATCATTTTCACCACCAAAGAAGAGGACTCACAACACAAACCCATGGTTGAATGACAAGTGCATGCCCAAGATTACTATTGAGTATGACTTGAATAACTTGGGGTCATTGTGGATGAAACATACAAATCCATGATGGAGTAAATTGTAAAATACATCTACACTAATAATTAAGAGAAAGATTTATTTTTCTAGAAAGTAATGTGTACATGTCAGCTAAGAAACAAGTTCTAGCTATAATTTTGGTCTAAATACCCACACCTCCATAATCCATAATTATGGACATGATCACAAAATAAGAAGAGATAAAATGAATAATAAAGTATAATTTTTAATAAGGATCATCAATCTTAGTCTAATTATCTATAATGATGGTCCTAATGTAAATGGTCATGCAAAAAGGGGATTAAATAAGTAGCAACACAATGTGGAAGTCCCCAATAGTTATTAATATGTAAACTATGAACTCACATAAGTATGAGAATCATATAGTTGAAGCATGCATGGGAAAATTTATCATGGTGAAATATGTTGTGGGTAAATAATATGAAGATTAATAAGGATTAGAATAAAAATTTGTTATTTAGATCTACACATCTAAGTGTAAGAATTAAACTTTATTTCCCCATACTCATTCAAAGACACATGTGAGTAGGTGCAAAGTGGTTAGATATCTCCTTCTCTAGATCATTCCTCAGTTCCTTCCCCACTAGCTTCACTCCCTTAGCCATCATTATGCTCATACTCCCCCAATACATCATGGGTTCCCTAGATCAGTGAGTGTATGGAAGAAGCTATGAAGAAATAAACTACAAAACATCAACCAGCAACACAACAATAAATGGAGTAGCATCACTCACAATGTGATATTCCACAACAAAAAGCATAATAATATATGAAGATAGAGAATAAGATAAGTTCAAAGGAATAAAATGAAAACACTAAGTTGGAGAAGGAAAAAAGTGAAGAATAAGAGGAAATAAGAAGAGGAGAAATATAAGAAAAATAAGCAAAGAAGAGAAAAAAATAAGAAGAAGTAGTAACACATAAAAAGGTGGATGAAGAATAAAAGGATGCATAAGAGGCATAGAAAAGGAAGGTATTGGTTGAGCTAGAAACCAAATATTTCAAGAAAAAATAAAAATAGGTCTTGTAATAATGAGAAGAATGGAAGAATAAAGTTGAGGCTGATGCAGTAGACAAGGAAGCTAAAGAGAAAAAAATAAGACATGCACAAGCAGGGAGAATTAAAATTTTATTTTATATAAGAAAAAGAAACAAAATATTCTACAGAATATGTTAAACAAGATAAAAAAATAGTTCAAGAGGTGGAAAAGTAGGTTGAGGTATTTTTCTAAGCAAAGGAGAAGCTACAAAGGGATAAAAAGGTCGAAGCCATGATAGAGACCTAGAGAGCCAACCCATAAGAACAAGTTGTACAACAAATAGAGGAGGTGAATAAAGAACTTGTTTTTGAATTCCAATGGCCTTTAGTATCATTTCAATTATCATGATTATCCCAAGGAGGGGTAAAATAATAATTATCATAAGACAAACCATAATCTAGTATCCACTAGTTGTGGGATGTCCAAGCTCTACCTCTATGATGGATACTTTCACACTCCCTATCTCTCAGATTCATTACCAATCTATAATACCAATAACTATTGTGACCTCATTCACTTTAGCCATGGTAATTTAAAAGGCATCACTATATGTGATCCAACTCACCTTATCAAACCATATTGATGGAGCTACCACATTTCAAGAATTGATTATGTAAAAGGCATCTGAGATGGAGTAGGACAACCTCCAGCTAAGAGAAGAAAATGTAGATTCACATGACCACCTATACAAGGCCTAAAAAATAATTAATTATACTTATCCAACACTATAAGTTTAATTTTTTATAGATTATATAATGTCTAAGGAAAATCAATTCATAACTTTACTCTCTCACCTTGTAAAGGACTAGGTGGCTACATAAAAATTAAAATAATTGAGAACTCAAGGTCAAAATTTGCAAGTTGAGTCAAAATTGATCTTTGAGATCATATATGAACATGATAAAGTAGATGAAAATATGATACACTAATCCATACATATTTATTACACTATGTTCGATTTAAAAATCCATCTACAAGATGCATGGAAGGATATTACGATAGATCTTTCTAAGGTCAACAAATATAAATAAATAATGGATAGCCAAAATTCCCAACCAACTGAGCTCAAATATTAACTCAACTACTCTCTTTCTCTATGATACAACATAATGGAAAGAATGTGCAATTGGGAAAATGATATGCTTTAAAGCAAGTTGGTCGATGTCTAAATGCAAATATATGTAGACATGATGAGTCAAATCACATAGGATATACATCATAAATTATAGAAAAATAAACCAATCATTATGGATATGGATGATGAATATATATAAGCCATCATGCATATCCAAGATTACTAAAAACACTCATCATCATAATATGGGATGTCTCAGTAGATTGGTGATAGTTTAATCATGATTCGGTGAATCTTAAGACTTCAATTATAGTTATGGTTGATTAAATAAATTTCATCACTCTCAATATATTCTATAGTTTAAAGTAATGAAAGTGCCACAATAATATCCCCCACCATTTGAATCCCTAGTAAAAACATTTTTAGGAATGGCTCTAATAACAACACAAGATTCATAACCTAAATCAACTCTAGTTGCATAGTCAATGCCTCCACCATCTCTGTAGGTACTATGACACTATAGTTTTGTAAATTTTGATAAATGCATAAATAGGGAAGGATATAATCTTTAGGAGTGGATATAATAAGGTTTAAAACCCATAAATTGTTGTCTCCTAGTTACACCAATCTTTTGTAAACCTGTAAAGGGTGGTATATTGATACACTACTTAATTGAAAACTAGAAACGGTAGATAAGTAGTGTGCAAGAGGTGAAAATTGGTAATCAATACTTCAATCAATAACCACAAGCATTAATTTTAGACTAACCCCATAATGTATTTCAAGAAACTAAACCAACTCTAGACTTTGGGACACTTATTATGACTTTATCTCAGGATGAAATAATTGTTTAAGTACAAGAAAATGTTGTTAGTAGAATGTGAAATGTAAAATTTCAAAGTATGTATAAGTGACATGCATGTGATGTATAGTATTTTTTATGTATTATGACACAGGTTTATATATCAAGTCTATAAGAAGATTAAAGGACTTCTTCAGGGTAAAATTGAAAGGTAAGGAATGTGAAATGATAGAGCCTTATTGAATATTTATTAATATTGTATATTTGTAATGGAAAAAACTATTGAGTAATGATATTTTTATATAGATATATGTTGATGGTTTCAATGAATGTATTATCTGTGTATTTGTGTGCATTTTTTCCATGTTTAGTTTGATTCTATTTATTAATATAATAATAATGGATGTTATTTGGGCTATAAATTATGTTTCAATTAATATTCACTAAGTATGAACATAATGAATGAATCAAATTTCCATTTCCCCATTTGGGTTTCTAAATATGTAACTAAATTCTCACAAACAAACCTTAGCATGTTTTGATGGTAATTTTATGGGAACCTCTACTTAAATGTGTGCATTCCCTAATGTAGAAATGTAGGCCATGAGTGTAATAAAACTCCCATTTTTTAATGTCTATGTATCACATGTAGCTTGTAAGTCTTTCATCCCACTCATGTATACCGTGAAAAGCATTCTCATAGAGAATAGATATGTAATTCACCATGTACACAATAAATGGAATTAATCAATCATTCAAGTAATAAAGTGTGTCATGCATAGGTCATGAATTTTATTTTTATTATTTTTTTTTGTATTTTTTTAAATATGACCATTCTAATCAATGATCCCATCAATGGTATGCTCATGTTTAGGTCCTAGATTAATTAATGTGAATTTCATCCACCATGGTATGTATTTGTATCCAAATATAAAAAGTGATCACACATTGTAACATATCCATCATTATCATCATAGTTAGCATGATCTTGTGTATGTTATGTAGATCTAGAAACTAGAGTAACCTATGAACATTTATATACACATAGAGAGTGATGTTTGGGTGCTCACTATATAACACATTGAGTAGCTTGTAGTACTAATTTAGGGCATGCTAGGGTAGGTGATGTATATTTGTAATCCAAATAAACCCTTAATGTAGTGGGCACTAGATAACTACTCTTAGAGGAAGATCAATTACCTATATCTGATTTACATTATAAAATGACCCTGTACATGTTATCTAATAAGTTGTAGTGGATACAATGAAGGAATTTTATCTAGTTGAATAGGATACTCATAAAAAATATGAAAAACCATAATGGCTCTGTTGCTATGGATATAATATAAACATTGATGTATCAAACATGTTACTATGCATATCATATATATCCATGGTTTTCCTAGTATCATGTTGAATGTCCTAGTATTGGGTGAAACAAATAAAAATTAGTAACTATCATAGGCCCTAACATAAACGATAACACAATCTCCCTAAGAAGGATTTGTATTTTTCCATTTAATCCTTTCAATTTCTCTTTTGTACCAACCAAATTATTATATGTGTACCATAGACTAGTAATCAATGTCATAGTGAAAATGTTTTCACTTGACCCATTATCCACCATGACATTATGTGTAGGATGTGAGTCAATAAATGTGTGCACAAACAAATTTGCATTGATATAATCATCATTAATAATCTCATTCTCATTGAATGTGATTATGGATTTGTGTACTTGTGTATCCTTGAGTGTACCAATAATACCATCTACAAGATGTTCCTCCTTGGTTATAGAAGTATAAGAAGTTAGAAGAGGATGCACATTGTAACTAATATGCACCTCAAGATTATTCTTGGTCTCTTTCAACTCATAATTTGGAAAGGGATCATAAAATATATTTAACATTGCATTAGGTTATGCTACTGACCCATTCTAGGTGTATTAACATAATTGACCTAAATAACATTATCCTCAATTAAATCTTATATCTTATATCTCAAAAAAAATATTCTATTTATAGAGTATCTCATGTATCTTTGTCAATCACAATATTCATTGATATTAAACTTGTTAGGTCGTGCCTTGTTCATATCAACCTCAATTGGTAGAGGGAGATATATGTGATTTCACTCAAATATCCTATATAATACCTTATAAGGGGGTTTAGATAACCATCTAAACTTTTTCCATTGTCGAGCTGATAAGACAAGCCTATTAGTCGATTATGACACTTTGTTAACTATTACCTTAACCTCATTCTTAGTACAATTTACCTTAGATTTGAAATTTGTTTACTTTGAAACTTGAAACTTGAAGATGTTTGAGGATTATACCCATTTTTTTGCCTATTCATATTAAGTAGCTTAACTTGGCAATCTTTAACCATATGTCACATGTGTTTGAAAGTTTGAATTCATTTAAACATGATAGACTAATTCAACAAAGAAAATAAATTTTTCTTCAATATTTTTTGTAACTCATTATGAACCATAATATTTTTCAATTTAGGAAGCATGATCTTGTAATGAAACACATAGTCACTAATGGGCTCACTAATCCTTAATTAAATTTTGAAATTTGAGAATAATACACCTTCTCACTAATGTTGATAGAAAGTTTTGATAATAAATGATCAACCAAAGGATTGAAGGCATGCACTAATTAGAAGGGGATATCATAAAACCATCACAAAGCATAGTCTTTAAGACTTTGTGGAAATAACTTGGTCAATATATTATCATTGTATTCATAGTCCAAACATGCTACATGAAAGGCTCTAATATATTATTTTGGATCACCTTTACCATCAAAATGTGTAAGATTGGGTCAAAAAATATTGTCAGTGAAGGATAAGCAAAAATCTCTAGGGCCAAAGGGTTATGTAATAATGTTAAGTTGTGGAGCTAAAAGCTTCACTGTTATGCAAATTGTGGAGGTTCCTGAGTTACAGAGTAACCGACATCAGTCAGGCCAACTGACGTCGGTCATCTTCTGCTACACAGTAATCAGCATCAGTTATGGTCGGCTGGCATGGATCAAAAAAGAACTGACGTCGGTCACCTGTGTGTTTCTAGAATTGGTCTAATTTTATATGGACAGTTAGTTTGCATGTAAAGACTAATTTTAGTCTTGAGTATGTGTTTCTAATTATTGTTTATTTTGGGATCTATTTAAGAGACCCATGGGGTTGTATTGTAATGAAGGACTAAGAAGGATTAGATCCTCAACTTGAAGGCAAGAACAACAATTGGGTTGGTTATCTCAAGGGGTGTAAGATCAGTTGATCTGTAGGTAGCAAAATCAGGGAGATCTACATGGTAAGTAAGATCAGTTAGATCTACAAGGGTGCAAGATCAAGGAGATCTACTTGGTGGACTGGCAGTAGGCAACAACAACCATTGGGTTGATTCTCACTGACTGGTGCAGGGAACAACTCTGTGTTTGAGTTGGTTATAATTGATTGAGAGAGAGAATTGTTGAGGGAGAATTAATGGACACCCAAGAGGTGTGGGAAGAGTGAGATTTCTTCATTGTATTCCTTCTGGAAGAGTGTTAATATAGATTGTATTGTTTCTCGTATCTCATATTATGTGCTATTTCTAAATTCTAGTTACATATTAATTCTATGTTTAGTTGTTTATACAAAAGTAATCAATTGTACTCTAAAGAGGATCTTGACAGCTGGTATCAGAGCTTTGTGTTCTAAATCCTGAAAAGTGGTATCAGAGCTTGGTTCAGAGCCTGGTTTGGAGCAGGTTAGTGTTTGTTGATTACAAGTCACTCTCAAGGGTTTCTGATTGAGTGGGAGTAAAGCAATGGCAGAAGAAAGTACACTAAGAATGGATAAATTCAATGGCAAGAATTATCAATTATGGAGGATGCAGATAGAAGATTATATGTATCTGAAAGATTTGTACTTACCATTGGGTGGGGTTTCAAGAAAGCCCATAGATATGAAAGATGAAGAATGGAATGTTCTTGATCGGAAGGCTCTTGGATCTATAAGGTTGAGCTTGGCATCATCTGTGATTTCTAACTTATCACAGGCAAAGACAATGGTAGAGTTAATGGAATCTTTGGCAAATTTATATGAAAAACCATCAGCTTTGAATAAGGTATTTCTTATGAAGCAATTATTTAATTTGCAAATGCAGGAAGGTGAATTAGTATATAGTCATCTTAGTGATTTACATGGATTGGTAAATCAGTTCATTTCAGTCAATATAGATTTTGATGATGAAATTAAGGCTCTCTTAATCTTATGCTCTTTACCTCAAAGTTAGGATAGTTTGGTAATGGTAGTTAGTAATATTGCGTCTGCTTCAAATATCTTGAAAGTTGATGGTGTTGTTAGTGTAATCTTGAATGAATAAATTCATAGGAAAAGCACAGGGGAAACATCAGGGAATGCTTTAAGAATTGAAAGCAGGGGAAATCAAAGAGAGAAGAACATGCAAGGGAAATCAAGGTCAAAGATAGATAGGAGATCCAAATCTAGAAATGGAGGTATAACCTATTGGAATTGTGGAAAGAAAGGGCATGTAAAGAAAGATTTTTGGTTGGTAGAAAATCAGCATGAAGTAAATAAAGAAGCAAATGATGTAGGTATTGTTGCACATGATGCTCTTATATGTTCCTTGGATAAAGTAGAATCTTGGGTTTTAGATTCTGGTGCCTCTTTCCATGCAACCCCAAATAGAGAATTTTTTCATGATTATGTCCATGGAGACTTTGGAAAAGTTTATTTAGGGGATGGTGAGCCTTGTCAAATGGTTGGCAAAGGGGAAGTGCAGCTGAAATTGCAGAATGGCAACACATGGGTGTTGAAGGATGTCATGCATGTCCCAATTTTGAAGTGGAATTTGATTTATGTAGGAAAGTTGGGTGATGAGGGTTGCACAATAACTCTCATAGCAGAATTTTGGAAAGTTTCCAAGGGTGTACTTGTTTTAGCAAGAGGTAAGAAAGTAGGTACACTTTATCTATCTACTTGTATTACTGATTCTCCTTCTATTTTATCTACTTTAGATGTAGATGCAAAGATGTGGCTCTCTAGGCTTGGTCACATGAGTGAGAAGGGAATGCATGTTCTTAAGTCAAATGTTAAGAACTAGAAAGCCTTGGTTTTCAAGGAGAAGATGATGGATAGTGATCAGCTCAAGAGGCTAAATAATTATGAGCAGGGCAATGTTGATTTGGACAAGGTTATGATCTAAAATGAGCTCGTGGGTAAAAATCATCACTCACAAGAAAACACAGATATCGATGTCGGTCAGGCAGAGACCAATGTCAATTAGGCAAGAACCGATGTCGGTCTGGTGGAGACCAAAGTCGGTGATGTCGGGTAGGTGGAAATTGATGTCGATCAGGTAAGAACTAATGTCGGTCAGGTCGGTCACATGGAACTGACATTGGTCGGGTGTAGACTGAGAGATGATTGGGATCGATCACTGTTAGAATGAAGTTTGGGTGGACAACAAGCTATCAAGAAGTCTCAAATGCCCATGAGGAGGACTGAAATGGTAAGTAAGCCTCAAATTCATTATTCCCCTTCTTTATACTACTTGTTGCTCACTGATGGTGGAAAACTAGGAAGTTTTGAAGAGGCAATGTAGGTAGAATCCAAAAAATAGTGGGAGCATGGCATGAATGAGGAAATTGATTCCTTAGAAGAGAACCAAATGTGGGATTTGGTAGAGTTACCAGCTAAAAATAAAGCACTGAAAGATGAATGGATTTATAGGTTAAAGAAAGGAGAGAATGGATAGGTGAGATAGAAGGCCAGGTTATATGGTTTTGAGAAAGCTCCAGGATAGTGGTATTTGAGGTTTGATAGGTTTATGACAAAGCATGGCTTTAGTCAATGTCAATGTGACCATTGTGTTTATTTTACCAGGTTGGATAATATTAGCTACATTATCCTGTTACTGTATGTAGTGTATATGCTTGTTGCAAGGTCACACATGCAGGGAATTATTGAGCTAAAGGTAAAATTAGCTCAGACGTTTGCCATGAGGGATTTAGGAGTGAAAATCCTTGGCATGAGTATTTCTAGAGACAGGGAAAATCATAGGTTGATTTTGTCTCAAGAGGATTATGTGAATAAGATAGTGGAGACGTTCAACTTGTAGGATGCAAAATTGGTAAGCACACCTATGGTTAGATAGTTCAAGTTGAGCTATGAACAGTGTCCTAAATCACATGATGAGGTTAAGTACATCATATGTACTAGACCTGATATTACCCAAGCAGTGGGAGTTGTCAGCAAGTTTATGGCCAATCCAGGAAAGGAGCACTAGAAAGTAGTTCAGTGGATTCTCAGATATCTGAGAGGGACAAGTAGCAGGTATTTATGCTATAATGGGTCAATCATTTCTCTACATGGGTATGTAGATTCGGATATGGCAGGTGAATTGGATGGCAGGAGAAGCACCATAGGATATGTGTTCATTGTTGGTGGAACAGCGGTTAGCTAGATTTCAGAGATGTAAAAGGTTGTTGCAGTCACAGAGGCTAGCAAGGATAAGAACCCTGTAGGTATGTTAACAAAGCTAGGAACAAAGGATAAGTTGAATCTTCATTCAAATTTTGTTGGTCTTCAAGATTGAACTTGAAGATGGAGATACAAACCAGAAACAAATAAGAATATGTACAGGTACAGGTATAGGTGCAGTTGTTTATCTCTAAGTGGGATATTATTAAGTTGTGGAGCTAAAAGCTTCACCGTTATGTAAATGTTGGAGGTTGCTGAGTTACAGAGTAATTGACATCAGTTAGGCCAACTGACATCAGTCATCTTTAGCTACACAGTAATCAGCATCAGTTATGGTCGGCTGGCATTGGTTAGATAGGAATCACCATCGGTCACCTATGTGTTTTCAGAACTGGTCTAATTTTAGACAGATAATTAGTTTGCATGTAAAGACTAATTTTAGTCTTGAGTCTATGTTTCTAATTATTGTTTATTTTGGCATCTATTTAAGAGACCCATGGGGCTGTATTGTAATGAAGGACTAAGAAGGATTAGATCCTCAACTTGAAGGCAAAAACAACAATTGGGTTGGTTGTCTCAAGGGGTGTAAGATCATTTGATCTATAGGTAGCAAGATTAGGGAGATATACATGGTAAGTAAGATCATTTAGATCTACAAGGGTGCAAGATCAAGGAGATCTACTTGGTGGACTGGTAGTAGGCAACAACAACCATTGGGTTGATTGTCACTGATTGGTGGAGGGAACAACTCTATGTTTGAGTTGGTTGTAATTGATTGAGAGAGAGAACTATTGAGGGAGAATTATTGGACACCCAAGAGGTGTGGGAAGAGTGAGATTTTTTCATTGTATTTCCTTCTAGAAGAGTGTTAATATAGAT